>CM053625.1:345689880-345747858 GCA_028646595.1 Phalanger gymnotis | reverse complement strand
AAATACACATGATTATTACAAAAATCTTTGGAAAAAACTCTTTTGGGGGTTCTTAGTGACACTTTTAGGGCACACCCCCTAAGTATTTCCTTCATTTACCAAATTCTAACAAGCAGGACAAGTAAACGATCCAAACTCATTATTTCATGCTGCAAACAATCTCTCAGAGAAATGAGGGTTAATTAAGCTGACATCAAGAAGCAGGAAAAATCACGCTAGGTTATGACTTTCTGTTCCAGAGCAATCCCTGCCTCAACTTCTACAGGGTCTGACTCCATGTGCTGGAAGCCTCCCTCTGGACCTCTGAATATGTTGTGTGCAGGGAGAGGAAATATTTCATTGCTTATTAACTGAAAAAAAAATTTAATTAAAAAATACATTTGGTCTCACACTTGGGCTAAGTTAAGTCCCTGTTATCCCTCATCCTTGCTACGTGACCATCCCAGCTCCTTTTTGGTTCCCAGGCACCATGAATATTGTCTTTTACAAAATTTCTCCCATGTGGGACATCCTTGGAACATGAGGCTGTTTGGTTACACACCACACCCCACCCCTCGGGCATTTTTCCATTTTTGCATGTCATTGTGAGTCTCAGAAGATCATGATACAGGCCCAGGAGATAATGTTAAAAAGGGAGGCAGAGAACAGCTCAGGGGTCACTGGAAGCGCCCCTAGAATTCCACACACAATCCAGCCCACCGTCCCCCTCTTTCATTGTGGACCCAGCTAACAACATTAATACCTAGCCCCTGTACAACACTCCAAGGCCTGTGAAGTACTTCACAAATATTCTCACAACAGCCCTGGGCAGGAAGTGCTATTCTCCTCATTTTAGAGATGAGAACAAACACTCCACCACACAAAGATAACAGATCCTAACGACAAACCTAAAAGAACCTTAAGAAAATTAAATCTGGCAGAGTTACTATTAAGTAGAAGTTATTACCATACAAACAACTCTCCGAAAACTGCTATTTCCCATACAATCTATTCGGTAATTCTCAGTTGAAAAGAAAATTCCACTAACTGCAGCATCTCCTCGCCTATCTCCCAACATTCCAGATAAACGGGAGTCAGCCACAACCATCTCACATTCATGAAGCCAGTAAAGGCTAATAAGCAGTTGTGACTGATTCTCTGAAGTCTGACTGCTTCAAGGACAGAACCTCCCTTGCCAGGGCAGTAACAAACAGGTTTGCTGTCAATCTGCAAAGACAACAATTCCTGGCATTGTTCCAATTCACCCTATGTACAAAACAGTAGATTTTCTGAACACTGCGAGGTACATTTCCCACTGTTATGATTTTCAATGTCACTATATAGACTGTGGAAAAGTAATGCACAATACTCATATTACTGACTGAATGGACGTTGGAAAATCCAAGGGCCCAGCAGAGTGCAGTGATTTCACTATCGTAGGGCTAGGTTACAAAGAAGGAAAGATCTCACTGCACCTGCTGATAACCACATAATGCAGCCTAGCGTGTTCCTAACTCTTGGGACCCCCAGACCCTAGGGCTTCTTTTTCTCCCCAAGATTCTTCGGAGTGGGAATAAAGAAGGTCCAGGTAAAAACCATCCTGGCCTCCGGGAACGGGAAGGTCAGTGATGAAGATCCTCTCCTGAGATTCTGGGGTTCCCAAGGAGCTCCAGACTAGTCAGGTAATACTTTGTAGTTTGTGAGGTGGTTGTTGTTTGCTTTGTACTTTTTGGGTTGCATTTTATTAAAACAAAACTCTTTATTCCGTTAAATCAGAAAAATTAAGATGGGTGTTGCTGCCGTTTTTATCCATGGTTCTTGTTTTCTCATGAGATCTGGAGCTCGGAGGGCACTGGGGATCATCTGGAGCATTTCCCTCACTTTAAAGATGAGGACACTGGGCCAGCTCCAGTCCAGTCACGTGCACGTATGCCGAGCTGAGATGTTAACCCAGATCTTCCCGTGCCAAGCCAAGGCTCTTCCATCTCCTTTTCTTCCCTTTTCTTCCTCTCTTCTTGCTAACTCTGCAATGAGCAGCTAATGAAAGTCTTATTTTGCCCCTAATTCACTGTGCCTAGTGCAGCTCTCAGGCCATAATAAATTGAGTGACTAATGAGATGGCCAGGCACTTATAAATCAGTAGCTCTCAGGGCCCGTCTGGCCAGCAGCAGGGACGTGAAAGTGGCAGGCTCAGACTGTTCTGACCCAGACCCTGTGTGGACCACATCCACGGCTGCGTGGGTACCAACCATGCATCTAAGAAGCGTTTCTCTCCTTCCCATTAGTAAAGGTACCTGGGCACTCCCAAACAAAGCGAACTGCTCCCCCCCGCTCATCTCATCAGACCACAGGAATTTAGAATTGGAAAGCACCACGAAATCCTATAGACCAAATTCATTTTACAGATGAGGGAAACTGAGGCCAAACAGGGTTCGGTTCCGGAAGTCCCTGAGGTCTCATTTGAAATCACAGCCTATCTATCGAGAGCATCCGTATAGGTCACATTTCTCTATTAGCTCCCAAAGGAACCTTTGTGTTTGGTTTGGTTTTTTTGGGGGGGAGTGTTTCTGTTTTCAAACTTACCAGCACCGTTATGTTCTCTAGCTCAGGACACAAATGGCAAGCCCAACAGAGGCAAGAAAGTCGCCTCCCAAATTCAGAGGGTTCTCAGACGTCTGTGAAATGAATGACGCTGAGCCAGCCATGAAGATCAGCCCTGAAATAGCCAGGCGAGTGGTGGCACGGGCTGGAGGGCCCCTCTGAAAGGTCTTGGCCCCAGGCATTCTCAGAAGCCAACACAGGCAGGAGCTCAGGGCACAATGAAGCCACTGCCGGCAAGGCCACCACTGGGTCACTGATGACGTGGCCTTTCCTTAGGGCTAATCACAGGGTCACCACAGCAGTGCCAGAGGTAAGCTAAGAGGTCACATTCAATACTAAATCCTTGTTTCACATTTGTCTGAAACCTGTGCAAAAGTAAACTTTTCTGTGGGGAGTCTCAACATCAATTACAACTTGGAAAAAAAGATAAATTTTTTTTTATTATTTAAAAATAGTCTAGTAATTTAATAAGATCAAAATGACCATCTCAGATTCTTTAACAAGACCTATTAATTAGCAAATCTAACAAGTTCTTTGTTTAAAAGAAATCAGCTTCCAGAAAGAATGGCAGTAAAAAGGTAGCATTTATGTACTGCTTTAAGGTTTGTAGCAATAATCATAACAATGGCTCATTTTATCTTCATGACAACCCTGGGAAGAGAGTGCTATTATCACTCCCACTTTACAGATGAGGAAACTAAGGCAGACAGAGGTTGTGACTTGCCCAGGGCCAGCCAGCTGGGATGTGTGGCCAGCCTCAGGGCCGAGCTCTCTATACACTGTGCCCCTGAGTAATGGTAAAAACTGAAAACATAACCCCGTCCACCACTGCCACACGTCACTGTTATTCACATTTCTTAAGGAATAAAGGAAAGACTCTTTATTGTGTGGATGATTTTAAAAACCTAATCGCAAAACATGCTAGCTCCCCTCCTAAAAAAAACATACAAAGTATGGATAATAAGACCAAAATTCCACAGAGACATTGAATTGAATACGACTCAGCCTGTGTCAGAGCCCAGGTACACAGACTGTGCAATGAGCTTAGCTGCCATGTGTCTAAGCACTAACCAATACCAGACCTTCCTCCCATCACAACCTGATTTACATTCTCCAAATTCTGGGATGAAATCCTCTTCACTTTAACGCAAGCATTGTTGCTTTTATCCGCTTGCTAAGCTTCCAAATCACAAGGCTCCCACTCGTGGGCTTCTGATTCCATCTTTCAATGTATTTCTGCAGACAGTAGATGTTTCAATCTTTCCAAATTTCAGGGGCAGGGGAAATGAGGGCAGAGCACTCACTGCTTCCCAATGTTAACTAACGGTGCAGATTTATGAGGTCCTGACTTGGCTAGAGGGTCACAGCGCCGGCGCCTTCTCAGACACACAGCAACTCTGGGTCTGCCAGTCACCCCCACTCAGAGCCTGAGTCCAAACTTCTTTTTACAATACTGTACAGCCGAGGAAACTGAGGCCTAGAGAAGTTAAATGACTTTCCCAAGATCACACAGACCCAATGGCAAAGCCAGGACTCTGCCACCGTGCCTCGAAAATCACAGAGTTCAGATGCTACTATTTGGCATCAGGGAACAGTCCGGAAAAGAGCTTTTCATTCTACCATCAGTTAAATGAACATGTTAATAATGAAGAAAATAAGTCTGTTTCTTAACTGACATTCATTGTTTCCTGAAAGTAAATTCCTAAAATGGTCAAAAATGAGAGCAAAAAATTTACACTTTAGAAAATAGGAAAACAGCACAAATGTTGAACAACAGAAGAAAAGATAGCCAACATTAGCATAAGGGAAAATTACGTAAGTATTAAGGATGCGGCTGTTGATACACAGAAATGAATGCGAACCAACGTTAAGTGAAAAAAGCAAAGCAGAAAATAAAACGTACACTGGTTACATTACACAAAAACGTGTCTATACACTAACTAAAACAGAGAATGTGTAGATAGCTGTGAAACCAATAAGTGTCCCCAAGAATGCGCAACAAAGAGCGAGAGATCTGAGGCCAGACTGTCCCTTTTATAATATAGGCCCTATCTTGAGCATGCTGGGACAAAGTGTTTTGTCACAATTATTTTTTAAAATGAGCAAAACCAGAAAACAGAATCAAAGACAAAATGTATTCCCTATCCCTTAACTCCAAATATGGCTTGAGATGAGGTGGATTTTTGCTGATAAAGAAATGCACCCTGAGGTCTTTTGGTCCACAGCTATAAAGAGGCTGATGGCAGACATACCCTCTCAAGACTTCACCTCGACAGGCATCTACAAAATGAGTGGTAGGGACAAGGCAGCTGCTAACATCTTTTTCAGTTCTAATAACTTCATACAGTCCTAAGACCCCAGTCAGCATGGTTCCCAAAGTCAGAAATGAAGCATGCTGATCTGTCCGGACTACTGTTTTCCTAAGAAAGCCTTATGTGAAGTCTCAAGACCGTGCAAGGTCACAGGTTACTCATCTTCACTAAATCATATAGAAAACCAAGTCCAACAGAATATTGAAATCTGACTGTTTCATGGGTCACCTTCTACCCTGACCCTTTAAGAGCAGATGAGGTCCATTATCAGCCTTCTAGGCCTGGGAGAACCAGGGCTGTGCCAAGCCCCACTTCTGAGTCACAAAAAGGAATTCAAGTAGGGCTTTGGTGAAAAGCCTATACAGAGGCCCAAAGAAGCTTCCTAGGAAATTAAGCAGAAGAAGTCGCTCAGAGGACTTACAGAAAGAATGGGCAGAACACATGGGATGGGGAGGACGGAGGAGGGAAGAGAGAGAGAGGGAAAGAGGGAAGGAGAGAGAGAGAGAGAGAGAGAGTGTGAGAGTGTGAGTGTGTGAGAGTGTGAGAGTGTGAGTGTGTGTGTGTGTGTGTAAGTGATCTGCAGCAGGGAAGTGGTAGTACCCAGAGCAATGAGATCACAGATCCACTGACAAATCATGGCATTTTAAAATCATTCATTCATTCAACCTTCATTTTTAACACTAAGCCTACTTAGAGGTAGCAAAAACAAAAAGAATTCCTTTAGCTAAAAGAAGGGATAGGGATTGACCTGAGGAATTCCCCAATGAGGCCCCTACCCCCAAAAGCAGGGTGGAACCTTACCTGGAAGGTTCCATGTTGGAGTTGTCAAGAGCACTAGGAGGCCCGGTGACTCACCCAGTCATATAGCTAGGAGGTGTCAGAGGTGAGACCTGAACCCAGATGTTCCTGGCAGGGAGGGTGAGGAGTAGAGGGGAGGGGAAGGAGCGCTTGACCTGGAGACCTGAGTCTAGATCTAGCCTTGGACGCTTAATGTATGGCCCTAGATAGGTTGTTTAACCTCTGTTTGCCTGTTTCTTCATCTGTAAAATGGGAAATGATAGCCCCTCCTTCCCAAGGTTTCCGTGAGGATCAAATGAGACAATACTTAAAAAATATTGTCTTGGCACAGGGCGTAGCACACAACAGGTGCTACATAAATGCTGGCTATGACTTGCTCAGGAAGCCAAGTCACAGCTGAGAAGGACGCCTGACGCCCAGTGAGCACAGGAAGGAAAGCCAGGCGGTGTTTACCTGAAGGATGTTTTCATCAAGCTGCACATGTATAAAAACACCCCGGAGCCCGCCTTCTGGAATGAAAGCATGTTCCTGGGGGCAGGTATAAAGTGTCAAAATAGATTAATGTTTTTTTCAGGAGAATACATTCTTGCTGGCCAGCGCTAGTGCAACCATCACCCGTGTTTCTCTCTCCCACACTCCTCTGTCTCCCAGGAGCACAGCCATGATGTTAACTCCTGGTGCTGATCCCTATTCACTTCCAGCTCTACTCCTTGGCTGATGCTCTTTTCTCATGTCGTTTTAAACTGGTTTCTGGTGTTTAACATCAGTCCCCAAATCGATCAGCTCTTGAGCCTCAGCATCCCCTTCCCAACGAGAACAATCCCCACAGCAGCTAGGGATATTACTAATTACAAATCCCAATTACTGCACCGAAGCCATACATGTAGGGCCCAACGCGAGGCAAGTTTTAAGAACCGAGGTGGAATTACCTGGTAAATATTGAATTACGTTACCTGATGAGCACAGCGCCTGGGAGGTGGATTGGGGATTTCAACTTTTGTCCACGTGTTCTTTCTAATATTGTAGAAATAGAGTTCGTTGTATAAAAAAGTCTGCAGAGAGGAAGCAAAGGATTTGTTATAAAGGATTTCCTTCATGAGACAAGTGATGGCTAAATGAAAAAAATATCAAATATCAAATCACGTTTAATAAACTTTCTCTTGAAACAAAACGCAGGCAAATATCCCCAAAAAGGAGGAATCAGAGCAAGTCAACACAAATCACAGTCTACTTTTAATCCTAACAGAGAATAAAGTATACTTTACCAATCTAAAACAGAAATTGCATTCAGTCAATACGAAAATCCAGCTGTTTCTGGAGTAAACCAATTCTTCCTGTCCACTCTCAAGGGCCCCCTGTGACGCCCTTTACTAGTCCAGGGTCAGAGGCGGCTCTCTAAGGATCATTTTACAGGTAGGGACTATAACACCTTGATATCAAGGCACTTGCCCTCAGTCGCCCACTGAGCCAGCAATGGGAGTGGGACTTATGTTTGGCTCCTTAGCCTCCAAATCGGACTTGGCTTGCTCCCTATTACACTACATCGTCTAAAGGAATCTTTCTGAATATAGCAAAGTACTGTCTAAGCTGTAACCCTAAAATATTTTTTAACTTATCTTCTAACAAAGGAAAGGCCCAGACAGAAGCAAGGACAGTCCCTAAAACCATTATTCTAGAGCCCTCCTCCAGAGCCTCTCTACACAGGAGAAGAAACTCAAACCCTTTACAGTTTAAAAGTCTGCTCAGAGTATTCAGGATTGTAACAATGCTTCTTATCAAAACTAGAGGATTTTTCCTTCCAAACTAGGGTAAAGATGCTCTTTCCATAGTGTCTGCCACCCCAAAGACTCCCTGGGTATTTCAGAGCAAAAGTCAAACATGGGAATGGGGCTGACCTGCCAGGCACAGAACTTAGAAGGAGTGATGGGAAATGATGGCTCATGTCCCCATGTGCTGGGGCTGGTGGCAGAAAGCTTTATCAAGGGTGATGGTCATCAGAAGAGATGAAAAAGGTGAGCCACGGGAAGAGGAAGTGACACAGACAAGCCACGGTATGTCTCAGAAATGACTGGAAGACAGATGTAGGGCTGTCTATACTTGACCTTGCTATAAGATGCCATAAAACTTCCTTTCCACTCAAAGACAAAATGACTGTACTACAAATCCTAATAACCACAGCGATCAGTGGCATTAGCAGAGCACTACGCTGACACTCTGAAGCCCAGCCACAACCTCTTCGATCCATCTCCCGAACAGCACAGGTCTGGCCATGACATTCTCCTGCTCACTAAACTGGGGGGCTACGCCTAGGGGCAGATTCCTCCTTTCAGTGTCTAAACCTTCTGAGCGGGCAGAGGCGGGAAAACATGAAGATTACAACAACGTAAACGGAAAGAAAACCGCAACAGGATCAAAAAGAAATGCTGCCAAATTATAGACGACAACAGCAGTGATAATAACAACAGGGCTTTAAGGCTCTCAAGGAACTTTACGGACACCATCATGTCTGACCTTCCCGACACCCTGTCTCTGGGCCACAGCACGCACCTCCCCCTCCATCTCCCCTTCGAGGTCAAACACCACTTCCTACCAGAGGCCTTGCCTAATCCCCCCAAAAGGTACCCTGTAATAATTTCTTCTGTTCTTATACAAATAAACACTGATCTCCCGCCAAATCCCCCCCCCCCGAGAGCTCCCGGCATGTAGCTGGCACTTGATAAATGCTTATGAATTGACTAGAATTAGGTACTAGAGGATTATTAAAACCATTTTACAAATACAGAAAATCAGGTCAGGGGGCATGAAAGCAGGATTCCAAGCCATGCCGTTCCAGCCTCCGAGTCCTAGACATGTTGTCTCTCAAAAACTTAAGAGATAAAACTGATGTAATAACGGTGCAAGTCATATAAATGAGAGACCATACAGCTCTTGGCAAACCCGAAATCATCATATGAATTCTGGCTGGCAGTTAAGTCAGGGACCTGTGGATTTCAATGATACAGGAAATTCCCTAGGGAGGAAAGCCCCTCTCCCAAGGCAGGTAGGCACATTCTCTGTACCTGATATTCATGGGGAATTACCTAGAGCACTGAGGGTTGAGGTTCTTGCCTAGGGTCACAAGCCAGTTATGTGTCAGAGGAGAAACCAGGCCCTCCTGGCTCCAAGGCCTGCTCCCTATCCACTAGGCTGCTAGGATCAGCAGCAGCAGTAAAGGTATCAAATTGGTAAATGCATAGTTGTCAACTCTAACAGTGGAGGGCCGGCCATAGAGAAGAAATGGAACTAAGGTGCGAGAGAGAGATTAAAGAAGGTACACTTTATAAGGTCTGACGCTGAAGAACAGTAACAGGTGGGAACCATGGTGCTGATGCTGATGCCCCTCCATCTAAAGCAGGCCTACCCAAGGATGTGGGGCAGCCTGTGAAAAACAGAGAGGAAAACATCCTCTACATCTTTTGTGAGTTGCCCAAAGTCCTTTGGCAGGGCCATAGGCTGTGCAGGCCTGATAGAGGCCCCAGGGGCCTGCTTCTGGTCCGAGCAGCACCTAATGGATCAATAAAGTGTAAATAAAAGTGTGCAAGGGCCAAAAACATGCTAATGAGAAACAGAATTTATCCTTAGGCCTGCTATTAAAAAAAAACTCAGCAGATTATTAGACACAGATTATACACAGATTTCTTCTGAACTCAATTTCATTTCAAATTAAATAGGAATGGTGACACTGGGGGAAAGAGCGTGACTTTACAAATGACCATGCTCAGAAGCCCTTTGTCTTTAACCTGCCAATGACTCTGCAGAGCCCAGTGGGATCTGGGGGAGCCAGACTTCCCTGGCTCACTTTGTTCTGACATCCAAGACAAATCAGTGGGGTGCTGCTGCATTCAGGAACAAGGGGGTCGGACTCTAGGTAAGTGGGCTGAGGGGCACGCTACTTTACCTGGAGCACCCACAAAATACCTTAGCCTGATGAAAAATCAAAAAGGGAGCCCTGGTTTAGAAATGTCCTTATTCACAGCATCCAGGGGGCCAGCACTGACAATGAATTTTCCTTAAAAAAAAAAACAAAACAAAACAAACAAATCACTCCCCTTCTTCAGGAAGAACACCCCTCAGCCACTGACGCAGAGGTACACGGGTCCCTTCAGAGACCAGAAACAAAAAGTTGTGATGCAGCTGAGCATGGAGGAAACTGGTGCCAGGCAAGAGGGAGACAAAGGACAGACAGAGTCTATGACAGGCCCAAGAAATGATGAACTCCTACAATATTGATGCCAACACAGTCACTCCATTCTCTTAATGGAGCCCAGTTCGACTTGTCAAGGACAGCGGTTCACATTTCTTCTGACAGCTTGGATGGCAAGACAATATGAGAAAGGAATTAAAAATATTTTGCTCTCATTCTAGGACAAATGCATATTTCATGATCACTGTATCAGAGATTTATTTTTACTAAAATGAGACCCATGAAAACGACAGTGAGAAAAAAAAAGACAAAAAAAGTATACTTTACTTTTTGGCCATTGAAATATTCACCTCCAAAAAGGATTAATTCATCTTTCTCAGGATGTGGAGACAGGGAAGCATTTAACCTGCAAGAGAGACACAAATAAACATGACCCCGACAGAAAGACCCAAAACACTGACACCTCATCTCGGCGACTTGGCTCAGCCATGGTACCAACGTCGGCTCCCACACGCCCTTTTCCCTCTTCCCTTTCTTCAGCATGAGCTTGGCACATCAGCACCAACAAACACCATCACTCTTAAACTCAGGTAAGAGAAAAAAAAAATGACTGGACGTAAAACATCTTGACCATCATAGCTGAAAGTCACTACCGATTACTTCGGCAGACCACTGGGAAGCATCCAAGTTTTAACTCATGACCAGTGCTAAGGATGCATGAGGTCTTTATTGATGTATCTCTCCCCCACCCCACCCCCACAATGTAGCTCAATGTATGTATACTATTCAAGTCCTTCCCTTGGTCAGTCAGTAAGCATTTATTAAGTATCAATTGCATGCCAGGCACCGTGCAAGCACTGGGGATGTCAAGACAAAAGATGGTCCCCTGCCTTCAAAGTGTTACAGTCTGATGGGAGAGAAAACATGCAAACAATCATTACAGATAAATTAATCAATAAAATCAAATCTACCATAGATCCCAAGGTAGCTGACCAAAAATGACCTTTACTACCAGTCCTCTGCTCTACCTTCTCAATGCACATAAGTCACAAGGAAAACCTCATCCCAAGAACAGAAGCATGCATCTACGAATAAGAAGGGCAGAAGTGCTTGAGACAAGAGCTCAGAGGTTACCAGGTCAGCTCTTCCTAGGTCCTGCCCTGTGTCCTGCAAAATGGAGCATGATTCATCTAGTCAGAGAAAGGAACCTGAGTCACAGCCAGCAAGGCAGCTTGGTGGCACAGTGGGCAGAGCGCCACACCGGGAGTCAGGAAGACTCAAGTTCAAATCCAACCTCAGACACTTAAATAACTGTGTGACCCTGGACAAGTCACTTAACTTCTGCTTGCCTCAGTTTTCTCAACTGGGGATAAAATAGGGATAATGATAGCACACAACTCCCAAGGTTGTTATGAGGATCAAATGAAATAGCATCTGGAAAGCACTTAGCACGGCGTCTGGCACGTAGCAGGCACAACAGAAATGCCAGCTATTTTATCACCACCATCACCACTATCACAGTGGGGCAACTCAGCCCATGGCTCAGACCGGGACGCTGTGGGTAGGAGAATGGGGAAGAAGGGCACCATTTCCTCCCCACCGTCCAGTGGCCCAGGCTGCCTTCTAAAGCCCCACTGCACCCTCTGGCCTGGGCCTTCCAGGATCAGCAGAGAATCAGAGCAGTGAAAGAGATGTGCAAGCAGTGGCTAAAAGAGAGAGCTGCCACCACCGCCTTCCCCTCATACCAAATTTAATTATTTTTAAAATATACTGGACTGGAATTGTCTATCTGGAAGTGTAGTTGGGAAGAGAGTGGTCTGCAAACTGCCAAGTGAGCTTAATGAGTCACACTTTTAGCTGGAGCCCAGGACCAGCAAAAGTGTAAAAGAAAAAAAACAACAACATGTAGATTGTGAGAAAAAGGCTGCCTGGAGTAGAGTAAATATTCTGCAGCCAATAAATAGCTTTAGAGATCATCTATTCATTGGACAGATGAGAAAACTGGAGACCATAACGGTGACCTGACTTACCCATAGTTATTGAGCTGGTTGGGAAGTGGACTCAGGCCCTAGCTCTGACACCCTTACTGATCCTGGCCTCAAAGGAATGCCGTCACGAAGCTCCCATCAAAGGCTGCCTTGTCCTGGGGTGGTTCTGTGCCTTTCACTCCACCGCCCGCACCCCCATGAACTGTAGGCATAAACTGGGCTTTGTACGCCAACAGCCACAAGTAAATGTTTGAAGAATAAGAATGGATGAACGATCCAACGCTGTCCCGGCAGACAGTTACTTCTTGCAATGTCAATAAAAGAATCTCATTTCACTATTACCAAGAGGGAAACTCGAGCTGACTGAGAAGTGACTGGTCCAAATGGCCCATTTTAACAGAAATGGATCCGAAGAGTGTTGACTGCACCATCACCAGAGAACACTATCATTATGATGGACGCATACTCCGACAATTAGAGTCTCCTTTGATCTAATGTTGTGTTGCCTTCTCTTTTAGTATTTCAATGTGCTGAAAACTGTGGTCATAACTAGGGAAGGGTAAATGACTTCTCTGTCAATGTCACAGGAAATGATGCCAGCCATTCCCTTTTCCTCTCTCACCCTGGCTCTGCTCCTACCTGCCTAGTCTCTGCTCAGTATCCTTCGCTAGATTATCATGCATGAATAAAGCTTTTATTAAGAAGTCACCATGGACAGAGCACTGCACTAAGCGCTGGGGAGACCAACAGAAAGCTATGCCAGTGCCTGATCTCGAGAAACGCCCGCTCTAATGGGGGAGACGCACATCCAGGAGATTTCAGCTGTAAATCAGATGGAAAAGTTCCCTGACCCAGCAAAGCAGCTGTTAACACCACTTTCATGTCATCTCCACGGATCAAATCAGATCAGCTTCTGATACTGAACCATTTGATGGCGCCAAGGGCTTTGGGGACAAGAAGACTTCTCTCCAGGTCTTCAGTGGCTGTGGTGCCTGCAGGTGCAGCTGCTAGGCTGCCCCTCCCCCTCCCCAGATGCTTCCCAGCATGATGGCTGAGGGCTTATTCCCAAGACTCTTGGGCTCAGGCGAGACTGCGTGGCACATGCTACCTTCTGTCTTTCCCTCGGAGTTCTCTACTTGCTGCTTTAGCTAGGCTGGCCTGCCTGCCCTCTGGGTGATGAGTCGGCACAGGAGCCGCTTCCCTGGACAATGGCTATGAGGGCCTGGCGGTCTGGGGGGCGCTTCCCCTCCCTTGGCAGCAGCTGGTCAGCAGTTGTTGCTGGTGGCAAGGAGGAAAGCGACCCCTCCTCTTCTATTTTTCACCTACACCCCGCCCTCTTTGTAAGGATGCCCCACAAGACTCTGTCCCTAGACTTTTCCTCTCTAACATCTCTCAATGATTTCATCAACTCCCAAGAGTTCAGAGATCTCTACATAGATGACCTACGCAGCCCTAGACTCTCAGCCACATCCCAGCCCAACATTATCTCCCACATACTGGACAACCAGACATCCCATAGGCTTCTCCAACTCCATGTGCAAGAGAGAACGTTTTGTCTTTCTTCTCATACCTTCTCTATTCCATCATGAGCAGCGCGATCCTTTCCCGATGTGTAACCTCAGAATCACCCCTGACCCTTCCGTTTCTCTGATCTACCACATCCAAGAGTCCTAGTGATTCTTCCTCCACAACCTCTCCCCAACACCTTTTTGCCCATTCTTACAAGTCCCAACTTAGCCCAGGCCCTCATCACCTCTCCTAAATGCCTTTTCCTGCCTCCAGGCTCTCCCCTGTCAAACCTGTCCCTCACACTGTAAGTCTGACCACAGCCCTGCACTGCTTGGCATCGGAAGGCCTTCCCAGTCCTGATGCAGTCTTTGCTCCAGCAGGCTCTCTGCTGTTCTACCTCAGGGCCTTTGTAGGCCACACCTCATACCTGCACTGCACTCCCTAATTCCCACCCACACTCTCTCAAGACTCAGGTCAAGGGTTCAGCCAATTTCTAGTGTCCTCCTCCCAACTCCCAGAGATCATTTTGTCCTTACTTAGCACGTATCTGGTATCTGTGTTCATGGTGGTTGGTTTTTCCTAATAGAGTAAAAGCACAGTGAGGGCAAAAATTGCTTCATTTTTCTCTCTTCCCAGCATGTCACACAGCTAGCGTATAGAATATCACAGAATAAAGTCATTTGCTTTGCTTTAGCAAGGCAAGATTGCTCAGAGCTTTTATTCAAAAACAAAAAAGCAGCAGCAGCCAGCCAAGCTGGGGTGGGGGTGGGGGTGATCCTTAGGATGTGGCCTCCACCCCTGAAAGCAGGAGCTCCCCTCTTCTTGTTACACAGACCTCTCTGATGGCCTGGAGAAGCTCACAGGCCACCCTGCACCTTCCCCCCACCCACCACCACAATGTTTTTAAGTGCATGAGATAAAGTACGTGAATTACAGAAGAAACCGATCACATGAAATAAAGTCGGCCTCCTCACCCTGGAGATGCCTCTGCCCTGCAGCCCGTCCTTGAGCTGCTCGGTGCTCCTGGGCTGCCATTCCTCTTGGACCTCCTCCTCCCTCCCGGCCTGCCCACTTGCCCCCTGGCATGTCTCAGTCTCTTTCATGTGCTGTCCCCTCTCTGGGGGATGTCAGATCCTGGAGAGCAGAGACTGCCCTTCTCCTTGCCTGAATTTGTACCTGAGCACTTAGCACTGTCCCTGGCAGAGTATAATATGAGCACTTAATAAATGCGCAGGGGCTGCCCCACATGCCTGGAATGCAATGGAAATGACTTCCCCTGAGTGACAAAGCTACATCAGTCCAGACTCCTCCCTCTGTGGGGGAGTTCATGGTCAGGGAGTCTGGCTAAACGGGGAAAGGACAAGGACTCCACAGCTGCTTCCATGGCACTACCATTGAGACCTTGGCAAAGTCCTTTCCCTTCCTCGTCCTCCACTGGTCATCGGTCAGACAAGGGAGCCACATGGCCGTGCAGCCCTTCCAGCTCTGCCAAGAGGAGCCAGCGGTCTGACTCAGAACTCAGGGTTTCTTCCACAGGAGTGCTGAGGGAGGAGGAAGGGAAAACATCCATCTCACGCCCTACCCCCAATTCTGAGATGCAGAATAAAGGCCTCTGGCTCTAAGGAAGCTGCCAAGGAATCCTTTCGGGGGTCATGCATTCAGCTTCAGCACCGTCTGTCACTTCACTCTCGAGCCTCTGATTAGGTGATAATCAAATCCACTCAATCTGAGATTTGTGGAAACCACTTTCTCACACCTGACACGGGAAAGGCCTCAAGGGCCTCAGTCCTAGCTTGGCATTCAGACTCATGACAGTGTCATGCACTGACTCTTACATCTTCCTAAGTCTCCTTTAGAAGAAAACAACAGAGGGAGAAACCCTGGCTCTTGGAAATAAACCAAGAGGTTTCATCTGCCTCTAACAGAGGGAGGGAGTAGAGGAGGTAGTTAGATGAGTGCAGGAGAGAAACGGCCTCTCTGACTGTCAACACTAGCTGAGTGACTGTGGCCAAGTCCTTCCTCCTCGCCTCAGTTCCTCATCTGCAATAAAGGGATAAGGACACATTACCACCCACAGAGGGTTGGTGGGAGGAAAGCATTCTGCAAATTCTCAAATCTTGTGGAAATGTGAGTTTCATTATTTTGCTGTGGCCAAGCACTGATGCACCATTTTGTTTTCTAATCTGTTGGTGGCAAATGGAAGTCTTTAATCTTCCTCAACTCACTTACAAAGACTCAAATTACAAAAAATAACCAGGACTCAGAAATTAGTGATGCTAGGACCCAGTCTGTTCAATACCGCATGCTTTGTCACAAAATGCTTAGAAACTCTAGAAAAGGCTTTGAATTGTTGCCAGCCAGTAGATGTATCCGTTTAAGACGGCTTACATACAATGCATTTTTTAATTATAACTCCCCCTTTCATCGAAGTTTAAACCTTTTGGAAGCATTTTGGAACAAGCATAGAAAAAAACCCTCCTAGATTTTCGGTTTTCCCCATTATTATATGCCTCTAAAAGCCTTTGATGGGACAAGAAGAAGGCCCAATGGCCCCACTGTTCTCTCCCCCAAATGTTAGCAGTTGGAAAATGAGACAGGTGCTTTCAAGCTTCAGCACACCTTCCCTCCTGTTGAGCATTTGTAGTTTGAAGCTCAGTACTTCCATGTAACTACATGACAACATAGCTAAATTTCTTCACTCTCTCTCTCTGGTGGTTCAGAAGGGAGTGGAAATAAGCCCGCTGTGGTTGATTCTGCACAGCAGTTTCTCTGATTGTAATATCCAAACTGCTTGGTCATTTAGGAAAATGCCACATCCATAGTCAATGTACGACTCCAATTTCCACAATGGAAGTCAAGTGTCAGAATCTGTGCCGAGCACTCTACAGACAAAAGCTGCCCAGTTTCCTTACCTCGGTGAAGGTGGAGAGCACAGCGCCTCTATGATCTGGGTCTTTTTGGCATCCAAGGTCTGAAATTGTGCTATCAGAGCTTCCAGGTCCTCCTAAGAAGGAAGAAGTCAAAGGTGACCATTTTTCCACCTTAACCATAAGAAATGATTCTCCCCTTTTGTCTACTCCTCTTTTCTGGTTGTATTACAGTGTGACTTCATTAAGAAAGGGATGATAGGCAGCGAGGCACATCAGCCAGAGTGGGCTTAAAAGCCAAGACCTGGGCTGAAGCCTTGTCTCTGCCCCACGCTGGCTGTAGGGCTCTGGGCAGCATCTGGCTGCCAACCATCAGCTCTAACAGGGCACGGGCAGTTTCCTCACTTTCTAGTTCCCTATATCAATGAAATCATTGGGATTCTCTCTGTCCCTATCCCCTCACTAGGTGAGACACATAAACGTACAAATAAATAATAATTTTTTCATCTATTTAAAACACTGAAATTTTGGACACATGTTCAGAAAAACTGAAAGAATAAGCACTTGACGGGTCTATTAGTCATTGGTTCAGAGCAGGCACTTAATAAATTCATGCTAAGCTGTGGAGGGCACGGGTCCATGGGTGGGAACACTGCATAGAATGTTTGATTTTTCAATGTACTGATTGGTTTTGTTGATTTTTTTCCTCTTCTATCTTTAAAAGAAATTCTTTGTTATATGGGATGGCTCTCAGGGAGGAAGAAGGAGACAGACGGGGAAATTTAAGTAATGTACAAACAAAAGATGTCAATAAAAATCTGTTTTTTTAAAAAAGCTACTTAATTCCTCAAAAACTAAAATAGCTCAATTGAGCCAAACAAAATCCTTGAGCAAGTGATTTTTCTCCAAATTGGAATCCTACTCCGATAAAATGCTGTCCATATACATGTATTTGTTTCCATGCCTCAATTATTCAGCATAAATGTCCGAATTTCCTGAGTTCTTTCCCACATACACGCAGTGTAGGCAGTCAAGTTCTATGGACCCTCCAGTAGACAGTCAGTAGGATACTAGATGTAGTCTATGTTCCAGGCTGTAGCATTTAGAAGCAAAATCTCTCTGCACTACCACTCCTCACCCCATTGGAAAATTTCAAGCCTCGATCCCAGACTCCTCTTCTTCGGCCTCTCCACCACTCCGGCCTTCACCCCAAAGCTTCTCTTGGCCTTTCCTGTGACCTCCAGCCTCTTCCCCTTTCTGTCACCTGGCCATCTCCCTGGCTCCAAACCCAGGCCTGACCCCTGAGTTTGCTACCAGCACATCTGGCTGGCCCCTCCCCTAGAATCATTTACCACCTGTCTGTAAGACCACATGCCTCAGAGTCACCTACCACTCTGAATTCTCTGCTTCTGCCCCAAATCAAACGAATTTAACCACTACAAATTTATAGCACAAAAAACTTACACTGGACTTTCACTGCTGTTGAATCCACAATCAATCAACAAGTATTTATCAAGCACTAAGGACCAGGATCTTTGCTGGGTGACAGGGACACAAAGAAAAAAGAAAAAAAACAACCCCTGCCCTCAAGCAGTTGAATATATATATATATATATATATATACATACACACATACATACACACACACACACGGGTATATGTGTGTATATATACATATAAGTATATTTGTATACACACATGTAAGTATATATGGATATATGTATATGCACACATATATACAGAGGTATATATGTGTGTATATATATACATACATAAGTATATACACACATATGGGGTGTGTGTATAAACATATACACACACATACATAAGTACATATGGATGCACATGCATATACACACACATATAAGGATATATGCATACATACACATACATAAGTGTATGTGTATATGTATATAAGTATATATACACATAAAAGTATGTATATGGGCTTATGTATATAAACACATACATAAGCATACGCATGTGTATACACACACAAGTATATATGGATGTCTATGTATACATACGCATACAGGGGTATGTGTATATATACACATATATAAGTTTATGTGTATAAGCATATATACACATAAGCATACACACACGTACAGAGGTATATTATATATACACATACATAAGTGTGTATATATACACACATATATAAATGCATATATATACATACACATGTGTGTATACATGTATGCATACACACAAGTATACACACATATAGGGGTATATGTATATACAAACATACATAAGTGTGTGTGTATGTGTATATGTACACATGCAAGTATGTATATCTACATGTACACACATACACATAAGTATATACAGATGTGTATATACACACACATAAATATATATGCATGCATATGTATGCACACACATATAAGGGTATATGTATATACAGACATATAAACAGATACACACATATATTGGGGTATATGTCTCTATACATATATACATATGTGCATGTGTGTACATATATAACACACACAATTATATGTGGATAGATATGTATATACACACACATAGGGGTATGTGTACACGTACATAAGTATATGTGTATATATATACAAACATACACACATAAGTATATATAGATGCATATGTATACACACAGGGGTATATACACACATGTAAGTGTGTGTATAAGTATATATATACACATATAAGTACATACACACATATAGGGGTATATACATATACACACGAGTATATGTGTATATGTAAATAGACACACATATAAGTATTTATGTGCGTATATATAGACCAATGCACATGCATTTATGTGTAGAAACGTGTGCGTACATGTATACATAGTTTTACATACACATATATACTGTCTGTACACAGTTGTTTGTACATCGTCTCCTTCATTAGATTGTACTCTCCTGAAGGGCAGAGGCTCCTGCTTCTGGTTTTTGGTTTGACCTTTCCTCCTGAGCTCAACAGCTTCCCCCGGCCCATAGAGAGAGATGCTGTTGTTATCCCCTTTTTACAGCTGAGGACACTGAGTCAGACTGAGGTTAAGTGCCTTCCATCTGTTAATCATTTCCTGTTCATCCCGTATAAGACGTGCTTGGTCAGCACGTGGTTCTCATCCCACCTGACTGTAAGCTCCTGAAGGCAAGGAAGGGGGTCTTCTGCCTCTTTTTGTATCCCCATGTTTACTGAACTAACTGAACCTAAGCTGCGGGAAGGATGGATTAGAAAGGGAGGGTCTAAAAGCTAGAAGGCCACACGAGAGGTCCAGGGGAGAGATGCTAAGCCCCCAAAGGCGTTCCTAAGAGATTAAGTGACTCGCCCAGGGTCACACGGCCTCGCTGGATCTGGAGCCTGAGAAGGCTGGGCTGTTTCTCCAGCAATTACAGCAATTCCCACTGACAGATAATTTTCAGATTCACAGCGAGGCGGCTTCACTCCCCCTAGTTCACGGGTGAGTCAGCCAAAAGCAGGATTAGAACCCAGAGCTTCTGTCGCCCAGAACCGGCGTCTCCAAGCTAAGGCAGTGGGACGCCACGAGTGACGTGGAGTCGAGAAGCCTCGGGTTCAAACGCTGCCGCCCACGCTTACTGTGCGGCTTCCCCGTCCCGGCCTCGGTTTTCCTCTGTAAAACGGGCACGATGACAACAGCGTGGGCCCCTCAGGCCGCGGGGAGGCTAAAAGTGGCATTTCTGGGCAAGCCTGGACGCCCTTTTCACGCGCTCTTTGTCACTAGCACGGTCACTATCCCGGCCAGCCGTGACCCCGGCGGCGGGATCAGAGGCCCGGCCCCCGGCCCCGGTTACCTCCTCTTTCCGAGAGCGCTTGGACACTTTTCTCTCCATCTTGGCGGCAGTCTTCTCGGCCCCCTTCCCCTTCTTCTCTTTCTTGTTCTTCTTGCCCATCTTTCTGCCCTCGCCAGCGGCCGCGCGTGACAGTGAAGGCGAGTGTGAAAAGCCAGCGCCACGCCCCCTCCGCAGCCCCCTCCCCCAGCCTCCCTAGCTCCACGCGGGCCCGCCAGGAAGGGAGACCAGGAAACTCACATGGCAACACAAAAGTCACTTCCCGTTACCCACTCCCTGTGACGTCACTTCCTCTTTGGGAGCTGCGCGAGGAGAAGAGAAACAGAGGAAACTCCCCGAGAGGGGAGAGTTGGGACTAGCGCCCCCTGACGGCGGGGAGGACTCTCAGCCGTCACAAGGGCTTCTTTCTCTTCCCGACAGCATCCTAGGGTTTAGAGCTGAAACAGAGCCTGCCCTAACACCCTCATTTTGTGGAGGAGACAATGGAGGCCCACAGAGGCTAACAGATTTGCCCGAAATTCTATACTGCAGAATGCAAATGTCCCAAAATTTGTCTTCCCCATTAGACTGGCAGCTCCTTGTGGGCAGGGACTGATTCAGCTTTTCTTTGTATTGCTCAGCAGTCAGTACAATTCCCATCCCACAGTAAGAGCCTAACAACAGCCCTCTTTTATGAAGTGCTTTACAAATATTTATGGCCTTTGATTCTCACCGCACCCGGGAGAGATAGGTGCTACTGTTACTATCCCTATCTGTAGATGGGGAAACTGAGGTTTAGAAGAGATAAACCCAGTATTACCTAGCTAGCTCCTAAGTGTCTGAGGCTGGATTTGAACTCATGTCTCCCTGCTCCCCACTCCAGATTCTCTGCACTACCTAGCTGCCTTGTTGACTTGCTGATTTCATCTGTAAAATGGGCATGAATGATAAGCAACTAAAACTAGAATGTTTTAAAACTAGAATGAACTAAAACTAGAATGTGAAGAAAGCACTTCGCAAACCTTTAAATAATCCCTTGGGAATGCTGACCACTCCCCCATCCCCCTCCATGAGGCATTGTCAATGAAAAAGGGAGAAAGAATGTGAGATGAGGCCCAGAATTTTTAAAAAATCTACCCAGAATTATTGGGGAATTATAGAGACTTGCCCCCTCATCACTCAATGAATGGGGGGAAAGAGTCCTAATTTGTCCCTTTCATTCACAGTACCCTTTTAAAAAAGGGGAGAAAACAGCTCATCCCACCACCCCCGACTCTATAACAGGGCCATCTGAACTGATCTAACTCAGACCATCAAGACGAACTTAGAAAACTACCTACACTCTTCATTATGGCTTCTCTCTGATGCTACCATCTTAATTTGTGACATAGGAAAACAGCAGAACTTCCATACGGAAACTTGGAGTTTATTTCATCCCATCCCCAAACTCCAGAAGGACTCTTCCAAGGAGGATGTAATAACCATGTGCCCCTATCCCTAAAGGACTCTCAGAATTAGATTGGGAAGCTTTTGGACGATAACGTATGTCATAGTGATTTACGCCAGGGTGTGATTCTCATTACCAGGAAGAAAGAGACTAGAATGTTAAAAATGAGACCAGAGACCAAAAATAGAAGAAAGATGAACTACCGAGTCCTATTCTGGTGAAACTCACATTTTAAAACCCGGTGAATTATCTTAGCTCCAATCTATCATTGCCCCGAGTGTGTGTATGTATTTGCGCACTCTGATGCCCTCTGCTGCATCTGAGCCAAAGGCCCAGGGGTAGGGGCTTGGGGGGAGGGGAAATCTGTTACTAATTACTGGAATTGGAAGGAAGTCGATTGTCAGCAACTGTATTAAACTCATGCAAATATGCTATGCAAATAGGAAGTTACATAAACTCAGAGATTAGCATTTTGTTTGGGGCTCTCAGTCACTGGAAGAGTGTTGGTGTGGAGACTCTGGGTAGCCGCTGGAGTGCCCCCAGCTTTGAAAAAACCAGCATGTTGGTGCTTCTCTGGTATCTATGTATTGTGATTTGGTCTGTTTATATCGTCTCTATAATTTCTGTTTGTATTTGATCTGAAGTTCAGGGTGCTGGCTTTCTCCCCTGAACTAAGTGAATGATATATGTATGTTTGATTAAAGTGAGATTGTTAACCCCTTAAGGTTGCTTTCCTCGGAAAAGCAGATCAAAGAACCTGTGCTGCCAGCTCTTCTGTGTGCTCTTGTTGCTGGTCTTTTACCCCTACAGCAGCTGCTAGCAACATTGTTGTTACACCTAATAAAGACTTCAAGCCGTCTGTAACTTAATGTTGCTGTAATGGAAGTTGCTGTAATGGAAGAATCCACCACCTGCAAGCCAGGGCCATGGATCCAACAGAATTTAGCAGCAGCTACACAATGCCGTGTATAGAGAGCTAGACCCAGAGTCTGAAACACCTGAGATCATAATCCAGCCTCAGACACTTACAAGCTATGTGACCCTGGGCAAATCAATCAATTAATAAATGTTTATCAAGAGCCTACTATGTGCTAGGTCATGCCCTAAGCGCCTGGAATACAAAAAGAGGCAAAAGACAATCCCTGCCCTTAAGGAGCTTACAGTCTAACGGGAGAGACAACACACAAACAAATACAGACAAAGCAAGCTCTATTCAGGACAAATAAAAAATAATTAGCAGAGGGAAGTCATTTAACCTCTGTCTACCTCAGTTTTCTCAGCTGTGAAATGGAAATAACAATGTAATAATAATGACGGAGATTACAACAACACCTCTCTCCCAGATCAAATGAGGTGAGATTTGTAAAGTGCTTCGTCAACCGTAAAGCACTCTATAAAGCCGAGCTTTCTTAATTAAGAGCTGGAGGTTTTTCTTCTCCATCCTGGGACAGAACGAATATGAGAGAAGCAAGACTCTTTCGTCTCATCAATGTTGTTGCTGTTAATATTATTATAGTAAATGGAGGCCGTGTAATATGCCAGCACTAAAGTCCTACTCCTGTGCCTCATCTTTCTGGGAGCTTCAGTAGGTTGTACCATGTTGCTAAGTCTGTGAGACTGATCCGAGGCACAGACCATTTGTTTGTCTTCTATTTATCATGAGACTAAGTAATAATAATAAAGGCTAGCATTTATCTAGTGCTGAAACTGAATCTGAACTCAGATCTTCCTGACTCCTGGTCCAACAACCTGGTCCTTGCCAAACTCTTCATGACCCCATTTTGGGGTTTTCTTGGCAACAATATAGTAGTTTGCCATTTCTTTCTCTAGCTGGTTTGACAGATGAGGAAACTGAGGCTAACAGGGTAAGTGACTTGCCCAGGGTCACACAGCTAGTAAGTGTCTGAACTCACAAAGATGAGTCTTACTGACTCCAGGCCCAGCACTTTGTGCACTATGGCACCATCTAGCTGCCACGAGTCTCCCAACAACCTTAATATTAGGCTGCTTCCTGGTCTGTGCTGGCTACCCAATACATAGCTGCTTACTTGGCCTAAGTCCTGGAAGGCTCTGCTCCCTTGGTCTGGGTAAAAGTCAGAGAGCTACGGGCTTGCTCCTGTGAGAAATCCCTGCCCTACATGGAGGGCTATGGATCCAAGCTTCAGTCTATAAACTGGAAGGTTTCTGCACCAGCCTTCCTAGATAGACTGCCCCTAGCCAGTGTCCCCAGCCTATCTCCCTTTGCCAACCTTTCCTGGCAGTTTCTTCATGGATTTCCCTATTGGCACAGCACTCTTCCCCCATCGTGGCTGGAGTGATTGTCTAAAAAAGCTTTCCTTCACTGGTTCTCTTCCTTCCACCATGTTGTCAGTCAATTTCCTTGATTCTCATTGGTTTCTTAATCTCTCTCTCTGCTTGTTAATTCTCCTGCTTCTCAGTCTGAGCTGGCCAGAAATACTATAATACCATAGCACCGGAGGACTTGGGATCTCCCTGGAAAGCATTTTCTTACAAATCCTCGGGCAACTGAGTGACACAGAGGATAGAGCGTGGGGCACGGACTAAAGGAGACCTGAGTTCAAATCCTGCTTCACTCACTAATGGTTGTGTGGCCATGGTCAAGGCATTTAACTCCTCTCAGCTTCGGTTTCCTCACTTACAAAATGGAGATAATAGCATCTACTTTACAGAGCTGTGAAAATCAAATAGGCTCATAGTCCTAATATGGAAAGTGCTTTACAAACCTTAAATTGCTATATAAATGCTAGCTATATAATAATTATTATCATTCACCACCCCTTGCCCTCATGCTAGGTACTGGATGAATCTTACATTTTCATCCAGATGGCTCAACCCCACCATGTGCACTGACAACAACAAGGTTACAAGAGTTATTAGTCACTGATTTTGTGTTATACAGGGAGAAACAGACGACAGAATATAAAGGAGGAAGTGCTGTCTCCGTGAAAGGACTGACCGGCACAATTGGTTGGAAATAAAAGCACCTGGTACAAACTTTTCTGACTAAAGCCGCTAGGGGGTGCAGTGGATACAGCTCTGAGGCTGGAGTCACAAGGACCTAAGTTCAAATCCTACTTCTGAAACTCACTAGCTGTGTGACCCTGGGCAATCACTTCCCCTTTGTCTGCCTCACTTTCCTCATCTGTAAAATGAGGCCCATAATAACATCTACCTCCCAAGGTTATGAAAATCAAATGAGATAATATTTATAAAATACTCTGCAAACTTAAAAGCACCATATAATTGCTAGCAGCTACTTCTACTCCTCCTCTTCCTCTTCCTTTTCCTCCTCCTCCTCTTCCTCCTCCTCCTCCTCTTCCTCCTCCTACTGCTACTACTACTACTACTATTATTAAATCAAGGGAAGCAGCTTAGCCAATTCAGTCTCTTTTCCCTTCATAGAGAAAACAGCTAAGCAGTGCAGTTAAAGGGTCAGCATCCATCCCACTTTTGAGGCATGACCTTTCATAGGT
This sequence comes from Phalanger gymnotis, assembly GCA_028646595.1. NCBI lineage: Eukaryota > Metazoa > Chordata > Mammalia > Diprotodontia > Phalangeridae > Phalanger > Phalanger gymnotis. The sequence continues at coordinate 345,722,913 of CM053625.1, read as the reverse complement.
CATCAGCTACAGATGATTAACTACGGGTCATCTTAGCAGGGGCATTCCAAAGGTGATAAGACCCAATCAACAACATCTCAAAGCCTTCCACAGGTCATAAGACCCTGTCAGCAAGGTCTCGGACTTTCCCCAACCATCAGACACTAGTGTTTGACCAATAGCGTCCTAAGGCAGCTAGATGGTATAGTGAGTAGAGCACAGGGCCTGGAGTCAGGAGCACCCGAGTTCCAGTTTAGTCTTAGACACGTATCGACTGTGTGACCCTGGGTAAGTCGCTTAACCCTGTTTGCCTCAGTTCGTCACCTGTGAGATAAGTCTGAGAAGGAAATGGCAAACTACTCCGGCATCTTTGCCAAGAAAACCCCAGATGGAGTCACGAAGAGTTAGACGTGACTGAAACAACTGAACAACCACAAAATCCTAGGGGATCAGGGAAGTTGTGGTTTTAAAGCAAAGGTCGCTAGAGAGTGGTGACAGTGCTTCAGGGGGCGAAGGGATATTGCTGAGACCCAAGAACCTTATTTCAAGTATAGTGTACTTAGAAGTGTGTGGGGGGCAGAAGGGAGGTAGTCCTAATAACCCTTTATAACAGGCCTAACTAGTACAGGGTGAATCTATCTGATAAATCTGATATAATTAATATAGTCATCAAAGAATGGTGGATTAACTAATCATCACTCTTCCTCTAACAGCATTAACTAACCTAACTAACTCAGATTTAATCCTATTCTGCTTAACTCACTCATTGAGCAGTTAGTGATACCTATTAATGAACTGAGTGAATACTAATTAAATTGATTAGGGATATCACAATTATCTTCATGCACAAAATTATCTTACTTTGTAGTCTGTTAGACTGAGTCATCCATGTGGTGGTTTGCCAAAGACTATGTATTGCTTTTAAAGGCAGCACCCTCTTCCCCATAGGTCATTTCACAACTATCACAATTGGATTATTACCAAGGGGGAAGGAGGAAGGGGCCAATTCTATGGTTCTGGGCTAGTCCAGAAGGCCAGGACACTGAATATTGAGTGACCTGGGTCCTCACTGGTTATACCACAGTAGATTCACATACCTCCCTAGCCAAGAAGAATAAGGTTCCAGCTCAGATATTGACTGGGAAGGGGAAGGGAAGATAATAAGATTTATTAAACACTGTAGGCCACTTTACAAATATCATCACATTTAATCCTCACAATAGCTCTGGGAGGCCCATTTTACAGATGAGGAAGCTGAGTTAAGCAGAAGTTAAGTGACTTGCCCAGGATCCTACAACTGGTAAGTATCTGAGGCTAGATTTGAACTCAGGTCATCTTGAATCCAAAGGCAGCTAGATGACACAGCGTACAGACTGCTGGGCCTGGAGTCAGGAGGACTCCTCTTTGTGTGTTCAAATTTGGTCTCAGGTACTTACTAGCTGTGTGACTCTGGGCAAGTCACTTCACCCTGTTTGCCTCAGTTTCCTCATCTGTAAAGTGAGCTGGAGAAGGAAATGGCAAACTGCTCCAGGATCTCTGCCAAGAAAATTCCAATTGGCGTCACAAAGAGTCAGGCAGTTGAACTGAAAAAAAAACAAACCAAACAAAACTGGACTTCCTGAATTCAAGAGCAAGGCTCCATTCACGGTTCACATAGCCACCTCTAGATCTGATTGGATTACTGTGACACCACCAACACCGCACCTCCAACCCCCAGCTGCTGGGCATGGCCCATACTTCCCAACATCACCACAACATCTGCTGCCAGGGCGCCAGGAAGCTTATGACTCTGTGGCCACAGATGTCATTTGGTAAAGCTCCCTCCCACCCTCCCTTTGGTGACATTTACCTTACAGCCAACTTTGCCTGAAGGAAACATCATCCCTTTTGAGAGTGAGACCAGCTGAGATGCTGGGCTTGGGCCATTCAAGGCAAGTCAACAAGCATTTATTAAAGGCTCGCTATGTGCCAGGCACTGTGCTAAGTGTTGGGGATACAAATAAAGGCCAAAACAGCCTCTGCTTTCCATGAGCTCACATTCTAGGTGGGAGAGACATCATGTACCCAGCTGTGTACATACAAGACATATCCAAGGCAAACAGGAAATCATCTTGGAGGAAAGGTGAGGAAGCTCTGTAAGCTCCAGTCTTCTGAAATGGATAAAGTGAATTCCTTTCATCCCTTCCCTCGCCTTCGAGTGCAGACAGCATGTTCACACACACACACACACACACACACACACACACACACACATACTCCGTGAATCTTTCTTAGGCTGGGGAAAAACATGTCCCTAGTAACTAGTATCTAGCTGTAAATATTGTTCTAAAGCTTCAGTAAGCCTCAAGAATGCATTAGGAACTACATTGTTGGTAGAGTTATGAACTGATCCAACCATTTCTGGAGAGCAACTGGAACTGTGCCCAAAGAACTATAAAACTGAATACCCTTTGACCCAGTAATACCACTTCTAGGTAGGTCTGTATCCCAAAGAGATCATAAAAAAGGGAAAAGGACTCACATACACAAAAATATTTATAGCAGCTCTTTTTGCGATGGCAAAGAATTGGAAATTGAGGGGATGCTCATCCACTGGGGAACGGCTGAACAAGTTGTGGTATACGAATGTAACGGAATACTATTGTGCTATAAGAAATGATGAGCAGGAAGATTTCAGAAAAACCTAGAACTGATGCAGAGGGAATTGAGCAAAACCAGGAGAACATTGTACACAGTAACAGCAACATTGTGCAATGACCAACTTTGATAGACTTAGCTCTTCTCAGCGATGCAATGATCTAAGACAATTCCAAAAGACTCATGATGGAAAGTGCTGTCCACATCCAGAGAAAGAACTATGGAGTCTGAATGCAGATCGAAGCATGATATTTTCATTTTTGTTTTGTAGTTTTTCCTTTTGCTCTGTTTCTTCTTTTACAGTATGACTAATGTAGAAATGTGTTTTACACAATTGCGCACATATAACCTATATCAAACTGCTTGCCGTCTTGGGAAAGGGGAAGGGGAGGGTGAAAAATTTAGAATTCAAAATCTTATAAAAAATGAATGTTGAAAATTGTCTTTACATGTAATTGGAAAAAATACTATTTACTGCAAATAAGGAAACAACCTGTAAAAGCAAATAAAGAATGTCCATTTGGTTATTTGATTAATACACAGCATTGGGTGATGTCATGGGAAGAGCACCAGACTTGGTGTTAGGATTCAATTCATTCAATTCAACTCAACAAACATTTCTGAGTCTTACCTTTGTCACTCAAGCAAATGACTTCTCTCAAGTGTCAGTTTCGCAATTTACGAAATGAGGAAGCTGGACTATATGGTCTCTCAAAGTTCTTCCAGTTTTAACCTTCTCTTATTCATCAGATGAGCCTTTTAGCATTGATTTTATCTCATGGCTAAAAATGACACCCCTCTCCTCAACCCTAAACAGCTAAAATTTTGCCCAATCCCAGCAATCGGCCCCAAGGGTCACCAGGCAAGAGAACGCATATGATTTAGTGAAAGTCTGTCCTACCTATCGAAAGGAAAAAAGCGAACAACTAGAAATCCATGGCCCAAAGTTGACAGATCAATAACATCTTTGTATTTAAAGAACAATTCATTAATAATGGAATAGCCAGGTGGCACAGTGGATAGGGTGCTGGGCCTGTAGTCCGGAAGACTCTTCTTCCTGAAATCAAATCTGGCCTCAGACACTTACTAGTAGTATGACCTTGGGCAAGTCACCTAACCCTGTTTGCCTCAGTTTCCTCTTCAGCAAAATGAAAAAGGAAATGGAAAACCCCTCCAGTATCTTTGCCAAAAAAAACCCAAATGGGGTCACGAAGAGTTGGACATGACTGAAAAACAGCTTTACAATCGTTAATAGTATTTCTAATCATCATGTTTGCTGGTGTTCCGTAAAAGTAACCTTGTTGTTTAATGGCACCTGGTAATGAACAGTTCATTTTTGCATAGGGGATAATAAATGTAAATTAATTAAGAGAAGGGGCACTGGTAAGATTAATAATTGAGGGTTATACTTCATACTGTTACTCTCCATCAACTAGAATCTCACTGAAGGGGAGGAAGATATAGTTCCCTATACCACAGGGCGACAACAATGAGTATATTGACAAAGGCAGGTGAAATTGGATTCAGGTGGTCCCCATTGAAAGCAACTCTTTGCCCCTTCATCTCAGACTGTGTGTATCTATTTCTAGGGTCTTGTCTTCAATAACTTAGATGACTTTTGGAATTCATTTCATTTTATTAATCTCTCTTCCTGTTGACATTCTCTCCCATAAATCAACTTGAAGCTGGCTCATTAACATGATTACAGAGTGACTGGAAAGGTTTGCGATCTGGGGCCAGGAGTAGGGATCATTATTTGCCCGTCTCCCTACGCACCTGCTACCAGATGCATCCCTCACTTTTCCCGGACTGACTATATTCCTCAGTCTCTATCTGCGATGCTAGTACTGGTTATGCAAACAAGAGTTGGCGGGCAGATGGTGCTGGAGCTGGGAAATATTTGTACCTTGGATCTCAGCTTCAGAGGCTGCATTGAGTGCACAATCACCTGCAAACAGAAAATCATGCACCAGCACTCCCTGCACTTTGGTCTTGGCTTGTAGCCTTTTCAAGTTGAAGAATTTACCAGCCACATCATGTTGTAATTGACCTTGATGGAAGCAACAAAGTATGGATCGATTCTCTGCTGCTTGTGCTAATTTTGGTCTAACAATTAACACCAAGAAAATGTAAACACCAAGTGCTCCATCAGCCACCACCACGCCATCCACACATAGAACCTTCAGTTACAGCAAATGGAGTTTTGAATGCTGTGGATAAGTTCACTTACCTTGGTAGCGTACTTTCCAGGGATGTACACATTGATAATGTAGTTGACACAGGCATTGCCAGAGCTAGCTCGGTGTTGGGAGGCTCTGAAGGAAAGTATAGGAGAGAAGAGGTATTAGACTGACTACCAAACTGAAGGACTACAGAGCTGTGGTGCTGACCTCATTGTTCTATGCCTGTGAAACCTGAACAGTCTACCAGTGCCATGCCAGGAAACTGAATTGCTTCCATTTGAATTGTCTTAGGAAGATTCTGAGGATCACCTGGCAGGATAAGCTACCAGACACCGAGGTCCTTACTCGACCTAAATTGCCAAGCATTCAAACTCTGCTTCAGAGAGCGCAACTCTGATGGGCTGGCCGCGCTGTTCAAAGGCAAAACGCACACTTGCCAAAAAGGCTGTTTTGTGGAGAGCTCACACGGGGCAAACATTCACACGGTGGTCAGAAGAAGTGATTCAACGACACTCTCAAAGTCTCTCTTAAGAACTTCGGAATTGATTGTATGACATGGGAGACATTGGCGCAGGACCGCTCAGCGTGGCGTCCCCACATCAGAGAAGACGCTGCGCTCTATGAGCAAAGCAGAATTGAAACAGCTCAAAGGACACATAGGATGCGCAAGTTTGGAGTATCCACCCCAAATGTTCACACAGACTATTTGTGCCAAACCTGTGTAGAGCATTCAGAGCTCGTATTGGTCTGATCAGCCACGTTGGACACGCTGTACCTCGACTCTAGCATAATAATGTCATTTTGGTTCTTTTTGAGAATGAAAGACAACAACCAATCAACCTTGGAAATCAGACCTCAAGTTCTTCTTTTGTTGATGGTTTAGGCTTAAGAAATGATGGATAAAATACTGATAAAGCAGATGAAACTTAAAAGTGTATCCTGCTTTTCAGAGAGCTGGTTGTTAAACATTTACCAGCACATCCCTGGTTAGTAGCTAATAATTTATTTTATATAAAGGGGGACATTAAAAAACTATAATAAAGGGAAGGCAAAAAGGTAATTGAATTTGCCTCTAATTGAAGGAGCAAAAAATAATTTTTTTTTCTGTTTAGATTCCTTCCTCTGAAAGAAAGAAAGGAAAACCTTAGACGAATTTCTTAGCAGGGAATTGTCTCCCCAACTCAGAAAAAGGGAAGAAGTCTGAGATGAAGGGGAAGAGAGTTGCTTTCAATGGGGACCACCTGAATCCAATCTTGCCTGCCTTTGTCAATATACCCATTGTTGTTGGCCTATAGTATAAGGCCTATACTGTCCTCCCCTTCAGTGAGATCCTAGTTGGTGGACAGTTACAGTATGAAGTATGACCCTCAATACTCTCATCCTCTGTATGTGTGATGCCTGCCTCCTACAGTCTTAATTATTCCTTATCAGTGTTCCTCCTCTGAGGGGAGCTCTGGTTATTTTACAAACCATTTTCCTTATCAGTGCAAGAGACACTCTCACACCCCTTAGAGGCTGGATTCAGCAGTGGTCATAGTCTTTTTTGAAAGAAAGAGCTGGGAGTACAAATACCTGGGCACTCAGAATTTCCCAATATGGCGCCAAGATGTGGGAAGCCATAAAACTCCAAACCTGCTACCTTGCTCTCTTCTTTCTGGTGTCTTTCTCCTGGAATTCTCTGGTGGGGGAAACAGTCCCACAGTCTCCCAATTCCACAACGTAATTGCTGGTAGATTCTGGGGAAATGCATCTCATATCCATGGTGATTCCAAAGTGGGGTCCCTGAGTCTTTCTTGGGCCAGCGGAGGTGGAGGGCAGCAAATAATAATGATTAGAAGAAGAAGATGACAATGAAGAAGAAGATGATGACGAAGAAGAGAAAAAGAAAAAAGTGAGTGATGAGTGGCTTCTGTCTCTCTCTGTCTCTGTCTCCGTGTCTCTGTCTCTCTCTCTTTCCTTTCCTCCTCTCCCCTCCCCTTTGCCTTCCTCTCCTCCCTCCCCTCTTCTCTCTCTCCCTGTACCTCCCTCCCTCCTCCCTCTCAAAAGCAGAGCAGGTAATAACATCTTGATTTGACTTAACAGTAATTTTATCCTTCATAAGGTGAAGGAAACGGCAAGATCAAATTTTATTCTGGATCTGATTCTCACTAAGAGAGAGGAAGGCGCTGGTTACTGGGATGGAGATTGTGGGAACCCTAGAGATAAGTGACCGCTACATCCTAGTGTTTGTGATAGAGGAGAGGAAATCTGGGGATTTTCTGACCTTTACCCTAGCCTTTGGGGAAAATGGATTTCGAAGAGTTCAAAGGAAACATTGTGAACTAAAATGCTTCAGAGGAAGTCAGCAGAGGAGGGATGGTTGATGTTCAAGAATGAAATTCTGGCAACACAAAGGGAAATAATTCCAATGAGGAGCCAAAAAATGGATTTGTCTGAAGAGACTGATGGTGAAGAGAATTCACCAATACCCTTAAATAGATAGAAAAATGAAAGAAAGGAGGAAAGAAGGAAAGAAAGGAAGAGAGAGAGAGAGAGAGAGAGAAGAAAGAAAGAAAGAAAGAAAGAAAGAAAGAAAGAAAGAAAGAAAGAAAGAGAGGAAGGAAGGAAGAAAGAGAGGAAGGAAGAAAGAGAGGAAGGAAGAAAGAGAGGAAGGAAGGAAGGAAGGAAGGAAGGAAGGAAGGAAGGAAGGAAGGAAGGGAGGGAGGGAGGGAGGGAGGGAGGAAGAAAAAGAAAGAAAGGAAAAAAGAAAGAAGAGAAAGAAAGAAAGGAAGGAAGGAAGAAAAAGAAAGAAAGGAAAAAAGAAAGAAAGAAAGAAAAAAAGAAAGAAAGAAAGGGAGGGAGGGAGAGAGATGGAGAGAGACAGAGAGAGACAGAGAGACAGAGGAAGGAAGGAAGGAAGGAAGGAAGGAAGGAAGGAAGGAAGGAAGGAAGGAAGGAAGGAAGGAAGGAAGGAAGGAAAGGAAAAATGGACAGTAAGTGGAAGCAAGTCCTAGCAACAGAAGGAGGATATAAGAGAATGCACATGGTCCTATTAAAATAGCATCAAGATGCTGAGTAACAGCCACATTGTGTGATGACCAATTTTGATAGACTTAGCTCTTCTCAGCAATGCAGGGACCTAAGGCAATTCCAAAAGACTCATGATGGAAAATGTGCCCACAACCAGAGAAAGAACTCTGGAGTCTGAATGCAGATCAAAGCAGACTATTTTCACTTTTTTTGCTTTTTTCTTTCTCCTGGTTTTTCCCTTTTGTTCTAATTCTTCTTTCATAACATGACTAATGTGGAAATATGTTTAATATGATTATACATGCATGGCCTAGATCAGATTGCTTGCTTGGGGAAGGAAGGGAAAAAACATTTGGAACTCAAAATCTTATAAAAGTAAATGTTGAAAACTATCTTTACATGTAATTGGAAAAAAATAAAATTGTATTAGGTAGGGAAAAGAGCGTCAGGAATTCAAAAGCTCACAAACAAGCCGAAGTTTGCAAAGGAAGGGAAGGATGACAACAAAGGCTTGTTCATTTTTTTAATCTATACTGAGATAAAAATCGACATCAAAGAAAGGACCTGTGTTTGAGGTGGATGGGATTGTTGTAACTGATAACACCAAAATGAGAAGAGCTGCTCTTTTTTTCTATTTTCTCTGCCAAGTAGAATGACCTTTATTTACACTGGAAATGTCAGAACAAAAATGACTAAGAAGGAGTTAACGCCCGAGATAAGCAAGAAGATAAGAGAGTACCCAGATGTTCTGGATATATTGAAGTCACCTGGCTCAGAATTCAGTAATAATAATAATAAATACAAGTCAGCCTTAGGCCCTGAAAGGACTGGTGGGAGTAATGGCTTAGCCATTGGCAGTGATACTCGTAGGAACATGGAAAACTAGAAAGGTAACACGAAATTGGAGAAGGGCTAATGTGTTGATTTTTAAATAAGAGAAGGGAATAATGTCTAAATGTTATACGATGGGAGTTTGGCTTTGATTCCTGGGGACATTCCAAAATGAATCATTAAAGAGATAGCTGCTGAAAACCTAGAAAGGGCAGCTAGCCATGAAGAAGAGATCATGCAAGACAAACTTCATTTTCTTTTTGAATGAGATAACTAAACTGGGGGATCAGGGGATTGCTGTGCATGTAGTTTTTCTAGATTTTATCAAAGCTTTGGATAAAGTGCTTCATGTTACTGTGAAGAAGTTGGGGATAGATTAGGTGATAGGACAATCAGATGAACTCATAACTGGTAAGATGGACAGACTCAAAGAGGAGTTGTCAAAAGGTCAATGTCAATGCGGTAAGTGGTTTCTATTGGAGAACCCCAGGAATCTATGTTTGGTCCATTTTTATCAATGTCTTGGATAAAGGCCCAGATGGTACGGTCATCAGATTTGCAGATGACACCAGGCTAAAAGGGATGGCAGGGGCAGTGGATGGCAGAGTCAGGAGTGAAAAGAGTCTGCACAGGCTAGAACGTTGGGATGAATTGCATAAGAGGAAATTCAGTGAGGATAAATGTAAAGTCATTGCTGGTAGGAGATGAAGGAGAGGCACAGTTAGATGGCAGTTATTGTGAAAAACAAAAGCTCTAGTGGACTTCAAGTTCAATGTTCATCAGCAGTTGAATGTGGCATCCAAAAAGTTCTAATGCACCTTTAGCTGAATGAAGGGGAGTATGGCCTCCGGGAAGAGAGAGGTGATGCTTCCACTGTATCCTTCAGACTTCATCTGGAGTCTTGGGTTCAGTCCTGGGCACTGATGAATTGCAGAATATTCAGAAGAGGGATGGTGAAGGGCCTTGAACCCATGATATGTGGGAGGGTTGGTCGGAGAAACCGGGCATCTTTAACTGGAGAAAAGAAGGCTCAGTAGGGATGTTATTTGTTTTTTACTCATTTTTCAGTTGCGTTTGACTCTTTGTGACCCAATTTGGGATTTTCTTGGCAAAGATACTGGAGCGGTTTGCCATTTCTTTCTCCAGCTCATTTTACAGATGAGGAAACTGAGGCAAACAGGGTTAAATGACTTGCCCAAGGTCACACCACCGGCAAGTATCTGAAGCTGGATTTGAACTCAGGTCTTCCTGACTTCAGACCCAGAGTTTTATCCACTGCATCACCTCACTGCCCAGGGTAGCTATCTTTAAATCATATGGAGAAGCCATTAGACTTGTTTCATTTGGCCCCAGAGGCTGAACTAGGAGCAAAGAGAGGAAAGGGCAAAGAGGCTGATACTAGCTTGATGTCAGGAAAAACAGTGAGCACTGACCCAAAGTGGAATGAGCTGCCTCAGGAGATGGCAGCCTCTCCTTCCTTGGAGGACTCCAGTCTAGGCTGGATGAACCCCTGAAGGATGTTTTCCTTTGGGGTATAGAGTGGACAAGATGGCCACTTAGGTCCCATCCAACTCCCAAATTCTGTGATTTTTCATCTCTTCACCAGATGTTTTTGGAAGAAGCTCCAGGGCAATTTAAATAATCCCTCCCTGATATCCATGAAACTTAGATATAAGAGGTGAGAGAGTAAGGTGCCCTAATGGGAGACATAGAGTAAAGTTCTAGGGAAAAGAAGAGGAAAAATTAATTAAGGCAACATGAAATCAGGAAGAAAGATTTGCTTAGAAGATAGATAGGAAAATGGATCCTCTAGTCCTTGAGGTACCTCATGTGGGTGTATGAAGCCTAGACCTAGAAACAACAGTGCAAAAGAAGGCTTCAGAAACAGAGACACCCAGGTTTGAGCTGGAAATGTTCTCTGGCAAAAGGAGACTGCCAATAAGTGCCGCAAGGAGTCCTGGTGATGGGAAGCAACCTGAACCCAGCCGCTGGAGGTCAAGGAAATCTGTGTTAAGAAAACTTGGAGAGAGGGATGGCAGTGAGGACCAGCTGCTGCTAATATCTTGTGAGAGCAGCTGGAGTTAAGTTACAAGAAAAAAACAAAGCTGTGTAGACAGCCAGAGACACCACAGAGAGGGCCACCCACGTGAGAAGCAACACCCCAAGCCCTCTCACCAAAACCCTGCTCAGGACAGCACCGTGAGTGACTGGAACCAATGGCCCCTCCAGGGAAAGGACTCTTCCCTGCTGAGTGTCAATATTTTCTACAGCTTCCAATTGAAGTTCTCTTTATTTATGTTAACCATGAACGAGGGGCAGCCTGGCAGCATCCCAGAATAGGTCTGAGATTCAGGAACAACCACGTTCAAATCCCACATCTGATGTGTGTTGGCTATGTAACTCAGAATCACTCATTTAACCACTCAGTACCCTGCACATCTCTCTAAAAAAAGAAGTTTACATTGGTAGATGAAATTTCCTGACCCATAGCTTCCTACCCTGATGAAATCACAGATTCAGACCAAAAACAAAACAGAATAAAAAAAACCCCACCCCAATGTATGAGTAAAACTGTTCATATCTTGATTCTTGTGGGGCCTTCATGCCTGTAATGGAAAGTTGTAACTATGCCACCAGTTAAGAGAGGAAGGGAGCAGAAATCAGCTACTGGAGTTACCAGATTGTCTGGGTGGGGAAGGACAATGAGTGAAGGAAGTGAGAAATTTCCCCAAATGTGCCTGCCCTCTTTTGCATGAGGAGGAAGACACGAATACCATGGTTACATTTAATTTTAGTCAAGATTCAAAGTAGCAGACATTGAACTAACCCTGACTGCCCAGGTGTGAAGTTTTAATAATGTCTTTTAATTAATAATATCATAATGGCTTTTTCTGGAGTGTACATATGTGTATATATATGTATGTATATGCGTTCATATATACATGTATATATGCTTATATATTTCATATAATATATAATGTAATATGATATAATATAATATAATATAATTTATGTTATATATTATATTTCACTATATACCATTGAGTAACAGAATAAATGATACTTATCAAACCCAAGGCTCTCAGATCAAAGAGAAAGTCTGCTAACCACAACCTCTTCTTCTTTCAACAGATTTCTTGAGTTAAACAATAAATTGAAAAATGTTTCTCTTTTCCTCTATAGAACAGAATACTGCTAGAGAGAAATGTCATCGGAGAAATTCTATTCCATTATGGGAATTTGCATTGCTATTGTAAATGTAGACAGACAAAGTAGTTGGGGCTGCTAGCCCAGGGCCTCTTCTAGGAAAACCTTTGCCATCCTTGCCAGATGCTGTTCTAAAGACAAATAAAAATGCCCCTCCAATGCCTCGCAAATGGCCATTGTTTTTCTCAGTGAGGGTCAAGGGACAGGATGTTCTGGTAAATCAAATACTCTGGCTTTTGTCTTTGTGAACCCTGCTGACTATCACATCACATCTCCTGGCAAGGAGCAGGCATTTAATAAATGTTTGGTGATGGATTGATAGTGAGATGTACCATATATGGGATGCCCATTTTAAAAGTTAAAACACTGCCCAATACATTTAACAATTAAATTAAAAACATTAAATTAATTGTAATTTCATCATTCTGTGATGATTCAGGAGAGACTGAAGGCTACTATGGAAACACCATTTAAGAAAGATTTGCACTGGGTAGCGGGTTTGGTGTTTTTTTTTTATTAGACCTGTAATCTCATTGATGTGGGTAAGTCCCAATGTAGAAATGACATATCCAGTTGCAGATAGGAAACTGATCAGTAACTAATAAATAGTCTGGAAGCAGTAGCTCTTACCCTGGAATCAAGGAACCTATCTGGGTTTTTTTTTAGGAATACTTTTATTAAATTTCCTTTGTAATCTTTGGTATTTTATTTTATACCTTTAAAAACATGATTCTGAGGAGCTCAAAGGCTTCACCAGACTTCTGAAGGAGTCCATGATACAAACAAGTTTAAGAACTGGTATCTTAGAGGGTTGCCCAGAAGCAAAGACAAATTAAGCAACTTGCCCAGGATCACATAGCTTGTATGTCAGATTTGTCGTTGCTGTTCAGTCGTGTCTGACTCTCTGTGACCCCCTCTGGGGTTTTCTTGGCAAAGATACTGGAGTGGTTTGCCATTTCCTTCTCTAGCTCATTTTAAAGATGAGGAAACTGAGGCAATCGGGGTTAAGTGACTCATCCAGGGTCATACACCTAGTGTCTGAGGATGGATTTGAGCTCAGGGAGATGAGTCTTCCTGACTCCAGTCCTAGCACTCTATGCACTATGGATCCACTTAGCTGCACTTCTTGTAAGAGGCAAGACTTAAAACAATCTTTCTGACTCCGAGGCTGCCTCTCCAGCATGCTGGAAAATAAACCAGTTTTGTCATTTTCATAAAATTTGGAGCTGGAAGGGACCTTATCTGTCATCTAGCATAACCCCCTTATTTTACAGATGAGGAAACTCAGATGGAGAGAGAGAAAGTGAATTAGAATTTAGAAAAATAGCAAATGGAGCAAGGCTGGGTTTCTCAGATTATCTAAACCCAGGTTTTCTAAATTCCAAATCCACCATCCTGTCTGCTATGCCTCTGACCTCATTCATGATTCTCTATCAAAAGAAGTTAAAGTTGACTTCCCACAAAATCTTGATCGGGAGTATGGGGGTGGAGAGGGAGAGAAATAAATTGTCAACTTGGAGAAGAAAAAATAAAGATCAAAGCAGAGTGGACTGTAAGGTGGACTGGGCCTGCAGTTAAGAGAGAACTCTGGTTGGAACCAACTTTCAGACACTGCTTGTATGACCCGACCACTTAACTGGGCCTCAGTTTATTCATCTATAAAATGAGAATAAGGCTGTGAGCTCATTGAGAGCAGGGGCCATGTTTTTGCCTTTCTTTGAATCCCTTAGTGCTTAGTACCACAGGACCTGGCACATGGTACGTGCTTAATAAATGCTTATGATGCTTATGGACTGACTGGTTCAAGGATCAAGTGAGATGATGCACATAAAATATTTTGAAAACATTGAAGAGCTAAATAAATGTGAAGTGGTTATCATGAAATAAACTGGTGGCATTTGATATCTCAAAGTGGCTCCTACGTGTCCAACGTCATTATAAATCTCACTCTTTTCCGGGGTCCCAGGCCAGCCATTGGCAAAATTAACAAAACTTTCCAGTAAAAGACCCAGAGCCTTCATACTGCCCCCTGGGAAGCTCAGAGTTTCCATTCTAGTATCCCACCTAGGCCTTTAACGCCTCATCAAAATTTATGTGTCCCAGGCAACGTTAATTTAATGTAATCTAACCTAGTCTAATCTAATCATGGTAGACAGGTGGTACACCACTGGGCCTGGAGATTCATCTTCCTAAGTTCAAATCTGACTTCAGACACTTATCCACCGTGTGACTTTGGACAAGCCGCTCAACTCTGTTTGCCTCAGGCTCCTCATTTGGAAAATGAACTGGAGAAAGAAAAATAATCGACAACCATCAGATAGTCAATAAATGTTTATTCAATACCTACTACTGAATCAGGCATTGTACTAAGTACTGGGGATACAAAAAAAAATGCAAAAACTGTTCCTGCTCTCAAGGAACTCACATCTAACAGGGAAGACAATATGCAAACAACTAAGTACGAACAAGTTATACACGGGATAATCAGAGACCATCAGCAGAGGAAAGAATTAAGAGGAATTGAGAAAGATTTCCTGCAGAAGGTGGGATTTGAGTTGGGACTTGAAGGAAGCCAGGGAGGCCAGGAGGCAGAGATGAAGAGGGAGATCATTCCAGGCAATGGGGGTCAGCCAGTGAAAATGTGCCCAGAGTTGGGACAGAGCATTTCTTGATGGTGGATAGGCATTACTTGTTGGTTTGTTGTTGTTCATTCTCAGAGAGGACCAAAATGACATCGCCACATTGGCATTATGCTTGATGTCAGGCAGACCTGCATTCAAATTCGACTTCAGACATTTACTAGCTATGTTACCGTAAGTAACCTCTCTGTGCCTCAGTTTCCTCATCTGTAAAATGAAGGGGTTGGACTCAGTGGCCTGTAAGACCCTTTCTAACTCTAAATTTATGATTTTATCATCCTAAATTTCTGTGTGGCACTTCTGTGTTTCTTACGCAGAGCTTCTATGTGTTTCTACATGGTGCTTTGGGACCCAATGTCTACTAAAGAGATGAAGTTAGTGGTAGAAATTTCAGATGTAGCAATAGACCAGTAGGGAGAGATCTGGGGGTCAGGCAGAGTCACCACATAGGTAAAAACCTAGTTTTTCTGTACATGTAGTCAACCCAGTGTAACGTGACTTGGTCCCAGATCTTGACTGGGATGAGATTATCATGGAAGGCGGGTACCCTTTAGTGTGTCTATGCTGACATTCACAGGAAATTATGTGTAATGGAATGAAGAGAACCAGGAAAAGTATTTACACAATGACCACAGAAATATGAAGGAAAGAAATCTGAAAGATTTTAGAACTCTGATCAATGCGCTGACCAATCGTGACTTTATAAAAGACTGCCGTAGTTATTCCTTCCATATCGTGACTTTCCCCATCATGGTTTTGGCATAAGAAATTAAATGGGAATTTTGGGGAGAGTTTTGCAAAAGCTACAGAGGACACGTGAAGGCCAGCAGATAGCAAAAACAAAGCCTATGACCAAATACTTAACCCAAATTTTACAATAAGGTACTGTAAACACTCCATAAAAAGAAAAAAAAAATCAGACTTCTTTGGTATGAAGGGAGGGAGAAAAACTTTATGTGGATTTTCCAGATCACACTGTGCCCCTCATCCTCCGTGATGTGGAAGGGATAACTTTTACAACACATAAATGTATACAAATATGGATATATATATATTTATATACATATTTAATTTAAAAGCATCAATGTAACATGAAAAATATACAGAAGGAAAAAATAGGTAGTGGACACAAACATGCCCATTTTGTTAGTACCTTGTTCAATTTAATTCTCATTTTTAAAGTAGTATTCATAACAGAGGTGAATAGTTTTATACACTATGCTTTTTTTGTTCTTTGTATGTGGAAATGCTTATGTTTATTAATGATTAAATTAACAATAAAAAAGGAAAAAAATTCTAGATTTAAGATTCTCTCTTTCCCTCCCTCCTCCCTCCTTCCTCTCAGCATCTCTCAGTTCTTTAATATTGGAGGCTCTGGAGATGGAGGTCCCCTAGGTTGACTATGACCAAAGCCACGTGCTGTTCGGGAATCTGTATCTCAAAGCAGACGTTAGCTGATGCAAGAATCAAGAGAGGAAATGAATGAACTTGCAATGGTCAACATCGACCACCAGGGGTCAGACCTCTAAAGGAGAATGGAATCTCTAAACCACATCCTCTGTAGTTAATGCCAAGTTCTCCATGCTGCAACCAACCCCGGAACGTTGCATCAGCTTCCTAGGCTGGCTTCTATATGACACACACAAAAGTACATGCACTCATAAAACATCTGAAACTGACCCACAGCAGAAGATGAAACCACACTTCAGTGAATGTATTTCTCAGGACTAAATATGAACTATTGTTATTAGAAAACTCAAGATTTCCCAGCTTTGTTGACTTAGTAGGTGGATCACAAGACTATTATTGTCTTATGCAACCATGCCATAGGCCAGGGGAGGTACTGAGTTTTACAGAGACACAAAAGACAAAGCTTGGACATCTTTCCTGGAGGCCAGAGTAATAATGTATAAACTGCAGGAATTTTCTCAGAATGTAATTTTTCAGAATCAGTGGATACATCCCAGAAGATAATGCATGGGGGCCAACATTTTATTTTTTCCCACTTTGCTCTTAAGCAAACCCAAAGTAGGTTTAATAACATTTTTAAATAGTTTTTTTAATTAATTTTTTTTTAAATCAGCACTCAACAATTTCAGTACATACTCTAAGAGCATTTCTGTTCTTTCTTCCTCCACCCACAGACAGAAGGATACACAGACAAGCCCTCTCTTTGCATATTTACCAGCCAGTTTGTGGTGACTGTGGTGTCCAGGAGTCATGGGAAGAGCTGCAGGACACATTGGAAATAGATCCACACTGGAAAATGATGGGTTCTTAACCCAGCTCTCCGTGCAGCTTTGACCAAGTCACAACCTTTCTGGATCTTGGTTTTCTTTCTTTGAAAACTGAAACAGTTGAATTGGACAACCTCCAAACTCCTCTGCTGCTTTAAAAGTATGATTCTGTGGTCAGCCTATGTTAGACTGTTCTAAACTCAATATCAATTCTTGATTTCTAAGAAACAAGAGAAGCCCTAAATGGCCCAAGAACATCCATAAAACCACCCACATTCCTATTACTATCCCACACAGGGAGTCACCAACTTATTCATGTACACACTATTCAAGACAGGACAAGTTGTCATATATATAAAAAATTTTGTAAAAATGTTGAAATAGAATTTACCCAGAGATGTTCTGATAAGTATTTAATAACCAGTTTTCTGAAAAGAAGGACGTACTTTTAAGTTTAATCTACATATGAACTTTTTCCTTCACTGTCTTAAATCTAGATAGCCATCAAAATCAATATACCATCATAAAACCCATCATAAATCAAGCCCCGCTTTGTGGCGTTTGCCAGTTTCCGAAATGTGAATCCTCACAATGAATGAGCCTGTATGAACTGGTTCCAATTCACCATCGGATCTATCTAGCCTTCTTAGTGAAGGGGGAAAAATGCACTTGTCTGTACCCTGTCCAATTCAATCTAATTCAATCTAACAAGTATTTCTCATTTAAAAAAAAATAACCAGTTCCGTAAATAATTGTTAAGTAACCATAGACACCTGAGATAGCTCCTCTTCTTCCTTCCTTTCCTAAGTAACCAAACTTTCACATTTATTACTATCAGAATACATGAAGTGTTTATAATCTCCATATCTGTACAAAGGACAGAGAAGGTGGTGCAGTGAATAGAGGGCTGGAGTCGGGAAGACTCATCTTCCTCAATTCAGATCTGGCCTCAGACACTTGCTAGCTGTGTAACCCTGGACAAGCCACTTAACCCTGTTTGCCTCAGTTTCCCCATCTGTAAAATGAGCTGGAAAAGGAAATGGAAAACCACTGTGGTGTGTTTGTCAAGAAAACCACAAATGAGGTTCCAAGGAGTTGGATACAACTCAACAACAACGACAACAATCTGTGTTAGGCCCTGTACAAAGAGCTAACCCTTGATAGAAAAGAAAGCACCCTGAATCTGGAATCCAGAGACCTGAATTCAAATGTGCAAAGTCCGTAAATATACTAGTTGTGCATGTGGCCAAGTTCCTGGGATTCATTTACTCAGTAGAGGGAGTTTCCCACAGAAAAGATCCCCAGGCTGATCTACGTTCTCTAGAAGGTTTATAGTAGGTATTACCTAGACGTTGATGGAATTGGAGCATCGTATCCAGAAGAGTTGCTTCAAGCCAAGCGTGCTGTAACTCACACGCTGTTTTTGATCGTATCAATAATTACTGGGCCTTACAAGTTGTTTTTTTAATTTTTTAATTTTTTTTAAATTCCATATTTGAGACCCTAAAAGTTCCTAACCCAACGTCATACTCTCTTGTAATCCTTTGGAGAACATAGAATGAAGTAATTCATGAAATGAACATTTCCTCAGGCAGGAGCCTTGAGTCAGCTCTATGAGTGGTTCCTTATCATCACACGGTTGGAAGAATCCCAGAAACTACCCTAACAACCTGAATGGGGCTTTCCTACCAGCAGGGTCAACTGAGGCATGCTTAGGAAACAGGAGACTTCTATGCTGCTGCCTATCTAGCTTTTCAATGCCTTTTCTGCAGCATCTTTCTACCCTCTTTGGGCTACATAGGCCTTCCCGTATAACCTTCGATCCCCTTAACTCAACATTGTCTCTGGAAAGGAAGTGGATCATATACACTTTAGTGTAAATGGAATACCTCTCTCATGAACATTTGCATTTTAAATTTTATCCCCTAATACAGAATGTATCTCTCGTTAAAAGAACCGTAGATATCTTCTTGAAAGCAGCGGGGGAGATAATTTTTTTTAGAGTGGGAAGCTCTTCCCAAAACTTCTAAAATCATATCAGTAGACCTCATGTCCTGTCCAGGACAGAGTCAAATCAAGTCAAGTCCTGTCCAGTGCTCTTTAAGCCTACCTTTGAGGAAACTTAGGGACTTGGAGACATACAAGGCTAAGTCTGGGTCTTGCCAGCCCATAGAGATAAATTAGGACAAGATATCCCTTCCTCCAGCATTTACCTTTTGGCAGCACTCAGTTTCACTGGGTCACTATCAGTTTGCATAATATCCCAGAGATGGAGGGAGGAGTTACGCATTTGCCAGTTCTATCTACCTGTAGCAGCAAGCACCCTAGCATACCCAGGATGGCCAGCTAGCACAGGTTCGTAGATCTGCTTTTCTAGGAAAGACTGCTCAAAAAGGGATTAACAATCCCACTTTTAATTACATTCCTTAGTTCAGGGGAAGGGTCAGCACCATGAATGTCAGAGAAAATGCAAGCAGAGAAAATACAGAGAGAATATAAGCAGAGAAATTAGCACGAAGGCCAGCAGACGGGGCTCTGTCTGCCTGAATCAAAACAATATTGCTATCCACTTTACATACACCACTGGATTGGGGCCTTTACATCTGAACAGTTGGGGGTGGGGGGGGGTGGTCCTGAACATACGGCTACTCAGAGTCTTGACCAGGGAATCACAAGGTCCTTCTCATAAGCTAGCCCCCAAAGCAAAATAGCAATTCAGAGTATGTATACTCTTCTCAGAGGCAGAAGGCATCACAACCCTCCAGATTCAGTGCCTAATCATAGGACCAAAAGGTGTGAAAGCCTTCCTACAAGCAAGCTTCCCTTAATGGGCTCCACATGAAGCCTATTAATGGGTGGGGAAGATCTTCCTATTCCATTAACATTACACCACCCACCCCATATGAAACTCAATACGACCAGAGGTGACCTAGGAAAGGATTCAACCTTTCAGCAGCAAGCCAGGAGACAATGCTACAGCTTCTCCCATTAGTCTGTTGCCAATCACATCTTATCAAATGTAGAAACCAATGATTCCAAGTATAACAAGGGGCCATACCAGGGAACATAAGCCCAGAGTTCCCCTGGAAACTTCTAGAGATTTTAAGGACATGGTGACCTATGTCTTGGGTCTTTGGGGAATGATAAACTTCTGAGCTTCTTCTGGCTATGTGTTAGCCCAACAGCAAAAGGATATGGCATTTTAGGGTGAACCCTGAGTGGTCCCTATGTTCTTTCCTGGTCTTATGACAGCATCAGCAGGGTGATGGGCTGCGTTTGTTAAAAGAGTTGTTTTCTAGCTTGCCCCCTTGGCTACTTCTTGTATGGCAAATACTTTGAGCTCTGACCCTAGACTTCCTAGGAGAAGGAGTATGGGAATGGGCCGGGCTCTTCTCCTACCCCACTCCATGTGGCATGCGTCCTCAGCTAGTGCCTGGGGCCTCTGTTAATCTTTTCCACCGTGTATGTCCTCTTCCGAGCCGGTGACATTGTGACTTTGAAAGATCTAGGGGTTTTTGAATGAATTGGTGGCAGCAACCATTGGGTCACCAGCAGAACAGAGACATATATGGGAATGGCTGATGACAGAAGCAGCTGAGCCCAAAGGTGGAGCAATAACACAGAACCAAAGGGGAATATAAAGCGCCAGATTGATTTCCTTTTACTAAGGCTTACCTGTTAACTTCCTGGCTGATTATAACTGTTGTTATGAATTAAACGACTGAGTCCAGTTCATCTTGCTCACTGTGTTAACACACCCTAGGATTCTTCCTTGTGTGTATAAATAAACCACCTGTCACATCCATGAATTATATCGTACATTGAATACCTTTGCTGCTCTCCTTCTTTGGCAGAACCATAGACTTGTAAGCTGTAACTAGCATAGTCCCAGAGTGTCGGGGTGGGAGATTGTTAGTGAGGCAGCATGTGTGAGAAAAGGGAGCTCCTCTCAGTAAAGGCAGCCTTCCCCAACAATGAACAAAGCATAAACCTCCATGTGGGTTCAGGACAGGGAGGAGCCGGTGCCCCAACCCCTATAGCCCTAATCCACAATCGGGTTCTTTGCTAGACAAGTGTTCCATTAACTTCAACAGTTTGAGTTTTATTGTGATCATAAAAGAAGGCAACAAAAAACCAGGCCAAACCTTTAAGATTTCCAAAGATTCACGAGACTCCAGTCAGTCAACAAGTCTTTATTAAGCAGACAGAATGTGCCAGACACTGTGCCAAGCAATGAAGTTATAAAGATATGCAGTTAGGTAGCTCAGTGGATAGAGTATTGGGACTGGGGTCAGGAAGACCTGAGTTCAAATCCAACCTCAGATACTTACAAGCTGTGTGACCTTGGGAAAGTCACTTCGCTCTGTTTGCCTCAGTTTCCTCATCCGTCAAGTGAGCTGGAGAAGGAAATGGCAAACCAGTCCAGTATCTTTGCCAGGAAAACTCCAAATGGTGTCATGAAGAAACCACTCAGCAACAACAAAACCCACTTTCTCTGCACTCAAGGAGTTCACATTCTAATAGAGAGGATAAAATGCAAACTATGTATACATATAAAGAATGAATGTATTAAGCATTTATTGAGCATTTACTGTGTGCAAAGCACCATGCTAAGACTGGGGATACAAATAGAATAGTTAGTCCCTGGCCTCAAGGAGTTTCCATTCTTAATGGGGGGTGGGGTGGGAGTGAATGCATATGGAAGATTTCAGCTGTGAATCTTTTAGAAGGTCCCATGGTCCTTAGATACGATAGCTAAGCAGATGTTAATGCTGCCTCTCTCTTTTTTTTAATAAAAAACTTTATTACAAAAAATAATTGTCCTCCAGGTTCCGCTCCTGATTTTCTTTTTTTATTTAATTTTTCTTTTATTTTTTCTCAATTACATGTGAACAAAAAATTTTAATATTCGTTTTTTTTTTTATTTTGAGTTCTCAATTCTCTCCCTCCACTCTCCACTTTTTGAGAAGTCAAGCAATAGATTATACATGTGTAGTCATGCAAAACATTTCCATAGCAACCATGCTACAAAAGAAAATGCAGACCAAAAACACCCAAGAATAACAAAGAAAGTTTACAAAGTTGGCTCTCATCTGCATTCAAACTCCATTGGTTCTTTCTCTGCAGTGGATAGCAATGCCTCCTCTTTCATGTTATTCCTACTGATAAAAACGTATCTGTTTCTGATTGCAGGACCATGTGATAGTGCCAAGGACTTTGGTGGCAAGGATTTGTTTTTCTGGGTCTTTAATAGATGCAGCTATAGAAATGGAATAGCCGTTACCAGGCTGCATCTCCACAGGGGCTGATTCCCAGAATGGTATTTGCGAGCACTGGCCTCAAACATTGTTATTCCCAAGACTCTTGGGTTCAGTGTCCTGGGATATCTCCAATAGGATTTTAGTCTGTTTGTGGCCTGTTGTATACTAATGATAGCTGGCCTCTTTTCCATAGGAGTTCCCTCCCAAGCCCTGCCTGGTGGCTATGAGGCCTGGGCTGGAAGCAGGATCCATAGAAAGTGGTATCACTCCCAAGGCTTCTGTGACTATCTGATTGTCAGCGACGAGAAAAGTAGGCTCCCTCCCCACAGTGATTTCTTCCCTCAGTGATGGAGACTTAGCTGGAAGCAGGTCTGGTGATTTGGGGGACACTGCTATTCCCAATGCTCTTGGGCCCATTGTCCTGGGCTATCTCTGTCAGGGTCTGAGGGGAGATGGTAGGCAAGGTGGTAATAATAGTTTGACTTGCCTGGCACATTCTGCCTCCTGTTTCTCCCCCATGGGGCCTTGTTACTTTAGATAGCAATTCCTACCCATTGTATCCAAGCCACATATAGTGAAAAGGAGAGGTAATCTCAAAGGGAAGTCAGTAGCACTGGGGACATGAGAGTGGGGAAGGGAGGGAAGGTCAAAAATGAAGGGTAGATGCGTAAAGGCCTCTCAAAGAATGTGGGATTTGAGCAGAGTTTGAACTTTGCTTGCTAGGTATAGGAACCTATACATAGAAAAATCCATTTAGCACTGGTATTCAGAATAGATTGTCAGTCAACAAGCATTTATTAAGCACTTACTATGTGCCAGGCACTACATCCTTTAACCCAGAAATACTACTTGTAGGTCTGCATCCCAAAGAGATCATAAAAAAGGGGAAAGGACCCACATGTACAAAATTATTTATAGCAGCTCTTTTTGTGGTGGCCAAGAATTGGAAATCAAGGGAATGCCCATCAATTGGGGAATGACTGAACAGGTTGTGGCATTATGAATGCAATGAAATACTATTGTTCCATAAGAAATGGTGAGAAGGTGCATTTCAGAAAAACCTGGGAAAATTTACATGAACTGATGCAGAGCAAAGTGAGCAGAACCAGGAGAACATTGCACACAGTAACAGCCACATTGTACAATGATTAACTATGATAGATTTAGCTCTTCTCAGCAATGCAAGGTTCTAAGACAATTCCAAAAGACTCATGATGAAAAATGCTACCCCCTCCAGAGAAAGAACTATGGAGTCTGAATGCAGATCGAAGCATACTATTTTCTCTTTTTTTTCTCATGGTTTTTCCCTTTTGTTCTGATTTTTCTTTCACAATATGACTAATGTAGAAATATATTTAATATGATTGTACATGCATAGTCAGTATCAGATTGTTTGCCATCTTGGGGAGGGTGGAGGGAGAAAAAAATTGGAACTCAAAATCTTATAAAAGCAAATGTTGAAAATTATCTTTACATGTAATTGGAAAAAGTAAAATACTATTAAGTAGAAAGGAAAAAAAGAAATATCAATTTTGTGGCTTTGTGGAGAATGGATTAGAAAGAAAAGATAATTTATGTGTAGGGATAGTTATTAGTAGACTCTTGCTTCTACTGAATTTCATATGGCATTGTAAAGTAAATGACATTTTCAAATTAAAAAACAAAACAAAACTATGTTCCAGGTACTGTGCTAATCATTAGGAATACAAATACAAACAGAAAGACAGTCCCTGCCCTCAAGGAGCTTATATTCTAATGGGGAAAGACAACACATAAAAAGACACTGAAAAGCTTAGACTGATAGGGAAGAAGAGCGACAACAGTACCCAAAGGTACCCATTGTTGGGGCATAGAAGGAAAGTATGGAGCGCAGCTTCGAAAGAAATAAAGACATGGCAGGCCTGGGCCCACTCCCTCCTGAAGGAGAGGTTCTGGGAAGAGCCATCCAATTAGGAGAGGCAGCAGCACAGGTGGAGTGTACTACCAAGGTGTGAATTCCAGGCCGGAGTGTGCTTCCAAGATGAAGGTCCAGAGTAGAGAGTAGAGAGGAATGAGATTAGAGGAAGAAGAGAGTGGAGAAGGGAAGACCTGGTGGGCTGTTGCAATGGTCTAGGTGGCAGGGTGTCCCCTAAGGTGGCAACAGTGGGATGAGAAACAGATTCAAAAGGAATTCTGGACCTTAATCAACAGAGCTTCATAATTGATTACATGCAGGAAATGAGAGAAAAGAAATGTGAATGAAAAATAACCCAGAGATTCCAAACCTGGGAATCACGTCAGGTTGGAAAAATAGTAGAGTCAGAAGGAGCAGTAGGTTTAGGGAGAAAAGTAAGTTTGGTTTTATCCACAGTGCATTTGAGATATTTATGGGACACCCAGATAGACATGTCTATGAGGCAGTTAGCATAATATCATAGATGCAGAGCTGGTGTAGACCTTGGAAAGCATCTGGTCCTATTTCTACATTTTGCAGATGAGGAAATTGAAGACCAGAGAAGTTTAAATGACTTGCCAAGGTCATAAGGGAAATAAGTGATAGAGCCAGGATTCAAATCCAGCACCATTTCCATGGTGCCATGTTGGCTCCCAGATCACATTCACCTGCACACAGATGAGGATCTGGAGCTCAGAAGAGAGGTTCTTGATAGAGGCATAAATATATAGAGTCAGGAATTATTTGCATAGTGGTAGTAGTTGAAACTGGGGCAAAGGATGATATGATCAAGAGAGGGAGAAGAGGACCTAAGAGAGACCACATTAAGGACTTGAGAAGCAGATGACAAGCCAGTGAAGGAGTCAAGGAAAGAGTGATTTAAGAGATAGGACAGGAGCTGTGACATCTCTGAAGCCAAGGAATCAGTGCATTTGATAAACATTTTTAAGTGCCTACTATGTATCAGCCACTGTGCTAAGCACTGGAGATACAAAAAAAAAAAAAGCCAAAGACAGTCCCTGCCCTCAAGGAGCCTACAGTCTAATGGAGGAGGCAATATACAAACAGATATATACAAAGCAAGCTACATGAAGAATAAATAGGAAATAATTAACAGAGGGCAGGCACTGGAATTAAGAGGGGTTGGGGAAGGCTTCTTGCAGATAGTGGGATTTTAGTTAGGACTTCAAGGAAGCTAAGGGGGTCAGTAGTCAGAGTGGAGGAGGGAGAGCATTCCAGGCATGAAGGACAGCCAGAGACTGGAGGGATTAACAGTGTTAGAAGTTTCAAATAGGTCAAGGCAGATGGAGGCCATTACATTTGGCAGTAAAAAAGATAATGGGCAGCTAGGTGGCACAGTGGGTAGAGTGCTGGCCCTGGATTCAGGAGGACCTGATTTCAAATCCAGCCTCAGACACTTATTAGCTGTGTGACTCTGGGCAAATCACTTAACCCTGCTTGCCTCAGTTTCCTCATCTGTAAAATGAGCCGGAGAAGAGAATGGCAGACCTTTGCCAAGAAAACCCCAAATGGGGCCACAGAGAGTTGGACTTGACCAAAAGGAGTCAACAACAACAAAAAAGAAGATAATGGGAGTAGGGGAAGGAAACAAACATTTATTAAGCACCTACTGTGTGCCAGGCACTATACCAAGTGCTTTGCCAATATTATCTCATTTGATCCTCGAAAACCCCTGAGAGGTAATTATCATCTGTTGTACTCTCCGCTTTACAGTTGAGGAGCCTGAGGATAAATGCCTTCCCCAGTGGGGTCACACAGCTAGTAGGCATCTGAGGCCAGATCCTGACTGCAAGTCCAGCAATCCGTCTGTTTACTGTGACACATGGCTGCCTCAGTGGTAACCACAGAGAGAGAAGTTTCAGTATAGTGATGGGGGCAGAAGTGGGGATCCAAAGGTCTCCAGAGAAAGTAGGTAGTGAGGAAGAAGAGGAGTCAGAGCCAACTTTTTCAGGAAGATTATCAGTGAAGGAGGGAGAGAGAGATGGGAGATCAGCAGAGTGAAGACAGGGCTTCGACTTAGGGTGGAGGAGACCTGAGAGTGTGTCTAAGTGTATGGGAAGGAAGGAAATGAGATGGAGGGAGTATAGAGTACAGAGTGAGGATCCCTCTTCTGTGACCAGGGAGGGGGAGGAGAGAGCAGACAAGGATGAATGCAAATCATTCAGGAAGCAGGAAACTTCAGGCTTTCAGTCCAAGGCCTCTCAGGCTTCTCCAGAAGAAGGAATCTAGGTCATCTGATGCAAATATGGGGGGATGGGGATGAACAAGCAGAGAAGAAAATGTTTGTAACTGACCAGTGAAAAATGAGGCTGAGAATGGCTAAGGGAAAAACAGAAAGATCGCGTAGGCACGGCTAAGGTTGTATAATAAATCTGCGGTGGGTGAAGTCAGCCCAAGCCTTCCATGCTCAGCCAGTTACAGTTTTTATGAGCTACAGCAAATCTATGAGGTAGATGAGTATTTTTATCCCTAACAAAGTTCACAAAAGCAAGATGACTCACTCAAAGTCACACAGAGAGCAGACATAAATTAATTTATCTTTCTTCTCCCATCCCTAAACTATTCCTATCCCTAACCTTCCTATTACAGCACCTTCTTTTCTCCTGAAAATGGGGTAAGAACAACTTTCTTCATTTTACTTTTCTCAGGGTTCCTGATGCTACAGGTAGCCCTCTCAGTAGCCCAAGATGGGACTGCTACTAGACAAAATTCCATAGGAGGTCAAGTTCATTATCCATTTCCCCTCCTATATAATGAGCTGGAGAGGGAAATGGCAGACCACCTTTGTGAGGTACTGAAAATATGAGTACCCTCATATTTTATCTACATCCCCACCCCACCCCCAGCAAAGTAACCTCAATCACCCTGCAGCCCTGGTCACAACTTACCCCCAAATCCTTTACGTGGGATTAGCCTGGAAGCTTTATTCCTTTTGGAACATTTTACTAAGGATTGGAGACTTAAGCTCTTTAAAGGGATTGAGCTCTAAAGTAGAATTTCAGGCACTTGCTCATGGGTAAGGGATATGGACACCTTGCCTGGTGTCCCTGACATCCCACCACCTGGCATTCTGGCCAGCTCGGTATGAGTCAGCAGTGTGAAGTAGCAGCCAAAAAAACCAAATGCTTACATTAATAGAAGCACAGTGTTCAGAAAAACAGAAGTGATAATCCTACCATGTCCTGCCCCTGGGGTTAGACAGTTTCTGGAGTAATCATGTCCTAGTCTGGGCACCACATTTTAGTGTGGACAAGGTCCAGAAAAGAACAGCCAAGGTAATGAGAAGGGCTCAAAACCTTGCTATACAAGGACTAGGGGTTTAGAAACAGGAGGAACAAGATACCTGTTCTATCTTTAGATATGTATCTCCTCTCTGAAGGGTTGGTTATGTAAAAGGTGAACTAAAATTTATCTTGCTTGGCCCTGGAGGGCAAAGGCAGATATCAAAAATTTAAGGAAAAACTTCTTAATAATTCGAGTTGCCTCCAAAAGGCATTAATAGGTAGTGAGCTCCCTGTGATTGGAGATTTTCTACAAGAAGCTGGTTGACCATTTGTCAAGGACATTGTAAGTAAAATAAATGCTTTATATGTGAGTTGAACTAAACCATTTCTAAGATCCCTTCAGATTTGAGGATTCTATAATTTCATGAATTAATGGATTTCTGATGAGAGTATAAGGACCTGGAGACCTGACAAAAGAGAACCGTGCTTGTGATGAATGAATTGTTTATATTTCTACTGGGATCTCACATAGAACCTTTCCAATGAACTTATCATTTGATACTGTTTATTAGAATTATCTGTTTGTGTCTTGACTTCCTACTAGATTGTAAACATCATGAAATCAGGGACCGTCCCTTATTATTTAGTTGTTTATGTTTGTTTACTTATTTTGAGCAGGGGTGGTAGTGGGGGCATCTCCAGTCATCCTGATCTATATTTTGCCACTGGACCCAGATGGCTCTGGAGGAGAAAGTGAGGCTGGTGACTCTTCACAGCCCTGCCTCACTTAAATCCAATTCACTTGCAAGTCATGGCATCATCTTCCTGATATCGTGATCCTCTTTGAGAATGAAGGACAAACACAACAACATATTTTGAACACTTCTTATTTAAACTTTCTGTCCAGGTGATCTCAAAGTACCTCTACGTTTTGGCTATCCAGAAATGTGTCCAGGCAGGTAGAAAAGGCAACGACCTTGCTCCCTGGACTTAATGTTGTGCATTTCCCTATCCATTCATCTATGTGAAATAGTGGGAGAGGTCTAGATTTTTTAAAACTGGGGGACCCTGAACCCTAGAATGTTCTGCTCAGGCAACTTCACTCTTGTATAAGATGACTATTCTGATTAGCTCTAGGTTTTCATCTTTGAAGGCCAGACAACACACGATCATCACTCTTATTTGGCAGCTATTGGGCAAACAGCCCTTACAAGAATGATAACTATTGGCAGTCTAGCCTTCAAAGATGAAAACTGGAAGGCAGACAGAATGCTAATCATAAGCTAAAGTAAAGTTGCTCCCAGACACCCAATCCCAGTACATAGGAATTTGAGTCTAAAAAGATTAAGCCTGAAAGCATTAGCTGTTAAGTAGGACCTCATTCTATGTCCTAATTATTTTGGTACTTATGGCAAAGAACCTGCTTTTGGAGATAAAAAGTCTCCTAGCTGGTGGCTAGAAAGGAAGAGATAGCACATTCCATAAAAAGTTGGGGCGGAAGTGGGGAGAGCCAATAAGTTTTTTCCCCATGGGAGTGCTGTTGTCGGTGATATAACTGAGGCAAGAATGATTGTTTTCCAAAAAACTATAAAAAAGAACCTGGCTTTGAATTATAAGAGCATGGCAGAGACCACTCTTCTTATGAAGGAGGATAAGATATAATGCAGGTAAGTATAATAAATAATATTACATGACAAATGCATTAGAAAGGTATAACAAAATTTTATGTGAAGTCCCAGTAGGAAGTTGGTGATTCACTTATAAAGAACACAATTTCATCTTTCCAAGTTCCCTTCTCTCCAACCTAAACTTCTGAACGTGTCATCACTACCCACCCCCCTTACTCAGTAAACTCCAATGACTCCTATTATCTCTAGAATAAAGTATAAACTCCTCTGTTTGGCATTTAAAGCCCTTCACAACCTGGCCCCCTCTTCCTATCCTTTCAGCCATTTTATGTAACGTGAATACTCTGGCTCTCTCTCCCAGACAACCAAGCAAATTACATCTCCCCTCAAATTTGTTGGTATCTCTCTTCTACTGCTATCAGCTCAATCCCCTACTGACTTCACTCTCCTCATTGTTAAGGGGCTAATTACTTGCTCTCCAGTTCCATTTAACCTCTTGACATCAGGTAGCTTTTATAAAAAGATATTTACTTCAAAGATACAACAAGAACAAACCTATAAACATTTCTCCCAATACCTCAAGGATACACTCTTGCCTACACTACCTGAGTCTCTAGAGCAACAAGTTTGAACCTTTGCTCAGTTCCTAAATAGCATTGATTCCACCAAGTTCCCATCCAGTGGTGACATCTCAAGTGGATGAGTCCTCATCTCAGTTTCTGCTGAATGGGGAATGCAAAGGTCCTCTTGAAGCATCGGTCCTTACTCTTCCACATCATTCCATTCCACAGACTCTACCTTCCAGCCACACTGAACATGTCACATGGTCTTCCATCTCCTGTTTCCACATCTATGCACTATCTGTCTACCATGCCAGAAATACTGTCCTTCCTCACGTAGACTCCCTGGCCCTCTTCAAGACTCAGCTCAGATTCTGCTTTCTGTAGGGAGTCTTTCCCAGCCAGGTGGTACAGCCTTCCTTTCTAAAGTGACCTTTTAGTCACTCTGTATGTATCTGGTATATACCCATATATGTACAGGTCTTCTCCATTCAGATGTAAGTTTTTTAAAGGCAAGAACTGTTGCATTTTATTTTTATCCCCAGCTGTTACCACAGTAGGCACTTAATAAATGCTGATTGATTGATTCACAGAGCTGTTTCAGGACTTTTTCAGACAAACTGTTGCCTGGCCCCCTCTCACCCATCTTACACCTGAAGCCATTTTTTTGTTACCTGTGGGAGACTTAGCACTTATTGCTATCAACTTTCATCCCAGGTGATTTGGCCCAATGTTTCTAGCCTGTGAAGATCCCTTTGCCTTGCCATCCAGTATGTCAGTTATCTCTCTTAGTTTTGTGCCATCCTAACACACACACACACACACACACACACACACACACACACACACACACTCCCACTGTCAGCTGTTTGCAAGATTCCATTAATCAATCTG
Organism: Phalanger gymnotis; assembly: GCA_028646595.1. NCBI lineage: Eukaryota > Metazoa > Chordata > Mammalia > Diprotodontia > Phalangeridae > Phalanger > Phalanger gymnotis. Next base: position 345,692,670 of record CM053625.1, on the reverse strand, counting down.
AATTGTTTCCTCAGTGAAAACAGCTCTCTCCTCCCCCGTCCTCTGCCAGGACCTCAGGTGGGTATCTCTTATCCTCTTCAGAACACTAGTGACCTCCCTCAAAGGGATAAAGGAAAAGAAAACTGCCTCAGGGCATCCCAGATGGGGGAAATCGCTTCACCAGCATTCCTCCCTTCTTAGCCCTTTTATGTATCTCTTTAGCTCTGGGCAAAGCTTTACTTGGTACCTCGTTCACACTTTCTGTCGGTAAATGTTCTATTTCACTATAATTAACAGCCACGCCAAAAACTGATTAAGGCTCTGATGATTCCATGGAATGCTGAATTTGCTGAGACTTGGTTTTGTTCATTGCTTCATAAACAATTACTATCATTTGTCTCCAAGTGGTGACCCAATACTTCCATGCTTATCCTCACAAGTGGCCACATTTTCTTGCTTTGACGGGAGTTGGTTTGGTGGATGGCGACCAATCCCGGTGAACCTTTTGAAGAGCCAGGGGGTCAGGGAACAATGGAGCAGCACTCAAGCCTGTGTCACAACCAAGATTGGCCTCTGAGATTTGCTTTGAGAGAATTCGAGGGTGCAAAGTAAAATAAACAGGACTTCCCTCTGACTGGTAGGAGGGCAGAACTCTTTGGTTTCCCATACCACATCACTACATGTCTAATGAAACAATCCATAAGATCATGGGATTATCGATTTAAAACTTGAAGGGACAATGAATCCAACCCCCTCATTTTACAGATGAAGAAATGGAGGCTCAGGGAGTTTGAGTGAGTTGTCTGGGGTCACACAGCTGCTAAGTTTTTCAGGCAGATTTCCAGCCCGGTCATAGAGGCTTCAGTAAATTTTTTATGAGGCTTTTACTCTGTGTTGAGTTGTAGGCGAACATTCATTAGGTATGATGCTAGAAATGTTCACCTTTCCAACACTACCGTTCTTTCAGGAATGCTGTCTGCTTAGGCATCATGCAATACCACAATCTCCGGAGAATCATAATTGCGATTGTAGCTGACCCAGAGGATAATGGGAAAACATATTGTGGAGTCTGCACAAGGCTGCCTCAGGTTACCAATGATGACTTGGGCTCAAGAAACGGCATAGGACAATGGGATCATAGATTTAGAAAGGACGTGTTGGAGACAATCTCAGAGGGAAGGTATTAATATTAAGAAGAAAGACTTTGCAAAAGGTATAAAAAGATAGACTACTTGTGACTGGAAAAGAAAATGAGCCCATTGTGCCTTGAGAGATAGGGCCAATAGATGGCCAACACAGTGGTTTCCTTGTTTATCCATGAAATGCTAAAAGAACCCATGGAAGGTCTTCTGCGTGTTGGGTAGATTCTCTCTGGAAGATTATGGAAAGACATGGACAAGAATTACCCAATATTAGAGGATGTTGGGTTGGGTGTAATCTGCATCTGTAAAGGGAGTGTCCACACCAAAGAGATCAAAGATTCACTGTAGTATAGGTGCTAGGTGCTAGGCCCCGGGGGGAGGGAGGGATCAGTGAGATAAGACCCCCCACCACCTTTCTAAGAGCTTACAATCTAATAAGAGGACAAGTATGGGGTAATTATAGTAGAAAGGAGAGTGATGTGAATGCACAGGAGAGGTTAAAAGGCTGCTACGAATATGAGGAAGGGGAGACCCCCTTCATCTAAGGGAGGTAGGGAAGACTTCATGGAAGAGGTGGCGCCTGAGTTGGGCCTTGAAGCAAGGAAGGGATTTCAATAAGAGGATGGAGGAGTCCATTCCTGGCATCAGGGGCTGAGGGAGCAGACACAGTTACTTATATCTGTGGATGGAGTCATAACTGCAGTATTGCTAACTACCACCCCCTCCACCAAAGCAGGTGACCCAAGAACAGTGGCATACATATTTAGTATGTTTGCCACTTCCTAGAGCACATCATTATTTAACCCTCTTATCCTATAATTATTTTCAGTAATAATCATAAAATGCAATGAATAATGGTGTCCAGAAAAGAAATGGCAGACCATGAGAATTTCATTTGATTGAACTTTGTATAATCATGCCAGTAAAAAAAAGTACAAAATAAAATATCACAAAAGGAAAAAAATTAATAATGAATATTTTTTAATTACATGAATGTATATTTGAAAAAACAGAGGGGGGAACATATAGGTCTGTTGCAGTTTACCTTTTCTGTTTTTAAGTCTTCTGCAAATTTGTCAATGAATCTGTCAAAACTTGTTCAGATAGACAGTTTTGTCAGATTTGTAAGTCAAGAAACATTTATTAAGTGCCTACTGTGTGCCCAGCACTCTGCAAAGTGCTCGATCTGTCAAACTTTGCTGGTAGTTGATTAAAGAAGACTTTACTAATTTTAATTTTGAAAAGTTTCTTTCGCATGAAAGAATAAATATACAAATAGAGAAAGTCTAAAAGATAAGGATATTTGGCAGAGATTGATAAAAATCCCATTTTGCAAATGAATTTTAACAAAACCAAAACACCTGCAGAAAGTATGATGTAAGTAACCACTAAATTGTACCACTGATGCAACATTTTATTTTCTTGGTTCCTTCTTTAGTTTTAAAACAATGAACAATTTCAGAAAGATAAATTTCCAGAAAATATTTTTTTCTCTAGAAAAATACGAGGACAGAACACTTTCAGCTAGGAGAGTAAGGGAACATTTAATCAAGGAGATATTACCTGAGCCAAGCCTCTGAGGAAGAAAATGGGGAGTGCTTTTTAGGCATGGGGGGGGTCAGTCTATACAATGCACTGAGAAATGAGAATGTAGGATGAATTCCAGGAA
>CM053625.1:345664758-345689780 GCA_028646595.1 Phalanger gymnotis | reverse complement strand
AGAGAGAGAGAGAGAGAAACAAAGAAACTTAGCACAATGTCTGGTATATAACAGATCTTAATAAATGCTTGGTGACTTGACTTTATCTTTCTGGACCTCAGTATAAATTTAAGTACTTTTCGCTGATTTATTTAGAGTAATCCATTTCTTCAAAAATATCCACCAAATAATGTGCTGGTTTTAGGAGGAAATATTAAATGAATTTACTATATCTTTATTATTATCGCCAAGAAAGATGTTTCTTTCTTTCTTTCCTTCTGCCCAGATTTGGGAGATGGCATGTCTTGTTCTAGGAACATGTTGCAACAAAGCCAGTGTTACTAGGTCACAAAGTACATAGAAGGGAGTAAGTTAAAAGGCACTAATTGTAGACAGCCTTCTCAAGGAGTTTAGCCATGAAAGGGAAGAATGATAAAGGATGATAGTTAGAAGGGATGGATGGATCGATGGAAGTTTGAGGATGGAGAAGACATGGGTGTGTTTGTAGGTAATAGGGAAACCACCACTGAACTGGGAGAGATTGAATATTAGTGAAAGAGTAGTAATGATAGAAGAGGTGACCTACTGGAGAAGATGGGAGGGAATGGGGATCATTTGTGCATGTTGTGGGCTTTGCCTTAGCAAGGAGAAAGGCCACCTCTTCATGGAACATAGGAGTGAAGGAGGACTTAGTAGCAGAAGGCATCTGAGTGATGTAAAAAGAGGAGAAAAAAAAAGGAGCTCTCAGCAAATAGCCTCAATTTTTTCAGTGAAATATGAGCCAAAATTTTAAGCTGAGAGGGGAGAGGGAGGGAGAGCCATGGGAAGTTGGAAGAAAATCACAAAGACTTGGAAAAGTTGTTCTGGTGAGTGGGATAGAGAATCAATTAAGGAAGTGTAAAAGGATTGCATGTATGAGATGGAGCTCTGGATAAAACATTTACAGAGCAACATTTTTGATGTTTCCCAATTTAAAAAATACCTGCCCTGCAATGAAATAGGATAAAAGTAAAGACATGCTTATTAATTGCTTGATTGGTTGAGAGAATCAATTCTCATTTTTCTTAAAGACCTAGATAATTAAAAATATAAGTGGGCAAAGAATCCATCAGCCATGGACAAATATGACACATTTGTTCTTATTCCATCTCAATAAGAATGGTTAATAGACTTGTCTTGTGATAGTACTTTGAAACAAATACATGAATCAGAGAATCTCATGATGTCTCATCTACGGATATATCGAGTTCTCTGGTTTATCAAAGTGACACAAATTCTACCGCTACTTTTAATTTCTTATTCATGTAAAATGGTGTTTTCTGTTATAACTGTTATAAAGACAAAATAGGGATTTTGCTGAGCGACTGAAGAAGCATGAGAAGTAGAAACATCATCCGCCATATTTTAAGAAAAAGCAGTGAAAAAACAACATCACACTTCACATTAATATTATATTTGGTATGATATCATCATGTATTTTATTTTATGAGTTATAAATAAGAAAATTATAAAAGCTTTTATCAAGTTAAGGACCTGTGTTCTTTAGTGATATTTATATCTTTAATATTTGTATGTTGTTGTAAAAGTATAATAAATTTTAAATTTTATTTGGATAAAATAAAAGCTTTTACAAAGAGATCTTTCTTGCAAAGACTTAACAAAAACAGAAGTTACAAAAGCATTGCCACAGGTTGGAAGAGGGAATCATACTCTTTCATCCACCTCCTCTATCCTTGGGAAGCATGGAATCCCACTCGAAGCAGCTGCTACAGAGAATTCACCCAACCAAAGTTTATTTTCAGGTACAGCACCATCATTGGGTGGATGAGCTCAGCCTCAGCTACCACTCTACCAAGCCCAGTGAGTTGTCTTCAGGGTCTCAGCTGCTATCTCATCTGTGCCTGGCCTATCCTGGCATATGGCTTAGCTCCTATCCTTCTGGTGCTCATTTCTCTCACTTTTCAAAGCTCACGAGTTTCAATCTACTCCAATACTTCACCTTAAAGCAGGAAATAATAAACACAAAGAGGAAAAGAGGCTTATATTCATGGTGCCACAAGTCAGTTAGGATCAGAAATAAGGGAGGGAATAAACATTTATTAAGCGCCACCTACATGCCAGGCTTTACAACTATTACCTCATTTGAGTCTTATAACAACTCTAGCACTATCATTGACCCCATTTGACAGTTGGAGAAACTGAGGCAGACAGAAGTTAAGTGATTTGCCCAGGTCATACCGCTAGTACGTGTCTGAAGCTGGATTCAAATTCAAGTCTTCTTGATTCCAGGTCTAGCACTATCTACTGGGCTGCCTCTCCGCCCAATAAGCAGCTAGCTGCAGAAGCCTGCTGCCTCAGTTGCTCAGCAGCAGGGCCAGGCAATCTCAACTTCATGCTGAATGAGAGAGGACCCCTCTCCAATGCAGAGTCCACAGTAACTTGTTCACCAATCACATAGAAAAGAATAAATGCTTTGATCGGTTAGTGCCTTCTGAATGCATCCATAGTTCTAGCTCAGCCATCAATTTAAAAAGCCCATTTCTTCATGATGTGGTTAGCAAACCAGAAAATAGTCACAATGGCACACGCTCCAAAGTCCATTTGGGAATTACCTAAGGAGAGCATGCTGCACATGCTCAGAAGGACTGGGCTTTGTTGGCCAGTCCCCACCTCCATGCTGAGAGCTGGATATACAAAGGTAAAAATGTCAAATTGTTCTAGTTTTAAGGAGCTTCAGTGGAGGCTGAGGAGAGCGGGAGGGAGAGAATACAGAATATAAACAGGTATTCTAACAATTCTTGGCATTTTTGTGTCATAGATTCCTTTGGTTTATGAATCCCTTCTTTAAAAAGTATGAAGAGATCAAACAACATACTAAAGTTCACTTAGAGGGTAGTGAAAATAAAGATGGATTTTCCTCCCATCCCTAAAACTCTTGGTGCAGGAGGAACAAGAAAGTCCTATGTGGAGGTGACATGAGTCTTAGATGAAGCGCTAGATTTCTTTCCACTCTGGGCATCTCTGATTCTTAACAGCAAAACTGTGGAAAGAACGGCTCAGTGAACTAAATGAAACTTAACATTTCAAATACCTTTTCAAGTTAGCTGGGGTTTTGGAGAATCCTAGAAATCCTAAGTTCACACAGAGGAAAGAAAATGACTCTATGATAATAAGATGGATTGTTCATTTATTAGCTCTTTCAAAGGAGGTTTATCATTGGAATCTTTCTTCTCTTTGGTTGCCTGAATCCCTCCCTCTTTACCCCTCTCATCCCCCATCACATACCAGAATCCAGTACCGTTATGGTGCTAGTGTCTGTCTAACTTGTCTTTGATGCTTATGTTCAACAAATATCTGTCTTTCAACAGGGAACTCACCAAGTTATGCTCCCCAGTAACCTGAGAAGACTTGGGTTGGCAAGAGAATGAGCTGGCAGGAGATATGTGTTCTGAGAACAGAATTGTTTTGAGATTGTGTGTGTGTGTGTGTGTGTGTGAGAGAGAGAGAGAGAGAGACAGACAGACAGACAGACAGACACACAAAGAGAGACAGACAAAGAGAGAAAGAGAGAAAGGAGAGAGAGATGAGGACAAGAGAGAGATATGGAGGTGAAAGGATCTTGGGGAAGGGAGGAAAGGGTAGAAAATGGGTATCTGGTAGAGGGGTAGATGGGAAGAAGGTACATCATCTCACACTGCTGTTCCATCACTTCCTAGTGCATCATGGGAACTATAAGAGCCAAAACCATCCATTTCTGGGCTAACCCTACTCTAACTCATTTCTCATTAGAGAGTAATCCTTCTAAATCCAGCAAAAAAGAACAAATAACAACAACCTATAATTTGGGGAGGGGTGACCCTGCACAGGTTACTATACCCCAGTTTCCTCATCTAAAAAATTAGGGAGTTGCCCTTGAGATGTTCTGAGGTGCTCATCAGTTTTAAATCTATGATCCTTTGATCTGATGAACTATAATTTGGACATATTTTTACATGTGGCCCTTAAAATACACTTAAATGTGTAGAAAACATACAGTACATAGACATATTGGTGGAGGAAAATGTGTGGGTTGTTTAGAATGATTGATGTTTGAGAAACGAGTTCTACTTACTAGGGGCATAAGAGGGTTTTCCTAAGATTTGTTATCTCCAGGCACTTCTATAATAGTCATTAGGTAGGTGGCTAGGTCAGCATATTAACCTCATTTAGAAATGGCTATAGAGAGGCACAAATAGATTAAAGGAACTATTGGGTACCACCCAGAAAGCAAGATACAAACCCTACAATTTTATTATTTGGAAAAGGAGGTGGCCCCATCCCCACAGCAGTAGATTGTTTAAATTGTGAGCTTAATCTGATGGCTCTTTTAAAGAAAGACTCCTTCAAGAGAAAGGAAGAGAGATATAAATATGTATGGAGCCTCTGACTAATGGACCCCACTGATAGCCCTCTGTGTTTAATGGGACAGCCTTTAAAACAAACTGGAGAAACCTTAATTGTTTGGATTGCAAGGGGTGTCTTGACCCATTAATCATAGATATAGATGGTAGGATTAGTGGTAGTGATAGTCATGGACACAAATAGGGACATCCACTTTGAAGTCTTTCTTGAAACGGTTCTTTTTTTAGTAGTGTTTTATTTTTTCCCAATTACATGTAAAGACAAATTTTAACATTCGTTTTTTTTTTAATTTTTGAGTTCCAACTTTTCTCCCTCCCTTCCTCAACTCCACCCTCTTAAAGATGGTAAGCAAACAGACATAGATTACATATGTGCAACAATGTAAAACATATTTCTAAATTAGTCATGCTGCAAAAGAAGAAACAGACCAACCCCTCCGCCAAATAAAACATTAAAAAAAAAGTGAAAATAGCATGCTTCAATCTGCATTCAGATTCCATCATTTCTTTCTCTGGAGGTAGATTTTTTTTTCCAATTTAATGTTTATGTTTTCCACCAACTTCATGTAAAAATGATTTTAAAGTTCTTTTTTTTTTTTTTTCAAATTTTGAGTTCCAAAATCTCTCCCTCTCTCCCTACCTTCCCCGCCTCAGTGAGAAGGCAAGGAATTTAACATAGGTTATACATGTATTTCCATGTAAGTCATTCTGTGGAAGAAAACACAGACAAAAAAAAAGTAAAGAAAACGTATGCTTCCATCTGCATTCAGACTCCACCCGTTCTTTCTCTGGAGATAGACAGCACCTTTCATTGTAAGTCCTTCAGAATTGTCTTAGATCATTGTATTGCTGAGAATAGCTAAGTCATTCACAATTGGTTATCTTAATAATATTGCTGTTACTGCGTACAGTGTTCTCCTGGTTCTGCTCATTTCACTTTGCATCAGTTCATGTGAATCTTCCCAGGTTTTTCTGAAATCTGCCTGCTCGTCATTTCTTATAGAACAATGGTATTCCATTACATTCATATACCACAACTTGTTCCTTGAAACAGTTAAGGCTTCCTTTGATCCTTCACCTTGGAATGAATTCTCTACAGCTGTGCCAATGAAGTAAGGGGATATAGAATGGTGGAAAGAGCTCTGCGCCTAAAGTCAAGGCACTGGGCTTCAATTCCCAACTCTGCAACTTACCTTTGACCTCCTAACAATCCTGGAAGGGTTGCTGCTATCATTGTCCCCATTGTACATTGAGGAAACTGAAGCAGACAGAGGTTAAGCAACTTGCCCAAGGTCACACAGGGAGTAAATGTCTGAAGCTAAATTTGAACTCAGGGCTTCCTAACTCCAGGCCTGGCACTCTGTGCACTATGCTGCCACCTAGCTACCTACACTCTCTAGTCTTATCTACTCTCTACTTTCTCCCACCATTCCCCTCTGCCTCAAGCAAATAGACACAAACTACAAGTCCCCATTTCTCAGGAGCACTCCTAGCCCAAAGCACCTTCTAGTTTTCTCACTGCTTCTAGTCTAGACCTGAGGTATAAGGAATTCTTGGTATGGAAATTCCTTCCACCACGGAGCTCATCTGCAGTTCCTATGGTCTATAGTCTTAGCTGTAGGAGGAGTGGACTATGTACAGCTCATGTCATGGGAGTGCACACGCAGAGAATTAAAAACAAAAGTGAAAAGTGAACCTTTATTAAACACTCAATCATAAAGGATATAATTTTTATTCTTCAAACCAGAGACTAAAAATTGTCTAAACTTAAACATAATACTCAATGTATAGCATGCTGTCGTTCAGTCACGTCTGACTCTTCATGACTCCGTTTGGGGTTTTCTTGGCAAAGACACTGAAGTGGTTTGCCATTTCCTTCTTCAGCTCATTTGACAGATGAGGAAACCAAGGCAGACACGGTTAAGTGACTTGCCCAGGGTCACACAGCTAGTAGTGCCTGAGGCCGGATTTGAACTCACAGAGATGAATCTTTCTGATTCCAAACCTAGGGCTCTATCCACTGTATCATGACTATACAAGAACTTGTTGCTGGAGAAAACACCCAATGACAGAACGTTACTCTGAAGTCAGTAACATTTTAAAACAAATTTGTCATTTGTTTATAACAACAGCTCCTGTAATACATTTGAAAAATGGCAGTTCATATTGTGAGACATTATTTATTCAGCCTACAAGACATCACTTTCCTTATGTATTAAGCTGAATCCTACTACATACTTTGTTGGCACTAAAAAAAAAAAAGACCCAAGCAACAGTTCTAGGTGCACCTTCCAATACATAGACCTGCAGCACTTTGGGGTGCTCACGGTAAGGCAGCCCATGGGTTGAAAATAGAATGTTTCAGGTTTACAAGGTACTTTTCCTACCAACATCATTGTGAGATGGGTAGTACCAGAGTCATGGAAGGAGATATCAAGGTTTTGTGTTAGCCAGATTACAACACAAAAGCCTTCTCTACTACTATTATGCCCATTTTTATAGAGGAATAAACTGCAACTCAGAGGGGTTGTGATTTTCCTAAGGTCACCCAGCTAGTATTTGTTAAAGACAGTATTCAAACCTAGGTCTTTGGAGTCTAAGAGCAGATTCTAAGACTTCCAACTATACAAAGCCCCATGACTTATATTTATAAAGTATAACCTTATATATTTAAAATATATTTACATACAAATATATTATAATTATATAACATATCATTATATTATAAAATATATTTATATAGAAATATAATTATATAATGTATCATACATAATATATAAAATATATTTCTATGTAAATATGTTATATAATTATATAATATATATAATGTATAACCTATTTATTTATATATATAAAGTATACCCGACTGATGTCAGATCCCTTCCTCTGAGTGGATTGTGGTTGGGGTAGGGGGAATGCTGAGGAAAGTAAATTAAAATGAGGGCAAAAAAGAGAGTCAAAGATAGGGGAACCGTAGGAAGCCCCACCTTGAATGTGCTACCTACTGTTCAATTTTCCTAAGGCTGGGCTGGTCCTCAGATTTTTTGTTTATTAACACGTGTCTTTGGGGAATAGCCAGTTCACAGAAGAAGAAAAAACAAAACTCCTTCCTCCTCTGCACATGCCCATAATAGAAGAAAGACATGAAAGGAAAGGAAAGGTCAAGACTTCAGTTTTGTGGATTAGAAAGCATTTGAGAATCAGTGAGGCAAGATCTCTCTCCTTTTCCACACATGGCCCATTGTGTGTGCCCTTCACATGCAGGATCCAAACAGCCTCATTCTCCTGACCTGGGGCCTGGCTGTAACTTGCTTCTCTGGCAGCTCCTCTGGAAAAGTAATGGTCTGGTGACAGTCTGATTAAGGCCTTGATCTTTCTGCTTCTTCTACCATTTTAAATGAGAGTAAGAAGCAAAAGAACCCATTTCCCACCGGTCTTTGAGGGAAACTTGTGAAGGAGGATTGTGCTTCCCCAATTGGGATGTGGTCAGATCACTGCTACGACCAACTTCTACTTTCAAAAAGCATCTCATGAACAAAACAGTGGAATTTTCCAGTCCTGGAGGACACCGAGTAGAAAGGAAGAAAAGCATTGGGTCTAACCCAGTGTCCACCTATGGGTAGAGGTCTAGAGATGATTTGTTCCCACCTCTTCATCTTACAAGAGAGGAAAACCAGGGCCCAGAGAAGGAAAATGATTTGCCAGTGGTCATATGGGTATCAAACAGAAGAACAGAAATTCAAACCCTGGTTTTGCCTCTGTTGTTTGCTACCTACATGACCTTGGATGAGTCACGTGACTTTCTAGGGCCTCAGTTTCCTTAAGAATAAAATGAAAGACTTAGACTAGATGACCTCCGAGGTCCCTTCCAGATCTCGACCTGTGATCCCACGTTCCTACAAACTCTAGGTCTGGCGTGTTCTCCATTTTGTGACTCAGTTATTCATTTGTGATTTCTACTGCCATCAGACCATTCCACTTTCTTGTATCTCTGTCTTGGGTTCTTCTTCTGCCTGCCTCCCCTCTTTTTAAATCAGCTCCTAAGGGATCTTGAATGGGTGGGTTTATGTTCTTCCTTAGTCCCTGTTGACAGAGTCCAGCCCTAATCCCTCTCCCCCTGAGTCTCTTCTTTGGGCATTTGTGGCTACGGAATATTTTCCTTAATAAATAAGAGGAGAAAAAAAATCTTCATGCTAGCAACCACCGCCAGCATTCCCCCTCCCCTATCACAGCCCACCCTTCTTACGGCTTGAAGAAATTCCCATAGAGACAGAATGACAATTATCCACAGCCAATGTCCCCCCCCCCAACCCCCCGCAAATCATAAAACCTTAGGGAAATTTTTAAAAAATCTTCATCAGAAAAAGGTTGGGATTGACATAGGCCACAGAGCCATTCTATAATAAACAAGGAGAGAACACCAGAGTTGAAGTCAGAAGACCTGGGTTTGAATTCTAGCTCTGGTATTTACTCCTTCGGTGACTTTGGACAAGTCACCTCTCTAGGCCACAGGGCAAGATCAAGGGGCTAGATCAGATGATTTCTACTACCTTTTGAGTCACTATGACCCCATGAAGTGTCCTAGGTTAGCCTGATAAAAGAATATCTGCATTAGGTATCAAGTGAGTGGGGCTCAAATCTTCACAGTCAGGATGGGATAGTACAACGCCATTCTACCATTGTACTTTGTACTTTTATATTTAATAGTCCACAGATGATGCTGATGATGATGATGAATAATGAGAGGCAGAATGGCACAGATACTAGGGGTCAGTCCCAGAGTCAGAAGTCCTAGATTCAAGTTCAAGTTTAGCTGTATGACTTTGGGGAAGTCACTTCACTTTCCCCTTCTCCAGTGAATTCATAATGAAAGTTCATTCTCCCCTCCCATAAAAACTATTATCATTACTTGCAGCTTTCCCCCTCAAACCAAATGAACAGCTTGTTTTCCTCTCCTCCCCCAGGAAAAAAACCATTATCCTCCTTATCTCATTTCTCTGGCCCAGGTCCTCTTCAATTAATAGATCTGTGGTACTGGGCAGGTACCCAGATGGATGCCTTTGATATCCCGTGTTTGTAGTTGGCTTCTCTTTAAATTCACCTGCTTCAACTGAAGAGAAATCAAGGATCTGAACTTTGTACTGTCCCTTGATCAAACATCAGATACTGCAGAGTTTGTCCACGTTATCTTTCTGATGCATGGGAAATGAGCTTCCTTTGAGGTTTCAGTACGGGTTGAGTTACCTTGACAGCCATGGCATAAAGAGAAGTGGGAGCCACAACAGCTAGGAGACCTGGGATTAGGTTCTGTCTTACCATAAGCCAGTGAGAGAGGCCAAAATTTGAGGGGACCTTTGGCAAAAGCATCTGAGATACCCAAGAGTAAATGGCATATTCATTGTTTCCAGCCTCCCGGTACTGCAGGGACATCTGCTACTTCACCCCAGTGGACTCGGGGAATCATTGATGTGTCTTACAACTACTTTGGAAAATTTTTATGAACCTAGATGTAGAAAGGCTCAGTGGTGCAGGGCATAGACCTTTGGACTCGGAGTTAAGAAGACATGAATTCAAATCCTGATTCAGACACTTACTAGCTATGTGAATATGGGTAAGACACTTAACTTCTCTGTGCCCCAGTTTCCTCATCTATAAAATAACACTTCCTCCTAGGGGCGTTATGAAGATCAAACACTTCATGTGTTATGATAGTCCATATATACAGTGCTTTCCAAACCTTAAATATAGCATTTATAAAGCACTATACACATGCTTATTTTTTTTATTATTATTATTAGTATATCTGAACCCAGGGCCTAATACCACACTGTGATGTCAGAACCAGGCAGCTGGCCTAGTCCTGCCTTCCTTAGGGACAAAGTATAGGAAAGTCAGGGGATGTGAAAATCCAAAAATTCCTGGGGGAAGTGCAGCATGGTCACATTGGCACCTCAAGATGGAAGAGGTCTATTGGGCATCCTGGAGTGGGGTGGGGTGGGGAGAGAAGGGCCAGAAAGATAGAAGAGATGAGTTAACAGAAGAGTTCCCAAGGAAACTATATGTGAAGAAGGCTGAATGGACTTCTTTATAACATCTTCTTTTTACCAGTCAAGTCAAATTAAGAAGAATTGATTTCAGGGGAAGCAAGCGCACCATTCAAGAGGGAGACACCGCATGTGACCCTTGAGGTCATCTACAGTTAGGGTAAATATGTATAATACTTGCAAGTCATTTCTCGAGAATATAGGGTTTACAATTCACTTTCCTCACTGCCATGAGAAGGAGGCAATAGTAGTATTATTATCTCGTTTTGCAGAAGAGAAAGCAGGCTCAGATAAAGGACGTGACTGGCCAGAGTCACAGAGCTAACGAGTATTGGAGATGGGTTCTGAATCGACTCTGCTGTGCTCACTCCGCTGCCTCTCTCAAAGGGAGAACAAGAGTCACCACGTGACCTGCTACTCCATTAAAGGCTCCGCAGCGGCTTGCCATTTGGCAGGGAGTAAGATTATAAGGGAGGGATACAATGGAGTATGACACATTTTAGGAAAAGTATGAGCAGTCTGGAGAACAACCAGAGGAGGGCAAGATTGAATACTATCCCATATAAGTATAATTGGAACATGAAGTTCCCGTGTATGAGTCAATCCCCAAAAATGTTGCCCATCCCAGAGGAGGTAGGATACCCCCTCACTCTCTAGGCTGGCTTGATCACCCCAACCTGACCTCACATTGGCAGGTCTGGGTTCCCAGACCATGCAGTTATAGATCATACTCTCTCAAGGTCCTAGAAGTTGCTCTGTCGCAACTACACACCAATATAGCTCTTGACCCCCCACCAGTGTGCTTCCATGCATACGAAACCATCAAGTTAAGTCAATAAGCATTTATTAAGCATATGCTATGTGCCAGGCAATGCAGTAAGCTCTGGAAAACAAATATAAGCAAAAAAGAAAAACCACTCACAATGGTGATGCCATTCAATCTTAAACATAGCTACTTACTTAACAATAACAAACACAATAATAATAGAATACAGGAACTCAAAGCAAATGTAGGAATAACCAATATGTCATAGTCCAAACATACAACTTCCACAATGCACTGAGCATCTGTGGGGACAGGGGGTACACACATAAACCTAGCATGAAGACATGTGAATGAGAAAAGCCCATGCATTTGGGTGTAATTCATAACTCTGAATTGCAAGCCTCGATGTCATTGGTCCATTCAGGAACATCTGTACCACACAAAACCTTTTCTATGCCAACTGCCCTCTTTCTGGTCCCCACTGCTTTTCTGCCAGGCAAACCCACTCCTCTTCTACTTTCAAAAGGATAAAGCATTGGCTAGTTCATTTAGCTAATAATCATCTTTTAAAAAAATATATTATTTATTGCTAACGATCACCCTTAACAGCATGTTGACCATTATCATAGACGCTAGAAGGGACCAGGGAGATCAGCAGATCCAATTCCCTCATTTCACAAATAAGAAAACCGAAGTCCAAGAAAACGGAATAACTTGCCCAAGGTCATACAGGTCATACAGGAAGGATTTCCTGTAGATAATAGGTCTTCTGGATATACTGGTTGGCAGATTACAAAGCATCAAAAAGTAACAAAAAATAAGCATCTCATGATTTCTCCAAAGCGTTTGGCCCAATAACTTAGTTGAGGAAAAGCTAAATTAATGGAAAATATCTGTAGTCTATTGCACACAGCTCATAGGGCACTTTGTACCCCTCTGTCATACTTGCCACGTATCATAGTTCCATCCATTATGTCCTGCATCCCCTCTGGGACCAGGTTCCATGACAGCTGACACTGTCATATCTCAATGTTGTATCTCCCTCACTCCTAGGCTGGGGCTCTGCTCATAGAGAAATTTAACAGATGCTCAGAGCAAGAGTTTAATAGACGCTGACGAAAAGTAAGGGACCCCCTTGGACATGCAGAGTATGTGTGTCTTTTTCTCAAACCTCCCACTCAAATAAAGGCTGGAAATGATCAGTCATCTCTTATCCTGGAGTTTGATCTCTTAAAGTAAGACACGTATTTAGGTACACGACATCAGACATACCCTAATGTATGATTTCTCTAAAGCAAAGGAAACCTTGAGGCCTGATCCATCTGCCATCAGCCTCCTGCAGATTATCACAATTTATCTGAGATGTTGTATTATGGTATTGGCAATATGGGCATTCTCATGGTTTTATGGGATTTAAATTTCTTTGGACTCTGTGAGGTGAAAACCCCAGGGTTCTTTGCAGAAAATAACATGTATCAGGCACGTGTATAAGTGAGAGGGGAAAGATTCTGCCTCTACAGCTATTACTTGAGCCGGGGTCCTTCTAGAACTAAGCAGAGTCATTTTTCAGATACTTTAAATGACTCCACACCTCCCTGCCCCCTCCTCCCAGGGCTTCACTGAGTACAGCCCAAGAGATAAGTCAGTGAAAGTGAAAGAACTGTCCATTCATCTTACTTCTGACTTTCAACTCTCAGTCATTTGGAGTGATAAAGATCGATTTCACATAGATTATTAAGGCAGCATTTTCCCCACAATAATCATGTGAAGTGAGCAACACAAACATCATCACCCCTATTTTACAGAAGAGAAAATTGAGGTGTGGGCAGGGAAAACAACTTTTTCAGGATCACCTACAGGACAGAGGCTCAATTCAAACAAAGGTCTCTACTAAAACCAAATCTGGAGCGCCAGTCTGCCTGGAATGAAAGTAATTTGTGGACCTAAAAACACTATGTTGATTTCCCTAATGAGGCAACTCGGCCAGGAGGTCTCCCCAGATATGGTTGGGAGATTGGGCGAAGGAAACACCCCATTTCTCTTAGGTTTATCAGGACTGCCAGCGAAGCCACAGTGATAGTCACCTGAAAGCACCTTGTGTTAAAATGATCCACTATTTCCTCTTCCATCTAACAGACCAATAAGAGATAGTGTGGGGTATTAGAAAGACCCCTGGGTTAGAAGACAGGAAAAGTGGGTGATGACTCATGTGCTGTGTCCCCTTGGTCAAGTCACCTTCTTTGAACTTTACAGAGTCCATCCAGCTTAAATATTTTACAATTTAATGAACAGAAATAAATCCACTTTCACTTCAGCCTATCATTTATTTATAAGATTATAGGATTTAGTTGGAAGGAATCTTAGAGATTGGCAAATCCAACTTCTTCCATGATCCTGACTTCTGAAATTCCTCTCTCTGATCATAAAATCCTGTCCTTCCATCTCTCTTTCTGGCTTAAGATTTTTAAGCCTTTTCATTGTCCTCAATGGCAACTCCACTCCCTCCAGGACCCTCTTGTTTCCAGTTTATCACCCCAGACTTGGACTCATTTTTCTCCCTTCACAGTCTTGACCCAGCAGTCAATCAATTGAACTCCATCTTGAATTCCAAGACCTCTTACCTTTCCATTGTTTGCATCCTGCCAATCCTCAACCCCGGTTCTTGGCTACCATCCAACTTTTCTGTTCCTACTCCTGTGCTGCTAAGTGTCAGAAATCATTCACATATGCTCACTGGGTCCACCTCAGATTCACATTATCCAATCCCAACCTTGACTGTCGCAATTAACCCTTCCATTCTTTCGTGATCAGGTCCCTATCAAGCTCTTCTCAGCACCTTCTCCAGCCTTTATTCTTTTTCCTAGTGTGTCAAGCATGTCTTAGGCCCACTCACTCATCACTGACTTTCTCTCCTTTAGTGAGATGATCAGGGCCATTTGTCCTGGGTTCCCCTTGTCTCTCAATACAGGTGATTCCTAAATCTATATATCCCACCCAAATGTGTTTACCGAACTCCACCGCCATGTTACCAATTGCCAGCTAAGCAGCCCTACCTAGATGTACTCTGGGCATCTCACACTCATCATGACCAGCATAGAACTCATTATCTTTCCCACTCAATTTTTGCTCCTGAGGGCCCAGTCTTTTCCATCTGAGTCATCCATTACTTTCTTCTCTTCCTCATGTGCCACACCCACCAACAAGGATGACAAGCACCTACTATGTGCCAGGCATATAGTATATTAGCACTGGGGATACAAAGACAGGCAAAAGACAGACCTTGCCTTCAGGAGCTTACATTGTAATAGGAGAATCAACAGTAATTAAGTACACATGAGAGATACACAGATTTTTTTTTTTGGTCAGTTCTCCCCAGTGGACCTTTCTCTCCTCACACAGTGTGCCACTCTGGCTTAGACTCTCATCGCTCCATGCCAGGATTATTGTACTTGTCTCCTATTCCACTCTCTCCCCTCCCCAAACCAGCCTCCACACAGCTGCAAAAATAATTTTCCTAAGCCACCAGTCTATACATGTTAGTTCTCTATTTAAAAACCTTCAGGAGCTCCTCATTGTCTCTGGGATAAATCTCCCATTTGAGGTTTTTCCCAGTTTGACTCTGATGGACTCTACTGGCTTCACATACATGACTCTCCTCCACACCCTCTACATTCCATCCAACCTGGACTGTGGAGCTGATCCCTTCACCTGACATGCTGTCTCCTGCCTCTGAGGACTTGATTCATGCAAGCCATCCCCCAGGCAGGGACTATACGCCCTTCTTACTTCTCTGTATCTCAGAATCTGCATCTCTCTCCAAGATGCCACTCTCCCTGTAAAGCTCCCTAAACCCATCTCTCCCTCTTCAAATGACTTTATATTTATTTATCTGTGTACCAATCATCCATTCCCATGCCGCTTCTTTCCTCCAGTAGACAGAAGTTCTTTTAGGTCAGGGCGCATTTCATCATTTATGTTGTATCTCCAGAGAACATGAAAAGCATTTATCATACCTTATTTTATTTTTAATTTATGGAATAAAACAAGGATTTCTACAGCATAGTACAATAAAAAATGATTACACATGAAACTGCAAATCTACTATGCACCGCTTGCTATTTCTTTCGAATATACAACAAAATTATCATATATATTTCTTTTTTTAATTTTAAAATTTTTCTTTTTCTAAATTTCTTTTTTATTCTTCCCTCCTCTCCACCCCCATCCTAGAGATGGCTACCATTAGACACAAGTCTATGTGTGTGTGTGTGTGTGTGTCTGTGTGTGTGTGTGTGTAAAATTATTCTACACAAGCTTATATTTATCAGTTCTTTCTGTGGAACACATGGCAAGCATTTATTACACATTTGATGACGAGAATTTTACATGAGAGGAAGCTGAGGCCTGCAGGGGAGAAATGCCTCGGTCAAGGTCTGCAGGGTCAGAAGCCAGTTCTTCTGAAGCTGTGATAGCACCATTTTCTATCGCTCGCTTCTTTTCTCCTATTGTGCGTAACTGAACCAGGCCTCCTGCTAGAAAGTCAAGAACCTAACTTGAGGTTCACAATTTAACCCCTGTTCTTCAGCCTTGCCTGGGAGCCAAGTTTGTCATAGCTGAAGGCATAGTACCCCCACTTCTGTGACTCCTCTTGCCGTTTCTTCAACCATTGCTTCTTCCTAAGAAGCAGGATCGCATAAGGGATAGATTTGGCCTCAGAACCAGTCAGTCTCAGGTCCAAATCCTGTCTCTGATGTAGACTGGCTGTGTGAATTAGGACAAGTCACTTAACCTTTCTGTGCTCTGGGCCCCTTTGTGAGATTATAAATTACAGACCTGCATTGGTAGAAAGACTTCCCTCGCCTAGACCAATTAAGAAGGCCCAGCCTCTAACTCTTGAGTTGAGGTGCAGAGGTGGGGAGCCTGCAGCCTCAAGGCCATGTATGACCCTCTAGATCCTCAAGTACGACCCTTTGACTGATTCCAAACTTCACAGAACAAATGTCCTTAATAAGAGGATAAAAAGATTTGTTCTGTAAAACTTGGACTGGGTCAAAGGGCAGCACTTGAGGACCTAGAGGGTCACACATGGCCTTGAGGCCTCAGGTTCCCTACCCCCTGGTTTAGGGAAAGCAGAATAGGCTTTGCTCCACAATAGGCTTTTGCCTTTGTTTTAATTCTGTGTGAGTCCTTATGTTTCAGGTGTTTCTTGTAAACACCATTATTGCTGGATTCTGCCTTCCTCAGCGACAACCTCTCCAGCCTCTGAATGAAATCCCCTTTGTTGGTGCCTATGAGCCCCTTGACCACCAGACATACCACAAACATACTCATTCACACACACACACACACACACACACACACACACACACACACACACCTTATGCCCTCAAATATCCATCACCCCTCCAGGAGAATGTTGTCCTTTTTCCTGGTTTTTCTCCCTAAGCTCCAACATGCAAGAGTTTTAACTTTCTAATTACAGTGCAAAGCCTTGGCAGTTGTTTCTGATGCAGCTTGGCAGCCAAAATAATCTCCTATGGCAGCATTTAAATTCATGCTCCCCTCCTCAAACTGGCTGGCAATGGAGAATGAGTAATTCGGAAGCATCTTGCATCAGCCACCCAGCCCCTACTTACAGAGGTGGGGCCAGCTCCAGAGAATAGCCTTAGGAAATAGTACCATATCATGGGCCAAAGCTTGGCAACCTGACTACTTGGGTTCATTTATGGAATGAAAATGAATATGCTCCCCGTGGGCTCACTTTTCTTCAAAGAAAAAAAAGCCTGCTGCTCCACCTTTGTGTGTGCAAGGATCCGGGTGCAGGGCACAAGCCCAGGAAGCCTCTGGCTTCTTGGATTGAAAGCAGATTGATACTTGCAGAGCATGGGATTATGTCTCTGATGCCAGTAATCTGATAGACAAGAGACCCAATTAGAGACAAGAGACTCTATTAGAGTTTACACTCCAGCACACCTGCTTCAAATGGGATCACAAGATTTAGAAATGCAAGGGGCCTTTGGGATCATAGAATCCTACACCATCAGTCATTTTACAGGATAGGAAATTAAGAAGGGAGAAATGATTTGGCCAAGTCCACCAGGAGCAGAGCCAGAATTTGGGAGGGGGGCTTCTGGCTGGAGATTCACATCTCTTTCCACTACACCTAGCTGCTCCCACTGTTGGGAGAGAAGTGTAGAAGTGGAGATGGCTCTGGATTTGGTGACAGATGATCTGGCTTTTGAAACATCTGCTCTGTTTTTTCTCTCTGGGCCTCAGTTTCTTCACTTGTAAAATGAAGTGGGATGACTTTTAGGATACTTTTCAGCTCTGCATCTTATGAACTATGATTTCTGAAGTGCCTTAGCTAAAACTATCCTTAATTTTTATATGATATAGCCAACGGAAGCTCCAAGAAGAGCCTTTGTTCTGAGATCACACAGAGCTGGGTTCAATCTTGGGCCCAAAGAGAGGAGGTCAGGTTTCTCACTGTGGCTCTGCATTCCTAACCCTGGAATAAGTCCAGGAAAATCTCTGAAACAAAGCCTAGGTATGGCCCATATCTCCAGTCTCCCAGAAATGTGTGAATACTATTCTAGGAAAAGTATTCCATATAGATTGTGGATATAAGGTATGGGACAGCTATTTATTTCCTCTACCACAGGAATAAGATGCAAAATACTCATGAGCATCATTAACAAATACAAGAACATAAATTATCTCAAATTCAAGGAAAGCTTGATATCAAGTACAATAGATTATTTGAGATGTTTTATATTTCTGTATGTTCCTCCTCCTCTCTCCCTGGGGCCCTCTAACTACAACCTCCTCTACTGCTTTAAGAAAGGGCTCTGTGCTGTAGCAAACAAGGAGCTCAGGACCCAAACAAAAGCAGGAATGGTGGCCAAAGGGTCTAATTTCTGTCCAGTGGAGGAACTTAACCTGCTAGGGTTTCCTCCTGCCCCACCCCCAGGCCAACCTTGTTTGCTCTTCTTGACTTGCCAACTCCAGAGCTACCTGGAAAGTGTGAACGAATGCCCTCTCCCAGGCGGGGCAACTGGGAGTGAGGTAGATGAAGGTGAAGGGACAGGCTCTCCACCCACAAAGCCTGGGAGCCCAACCCATCTTAGTCCTTGTTCTACCACAAATCATCTGTGTGACCATACCACGTCCCTTCCCCCAGCTATAAAATAAAAGGGTTGGACCAGAAGTTCTGAAAGTCCTTTCTGGCTCAAAAATCCTATGATTCTGTTATTCACCTTAGGTCATAGGAAATTCATAATAAAAGTAGTGTCATATATGTTATATACCATAATCATGATTATGAATAACATAAGTAGTATTTGATATTGTTACTTAATATTACTAATAACATAATTTGTTGTTCAGTTGTTTTCAGTCATGTCCAACTCTTTGTGACCCTATTTGGGGTTTTCTTGGCAAAGACACTGGAGTGGTTTGCCATTTCCTTCTCTGGTTCATTTGACAGATGAGGAAACTGACGCAAATGGGCTTAAGTAACTTGCCCAGGGTCACACAGCTAGTCAGTGTCTGAGACTGAATTTTAACTCAGTTCTTGCTGGCTGTAGGCCTAGCATTCTGTCCACTGAGCCACCTAGCTGCCCCAATAATATAATAACATGTAATATTATTCATTATAATTGAAATTATGAACTATATCATTAATAATGTAATGTGTAATGCTATTAATTATCATTGATGTGACTAATTGACATTAAATATAATATTACATGGTAATATACAATATTATATATAATTATAATAACAATAGCTAGCATTTAAGGTTTGCAAAGTGCTTGACAAATATCTTATTTAATTCTCATGCTATGAAAGTTGGGTGGTATATTATCCCCATTTTACAGATGAGAAAATTGAGCTTGAGAAAGGTTCAATGACATTAGGGTCACATAGCTGTAACATGGAATACTTAAAGGATGGAGATAGATTCATGCTTAACTTTAATCTAAGAGTAACATGTGACTGTACTCGTGACTTGGTCCACCTATATCTAGTTTGTACCTTAGAATTTCCTCCCACTCATTTTAACTAAAGGAATTGCATGGCACAGTAGAAAGAGGGCCAGCCTTGGAGTCAGAAAGACCTGGATTCAAATCCAGCCTCAGATGCTTATTGGGTATGTGACCCTAAGCAAGTGACTTCACATCTGTCTGACTCAGTTTCCTCATCTGTAAAATAATGATACAGCACCTCCCTCCCAGGGTTATTGTGAGATTATTGTAAAGGACTTAGCATATAGTAGGTTGTTTCCTTCCCCTTCCACTTAGTCCCTCTGATGAATTACCAATCTGCATCAAGGAAGTGAGTTTCCCCACAGGGAGTTTCCATGCTAATGAAATTACAAGTTTGGAGCCTTCCAAAAAAAGTTGTGAGATGAAATCATCTATTCTTGATCTGTAGTCAAAGAGTGTGGGTTCACATCCTACATTCAGTGACAGGACCTGGGCTTCTGTTCAATTTGTTAGGAAACTTCATACTGATAAATAGGGCCCAGTTATGCTTTGGGAACCTCTTCGCTACTCAGTCTCACTGACCCATTCAGATTGATTAACCAGTCAATCAACAAATGCCTACAGGGAACTAGATGGTGAGTTTTAAGTGTTGGAATAAAAAGACAAAAATAATAATAATAAAAAAGAATGCTCTCAAGGAACTGGGAACTGCCTTGTTTGCAATTCCCTCGAGGTCAAGTCACCTACAACCCTTATAAGCACACAGGTTCACAAGGCTAGAAACATAAACAAAAGTTTTTTTTAGGGATTAAGGGGAACTGGTAAGACTCAGGCCAGAGCTCACAAATTTCAATTAGATATTAGTGAATAAAGATGTAATTTTTCCCATGCAAGTGTATGGACCTCCTGAAATCTATCCATAGATCCCAGGTTAAGAACTCCTGGTCCAGAAGGCAGTCAATAAATCTTTATTAAGTGCCTACTATGTGCAGGCACTGTGCTATGTGGTAGAGCAACAAAGATAGGCAAAAGATAGTCCCTGCTTGCAAGGAACTGCCAGTCTATCAGAGAAGACACCATGCAAACCACCATGTACAAATAAACTAAACACAGGACACATTAGAGATAATTATCAGAGAGAAGGCTCTAGAATTAAGGAGAACTGAGAAAAGCTTCCTACAGAAGGCAAAACTTTAGCTGGCACTTGAAGGAAGTCAGGACACAGAGGTGGATATGAGGAAGGAGAGAATTCCAGGCGTGGGAGACAAGAAGGAAGGAAATAAGCATTTATTAAGTACCTTCTGTGTGCCAGGCACTATGCTAAGTGCTTTACAATATCATTTGATCATCACAACAATCCTGTGATGTAGGTGCTATTATGACCTGCTGAGGAAATTGAGGAAGACAGTAACTTGCCCAGGGGTCACATAGTTAATAAATGTCTACAATGGGATTTGAACTCGGGTCTTTCTGACTCCAAGCGCAGTGTTCTATCCACTGTGCCACCTTCTAGAAAGCCAGCGAAAATGCTTAAAGTCTGGAGATGAAGTAGATTGTTCAGGGAATAGCAAGAAGGCCAGTGAAATTAGATTGCATAAAACTTGGGAGTAAGAAGACTAGAAAAATAGAAGGGGCAAATTAGAACACACCTCTCTCTCCCCATTTGTCTTAGTTCATTGTAATTTGCTATGGATATCTGAACAAGAGAATCCCAGTTTTCCATGGTTCTTGCTTGAAACATGTCAAGGAGTACCTGAGGAGGAACCAAACCTTCCTCACCCTCCCCCAGCTTTACTACATACAAGAGGGAGAAGAATTTATCCTCTCCACTAGTAGTATAATGAGAGTGTCCTAGTACTATATATGGGATCCCTACCTATTCTGAAGCCTGCGCTATGGATACGGTAGAGAAAGAAGTAAATACATAAGAGCCCAATGAATAAGGGAGGGGATGTGGAGTCTGACATTTGAAAGGAGGACCTTCTCAGAATCACCTAAGTGCCTCAAAGCCCATCTGACCCAAATCCTGGCTGAATATATTCCTTCCCACCTCCATAGCCTCACAGGGTAACCCAGCTGCACTCTCAGTGGCTCATCATTAAAGGCATATATGTGTGTGTGTGTGTCCACATGTATATGTATGTGTGTACACACACACATAAATACACAGATAGAGATATAGATAGATACAGTTATAGGTATGTATATGTAGAATATGTATATGTAAATATATATGCTTGCATATATATGTGTAAGTGTGCACACACATACATATATATGTATATATATATATATATTATCAATAACAAACTAAAAGAGGAGGCGTATATGGCAGTCCTCACAAGGTCTGATCTCAGAGGTTCAGGAGCTGTGTCTCTATATCCTGAAGCAGATTCACGAGCAATCACCTGCATTCTGCAGTTATCCTTAAATGTATGGACCACATCTTCCCCATAAAGTACTTCTCCTTCTTTACCACAACTAAAAATACTGCCTTCTGTCTGGCAGGTGCCAGAACCACCACCCAATGTTTCAAGAGTTCCAGAGCTTGAGTATCCTGTAACATCTCATAGGCTGGGAAAGAGGGTCAGCTCCAACCTTGAAGTCAAACTTGGACTGCATTTCAGAATGGATATCATCTCCTTTGATGTCTTTAAAGTGTGATCATCGTACTTAGACCATCCAGTCCCAGGGATTCTGGACCTTGGTATCCATGAACTTAAAAAAAATTGGTAACTATTTTGGTATAATTGGTTTCCTTTGTAATTCTATGTATTTTATTTTATGCATTTAAAAACACGATTCTGAGAAAGGGTCCAGAGGTTTCACAAGTCTATCCAAGGGGCCCAGGACACACAAAAAGGTTAAGAATTCCTGGTCCCATCTAACCCCTTCTTTTTATAGGGACATTTCTACCTGTCT
Organism: Phalanger gymnotis; assembly: GCA_028646595.1. NCBI lineage: Eukaryota > Metazoa > Chordata > Mammalia > Diprotodontia > Phalangeridae > Phalanger > Phalanger gymnotis. The sequence continues at coordinate 345,667,681 of CM053625.1, read as the reverse complement.
TGCCCTTGACGATTTCCTATGAGATTTAATGATCTCTTATCCATGCTACCTTCCCCAATTAGAGCTGGAGTTTCTTGATAACGAGGATTCTTGTTTTGATTTTTCGATTTGCATCCCCAGTGTTTAGCATGTAACAAATGCTTTTTTGTCCATACTGTCCACTGGTCATTCAAATTGAGACTCAAGAGAGCCTGTGATTTTTCCAAGGTCACATAGGCAGTAAGTCGCAGAACTAGGATTTAAATCCAACTCTTATAACCCAAACAAGTCTAGGGTTCTCTCCATCACACTACGCTGCTGCAGTTGGACCCAGGCTGGTTTTGGCCCACTCCTGTAGGGACTGGCCAGAAGAGAGAAACTAGTGAGAGAAACAGTCTGGTTCAGTTGGCTCTTCTCGATTATGACCGTGGGGGTCCACACGCTCCACACGCTGATTGGGGGTCATTGAGGATACAGGAGGTAAGCCTCCTCCAAGTACACCTCCGTGCCCAGAGAGCTCAGCTGTGTGACTTGACAGGCCCTGAGCAGGGAATCAGATCTCTGGTCTGAGCTTTTGAGGCAAGGTTGCCAATGGACTCACACATTGGGGAAATGATCCTTTTGAGGTTTGCTGGCACCTGAGCTCTAAGAAGAACTGAGATCTCTCAACCTGGCTTCCACAAGACCATTTGAACAACTGCTTAATCAATGCAGAATGTAATTAAGTAGAGCCCATAAGTGTAGACCTTGGGGAAATAAGTCCCTGAGCCTGGAATCCAGCAATCTGACAAGGGAATGCAGGCAAATCTATTTTTGCACTGGAAGTTAGGGCCCTCTTCCAATGATTCATATTGGCCTGGACATGACCTCAGCTTCTCCATGACTTATGCCAACAGCCTACAATTTTCTAGAAGGTTCTACCGATATTTTGATTTCATTCTAGTCATTGCCGCAAAGATGCCACTACCATCCCCAGTTGAAGCCTCCTTGATCACCAAGAAAGATAATGAAGCAAAATTATGGGATCCACCACTCTTAGAAAGCTCTGAGTATGGTGAGCCTGGGGGATTGTCAATCCAAGGTCCTGAGATCCAAGGACCAGCTTCTCAGCAATGTGGTCCAATGATGCCCAGGCTCGGTGGAATTGGGCAGTTGCAGAGGAGATTGTCTGAGCTGGTTGGAGATAGGAAAGGGGAGCAAAATATGAAGATATGGAAGGCTCGTGGAACTTTAGAGAGCATCTAACCCAACCCTCTTGTTTCACTGATGAAAAAGGGTTTAAATGTCTTGCCCAAGGTTATACAGAACAAAAAGAAACTTAAGAGTGGGATGGAGAGAAAGGGAGGGGTGTGTGTGTGTGTGTGTGTGTGTGTGTGTGTGTGTGTGTGTGTGTGTGTGTGTGTGTAGGCGTAGGCTGGTCATATGCCCAAAAGTCTTTGAAACTGGTCCAGGAAAAAAGCTCTCATCTACTACTTTCAGCAAATCACAGAATGAAAGGATCAAAGCTTTATGTTCAAAAGGGCCCTTAGAGGTAAGCTAGTCCAACTGACTCATTTTACTAATGACTAAAATGAGGCCCATAAAGGTCATAAGCAGCAAAGCCAATATTTTAACCCAGCTCTTCTGACACTCTTTTCAGTACTCTTTACCACATGCCCAGGGACTATCTCTCCAGTCATCCTGATCTTGCCACTAGACCCAGATGGCTCTGGGGGAGAAAGTGAAGCTGGTGACCTTGCACAGCCCTGCCTCACTTAAATCCAATTCACTCACAAGTCATAGCACCATCTTCCTGATGTCATGGTCCTCTTTGAGAATGAAGGACAATCAGCGACAACAACCACATACCCAAGAGAAGCAATATAGTGTCATGTATACAGCACCAATCTTGGAGTAAGGAAGACCTAGGTTTAAGTCTTGCCTATGACACATTCTAGCCATGTAAAGAGAAGCAACCTCTCAATGTCTGAAACTCATCTGCGCCATAAAACTTTCCAATGCTGCAGAATCTAGGAAATATTTAACAAAATAATAAAAATATAATACAGTGGAGACAATGTTAATTTGTGATTTTCTAAGTTAATATATGACCCTCAGGAACTTGTTTCTATTTGAGTTTGACACTATTGCTCTGGAGTGAAGCTGCTTAAACTGGGATCAGCACCCCACCCCCAATAGGGTACATGTATAGATTGGGGGGCAGTTTGTGAACTTAGGGGGAAAATCACATCTTTATTTTCACTAACTTTAGCATTTCCTTCAATTTATGAATGAAGGTAATAAACATTACTCTGAGAAGAAGTCCATAGGTTTCGCTAGACCACCTTAGTCTAGTCTAGGACTATAAATTGCATCAAGCAGCCATTCTGTATCAATGGGGGCAGTTTCCACACCAAGAGTTTCCTATACCAATGAACTCATAGGATTGTACCAAGAACAAATCACATTTTCATTCTCTCAGTGGATCCTGTTCTGGTAATTACTGTACCTTATGAAGAGAAGGATATGACCAAGCATTGAGACCTACTTCCTAAGCAATGGTCCATCAGTATGTAAGAAAGAAATGAATTAATAAACAAATTTTTTTTCCCCTCACAGACTGGGTTCACTAAAAGCCAAAATATGGAAAAGGATTTTAAAAATATATTATCTACCTAAAAATTACCTACCTAATTATCTACCTAAAAAATTAGGCACCACCATCATCTAACAGGACTTGGTTCACATTTTGCATATTTAAGTGTAAGCACCAATTAAGGTAAACACAGAAGGCCCAGACTTCTGGAATGAACCAATCAATCAAAAGAGTAAACTAGGTACAAACAAGGCCTTAATCAATTTGGGAGGAGTAAAGTGCTTTGATGTGGGATAAAAGCAGAATGAAGCTATACAGGAAATATTTTGTGATTTTCAGCTGAAAGAATCAGCCACACCTCTGGGCCTA
>CM053625.1:345631932-345664258 GCA_028646595.1 Phalanger gymnotis | reverse complement strand
GAAGAGAAGAGAATGTCTTAGTATTACTATGAAAGGGCAGCTATGCTGTGCAGTGGATAGAACACTGGGCTTGGAATCAGAAAGATTCATCTTCATGAATTCAAATCCAGCCTCAGACACCTTCTAGCTGTGTGACCCCGGGCAAGTCACTTAACCTTGTTTGTTTCATTTCCTCATCTGTAAAATGAGCTAGAGAGGGAAATGGCAAACCACCAAATAAAAAAAAAAACAACCCAAACAAACCCAAATGGGACATGACTGAAATGACTCAACAACAACAAAATTATTTTGAAAATAGTTTTGACTTTGGAGAGCCCCTAGAGGTATGCAGACCACACTGTGAGAACCTCTGCCTTAGGCAATTGCCTTCCTGTCTCTGGCTCTCAGTTTTCTTATCTATAAAATGATGGGTTTTGACTGATTTCTAACATAACTCCCAGTTCAAAATCCTATAAACCTATCATTAAGGAATTAAGTTACAACAAGAACAGGTTTTGATGGGGTGGGGTGGGGGGGAGTCACAGAAACCATGAGGCTATTGGGAGTCTTAGGAGGAAGAGAATATTCAAAGAAACTCTTTCCACTTATACTAGACAGCATGGTCTAGGTTGTTTGGTGTTATTTTTTGTTTGTTTGTTTTGTTTTTTTGTTTTGGTAATATTTTGAAAAGAGCTCTGGATTAGAAGGCAGAGTCTCTGCAACTTATTATCAGAAAAACTCTGAGTGAGTCGCTTTGCCCCATCCTTGGACCCGAGTTTCATCATCTGTGAAATAAGGGGGTTGTTCTAAATAATCTTTGAGGCCCCTTCCAGTGATATACTCCCCAGAGGCAGAGGAATCAGAACACAAAATTCAGTTACTCCATAAACATTTTTAAAGCACCTACTATGTGCCAGAGGTCACACTAGCTAACTTTGAGTGTCTCCCAGGGCTCTTCTCTTCTCTCTCTATACTATTTCACTTGGTGATCTCATCAGCTTCCATGGATTCACTGAGCATCTCTATGCTGATGATTCTTAAATCTCCTTATCCAGCCCCAAACTTTCTGCTGACCTCCAGTCTCACATCTCCAGTTTCTCATTGACCATCTTGAACTGGGTGTCCTATAGTTACTTGAACTCAATACAACCAAACCTGAGCTCATTATCTTTTTCCCTAAACCCTCTCCTCCTCCTAACTTCCGTATTACTGCTAAGGGTACCACCATTCTCCTGGTGACCAGGCTCACAGTCAAGGTGTTGACTCATCATTCTCTCCCCTCGCCCCCCCCCGCCCCATATCCAATCACCACATCTCTATATGTTCTCAGTACCTATAGTGTTCTGCACACAGTAGTCACTTAATAAGTATTAGTTGAATGACTGACTGCTTTTGAATAAATGGACACTATTTTTTGAAGGAATGATTCCTAATTTACCAAGAAGCCCTATGCTTAGGCAATCCTTGGCTTGGACACTTTTAAAATATTAACATTTGTCTTCCATGCACCTACAAGTAGAAGTAAGGAATGGCCCATGCCATCTTGCATGGGGACATGGAGTTTCTCCCAACCTAAGGAGAAATGATTGGATGGTCCAACCAGAGGTTGAGTCTTTGCATTGTCAGGAGTGACCAAAAGAAGACAAGCAAGATTCTTGGGCTACACAAATGCTTTTTACTAGTCTGGGAGGAGATAAAGGTCAAAGGTCTCAGATGCATTCTGCCTTTTCCCCTATAAGGCTGTCCTTCATCCACAAAATGAATCAAATAAGAAAATATTTATTTCAAATCGACTGTGTACAAAACACTGTATTTAAGTTCCATGAAGGAATGCAAAACAGGTCACTTTCTCCAAAAGCTTATAGTCTGGTAGAGGAGACAAGACCAGGAGTCAGGAGAGCTATGTCCAGATCATAGCTGGACCAACAGCTCACCATGTAAGTGTGGGGAAATCACTTCATCACTCTAGACCTCAATTGCCAAATGAGAGGGGTGCACTACATGACTCCAACTCTAAAATTCTCTATGCTCTTTTAACACCTGCATCAGTGGGTTTCTTATGATATAGAGGGCCCAGGTATACTTGTGGTGACTTCTCACTCATCTGGTTACTTGTCCCCGCATAGAAGATCTAGGAATTTCAATATCTGTTGTGGTAACATTGGAGCCACAATTAAGGTGAGATCATCAGGAGTTTTACCTAGGGCAAAAATTTAACGGCCACCACAACACCATTTCAGGACTTGCTTCCTCTCCTGTTCATCTCACCACTACAGAGATGGTAGCAGCAGCATTAAGCTTGCCCATATGTATATTTTCTCCCTTCAGAAGTATAGAAATCTGTTTTCTATCTAGTGGAAAGGTCTGACCATGTAACCCCTTTCCCCCATTTAATAAACTCCGATGGCTCCCTATTGCCTCTGGGATCAATCACAAATTCCTCTGTTTGGCCCCTTCCTATATTTCCAGTATTCATATACATTATTTCCCTCTATACTCTCTACAATGTAGCCTTATTGGATTGTTTGCTATTAGGATGCTTAATCTCCCACACTTCCCTGCTTTTATCTTAGGTGTCTCCGTACCTAAAAAGTTCTTTTTTCATCTGCTCTTTTTTCAATCTCTTGCTTTCCTTAAGAGTCTGTTCAAGATACCAGCTGCAGGAAGTCTTTTCCTATTCCCCCAGCAGCTACTGCCTTCTCCTCTAAGATTACTTCTATTTATGTCTGTACTTGAACCATCAGAATGTAAGCTCCATAGAAGCAAGACTATTTTCCCTTTTTTTTCTTTGTATCTCTAACATTTAGTGAATGCTAAGTGGCTGGCCCACAGTAAGATCTTGATAAATATTTACTGATTGGTTGATGTCCCTCTGACACCTTCCTTTCCCACAGCAGTCTACTGCTTGCCCCCAGGCACCAAATTGCTAGTCTGGGCTATGGTAATCACCATGTTCCCTTTTAAAGCCTTGAGTACAAGGCTCAATACATTAATAGGTTTACTTAGGATTTAGTGGAAACCAGGACTCAGATTGGAGCCTGTAGAAAATAACACTGCTCACCTGGGAACAACCTTCCCCTTCCCCCTTCTCTGCCATCCGTGTCTCAATCATTTCCAGCATTTTCCAGGGTAGGGGTCTAGCAGGGCCTTCTAAGGGTTGCTCCCCCGTATCAGCGTTCTCCTATGTGACTCCTCACAGCATTGCTTGTTCTTTAGAGGTCTCACATCTACTGAGAGATGTGCAGGTCACCATCCTTTGGAATTCCTCGGTTCCCACCCATCTAACAGTTTAGACCAGAACCTCCTCTGAGGTCCCCACATTATTTTGCCTGCAGTTCTTCGTAGATCCCAGGAGATGGCGCCAGGAATCCTTAGCGCAGGGTACCAGCCCGCTCTCTCACCTGCAGACCCTGAGAGTTTAAGAGAGGAGTACACCAGAGTTGTGTTTGCTGCCCAATATACACAAGAAATACACCTTCCAGGGACTACAAGGAGCCTCTCCTCCATGCCTCAACAAGCAGGTTATGACATCAAATTATGCGATTACACCCTAACAACCTGTGCTCCCATCTCTCCCAACAGGCTCGTGATGCGCTTCTTCCAGGATGACATCATCAGTCCCCAGGGGTATAGAAGTTTCCATTAGATTTCCCGCTGGGCACCTGGAAAAAACATTATTCAAATTACCCAGGACTGCTTCCTGAAATATCTAAGAGGAAGAGAGGGGAAGAGAGTGGAGGAGGGGAGGAGAAGACAGGGAGGAGGGGGAAGGAGGGGGAAGGAGGGGAAAGGAAGGGGGAGAGAAGAGGGGAAGGGGAGGAGGGTCAGAGCGGGGAGACAGGAGGAGAGGGGAGGGGAGAAGAAGGAATGGAGGGGCCAGGTACTCGCTCAGGCCCTACTGACCAGGTAGGAGAGGGAAGGATCTGTGGTTCTTGCAACACTGTAACAATACAGAGAAATGTAAACGTTTCACGTGTAAATAACCAGAAGATAGCTCAGGGCTCCAATATATACCCCTGTAGATCTCTGCACCACTATCTCGCTCATTTTAAATCATGAAACCTTTCCTCCTATAAAATGAATCCACCAGGTAATAAATATTTGCTGAGCAGTTAGTATGTAAAAAGACCTCGCCGTGGCCCAATCAGCTAGTGTTTGACCAGTTGGGCCGGTGTTTTATCACAGGAACAGGTGCTTGTTCCTGATGAGTTCCAGGAAGACCGTTTTTTAAAAAAAAAAAAATTGATAACCCTAAAGGCACTGTACTAAATGCTGTGGGTATACAACGACTGATAACAAGTGATCCGTGTTCTCAAGGGTCACACAGGCTGGCTGGGGTGACAAGACAGAGATGTATTCAAAAAATGGCTTAAAAATTTGAAATAACGAACATTCCAAGGTAATAGATGGTAAAAACAGGATAGAATGTGAAGGAAAAATAAAGTCGTCTTTGTAAGTTCAAGGTGGTTCTTCAGTTTAACTATTTATAAATATATTTAACTGGTTTGGTTATTATTCAAAGTTAAAATTTGATAGTAAGAGAGGAAAAGCAAGGAGATAGAGGAGAGAAGAGGAGATAGAAGAGAAGAGAGAGAAGAAGGAGAGAGGAGAAAGAAAAGAGAGGAGGAGGGAGAGAGAGAGAGAGAGAGAGGTCGGGGGGCTGAGTTAAGTGAGGGACAGAGACATAACCAAGAATCCTAGCATTTGAGTCAAATTCAATTGAGAAACAGTCTGATTATGGCTACATTTGTGCCAAGGAAAATGGTGGCCCCCTTTCTCCTCAAACTTCTTCTCTTTCTCCCTCCTTCTGACAAGGCTTCCCCTTCCAACTCCTATGGGGGCGTGGGTAGGTGGAGAACTGGGAGCTGCAGGGATGACTGTGGGGACTCCACCTCATCCCAGATGTCTGCAACTGAGTAAAAGCCCTACTCTATTCATGGGTCTGGCAAGTAATAACAATGGATGGGCAAAACGCGATTGTGGGGCATAAAAACCAGCAAGGATCCTAGGGAAGAGCTCTAGAACACTGGGTAGATTCTAGATAGATGCCTCATGGGAGGAAAGAATGGAACCATTTGAGAGAGTGTAGATGGGTCATAGGATAATAGAGCTAGAACTGGGTCCGGCCTCTGAGTCTATCAAAGGCTTAAGGGAGGGGAGGGAAAGTAAGTGATCTCCACCCATAGAGATCCTAACCATAAGATGGGATCATGGAAACATCAAAATATAGAAATATTTGATAAGTACAGTTTGAATAGAAAAGAAATGAAGGCTGCATTTCCTCAAGGTCTTTCTGTAAAAGTTTGATGGCTTTATAAGGGCAAGTGTAATCGCTTTAGCTGCTATTTAAAGGTGATGGGTTACCTATTTTTAATTTAAAAATAAATAAATGCAGATATTTGCTACTGGAGTTAAAAATGTAGAGTATTGTGAAAATGCTATAAAAGTGAGTACTGAAAGGAATCCATTTAAATCATGGAAGTCCCTGGGAGAAAGGTGAGGTCCAGGTTCAGATCCTTACTCTCTATGTCACTTTTGGCAAATCCAGTTACCTTCTGAGACTTTTTTTCCCTAATCTGTAAAATAAGGGAAGTTTGACTGGGTGATCTAGACTGGAATTTTCTTCCAGATCTGTTAGACTATTAATCCTGATAATATGGATGAATGAATAAATGAATGGATGGATGGATGGATGAAACAAGCATTTTTAGTGCTTACTTCATGCAGAGCACTGGGCTAAGAGAGGGCCATACAAATAGGAAAATGAGACAATCCTTGCTCTCAAGGAGCTCCCATTCTAAAGGGACAGACAACATATGAGGGAAATTTCAGCTGCAAGTCTGACGGAAAGGTCCCACGATCCTTAAGGTGCATCTGGAGGGCAGACGTTAATGTCTCCTCTTTACATTTGACAGCACCAAGGACTCTGATGGTAAGAAATTTCCTTTCTTAATCTTCAAAGGCTGTAGCTGTAGGTCAAAGCCATCCATCCTACCTTCCCTTGAAGTGGGAGCTTTAGAAACGGCCGAGACAGACAGATAGATAGATGGATGGATATATAAGTATACACATTCATATATACATGTATATACACATATACATATATATACATATATATATAAACACATATAAGTATGTATACACATGTAATATATTGTGTGTGTGTCTCACGAGAGATACAACCAACCCTTAAATATTCTCACCATCACCAAGGCAAAGTGGTTGAAGTTGGTCTTTTTTCTCACAAACATCCCTTAGGCTTCTTGTTGTCAGGGTTTTTTTCGTCCTTTCCTGACTACTAATTGTTTATTGCAAACTTATTTTGTGCCCAGCTACAAAGTGAAGTAGAAAAAGTGTGAATTGGAGATTAGAGAAAATCCAGTCTATGGCACTTCAACAAGTCATTGTGAGGGCTTTCATTTCCTCATCTGTAATATTTTAAAAATATATTTATTTATTTTTACATGCATTGATAATCTGTCCTTCCCACTACCCAGACTCTTTCTCTCTCCATCATTGAACAAAAATAGAAGAAAGCTCTCATCATAAACATGTGTAGTCCTGAAAAACAAACCCTAGCATTGGCCATAGCCTAAAATATGTCTTTCTCTGTATTTTACGTTTTTCATCCACTAGGCAGGAGGTGAGTGGAGGTTTCATCTTCATTTTTCCATCTTCGGACTTCTGTATTTGTGGTTTCTCATTGCATTGATGAGAGTTCTAAAGTCTTTCAAAGTTGTTTTTTTTCTTCACGTGTCTTACATACATTTTTCTCCTGGTTCTGCTCATCTTACTCTGCATCAGTCCGTAGATCTCTTCCCAGTTTCCTCTTCAGCTGTCCATTTCAGCATTCCTTATGGCACAATTATATTCCCATACCATAATCTCTGGCCATGTCCCAATAAGAGGATGTGCCCTTAGTTTCTCATTTTTGGCCTCTGTGAAGGGAGCTACTATAATTTTTTTGTACTACTTATAGGTCCTTTTTCTCTTTCCAGAGCTTTGAACAGTATCTGGCACATAGTAGGTGCTTAATAAATGCTCATGGACTTACCGATCTTTGTTCTCTTTGGGATGCAGGCCTAATGGTAGCATGGCTCTGTCAAAGGTACAGCTGTACGGGTCAATTATCATCTGTAAGGAGGAAGGTGACCTCTGAGGTCACTCCGTCTCTAAACTCATCATCCTCTGACCTGCTGTGCTAGGATGTGGAGTGATAAAAGGAGGCAAAAAGCAGCGCTCCCCCAACTAACGCTGGCAACTTAGGGAGACAAGATGGAAGCTCGTGAGAAGTCAAATAACAGTACTTTTCAGTTCACAGATGATCGATCTAGATCTGGAAGGACCTTTGACGTCATCTATACCAATTCCCCCATTTTGCCAATGAAGAAACTGGAGCCCTGGAAAGCCAAGTAACTTAGCCAAGATCACAAAGGTATCAAGGTAAGAGAGCTGAGAGTTAAACTCAATTCTTATGCCTTCAACTTGTCACAGCCCCATGCCACAATTTAATCTAGCAAATGTTTAATAAACACCCACTATGTGCCAGCCTCTGTGTGGGTGGTAATACAAAGAATCAAACCAAAAGCATCCCTGAGTTCAAGGGGCCTACATTCTGCTGGTGAACGGGGAGGGTAACAACACATACATAGAGAAATACAAAACGCCTCCAAAGTAAAAATGAAGTCGTTCCTGGGGTGGGGGGTCGGGACAGAGTTCAATAGAAAATGAGAACAACATTTTCCCAATGGCTCTGTGGCTGCGGGTCATCCAACACTATGATCTCAGAAAAAATTTTGTTAGCTTGTTTTTCACTTTTGTCTGACTCTTCGTGACCCTGTTTGGGGTTTTCTTGACAAAGATGCTAGAGTGGTTTGTGTTTCCTTCTCCAGATCATTTCACAGATGAGGAAGCTGAGGCAAATAAGTAAGTGTCTAAGGCAAGATTTGAATTCAGGAAGATGAGTCTTCTTGACTCCAGGCACGGTGCTCTATCAACTACCACCTAGATACTCCTCTGAAGAATTACAATGGATTTTAAAGAGACAGATATCATTTTGATCACAAATGTTCATAGAAACTTTAAGAATGTCTGAATGAGATCTTGAAGGAGAAATTAGCTTTGAATAGCCAGAAAGGAAGAGAACATTGGAGGTGAGCGAAATACTATGAACAGATATTCAAAGATGGGAAAAAAAAATCCTAGGAAAACAGGAAGTAAGAACAATTTGGTTGGAGCAGAGGGTTCCTATAAAGGGGTAACATCATGGGAGGTGAATTAGAGATGGTCAAGTTCAACCCTCTTATTATACATAGAAGAAAATGAGATCCAGCAAAGAGTTGACTTGCTCAGCAGAGGTGAGATTCAAGGCCACTTGTTCTAACTTTAAATCTACAATTCTTTCTTTTTAATTATTAATTTTAAAATATTTTATTTTTAAATACTGCTATTACTTTCCAATAACTCCCTCTTCTCCATAGAACTCTCCATTCTAACAAAGAAAAACAGTTAAACAAAATGGATAAAATGACAACACGTACAACATTTTGTACCTACCTCCCACTGAAAGCAGAGAAGATTGCTTCATCAGTCCTCTCTGAAATAAAGACTAATACATTTTAAGAGGCTGTATATATTGTCCTCGTCTGCTTGTTTTTTTTCTGCTATGAACCAGTTCATATGAATCTTCCCATGTTTCTCTAAATTCCATACATTCATCATTTCTTACAGAGTAATACCACAAAAATACTGCATTATATTTGAATACCACAAAAAGCTTTGAGTGTGAACCTAGAGACCAGCTGCAATCCAAGGTTTAGTCCTGATAAGTTCAGAGAATCTCATCACTGGAGGGTTAGCCACCAGGTAATGATGAGTCTTTATGTCCAAAGGGTCCCTTCAAACTGTCTAAGGCAGGAATTCTTAACTTGGAGTCTGAGAACATGGTTTTATAAATATTTTGATAACTGCATTTCAGTATGATTGCCTTCCTTTGTAATTTTATGTGTTTTATTTTAAGAGTTTAAAAACATTCTGAGAAGATTTCCACTGATTTCACCAGACTAAAGCTATAAGTCACAGTGGATAGAGAATATTGGACCTAGAGTTAGGAAAATCTGAGCCCAAATCCAGCCTCAAACACTTACTAGCTGGGCACTCTGGGCAAGTCACTTACCATCTGTCTGTCTCAGTTTCCTAATCTGTAAAATGCAGATAATAATAGTACCTACTTCCCGGGGTTGTTGTGAAGACCAAATGAGAAAATCATTTTAAAATGCATAGCACAGTACCCTTTGTTTTTTGAGGAGGACCAGGGACATCACAAATAATGTCTTGACTTGCTTGTGAATTGGGTTGAAGTGAGGCAGAGCTGCACAAAGTCGTCCAGTCTCACTCTCTCTTCCAGAGTCATTGAAGTCCAGTGGCAAGACAAAAGTCAGGATGACCGGAGATGTCCTGAGATGCAATGGATGACCGTGATGCCTTTGGTGGCTGAACAAACTCTTAGCGCTACACAATGCCTGTTTCAGCTGCATTTGTGGCCACTGGAGCAAGTTGTTCTCATCTGCCCATTTTACTGAGAAAAGTCTTGACATGTTTGAGGTAGACATCCTCCTCACTTATCAACAGGTTTGAGGCTACTTTGTTACCTTCAGCCTGGTTTAGCCTGTTTGCCAAGACGGTTTATTGGGGTGTAACCACTGCACACAGTACAGCTTCCTAGAGCCACAGGTAAGAGTTGGGTGAGTCAGATAGATACCAAACGCATCCTGGCTCATAGTAAACATATATAAATATTACCTATTATTACCATGACACACAAAACAAGATTAAGAACTCCTGATCTAAAGCATGGAGAGGTTAAGTAGACCCATACTGATAAAATCATTAATCCTTTGAATATTGAAGAAGGTTGCATCTTCTTTCAAAGAAAATGGGCCACCATTGCAAACTTTTGATGCGAAGGGTCAAGGATACATGCAAAATGATTCTCTGGGAAAATTCATCTGATGGCAAGCTATAGCATAATTTGGAAAGTGGAGAGACTGGAGGGAGGAAAACCATTTTGGAGTTATTACAGTCATTTCGGAATAAACTCAGTGTTTGGTAGTAAAAGAAAACCAGATTTGATGCCTTCTAACTAGGAACCCCTGATTTCCCTCCTGTATTAACATCTTTCTCCCTTGGACCACACACAATACTTTATTTTACATCTTTCTAATGCATTTATCATGTGGCAATAACACCAATCACTTTGTTCTGTAATTATCTGTGTTTCTGTCATTCCTACTGGACCGTAAGCTCCTTGAGGCCAGGAACTGAATCTTAGGCAACTTTGTATGACCCCATTAGCATTGAGCATAATGCTTTGTATATAATACTATATTGAGATATTTCAGAGAGCTGTGATTTTGTTCCTGGAGGATGTACACACCTCAAACTCAGGACCCTTTGGTGAATTGGCACCGCTGAAAAAATCATCGCCCTGAAGCCAACCTGGGGATGAATCTCTCTGAATTTGGCTAGGTTGGAACCCAGCTGGTGGGCATCTAATCTTTAACAAGACCTGAGGTTGAAGCCCTTCTAACTTGGCTCTATCATCACTTGTGTGGCATTTAATTCAACAAATTCAATTCAACAACTTTTTATTCAGTACCTGACTTCAATGACTGGGGACAGTATGAGGCTGATGACTCTGTGCAGCTCTGCCTCGCTTAAATCTAGTTCACTCAAAAGTCAAGACATCACCTTTGCGATGGTCCTCTTCCAGAAGGAAGGATAACCAACGACAGCTCTGTGCAAAGTTCTCTGCTGAGTGCTGGTTCTACAAAGACAGAAAAGAAACAATCCTTGACCGCAAGGAATTTACCTTCTACTCAAGAGAGAGAAGCAGGAGATGACGACATGTCCACAGATCAGTAAATACAAAACAGTTTCAAGAGGGAGGGAATGCAAAAACTGGGTGGATCTGGGGATGGCACCTGACCTGAGTTTCCAAGATCAAGGTGAGGAAGGAGTGCACAGCAGGCATGGGGGGCAGCCATAAAGGCGATAGGATGCCCGTGTGCATTACCCAATATAAGGATTCTCTTGCCAGGTGCAAATGTAAATGTTTGTTGAATGAATGAAAAAAAATGAACCAGCCACCTTCTAAGGTCTTCAGTTCTGAGACTTGGCTCTTTATCATTCAGAAAGCTTTATTACCCTCTTTTCACGTTCATCAAATACCATTTGGTTTCTGAACTCAGTACTAGAAGCCCAGGAGGTTGGTGATTTCTGTAACAGGGCTGTTTCTCCAAGGAGAAGAGTATCAGAGGAAGGAGAATTCTTTAGCAGGAGGACTAAAGAAAGCCCAAGCCAGCCCTAGGTTGGCCAGGAGACCTGGACCTTGTGAGTTGTTTGACTACTGTGACAGGTGGATAGGAAATATCCTAAACATCTGTTCAGCAGTCCCACAAAGTCCTCTGATGCTGCCACTCAAACTATTGAGATAGTCAGAGATGTCTCTCTTCCATGGCAGAAAGAAATAGGTAAGCGATATTAACAGCTGAATTGACCTTGAAGATAAATACTGATGCCCACATCTGGAGACCAATGGCAGCAAGCCAACCTCTTTTAAAGTAACTTACTGTTCTCTTTCTCTGTTTCTCTGATTGTCTCTCTTTCTTTTCTGTCCCTACTCAGATTGATTTTGTGGTCATTTATTTCTGTAACAGGAAGGTTCTTTTGTTGCCATAGACTATTAGAATTCAGAGGAGAGAAGGAGGTAAGGTGAAGGGAGCTCAGAATTAGAAATGGTGGGTGGAACTAATAAACCCAGAGTGGAATTTTAGCAGACTGGTAACTTTCGAGAAGTATTTATGGGCTTGGATTAAGTCTGTCCTGACTGGAGCGAGGCATTTAATTGTTTTAGATTAACATTAACACCATTTAAAGGTTCTAGGAGCCAAGATGGCAGAGTAAGCAGTAAATTGCAGTAACTTTCCCATATTTACCTCCAAACAACCATAAAATAGCATCCCAAAATAAATCCCAGCACAGGAGAACAAGCAAAAAGACAGGGTGAAACAATCTCTGAGCCCAAGAAGCTTGAAAATCAGCAGGAAAGGTCTGTTTCACTCGGGTTAAAGGAAAACATAGACCAGGAGTCCAGGACAAGAAGCATCCCAGCAAGCCAGCAGCAAGCCCCACCTCAGCAAACCAATGGTAGATCCTGAGCACTAGTGGGGTGGAGCAGACAAATGTCAGCACCAGGACCCCCCACATGCCTCAGCGTAGCCAGAGGAATGGATAGACTCCAACTCTCAGAACTGCCACATGTTTCAGCATTACACTGAGCAAAAGTACCTCCAATGGCCAGACCTCCTCATGCTTCAGTGTATCCCTGGGGAAACACAGAAATGCCCCACTAGCCTCAGCATGTACCAGACACCAGCTCTAGGACTCTACCTCAACACCAAGTAAGCTGCCAGACCCCTATGGCCTCCAGCAGTGCTAGCCACCTCCACGCCACCCCCTTGGTGCAGCACCAGACACGAGGATCCCCCGTGGGGCTCAGGGCAACATCAGTGCAGCACCAGGTAAACAGCCAGGGCCTGCAGTCCCTGGCACAAGAAACCTGAAACAGTGCCCCTTCCACCCTGGGAGCAGAGTTCAAATTTAAAGGAAAGGAAAAAGGCCAAAAGAGATGAGCAAACAACAACAACAACAAAAAGAATCTGACCATAAAAAGTTATTATGGTGACTGAGAGAAACAAGACACAAACTCAAAAGAGGCCAACAATGTCAAAACACCTATGGGCAAAACCCCAAAGAAAAACGGGAAATGGTCTCGAGCCCAGAAAGAACTCATGGAAGAGCTCAAAAAGAACATTAAAAAATCACATAAGAGACTTAGAAGAAAAACTGGGAAAAGAAATGAGAACGATGCAAAAGAATTAAGCAAAAAGAGTCAACAGCTTAGAAAAAGAAAACAACTTCTTAAAAAGTAGACTTGGCCAAATGGAAAAGGAGATACAAAAATCCACTGAAGAAAACAAGTCCTTAAAAAGTACAATTGGCCAAATAGAAAAGAAAGTTCAAAAGCTAATGGAGGAAAACAACTCCTTAAAAATTAGAATTGGGCAAGTGGAAGCTAATGATTCTATGAGACATCAAGAATCAATGAAACAAATTCAAAAGAATGCAAAAATAGAAGGAAATGTAAAATACCTCCTGGGAAAAACAACTGATGGGAAAATAGATCCAGGAGAGACAGTGTCAGAATCTTTGGCCTACCTGAAAGCCATGATCAAAAGGAGGACCTGGACAGCATCTTTCAAGAAATTATCAAGTAAAACTGCCCTAATATCCTAGAACTAGAGGGCAAAATAGGCATTGAAAGAATCCACCAGTCACCTCAGAAAAGACATCCCAAAATAAAAACTCCAAGAAATATTAAAGCCAAATTTCACAACTGTCAGGTCAAGGAAAAAGTACTGCAAATGGCCAGAAAAAAAATAATTCAAATATCAGAGAGCCATTATCAGGATTACACAGGACTTAGCAGCTGCAACATTAAAAGATCAGAGGTCATAGAACATGACATTCTGGAAGGCGAAGGAGATAGGACTACAACCAAGAATCACTTACCCAGCAGAATAAAGCATAACACGCGAAGAGGAAAAATGGTCATTTAATGAAATGGAAAGATTTCAAGCTTTCATAAGAAGACCAGAATTAAACTAAAAATGTGGTCTCCAATATCAAGATCCAGGAAAAGCACAAACAGATAAAAAGGGAAAAGAAAACAAGGAATTCAACAGAGCGAAACTATTACCATTACTACATGGGAAGATGATACTTGTAAATCTTAAAAATTGTATCACTAATAATAGAGCTAGAAAGAATATACATATGTAGAGGGAATGGATATAAGGTGAATTTGAGGGAATGACATAAAAAATTAAAGGATGGGAAAGAGGAGTAAATTGGGTGCAGAAGGAAGGCAAAGTTAGAGTGGGATAAATTATTTCACATGAAGAGTCATGAAAGACCTATTACAATGGAGGGGAAGTTGGGAGGGTGGGCAATGGGCATTGCTTGAACCTTGTTCTCATCAGTATTGGCTCAAAGAGGGAATAATATACTCAATCAGTTGAATATAGAAATCTATCTTACCTGACAGGGAAAAAGGAGAGGAGGAGATTAAGTAAAGGGGTGGGAGACTGACAGAAGGGAGGGAAGATCAGGGCAGGCGTAGACAGAAGCAAAACACTAGTGAGGAAGGGAAGGGTGAAAGGAAAGAGAGGACAAACAGGAAGTAAAATAAGATGGAGGGAAATACACAGTTAACAGTCATAACTGTAAATGTGAATGAGATAAACTGTCCCATAAAACAGAACTGGATAGCAGAGTGAATCAAAAACCAGAATCCTACAATATATTGTTTACAAGAAACACACTTGAAGCAGAGAGACACACACAAAGGAAAGGTAAGGGGCTGGAGCAGAATATATTCTGCTTCAGCTAAAGTAAAAAAAGCAGGGGTAGCAATCCTGATCTCAGACAAAGCAAAAGCAAAAATATACCTAATTAAATGAGATAAGGGAGGAAACTACATCTTGCTAAAAGGTACCACAGACAATGAAATAATATCAATACTAAATATATGCACCAAGTGTAATAGCATCCAAATTCTTAAAGGAGAGGTTAAGTGAGTTACAGGAAGAAATAGACACAAAACTATACTAGTGGGGGACCCCAACCGTTATCTATTATTCACTATAGTACTGGAGGTGTTAGCTATAGCAATAAGAAAAGAAAAAGAAATAGAAGGAATTAGAATAGACAATGAAAAAACAAAACTAGCACTCTTTGCAGATGAGATAATGGTATACTTAGAGAACCCTAGAGAATCAGAATAATCAACAACTTTAGTAAAGTTGTAGGATGTAAGATAAATCCACATAAATCTTCAGCATTTCTTCACATGACCAACAAATCCTAGCAGCAAAATATAGAAAGAGAAATTCTATTTAAATAACTAAACAATATAAAATACTTGGTAGTTTGCCCGCCAAGACAAATCCAGGAACTATATGAACACAATTATAAAAGACTTTTCACACAAATGAAGTCAAATCTAAATAATTGGAAAAAATCAGTTGCTCATGGGTAGGATAAGCTAATATAGAAATGACAATTACACCTAAACTAATTTACTTATTCAGTGCCATACCAATCAAACTACCAAAAAGTTATTTGGTAGAGCTAGAAAAAAAATTTAAAAATTCTTCTAGAAGAACAAAAGGTCAAGAATATCAAGGAAATTAATGAAAAAAAAGGAGGGCTGCCTAGCAATATCAGATCTCTATATTATAAAGCAGTAATCATCAAAACTATCTGGTACCTGCTATGAAACAGAGTGGTGGATCAGTGGAATAGATTAGGTACATAAGACACAATAGTTGATGACCATAGTAACCCAGTGTTTGATAAACCCAAAGACCCCAGCCTTTGGGATAAGAACTCACTATTTGACAAAAACTATTGGGAAAACTGGAAAAAATAGGACACAAACTAAACCTAGATCATCTGTTCACACCTTATACCAAGATTGGGTCAAAATACATGATTTCGACATAAAGGACATAAGCAAAATTGAAAGAGCAAGGAATAGTTTACCCGTCAGATCTATAGGAAAAGGGAAGAATTCATGACCAAACAAGAGATAGAGAACATCACAAAATGTAAAATAGATAATTTTGATTATATTAAAATAAAAAGCTTATGTACAAACAAAACCAACGCAAACAAGATTAGAAGGAAAGCAGAAAGCTGGGAAACAATCTTCACAGCAAGTGTTTCTGATAGAAGTCTCATTTCTCAAATAGAGAAATGAGTCAAATTTATAAGAATACAAGCCTTTCCCCAATTGATAAATGGTGAAAGGATATAAACAGGCAGTTTTCAGATGAAGAAATCAACACTATCTATAGGCATATGAAGAAGTGCTCTAAATCACTGATTAGAGGAATGCGAATTGAAACAATTCTTAGATACCACCTTACACCTATCAGATTGGCTAATATGACAAAAAGGGAAGATGATTAATGTTGGAAAGGATGTGGAAAAATTGGGACACTAATACACTATTAGCAGAGTTGTGAACTGATCCAACCATTCTGGAGAGCAATTTGGAACTATGCCCAAAGGACAACCAAACTGGGCATACCCTTTGATCCAGCAATACCACTTCTAGGGCTGTAATCTGAAGAGATCACACAAGTGGGAAAGGGACCCATATGTATGAAAATATTTATAGCAGCTCTTTTTGTGATGGCAAAGAATTGGAAATTGAGGGGATGTCCATCAGTTGGGGAATGGCTGAACAAGTTGTGGTATGTGAAAATAATGGAATACTGTTGTGCTATAAGAAATGGTGAGCAGGCAGACTTCAGAAAAACCTGGAAAGCCTTGAATGAACTGATGCTAAGTGAAGGGAGCAGAACCATGAGAACATTGTACACAATAGCAGCCACAATGTCAATGACTAACTTTAATAGACTTATCTCTTCTTAGCAATGCAAGATCCAAGACAGCTCCAAAGGACTCACGATGGAAAATGCTGGCCACATCCAGAGGCAGAACTGTGGAGTCTGAGTGCAGATTGAAGCATAATGTTTGCTCTCTCTCTCTTTTCCCTTTTTTGTTTGTTTATTTCTTCTTTCTCATGGTTTCACCCATTGGTTCTAAATCTTCTTTACAACATGACTAATGGATTCAGTATGAATGTATATGTAGAGCCTATATCAGATTACATGCTATCTCGAGGAGAGGGGAGGGAAAGATGGGGAGAAAATTTGGAACTCAAAATCTTATGAAAGTGAGTGTTGAAAACTAAAAACAATTAAATAAAACCAAAAAGATCATTAAAAGGGGAAAAGACCTAAATGTGCAAAAATATCTATAGCAGCCCTTTTCATGATGGCAAAATTTTGGAAATTGAGGAAATGCCCATCAATTGGGGAATGGCTAAACAGGCTGTGGTATACAAATATAATGTAATACTATTGTGCAATAAGAAATGATGAGCAAGCAGGTTCCAGAAAAACCCAGAAAGACTTCCATGGACTGATGTAAAATGAAATGAGCAGAACTAGGAAAGATTGTCAGCAATATTGTGTGAAGATAAAATATGAATGACTCAGCACTTCTCAGCCATACAATGATCCAAGTCAAAGGACTCATGAAGGAAAAAACTATCCACATTTATATAAAAAACTGATGGACTCCGAATGCACTTCATTTTTTTCATGTTTTTTTTTCCTTTTGATGTTTCTTCCTTCACAACTGTGACTAATATGGAAATGTATTTTACATGATATGACACGTATAACCTATATCAAATTGCCTACTATTTTGAAAAGAGGGGAGAGAAGGGAGGGAGGGAGAAAAAATTTGGAACTCAAAATCTTGTAAAAATGAATGCTAAAAATTGTCCTGACATGTAATTGGGGAAAAAATGCTATAAAAAAACAAGCAAGCATTAACATCATTTCTCACCCAAGCTATACTCCTAAGCCGTTCTATCTCTTGTCTCTGTACCTTCTTACAGGCTGCCACCAATAGCTGAAATGTACCTCCTCCTTCTCTTCCTCCTCCTCTCCTTTGCTTCTTAGAATATCTCACTTCCTTAGAATTAGAAATTTCAGTTCCTTAGAATATCTCACTTCCCCCAAGCCTTTTCTGATCTCTCTCCACCCACTCAATCATCAGTAACCCCTCTCTCCTCAAATGGCCTTACATGTACTGTACATATTGTGACTTCTCAGTGGATTTGTAAGCTTCTGAAGAGAGGGGACTGTTTTTTTTCCCCTTTTTACAAAGGCACAGTCCCTAAACTCATGCTGTTAGAAGGACATTAAGACACTGACACAGATAACATAATACATGCTACAGGGGTTAATAGGAAGGCTTCTGCTCAACTGAGTCCCCCCAGTCCGCTCAGGCTACTTCCTTACTCATAGTCAGACTAGCAGGTTGGGTTGCCAGAGGGCTGTTGGCTATTTCAACCAAGGCTCTAGGGTTAACCCTGAGAACTGAGCACTAGTACTGTGGCTCATGAACCTCCACCTGTGGGTTCCCTCCTTGTTTATCAGTTCACCAACTGGACAATTCATTTTTAGAAATGGATATTCGCTAAAGTATATAAGAGCAGATGGCATAAGACATTTTCCAAAACCAGGGATGTGCCTTCTCTGTTCATACAGGGTACAAGGGAAAGTGGATCCACACTTAGAAAGCACTTGAGACAAAAGGTTGATTCATCATTCCTGGTTGGGTAAAGTCCTTTTCTTCCCTTTGTGACATCCTCAAGAAGGTCCTTAAGTTTTGAGTAACTTTCAACTGGGCACCTTGTAGAACCCTACTGCATAATTTGATTATGTAACTCTATCAAAGAGGCATTCTTTGTATCAGGTTGTACCGCAGATCTTTCCTTCCTCCTTCCCTTTCTTACCCTTTCTCTTCCTCCTTCCCTTTCATCCTCTTTCCCTCCCTCCCTTCCTCCTTTCTTCCCTCCCTTCTACCTTCCTTTCTTCCTTCCTTCTTCCCTCCTTTCTTCCTCCCTCCTCTTCCTTCTTCCTTCCTCCTTCCCTTCTTTTCTTTCTTCCCTCTCCTTTCCTTCCCTTCCACCTACCTTCTTTCCTCCCTTCCTTCCTCCCTCTCTTCCTTCCTCCTTCTCTCCCTTCCTTCCCCCTTTCCTCCCTCCCTTCTTCCTTCCTTCTACTATGAGAAGAATCGAGGGAAGTGAATTCTGGGTCTTTGGGCTCCTTCAGGACCCATCCAGTGCTTTTCTATCCCAGAAGCAGCAGCAATGAAGGCTAAAAACCTATAACCAGGAGATTATGCCCTTGCTTTGATGCAGCTGAAGCCCTGACTACCTTCTTGTGCTTCTATTTTCTATCCTGAGCACAGACCAGGAACCAGCAATCCTGAAAAATTGATGTCTCCATTTCCTGTGCTCAGAGAAGAAAGTGGCAGGCAAGTGTTCTCCAAGGCATGTGTTGGCAGCTACTGTCGCTTTTGGGGGACTGGAAGGTGGCACCTTAGGAGCTGCTCAGACGGTGAAATTGTGAATTGAATGTGAAATGGCCTCAGTATCTGTTTATCAGTCCTACTAAACTGTCTACTCTCAGAACAGCGGGATGGGTTATTATTTTAGGTTTCTATACTTTCAAATGTGGATTTATGAGTCTTTTGTGTTTAGGCATTTTCTGTGTTAAAAGAAATAAGCCACTGTCCTCTTGTTGATTGCATTTTTTTCAATGAGCAATTTTTTCCAGACCTTGTTACCCAATTTTTAGGGAGGCCCCAGACATAAACCATACCTAAGCATGGTTTTAGAGGTTTTCCCCCAGAAGCCATGGAAATGTCCCTTTTTGACAAAAGCCCACTTCCTTTAATTTCATCAATTAATACAAGAGACTCAGTTAATCAGAGAACTTTGATCAAACCTTCCTACTCCTACATTGTTGTTGTTTAATCATTTCAGTTGTATCTGACTCTTTGTGACCCCATTTGAAATATTCTTGGCAAAGATACTGGAGTGGTTTGCCATTCCCTTCTCCAGCTCATTTGACAGATGAGGAAACTGAGGCAAACAGGCTAAAGTGACTTGTCCAGGGTCACACAGCTAGTAAGTGTCTGAGACCAAGTTTGAACTCAGGTCCTCCTGCTTCTAGGCCCCACAGTCTAACCACTGCAGCATCCAGCCACAACATCACATGATAAGACAAAGCCAAACCAGTGTTATATAGATCTCTCTCTCTCTGTCTGAATTCCTACGGCATCTGCTTCCTAAACCAATTGATGGGTAGTTACCATCAACTACCTTGTGTCATTAATCTTCATTAGACTTTTTAAATTTTTCTTAAATAACAAAAATCTATTTTCTCTTCCTCTCATTCCCTCTCTTCTACCCCCACCATGGAAAAAAAAAGAAAACCCTTGTAACAAATATTCCTAGTCAAGCAAAACAAATTTCCTCATTGGTCATGTCCCAAAAATATGACTTATTCTGCACCTTGAGTCTCTCCCCTCTCTCTCAGGATCTAGGTAGCATTCTTCTGAAAAAGAGGCCTCAAGACTCTCAAAGTTGTCTGTCTTTACAATGTTCTCGTCACTGCTCTCCTGATTCTGCTTTGGTTTTTGCAAGTCTTCCCATGTTTCTTTAAGACCGTCCATTAATAGTCCTTCCATATATTTATGTCTTTTCTTTCTACTTAGATCATAAGTTCAATGAGGGCCAGGGCCATGTCTTATACTTCTTTCTATCCCCAACTAGGCCTATCGCAATGCTCTCACGTAGTAAGGGCTCAAAAAATATTAACTGATTGAATCCAAGGACCAGGGAGTCCATGCAAATGATAGAATAGAACTGTAGGCTTTCACCCGACATTTGGGACCGGAACAACCGTTAAATAGCTGGTGACCTTGAGAAAATTTCTGTGTGCTTAATTCTCTCAACTGTAAAAATGGCACTACCTTACCGGGTAATGATAATAAAAATGAAAACAAGCAATAATGTTTATTGTTTACATAAAACATTATTTACATAATGTTTACTATGTGCTAGGCACTTTACAAATATTATCTCATTTGATTTCTACCACAACCCTGGGAGGTAGATGCTATTGTTATACTCATTTTACAGATGAAGAAACTGAGGCACGCAGCAGTTAAGTGACTTGCCCAGGATCACACATCTAGTCAGTGACTTGAGATTGGATTTCAACTTGGGTCTTCCTGACTCTTGGCCCAGAAATCTATCCACTGTGCCACCTAGCAGTGTGAGGTGAATTCTAAGGTCTTTTCCAGCTTTAAAATGTTAAGATTCATTTTGGTAGACTTGGCTCTTCTCAGCAATGCAAGATTCTAAAACAACTCTAAGAGACTTGTGATGGAAAATGTTTTCCACATCCGAAGGATCATGGAGTCTGAATGCAGAATGAAGAAAGCCATTTGCTCTCTCTTTTTTGTTTTGTTTCTTCTTTCTCATGGTTCATTCCATTGGTTATAATTCTTCTTTGCAACATGACTAAGTGAAAATATATTTAATGTAAATGTATATGTAGAGCTTATATGGGATTGCATGCCGTCTTGAGGAGGGGGGAGGGGGAAGAGAGGAAGGGGGAAAAAATTTGGAACTCAAAAGCTTGTGGAACTGAATGTTATAAACTAAAAATAAATACATTAACTAATTAAAAATAAAATGTTAAGATTCTCTGAGAATCTATATGGATCTGGGGCCCCCAGATTCAGGTCTTCAGTTAGATATTGCTTATTGGACATTGGCTAAGTCCCTTCCTATCTCTGAGCCTCTGTTTTGTAACCTAGAAGATGAGGGAGTTAGACCTTATCACTTCTCAGGTGCTTTCCAGTTCTAAATCCTCTTTGGACCTGGTATCGCCAGCCAGCCGTGACCAAAGAGCAAAGACTTGGGGCTCAGGAAATTTTTGCAATATAAAAATAAATCCCAGTGATTATCAGTGCTTTTAAGACAACAAGCCCTGTCAAGGCTGAGTATTTCAGAATGGCTAATTACTATGGGAGAGACAGTGCAGGATTGCCAGGAATTTTGAATGTGGTAACCATCAGTGCCTCAGGCTCACAGCATCCAAAACAGAATGTCCTTGATACACAGAATACCAGTAAGGGAAGCCAAGAGACTTATCTACAAATGGACAAACTTGACACAAGGACATAAGCTTTTCTCATGGGACTATGGTTACAGGGAGACTCTGACTCTCGCCTATGGCACCGAAGGAAGATCCAGGAATGTTAGCTAAAGGATGATGGAAGAAAAGACTCAAAGTCAAGGATTAAGAATTTTGTCTTTTTCCAAAATAACCTAGCTCCTGCCATCCATCCATCCATCCATCCATCCATCCATCCATCCATCCATCCATCCGCCTGTCCATCCATCCATCCGTCCATCCATCCATCCGTCCATCCATCTGTCCATCCATCCACCCACCTATCTATTTTTTTATGTATTTATTTATGAAGGCCATCAAGCATCTGAAATCCTCTTAGGAAAAACACATAAGTCTCACAGCTCTCTGGAAATAGGAACATAACCTCTGAGTCCACATATGGGCTACGTAGTAGTTCTAAACAAATAACTCTGGGTCTTGTACCAGGCTAAATGCATCAAAGACTTTATGCACTTTTCCCACTTCTTTGTGGTCTGCAAAGACTTGGAAGGGCTTGCATTTACACTAAGATCAGAGACCCAAAATGACCTGTTCCAGGATTTCTTCTACATAGCATTCCATCCCTTGCCTTACATCTTTGCCTAGATCTATGACCCACACCTCCATGGAATGCTCCTCTTCCTCTTGGAAACTCCAGCCCAAGGGCCACCTCCTCCAGAGACCATTCTTGACACCTCCATTTGTCAGATCCCTCTTGTCCCCCAAATTGCTTCCTGTATTTATTTCAGCTCCAGACACACACAAGCTGTGTGACCCTGGGTAAGTCACTTAACCTGTTTTCCTCAGTTTCTTCATCTGTGAAATGGGGATAATAATAGCACTTACCTCCCAGGGTTGTTGTGAGGAGAAAATGGGATAAAAATTGTAAAGCACAGAGCCTGGCACATTGTAAGTGCTAGTATAAATGTTAGCTATTAGCTATTATTCATGTGGAGTTTTTACTTGCAAAATAATGTGGTATGGTGAGGAGTGAGACCGCTCCTTGGAATCAGGAAGACCTGACTTCACCCACCACCTATGTGACCTCGGGCAGGTGCCTTAACCTCTTGGTACCCCAAGTAACTCTCTATGGGACTGTATATTCCTGAGGAATCTGATCTACACTGCTTGAGGGCGTCTCCTCTCCAAAAGCTCTCGTACCAACAACATCACAGGTCTAGACCATCTGTGGGTACTCATTTGTGCACTAGAATGTAAGCTGTTTGAGAGCAGGGACTTTTTTGATCATTTGTTAGTATCTCCAGCACCTAGCATATATTATGATACATTGTAGAGCCTTGACAAATTCTTATGAAACTGACTAGATTGGACCAATCCAGTGTCTGGGGGTGCCATTAGATCACCAGAGCCATTTAATACCCAAAGTAAGGATTCCCTTTCCAACATCCTCCAGAACTGTATGATAACACAAATTTCCCCAGTTCTATTACATTTCGAGGTTTACAAAGCACTCGCCTCACAATAATCTTATGAGGTATGGAGTATCATAATTATTATCAGCCTTTTCCCAATGAAGAAACTGAGGCTTAGAAAGGTGACTGTGACCCTGAATTGCAGAATTTTAGAACTGAAGGAGCCTCAGTGACCATCTAGTTCAACCCGCCACTCATATATCAGAGCTGAAATTCTAACTTTGGCTGGGCTCTATGCCCACTGTAACAAGGATTCCTAAAGTTATTCGTGTCATGGGTCCCTTGGGCAGTGTGGTGAGGCTAGGGGCCCCTTCTGAGAACAATATTTTCGATAGCATAAAATACTTAGGATTGCGAAGGAAATCAATTATATTAAAATATGGTTATCATTTTTTAAAGTTCGCAGACAAAAAATAAATAAAAATAAAAGTTCAGAGACCCCAGGTTAAGAACCCCTACACCATGCCATGCTATTCCCAAACTATCTAACCTCTTCCTAAATGCCTTCAATAACAGGGAACTCACTACCTCACAAGGCAGCTTTTGCCATTTAGGCAACAGCAATCGTTAGGAAATTCTTCCTAACATTTATCCAAAACTGGCCTCCCTCTAACTTCTAATTCTCTTCTCTGTGCAAAATAAGTTTACTCTCTCTAAGTGATGGTTCTTTGGATGTTTTAAGATGGTAACCATGTTGTTGTTTATTTTTTTTTCAGTCTTGTCTGACTCTATGACCCCATTTAGGGTTTTCTTGGAAAAGATGCTGAAGTGGTTTGTCATTTCCTTAAGGCTCCAGCTCATTTCACAGATGAGGAAACAGAGGCAAACAGGGCTAAGTGACTTGCCCAGGGTCACACAGCTAGGAAGAGTCTGAGGTCATATTCGAACTTGAGTCTTCTTGACTCCATTCCTGACACTCTATTCACTGTTCCACCTAGCTGCCTCAGTGTCCCCCAATTCTGCTTGAGTTTGACACCACTGGCCTAAGGTTGAACAACCAGAGGCTGGCCCTGAACCTGGGTCTTCATGGGTCGTTATACCCAGCTGCCTCTTACACCAGAGAGATGCCCAATAAGTATGAGCTGTCCCCAGACAGAGGCTCTGAAGCAGGCTTGTTAGGTGGGGGAGATCGGTGAATTCTTTGCCTGTCTCAAGCCATTTTGCTAAGACGATAGTGAGAGGATGTCTTCCTCTTCCACCTCAGATTTGCAAAAGCCATTTTTCATAGAAATACAGTCACTCAGTCCTTTGGGTTGCTCTTTTTCTCAGAGATCTGTGTTTTTACTTGCAAAACTGAGTCACCCTTTGACTGAGGCGGAATAAAGGGTGTCTTGTTAGAACTAGCAAGCAGGAAGCTAAGGGGGGAATTATGCAGCATGCTTGTCAGGGCTGCACGCACAAGTCAGATTTATAAGGCTTTTTCTGGCTGGGAAATGGTGCTCTGGGGCAGACAGGGGAGCTGCTGGGAACCCGAAAGGAGGCCGGGGTTAGAGAACAATGCCTTCTAGGTACCAGGCTTTGCCAAGTGCAGCAGGAGCCAGAGCCAAGGGACCTGGTTTTAAGCTCCAGTAGAAAGAATTCAGTTTACACATGAGGAATAAATTGTGCAGAAGGCGTATGTCCCGTCATATCCTGGCAGGGGACATTGGGGATGTTCTTAGTAGGAATAGGATTAGAGGGAAAGGACAGAGGGCTTAGCTTAGAGTCACGAGACAATCACGTTATTAAGAGTTGGAAGAGGCCTCAGCAATCGGCTAACCCAACTCATACACAAAAAGGAATCCTCACTATAACCATACCCCAGCTATACCACGTACCAACAAGAGATTGTTCAGTCTCTACTTAAGACCTCCCAGGAGGAGGACCCCATTACCTCTCCTGGCAGCCCGTTCTACTTTTGGAGAGGCCCAACTGATAGGAAGTTTTTCCTGAAAACAAGCCAAAATAAACCTCTTTTTTTTTTTGCAACTTCCATTCATAGCTCCTGATTCTGCCCTCTGGGCCCAAATTGGTGTTGTTCAGTCATTTTGGATGTGTCTAATTCTTCGTGACCCCATTTGATGTTTTCCTATAAGAGATACTGGAATGGTTTGCCATTTCCTTCTCCAGCTCATTTGACAGATGAAGAAACTGAGGCAAACAGGATCGAGGGACTTGCCCAGGGTCACGCAGTGAGTAAGTATAAAAGGCTGGATTTGAACTCAGGAAGATGAGTCTTTCTGACTCCAGATCCAGTGCTCTATCTACTGTGCCAGCTAGTTGTCCCTTAAGCCCAAATAGAAACAAGGTAAAAAGAGGCTCAGAGAAGAAAAAATGAATAATTCGGATTACATAGAATTAAGGAGATTTTGCACAAAATAAAATCTAATAAAGCTAAGATTAAAAAGGAAACAATTATCTGAGGGGGAAAAAATATTTGGTCTCATTTCCAAAACCTAGAAGGAACTAATTCAAATTTATTAGAAAAAGAACCATTCTCCAATTGATAGATGGTCAAAGGATATCAACAGGCTGTTCTCAAAGGAAGAAACCTAGGTAATCTATAGCTGTATGAAAAAAAAAATGCTTCAAATTACCACTTATTCAAGAAGTGCAGATTAAAGCAATTCTTCAATTCCTTGAACACACATCAATGTGGTAAAGATAACAAAAAAGGGAAAAAATAAACGTCAGAGGAGCTGCGGGAAAACAGGCACGTTGATGTACTGTTGGTGGACCTATGGGTGGGTATAACCATTCTGGAGAGCAATTTGGAATTAAGCATAAAAAGTTACTGAGTGTATGTCCTTTTGACTCAGCTATGCCAAAGCTAGGTCTGTACCCAAAAAACATCAAAGAAAGAAGAATAGGTCCTTTATGTACAAAAATTGTAATACAATATAATATAACATAACAACATAATATAGCATAACATAACCTAACATAATATATTTATATATTATATAATATAACATAAAAATATTTACAATAGCTTTTTTGGTTGCAGCAAAAGGCTGGAAATTAAAGGGATGCCCATCAGTTGGGGATGGCTGAGTAAGTTGTGGCATACAAATGTGATGGAATACTATTGTGCTTTAAGAAATGATGAAAGAGATGATTTCAAAAAGATTTATATGAACTGATGCAGAGCAAAGTAAGAAGAACCGGGAGAATAATTCATACTATGAGATCAATATTATAGAAATGAACAATTTTGAGGGCTTTTATAAATTGGGAAAGAATGAAATGAACAGAACCAGAAGAATAGTTTTACAATAAAATTAATATTGCAAAAACAAGCAACTTTGAAAGTTGTAAGAACTGTGATCAATATTATGATGATCTATGATGCCACATGACCCATGATGAAACATGCTCTCTATTAAGAGGCAATGCATTTAGGGTGCAGAATGAGACATAGGTGGCACCATAGTGCACAGAGTGTCAGACTTGGAGTCAGACTCATTTTCATTAGTTCAAATC
Organism: Phalanger gymnotis; assembly: GCA_028646595.1. NCBI lineage: Eukaryota > Metazoa > Chordata > Mammalia > Diprotodontia > Phalangeridae > Phalanger > Phalanger gymnotis. The sequence goes on along the minus strand of CM053625.1, from coordinate 345,637,644 downwards.
TGGCTTCAGACACTTACTAGCTGTGACCCTGGCTAAGTCACTTTAGCCTGTTTGCGTCAGTTTCCTCATCTGTCAAATGAGCTGGAGAAGGGGACAGCAAACCACCGCAGTATCTTTGCCAAGAAAACCCCAAATGGAGTCAGGAAGAGTTGGACATGACTGAAACAACCAAACAACAAGAAATTGAGGGAATTTGTTTTGTTTGTGAATATCTATTACAAGGAATTTGTTTTTCTTTTCTTTTTCCAATGTGATGGGGAAATGAAGAGGAAAATAGATTTCTGTTAATTTTTTTTAAATAGAGAAGTGGAGATCCTAAGTGTGAAATGTTGCATGCATTTTCAAATGAGGTTATTATATTCTGAGTTTTACTTAACCATTTTACTTGTTTCCAAGAGACCTCTCTTGAAGTGGGAGTAATCTCTAATTGTGTATAATATGAAAAACAAAACACATTAATAAAACTTTTTAAAAAGATCATTTCACACATACAAAAGTCCCATCTCTCCTTTACATAATAGCCCTCCAGATATTTGAAGGCAGCTATCATGTGTAATCAATAATCAATAAACATTTATTAAGCATCTACTGTGTGCCAGGCACTGTGCTAAGTATTCTTTGAATTTTCTGTTTTCTAAGTTAAATATGTCCATTTCCTTCAACTGACCCTCCTGAGACATGTTCTGAAGGCTCTTTAATATTCTGGCTGCTCCCTCTGGACATTCTCAAGTTAACAATGTCCTTCATAAGCCCGATCAGGTCTGATGCCCACAGAGCACTGTGGGACCATCTCTTTATTTTCCTAGAAGCTACCCTTATTTATGTACCTCAAGGTCACATTAGTTGTTTTGGCTGCCATATCACACAGCTGATTCATACTAAGCTTGCAAGCCACTACCACCCTCAAAGTGATTTTTCAGAACAGTTGTTATATAGCCATGCCTCCCCCACCTTCAGATTGTGAAGTTGATTTTTTGCACCCAAGTACAAGACTTTACATTTGTCCCTATTAAATTTCATCTTATTAGGTTTAGCCCAGGGCTCTAGCCCAGCAACATTCTTTTGGATCCTCAAGCATCCACTACAAAAGTTAACCTTTCCAGCTTGGCATCATCTGAAAATGTTATGAGCGTGCCGTCAATGTCTTACCCAAATCGCTGATAAAAATGTGAAACAGCACAGAGCCAAGAACAGATCCCTGGTGTACTTCCCTAGAGACTTCCTGGAGAACTCACACAGGGCAAGAGCTCCTATAGTGGTCAGAAGAAGCCATACAAGGACGCTCTCGAGGTCTCCCTGATTAGTCTCTCCTGTTCACGTTGAACCACTTTTTGAGTACCACCATCCACCCAGTTCTGAATGCAACTAACCATATGACCATCTAATCTATTTTCTCTATTCAAATAATATAAGATATTTTATTCGAAGCTCTGCTAAAATCTGGGTAAATGGTATCCACAGAATTCTTCTCATCTCCTAGAAGGAAGAGAAAGTGAGGCTGGTGACCTCGCACAGCCCTCCCTCACTCAAATCAAAGTCAACTGTAAGTCATGTCATCATTTCCCTGATGTCATGGTCCTCTTCAAAAACAAAGGACAAACACGACATCTCCTAATTTAATAATCCTGTATGAAAAGTTTATCATCACTCTTTCTCTTTTCTTTGCCAACTATCTCTTCAATGATCTGATCTAGGGTTTTCCCAGGAAAGTGAGTCAAACTCCCAGGGGTCTAGAGTTTTATAGACTCTGTTTTCTTTCTTTTCGGAAAATCAGAGCCCTATTTTCTCAACTTCAAGTTTGTGGTCCCTTTCCTGTTCCCTGTGGCCTTTCAAATATCACTGACAATCACATATGAAGTTCTTTGGTGCCAAACATGTAGTTCTCTTGAGCCAGGTGACTTGAATTCATCCAGGGCAGTCAAGTGTGCTGACCTCATCGTTGTATGCCTGTGAAACCTGGACAGTCTACCAGCACCATGCCAGGAAACTGAATCACTTCCATTTGAATTGTCTTAGAAAGAATCTGAAGATCACCCGGCAGGATAAGGATAGGACACCGAGGTCCTATCTGGAGCTAAACTGCCTAGCAGTCAGACTCTACCGCAGAGAGCACAGCTCCAATGGGCTGGCCACATTGTTCAAATGCCAAACTTGTGATTGCCTAAAAGACTATTTTATAGCGAACTCACACAACGTAAGTGCTCACACAGAGGTCAGAAAAAGCGATACAAGGACACTCTCGAGGTCTCTGAAGAACGTTGGTATTGACTGCGAGACGTGGGAGACGCTGACACAGGAACACTCAGCATGGCGTGCCCACATCAAAGAAGGTGCTGTACTCCATGAGCAAAGCAGAATGGCAGTAGCACAAAAGAAATGTGAGATCTGCAAATTTAGAGACATCTTCCAAATGTTAGCCGCTTCCCAAAAGCCCCACTCCATCTCCCAGACCCCCATACTTTTCTATCAGCAGCATCTGATGCCCACAATGCATTTCCTCCTTGGCTTCACCATTTTTAATCCCTACCTCCCCTCCAAGCTTCGGTCAGGGGTCACAGGCTCCCATGTGTGAAGACTTTCCCCATATTCTGTTGTGTTTACCTCTGTGCACTTTTTTAACTCTCTGGTGGAATCTGAGTTCATTTTTTTTAAATTTACCTTCCTTTTTTATTTTTTTACTGTTGCAGCAGCACCTTGACAGTATGCTAACAAGGTACCCACATGACTGCCAAGGGAAGGTGGGGAACCTTGAAGACCTGCATTTTGGATGGTGCACATTTAGCTCTGATTTTTTAGCCCTGGCTTTCAACTGTCTCAGTTAAAAAAAACAAAACAAAACAAAACAAACCAAGAACTCCCTTCCCCACCAATCACAAAAACAATCAAAAACATAATCTGAAGTCAAAGTTCACACCATAAAGCCTGACATGAAAATATAGTTGGTCTCTTCTTTTTCTAAAAGATCCATAGGGCCATTTCATTTATTAAAATAATTTCTGTAAACTTGGTTAGAAAGGAAATAATTCTATTCTCATCTTAACAACATCTGAGTGTTCATGTGCACTATTTGTGCCCATCCTTTGGCAGAGCCTTTTGAGCTTCTATTGGTCTGATTGGACACAGCTGGACACACTGTCGCTTGACCCCAACATCATGATGCCATTTTGGTCCTCCTCAAGAATGACAGACAAGAACCAACCAACGAACTTCTCTTGGGAGTTATCTTGGGCATCCAATCATTGTCATTGCCAGTTTAAAGATCATTCTTCTTGACAAAGAAAAAAAAACAAAATTAGAATTGAGCAGCTCTGTCTTCTCTTTATCACAATCATCTGTCATGCCATCCATTCCAAACCTAAGCCCCATCCCTTCTTTGACCTTTTTTCCCCCAGCATCACTAAGAAACAGAACAGAAACCTGACCAACTCTTTCACGTCTATCACCAGCCTCACCTCATTCTGAGCATTCCCGGGCTCTGCCCTCAGTGAACTTAGAGAGAGTTAAAAAAGAGCACAGAGGTAAACACAGCAGAAGGCTTCACGGGGCCTGTGACCCCTGACCGAAGCTTGGAGGGGAGGTAGGGGTTAAAAATGGTGAAGCCAAGGAGGAAATGCGTTGTGGGCATCAGATGCTGCTGATAGAAAAGTATGAGTCTGGGAGATGGAGTGGGGATTTCCGGAAGCAGCTAGCAGGCCAGTTTGGTTGAAACACAAAGTGCGTGAAGTTGGGTAATGTGAAATATCTGGAAAGATAGGTGGGAGCCAGAACGTAAAAGGCTTTAATTGAGTCTCAAGAGGTTGTAGTTTATCCTCGAAGCAAGAAGGAGCCACTAAAAATTTTTGAGCAAAGGAATTACATGGTCAGACCCGTGATTCAGGAAGATTAATTTGGTGGTTTGAGGACGGATTGCAGTGAGGAGAGACCACACAAGAGGCAAGAGGCGATGCAAGTTTGAGCTAGGACATTGGCTCTGTGAGCGGGCAGAAGGGGAAAGATGGGAGAGATATCAGGGATGTGAGTTACCAAGGCTCGGTGCCTGCTTGGACATGGAATGGTGAGAGTCGAGAATGAGTTGAAGGTCGCAGAGCTGTGCGTGATTGGTCAGATAATGGCATCCTCAACAGAAACAGGGAAGTTTGGAGGAGAGGGGAGTCTTGGGGAGAAGGTAACACTTTCCTGGCAATCACCTAGTGAGCCAGGTGGTACAAGCACCCCCATTTTACTGATAAGAAAACTGAGGCTCAGAAAGATGAAGTTATGTCCATCTTCGATAGGCTGAGTTTGAGATGCTGATGAAACATACAAGGTGTCCAATAGACAACTGGCAAAGCGGGACTGTTCAGTAGAGAAATTAGGGCTGTATGTATATCTAGGTTTAGGAGTTTCATTTGCATACATATGATAACTAATCCCAGAGAACATGTTCCTTTTTTTTTTTTTTTCTTGATGAACCCAGAGTAGTTTTGTTCCATGTATAAGAGCCTTGGGTCTGGCGATCTGGGTTCAAATCCTGGTTGTCACACTTAATAGCTATATGAACGAGTCAAGCCATCTGTCTAGGCTTCAGTTTTCTCATCTGTAAAATGGAGGTCCTTGCACTATCTAGCTCACAGAGTTGTGATAAGTGTTATTTTTACAAGGACAGAGTCAAGGACTGGACCAGTGCTTTCATTGGCATAAGGAATTCCTAGGTGAGGAAACTCCTTCTACCAATACAGGTCAGCACCTTCTCTGCAATTTATAAACTTAGAGAATTTCCTAGAACCCTGAGAGGGTAAGTAACTTGTCCAGGGTCAAGCATCCAGAACTTTTCAGAGGTTAACCTTGACCTTAGGTCGGCGTGGATTCAAGGCCAGCTCTCTATTCACTGCACCAGGCCAGATTGGAGACAACTCCTGCATGTATTACCAGGGATTGCCTAGATGACCTCTCTGGCTCCCCTCCGGCTCACAGAGCTGGGCTGTCAATCTCTGTGATAAGTAACGACATCATAATTCAATTACTTACATAAGTACTAGGCTTTCCCAAGATGGGAGGAAGCAAACCCAGAAGCCTTTGCTGCTCCTCCTTAATCTTAATGCCTTCTCTCCAAGGCTTCTCTCCTCCAATTTGTCCTATGTCGTGCTTGTACATGTTTGTGTCTTTTCTCCCCCACGTTAGACTGTGAGCTCCTTGAGAACAAGTTCTGTTTTTCTCCCCAGCACTTAGCAGAGTAGGCACTTCATAAATCCTTGCTGACCAACTGATTATTTGAGACTCTGAAACATGAGAACAAGCTATAGGTTCCCAGACTGGCCCCTTGATCTCCTAGATCCCCCATATGTAATCCCTTTCTGTGACTCATTGTTAATTAATGTAAGATAATCTTGTCACCAGATACCCCCAGACAGCTGTCATTCCAGCCCCCATGGAATTGGAGCTAGAGTTCTTTGTTTTAAAACCTGCAGCCAGAAAGGACTCCCCATCTGCCACATGCCTGGATTCAGACCAGCTGTCTGAATTTAGCCCATTGGAGAGAAAGTGTATGGTTGGAGAACCCTCCCTGCAGTTAGTAGTGAAGGCAAATGGAGCTGGAAAAAAAAGATGATGATTGACTATATGTATTTGTTACAAGGTAGGGCTTGCAAGGAGGGTGCGGGGTAGGGAGTGAATTAGTAAGAAGGAAGGAAGGAAGGAAGGAAGGAAGGAAGGAAGGAAGGAAGGAAGGAAGGA
>CM053625.1:345611670-345631432 GCA_028646595.1 Phalanger gymnotis | reverse complement strand
TTTTTTTTTTGTTTAAAGAAAAAATGGATTAACTGTTCAAGAAGTCAAAGGGAACTGTTTCCTGCCGGCTCTCAGATGCACCTGAAAAAGCACCCCTCTCCCATATAACTGGAGTTCCCCTCTTCTTGAAGGGCTAACCCCAGTATCACTTTCCTGATAAAAAAAATCCACCTGCTTGACTTAAGCCACACAGTCATGGTAGATCTGCAGGACATCTGCAAGAGAGGGAGGTCACTGCTGCCAGAGGCTCTTTGGCTCCTTTGCAGCTCACTGGGAGTAGCAGAAGTGAGGAAGAAGGATAGAGACCCACCCATGTCCCCTCCCCCACAAAAGGAAAGAACACAAGAACAAAGAAAAGATGAGACCCACAGCAATGGCATTAGAAATATAGACAGGCTCCTTTGCTCATTTTTATGTTAAAAAAACAAAATAGAAACAAAACCATCCACATAACAGATTGGTTAACAGAATTTTTTAAAAATTGAATCAAAAACCATGTTGTTTTCAAAGCATTAATGATTCGGTTATTACTGGCTGCTGGCTAATGCCAACCTTAAGGAAAGTTAAAGAGGACAGGAATGCAAATATATTAAAGTGACATGTAGGCAAATCATGGCTAACAGTTCTACTCTTTAAAAATAAATAGAGTCCTACAGCATCTTTAAATTAGCAAAACATCAGGAAAAGGGACAAGGCTTAGCAAAATGCATAATAGCTATGTTTAGATTTTTTTTCTTTCAATTGAAAAAAACAGCAACCATAAAACAAGTCCTCAAGATACTTGTTGACAGTACTTTTTTTTTTTCAAGGAAACATTCAGAGAAAGTTCACTTATTGGGCAATCATCGTCCCTCCTCCCCTCCTAAAGTTGTCCTTTAAAAATTATATTTAACAGTAGTCAGAACCAAGGAAAGAAAGAGTAGAGGGCTTTTCAAGGGCCCTGGGGGCTTCCTGGGAGATGACCAATTCTGAATCCTCTTGGGGGATGGCCACTGAAAGAACACTATGAGAAAGCTTTCTGGACCGCTATCTTCCAATTCTGTTTCCCTGTTAAACCATGAGACTGTGGTCCCAGCCCCAGGTGTGGGGTCAGAGAGTGAGGGGTCTTAAGTCAAGAGGTATCTTTCCAAACAAGAGGGTGGTTTGATATCCCCTTGCTGGAAGGGACCTACCCTGGATTCACAACTCTGGAACGAAAGTTCCAAATATCCCCATTTTCACTAACGTAAAACATAAGTTCACTTTGGCTCCTAAGGAACAAGGGGGTTGAGCCTCTAAATCTGAAGAGAAAACTATCCATTGGTGAAGGACTGCAACAATGGTGGGGAGCTCTCTACTGGCATGCAGGCATAATTCAATGAGCAGAGACTGGGCCTTTCATCGAGTAATTTTCAACCCTATATAGTCATTCATCACCACTAACCATTAAAAATGAGAGAAGGCAAAGGGTAGGCTGATAACCGATGGCTTCAGGCATTTTTGGCTGTGGGATCTCAGACAAATCATTTTATTGCTCTAGGCCCGCTTCCCCAAATTGTAAAAACTAGACTAGCTGGTCTCTAAAGTCTCTTCCAACCACATTGCGAATCTAGTGTCTTGCTTTAGGCAACTGGCGTTTTATCTTATATGAGACCAGATGAGCCTTTTGAGGTCATTTAAACAAATTCCTCATGTGACATATTATGGAAGTCAAGCACCTAAGATCGCACAACAAAAACGTGATAAAACTGGGACTCCAAATCTAGTGTTTCTATTATGACCCGACCCACCCCTCCTCTTTCTTCCCCTCCCTCACTGCTGCCTGTTCATGGATGAATTGCTGAATCAAAACCCCATTTTAAATGCACCCGAATATGGCTACTTAAAAGCTCACAATGCCCTGCTTCATGAACTGGAAATACTACAGAAATGCTGTCTTCTTAAGGTATGAAGAGAATTGTACTTAGTGTGGGCAGGTATCAACACTAAGGTCTTGAAGGCATGCTCAAACACAAGTACCCAGGAACTATAGCCAGCTTAAATTTTTACAAGGTCACAGCCAACTGGGCCTTTTTTCCCTCTATCCCAAGCCCTACTTGAACTTCCAGGAGCTATGGCCACCAACACACCTTGGCCATGTATGGTTGCTGGTGTTGGCCAAATCTGGCTATTAATTTACCGCTGAGAAACTCCTTTACTTCACACCTGCCTTAGGACTTGGTCTAGAGTGCCCTCTGGCTCATGAAGACCCTTTATGCTCAAAGGGATTGGTCTCTACATTGATGTCCTGGTGTTCATCAGAATGCAACGTACAGGAGTTGAGGCAGTGGTGGTGCTGTCAGCAAGCACATATGTTGTGCTCACCCGCACATGCTGCTAGGACCTCCCAGGATGGATCCACTCACTGCATCATTGGTAAATCCAGCAGAAAGGGAACCTCCTGGACCACAGGGTGGCCTCTCTTCGCTCACGATCAGGACGTGGGAACTGTCGTCAACAAAATCACTTAACGTGGCAGGAGCTGTTCCACCAAGAGGCTGTTTGCTAAAGGGGCACATTTTCATTTGAAGTTTGGAATCACTGCATGTTGGAAATGACCAATTTTTACTTTGCAGATCAGGGAACTGAGGCCCAAAGAAAAGGGCCTTGCCTGAGGTAATAAAGAGAATAAAACTCATCTTCTGCAGGTTCATCCCATACAGGATCCTGGACTCATCCGGGACAGGATGGACTTTGGTCTAATGTCCACTTTCCAGCCTCTGGGTCTTTAGAATGCCCTTCCAAACCACCCCGGAATGTCAATAGCCTGCTTTGGGGCCAGGCTTTTCTAGGAAAGCTCTGCAGACTCTTTCATTCCCACAAACCTTCCAACTGCAGCCCAAAATGTGATCTACATACACTCTGCATTTTTCCTTGTCCCTTGCCCTCTCCCTGAGGTATGAATCTTTCTCAGTTCAGCCAGAAAAATCAGAAGAGCCAGGATAATTAGAAAGACAGTTAGATAGACAGATGATGAATAATAAACAAAGGGATAATATACATAGGTGAGGTAAATGATAGCAACAGATACTACAGATAACAAGATACACATTGATGACAGATAAATGATAGAGATAGAGAATATAGATAGAAGGAAAGCACTTTGAGGTTCATAAAATAACACTTTCATTCATTGATCTATCTGGTCCTAACAGTTCTGTATGATAGACTTTATAATCCCCATTTTGTAGATGGAGCAACTAAGGCCAAAAGAGGTTATATAAGCTGCCCGAGGCCACTAGAGCGTGAGGTGAGATTTGAATTCATGGCTCCCGATTCTAGGTTTGCCTTTACTACACTAACTCTACCAGTTATAGGCAAATGCCTCTCTGCGGGGAATGTGATAGAAGACTTCACCTCTAACTCGTTTGAAATTTTGTTTACAGTGCCTACGACCAAAAGCACGGGTCTGGGGACCACGAATCGGTTCTACTCGACCAGGTACCACGTGTTGCTGAGTACATGTTACCTGCGGCCTGGAAGCAGCCTCTTTGTAATAATAGTAGCCACAGGGTTACCATCCACCCTGCTGTGCACCCACTTAATCCTCCAGATTGCTCAACTAAGAATAAGACAGATCAAGGTAGGCTTGCTCCATCTCACTTGCATGTCTTAAGCCCAATTTGGGGCAACGTCAGAGATTGTCTGTTAGCCACCTGCCGCTTCCAGGCCCTTGGTAGGCTACCATGTGGTGCTTACCAATCCATTAACGCTTCCCAGACATAACTGGACAAGAGTTTCTACCACGGACAAATTTAGCTCAATTCAGAGCCAATATAACTTGCCTGGGATGCAACCTAAAGGTCAGTCCTTTGTACCACCGAGGCTTCTGGCGACACAAAGATCTATGCCTACCCTTTTCACCCAAAGCTCTATGAAATGGTCAGAGTTCCAGAAAAAGGTGGTAAGTGCCAGGCTGAACCATCCCTTCCTCAGCCCCAGGGACATCATTGAAAGAGGGGAATTTCACTATAGAAGGTCAGTCTTGTCATTCTGTGAGTTCCTAACAGGATTCACTCTTCAAGTAGCCAGCATACAGGTTTCAGGGAAAGGTTAAAAAGATTTGCTCATTTGAGGAGACCCTATTAGGTTGGAGAAATGTATGACAAGACATTTCCTAGGTATAATCAAGAGGTCATGGGCAAGGGGACAACTGTACTTCCACATGAGGGGTTATGGAGTCTTTTTTCACTTCCAAGCAGCAGAAAGACTAGTAACAGATGTCTGGTGGGTGTGGATAGCCAACAAACGGTTTAGGATGGCTTGGGCTGTCAGACAAGGTGGTGGCCCTCTCTGAGAAGGAAGTGGGGCAGAAGGCTAAGTAGGCACTATCAAAACCCTACTCCTTCAGCCCTCTCCTGAAAAACAGATGCTCTTAGCCTTGGCTCTGGAGTGAGCAACCTTCAGCCCTAACTAACCTAGCCCAAAAACACATCACGGTCAGCTACCTTGGCTGTGTCCAACCCGGCATGGTGAACGGTTCCTCCACTGTTCTAGGCTAAGGCTCAGGACCGTATAACAGTGGAGGGACAACTGCACTCTTGTATCTTGTATCCAACGCCTCATTCTCAAAGAGAAAGGTGCCTGGATCCTCCATGGCTTGAGCCTGTCTATGTGACTGTACAGGACCAGGCTCCAGGAATGGCCTGAGGTCTTGGGGAGGAAAGGGTGGGTGTGACACAACGGTGAAATGAGGGCTGCCAAGCCTGGCCCAAACAGCCCTTAGAGCCCTAAGCCTCTCTGGACTTCCAACCCAGGGTCCTGGGGGCTCCTTCCTTTTCTCTGGCACATTCAAAGATCAGTAAGGTTAGGCAAGGAGTTCTCTCTGGGTGGGTTAAACTCACTGAAATCTGCTGAAGCACCTACTTCCACTCTGCAAATGCAACGGGTGGCTGTTTATATTCATTTAGTTCTGCTCTTTGGGGAAGAGAATCGGCCAGAGTTAGAAACTACCTCGTCTTTAAGGTAAAAATAAAAATTCAGAGGTTCAGTTTGAACTAGCTCCATTTATGACAACTTAAAAAAAAACACAAACCAACACCCAATATCATTGTGCGGTAACACAAAATGAGGAGCAGAAGCAGACCCTCAGTGGGAATCAGTGCAAGCCCCCATTAAAATCAACATTGTATCAAGTCTCAGTAGTTCTGTCCACTTGTGCCCTGGAGTTACGTGGTCTTCAGAAGACCCCCTTCTCCCTGGAGAAGGGTCAACTAAGGAGTGCCGCTTGAACTGGAGTCAGCATGTCGGTGCCATCCAGAGGTACGTGGGTACAGTTGGCAGCATTGAAAAAATCATATTCTCACTTGTAAAAAGAAATCGTATCGCCGGCATCTACTAGACTGAACCTTAAGTTAAAAATAAAATAAAATGAAGGAAAGCAAACAATTCCCCCAAAATAACATCTAGCTGTCAGTCACAAATCCAAAGTCTTAATGCCTAATTCAGCAACTTGTTCCCTGCCCCCTCTGGGGGTCCTGAGGAGGTATCCAGGAGAGATTCGTTTGTACCGCGGGTTTGTCTTTCAAAGCACCCTCAGCTGCCAGGCTCGAGCAGAGGAAGGGAGAAGGCTGGCATGGCGGCTCTGGCCCAGCCGTCCGGAGGATGGGATGAGGGAATGGACTTTGCTGGGCTCACTCGTGAGTGGGTGTGTTCTTTCCAAGTGACGTCTGTATGTTCTCTCTGGAAGGGTCTCTGGACTCAGGACTCCTGTGGAACCACCTCCATGAGCTTCTGGCACAGGACTGTCGTGCAGACTATTTGGGAAGAAAAGGAAACCAGGTTATGTGGAAGGACGAGTGGGGCGCAGCCTGCCAGTCAGTCTGACAAGAGGTGAAAATCATTCCCATCCTCAGAGGGTGACTGGCCAGGTTAGCCCATAGAGGTAAACACCTGTGCATACAGAGTACTGAGTACTCGGGTGTGTCTGACAGTTTTAATACCAAGGAGCCACAATCCTATGATGGAGAGGGAAGGGGAGAAGGGAAAGAGACCAGTGGGTAGATACCACCTCCCATGTGCCAGGCACTGTGCTAAGCCCTTGTTATAAACATCATCTCCTTTGGTCCTCACAAAAACCCTGCAAGGTCAGGGCTATTATTCTCCCCCATTTTACAGTTAAGGAAACTAAGGCAGGCAGGAGGTGAGTGACTCGCCCAGGATCAGACTAGTAAGTGTCTGAGGCTCAATTTGAACTCAAGTCTCCCTGACCACAGGCCCAGCTCATAGAGGCAGGTTCCAGTTACTCACAGATGCCTTGAAGCAGCCACTTGGGCTTGTTTTGCCACCAGACACCGATGAAGTAAATAGGAATTCCTGTGAGGATGATGACGAAGCCAATCGCACACTCCACTGGAGTTTTCCAGAAAGACACGACTATCAGGAACAGGCAGGCCAGGATGAAAAAGACGGGTAAGATGAGATTCACCTGGGGGTGAGAGCAGACAAGCATGAGCACCCAGGAAAGCAGTCCAGCGGAAAGTGCCGAGCGAAAACACGTGTCAGACAGAGCCTGGTGCTCCTGCGCCACTTTCTCTTTTATCCCATGCTCACTGGGCTGAGCACAGAGGCACCAAGCTTCTCTACACCTCAGGGAGACCCACAAGTTAATATGCACCCCCACACACCTTTAAACTGAGTGTCTGCCATGTGCCTGACACTATGCTAAGCTTTAGTATTCAGCATCTCATTTGATCCTAACAACTTGGGAGGCAGGTGCTCTTGTGATCCCCATTTTACAGATGGGGAAACTGAGAAAGACAGCAGGGAAGTGACTTGCCCATGGTCACACAGCTACTGAGTGTCTGAGGCCAGATTTGAACTCAGACCTTCCTGACTCCAGGGCCAGGGTTCTATCCACTGAGCCACCTGGCTGCCCCACTTGTTGGCAGCAAGCTGAGGAGCAAAAAGAGAAAAAAGGGGCTCCTGAATGAGCAATCAGCAAATCAAGCCCACAAATACTCCTTGAAAGTAAATACTTTAGCAGAGAATGTGGGGACCTCGCTAGACTTGACTTAAAAGTCGTTTTCTCAGGTTCTCACTTGCTAATGTCCCCAGTCCCCTGAGGAGGAGGTGCCAGGAGGGCTGCAGAAGTTCCCCAGAAAACAGCTTTCAGGCTGTAAAGCAGCACTTTAGGAAGGCATCCCCATTTCCACACTCAGGGGTGGCCATGGATCCGAGCCCTACAGAACAGGGACACTTGAGTCCCAAAGTCTGGACACAGTTAAGAGTCGGGAAGGTGAGGCTCTACTTGGCCCCTAACCACCATGAATCATGGTTAGGCAACCATAGTCAGGTGTCCTTGACCCTGTGGGGACCCTCATCCACTGGCTACAATATAGGTGATACCTGTGGCTTTCTGTCAAGTCCTTCCAGATGACCTTGGAAGGGAATTCCTGCTCAGATCCAGCTTGGTCTAGGGAGGAGAGGCTCGCTCCCCATTCCCCTTCCAGGTCTTGAAATTCTGACCCCAGCCATCTGCAGGATTTTCATTGCCTCCTGGGTCTCCGTAAATGATTCACCCAGTGGAACATCTGCCCTCCCTTTGGGGATACAAGCTCCAAATCAAAGCCATCCTAAGGGTCACAGAGCCTCCCTCTCTGATGCTCATGGCCCTTCTCCACCGTCCATCAGTCGGGGGGCAGGTCTAGGTCAGTCTGAGGGGAGGCCTTACAGCCTCTGCTCCTGTGACCAGTCCTAGTGCTTATTGAGAGCTCACTTGGATTAGCCCCATCATAAGCTAGAAACACAGGATTCTGGGATGTCTCCCAGACTTCTCAGGAAAAACCTCCTCCTGGGTATTCCGGGGGGCCAGAAGAGGACCGTAGTGAGGACGTGGGTGGGGAGGAGGGTGTCCCCAAAGGTCTACAAGCTTATCCCCAGCAGGTGGAGCCAGAATCCAATTCGCTTCCAGTGTGGATAGAGCGGATTCCCAAGTACACGGGCAATGTTTGTAGAACTTGGACATCTAACTTAAACAAATAGGAACAGAGACCTGGGACATACCCAACATTTGCCAGAATACCACAAAACAGAGGTAGCAGCCAGCTCCTTTGAGCTCCTTCAGTTAACAGACAAGCACTAACTATCCCAGGCCTGACTGTCCCCCAAGCTGTGCTGGGGCCGTGACGCAGTATCTCTGCTAAAGGAGCCTGCGTGAGGTCGCCCAGGCTTCCCTTATTTGGCTTCCTCTCTCTGCACTGTGCCCTAACAGAGCTTGTAGAACTCAGCCAGACAGGCGGACGTTTCTCAGCCAGCCCTCCAAATTGGGACATTTTCTCTTCCCTGGCCTAAGTTTTGTGGTCTCGGTGAGTAGCAGATGGGTACCAGGCTAGGAGTCCTATCTATGAAGGCCATTCCCTTACAGCTGGTTTTCTACAGGCTTTCCTTTCCCTCTTTGAATTCTGCAGGGCAGCTCCACCAGTGGGACAGTGTATTTACCACAATGGAGAGAAGATCTGGGGTCAAAACCAGTGGTTAGAGCAACTTGGTGATGACTGGGCCAAACCTTGATAAGGATGGATGGGAAATGATTTGATCTTTTTTAAGGGAATCAGGGCATCTGAAGATGACAGTTGAGTTGTGCCCTTAAAAGGTAGCCAATGAGAACCACCTTTGATGTTAACTGGGCATCTCCCCAAAGACACAGCCCAGCCCCTGGGGGCTGGCCAGCAGATTAGACTTTTCTCCTTGAAATTTTGGCTTACAAGTCTCTTCTTTAGTCAGTATTTTCAAATCCAATGGCAAAACAGAAAGAGAATTGAAGGGTGGATTGGAGGGAGAGAAAGCCTGTCCTTTCCAAGGCTTCTTAAGAGGCCGAGGACAGGATGGCCAAAGAGAATTAGTCTCCATACTTTTCTCTCTACAAACAGGCTTCAACCTTGACTTGGAGGGAATACATGTCAAAGGCAAGCAGTCTGTCTATGTGACCTCCTGCCCAAGGAAACTCCTAACTTCTTTGCTCAGACTGCCAACAAGGCAGGGGCAGCTTATGAATGCCTACTGTGAGGTGGGTACCTGCCAATTAAGAATTGGATGGGCACCAGGAACTGGTTTCGAAGTGCCCAGGGAAGAGCTGCTTACTGCCTGCTTCATTCCCACAAAGCTCATCGAGGGCCCCAGGTATCGTGTTAACTTAGCCATATGGCCTGGCCTTTTGCATAAGCCCAAACAAGTGTAAAATACAACCTTTCACTTGGGGACAACGACCCAGGAAAACAAATTCAGAGGAAGCAAAAATCATTCTCCAAGGAACTAGAAAGATATTTAGTCCAGGTGCTGCTACACTGGGGACAAAGTGGGGACAGGTCCCCTGGGCTTTCCCCTTGGTAAGAGGACATTCAGTGTGGACTTGATGAACGAGTTGCAGAAACGTCCCAAAAATTCCGTTGAGTCAATGGAGTTGGAACTACACACCTGCAGGACCTTCCCAAACCGGAAGCAAACCTCTCTGAGCAAGGGAGGAACGGCCCTAAGAAATAAGATTGCATCTCTCACCTTTATGGGTCTCTCCAATTCTGGTTTCTTAAAGCGGAGCCACATCATCCCAATGATGGCCAGGGCCACACAAAGCCAGTTGAAGAAACTGAAGAAGTTGATGACGGAGAAGATGTCATTGGAGAAAGCGTAGAGCAGGGTCATGGCGCACTGCAAGGCACAGACACAAGAGGGATGAGCCCGCAGGCTCAGGCACATGAGGATCATGACGTCCCCCACACACACCCTTTGTCAACAAAAAGGGAGAGTAGCTTATCCTAGGAAGCAAAACTGGTAAAACTAATGCTGTTTTGGTTATCCAGCAATGGGTAACCACTGGAGTACCACTGGAGAGGGAAAATGTTCTCTTCCTGTCTTCTCTAAAGAAACTTCCAAAGATTTCCTGTTCTCATCTGGCTTCCTTGGGTTCAAATCTCAGCTAAAATCCCCTCTTCTGTAAGAAGCCTTTCCTGATTCCCCCCGTCCCACTGCCAGTGCCCCACTCCCTCTGCCCCATCTCTATCTCCTCTGTCTCCCCACTAAACGGCGAGTTCTTGAGAACAGGGCTTACCACTGGCCTATTGGGATATGCCCAGAGCTCATCATGGTGCCTGGCGCCTCGAGGGCACTTCCTAAATGCTTGGTGACTGATTCTTATTTCAAAGTCCCATTCATGAGAAGCATGAAGACCTGGGTTCAAATCTTGTTCTGGGCCCAGACTACGCTAGCACAGTCATTAACAATTACTCTGAGCCTAGGTTTCCTCATCTGTAAATCTGAGATAACAAGGACACGGACCTCCCAGGGCATTCATGTGGATCAACTGAGATCATTCTTGCACAGCCCCTGTGAGCCTCTAGCTCTGTCTAAATGGGGGCCATTAGCCTGGGGGGGTTCCTAGGAGAGAGCGACAAGGCTGCAGGCTGGCTTTTGGCTAAGTTACTCGTGATGGGAACGACCCTGGATTTGGTGTCCCAAGACATGGGCTCTGGTCCCAGCTCTGCCATCCCACCATGATGTGTCTCTAGAGGAATCACTTTCTCCCTTAGGGGCTGTACCGTGTCCCACCTCCAGGCATGTCCCCTGGCTGCGCCCCATGCCTGGTACGCTCACCCTCCTGGCTTCCCTGGCTCCTTACGAGTCTCAGCTGAGGTTCCCACCTTCCCTCGGAGATTCCATCCACTCAATCCTATCTGTATCTCACCTGTACATGGTTGTTTGATGGCATTTCCCTATTAGACTGGCAGCTCCCCAAGGGCAGGGGCTTTTTTTGTCTTACTTTCTAACTTCAGCACTTTGAGTAGTATCTGGCATTTAATAAATTGTTGTGGACTTGGTGCAATTAAACAATCTGTCCCTTCCAGCACTAACAGCTGTCATTTCTATGTGCCTATCAGAGGAGAAAGGGCTTGTATCTGTAGCCCTGGGCTCAGAGCTAGGCTCTGCTTCTTGACCATGGGCTAACCCACTCCCTCTTCTGGAGGGGCCTCTAACTGCTCATTTGTTTAAAAAAAAGGTTTGGGCCTAGATCAGGAGTCCCCAGCCTGGGGAATGTGTACACTTGGGGGATACAGGAAACACATCAAGGGGAGAACAGGAGTATTGGGTGTGCAGGTACACTGTTATTGAAATGAACTAATCCCTCTATCTTCCTTCACATGGACTGAGGTATGGGAAGGGACACAGGGACTGATGGCTGGGAGAACTCCTGGATAGTATGGTCTGAGGTCCTTCCCAGCTCAGAAAGTATAGGCAGGTTGCTATGACTCTGCAGGTAGCCTCCCTCCAACCCAGAGATGGCTGTGCTCCTAACCAGGGCAGGAGCAGGGCCTGTGAAGGGCTTACCGTGAATACAAGGGATGGCACAGGAGTCAGGTTCTTGGGGTGGATCATGGAAAGGATAGAAGGCAGGTGGCCCTCCCGGGAACCTACAAAAAACAACCTGCAGGCAAGAGCAGAGTAGGCCTTTTTTCTCCCCATTCTGGCAAGGTCCCTCCCAGAAACGTGACTAATCCCGCCAGGGGTATTTAGAGTGAAAGACAGTCAGAAAGCCATTGTAAAGATAAGAGACTCCTTCACTGCCTAGTGCCCACCCCACTCCCCAAGGCCTCAGCCCAGCACAGTCACTGGTCCTGACCAGCTCTCATCCTCCTACACAAATCCCCAGCATGGCCACTGTCTACATCCTGACAACGTCTGAACTCTCCTTCCTGGGAATGTCATCTCACAGGGCCCGTTTCCTAGCTCTGAATCCCTGGAAACACTCAGTGGAAGTGGGAAACCTTTAGGGCAGGCCAGAGGACTACCTGGAGGAGGTGAAAAGGGAGCCATTGACCGATCCAAAGCAGGACAAGCCCACAAAGACAGGGATGATCCAAGACATGACGCCCAGGTGATAGTTTCCAAAGTCCTAAAAACACAGAATTTGCAGTTAGGAAGCTACATCCCACAGAGGTTCAGGGTCACACAGGCAAGTAACTAAAGTGAGAAAAAGCATGGAGGCAGATCACCACCTAATTTTTGGGCTATGTGCCTGTAGGTTCTCAATATCTCCATCTGTGAAATGGGGAAATCACTCATGATTCATTTTTTACTGAAACATAAAGTCTTCAAGCAAGAGCTTTCAAGTCTCTTCTAGTTCTAAGTCTGAAATCACAGTCCCATTCAAAGAAAGAGGTCACTGGCACATGAAAATGATGTAGGAGCAGCTCACTTTATATGAACTACTCATAGGCCTGGTTGTGTTGGGCTCAAATAGGGAAGGCATTAGGAAGGCACCGCCAGTATGGCAGAGATGCCTCCCCAGGGCCCCACCATCTGCTTCCTGTCAGGCCAATGGTAATGCAAGCAGCAAGTTGCACTGTAACCCCCCTGCCACCCCCACCCCCAACAAGAGAGATCTCGAGCTGCCTGAGCAGCAGGAAGATGTGTTCAACCTGCCTACGAGGCGAGGGTCACCAAACAGGCAGGATGAGACCTTGGAAGGGGGGCCAAGCTCAGGGGAATTCACCTTCCCTTCCCAATGCTGCCCAAATCAGCAGGGAGGAAGAGGAGGAAGACAACGTCACAGTGACACTGAAGGTGGAAAACTAGACAGGCCCAAAGTGACAGCCCTCCCCAGTGCTCAGCTGTCTCCATGATAGTGGAAGGGCACCAGAGATCCAGAGGGAACCACTTTTCCTACATTTACCAGATACCTCTGTTGCTAGGCCACTGATCTCCAAGATAATGCTTCTTAAGAAAAGCCGATTCAATCTTGTCCCTGCACCAGCTGCACAATCCACCCGAGGACACCCCGTCCATCAGTGCTGGGGAAAGGAAAAAGACGTACCACAGCCACAGCTTCTGAACTCAACATCTGCTCAGTGGACAAGGTGGTGAAGTAAGCCAGGTTGGTCAGGACGTACACTAAGGTGACCAGAGGAAGAGAAATGATGATGGCCAGGGGCAAGTTTCTGAAATAAGAAGAACACAGTCCCATGAGGGGTGAGAATTTGGCCTCCCCAAAGGGGGTGTGCCCTTCGGCAGGTCCTGAGAGTCTGGGAGGGGCTGGGGGAAGGGGTATCCCACCTGGGCTCAACCCCCAGTTTGGTTCCCTTCCAAGGGGAGCTGGAGGATTACTGTGTGTGCTTTCTGTCTCTGTATGAGGGCTCCAGTGATTCCTCTGGTTGTCTGCATTCTCCACTGGGTGAGATACATGGAATCATCTACCAGATAAGTATTTGATACCTTGTATCAGAGATAACTCAGAGACCCTGTTATCCACCTTGGTAGAGACCGAGACATGTATATGTTTGGACCCTGTCTACACTAAATTGCTGGTGAGGACAAATGAACCGAATAAATAAAATGAGCTTGTTGTCAGCCCTGATAATGGGGCCCAGTCCATAAGAGTCCAGAAGGCCAGAAGTGCTGGCCAAGAGGTTCCACGCTGATGGAACGATCGTCAACCACTCAACAAGTGTATCAAAATTTGGACCAAAAGGCGCAAGACTAACAAAACACCTGAAGCCCACTGCACTTCATGGGACAGAAACAAAGGAGTGGAAGCCTGGCAATTCCTCTGAACCTCAGTTTCTTCTTCTGCAAAATGGGGGTGACTCATACTGCCTGCACTTACTTACTGGATTGTTTTTAGAATAAAACTGATCTTAGGCAATTGGTAAGCACGAACACTGCGTCAGCCAGCTTTACGGCCTGATGTTAACGATGAGGATTCTAAAGCATCTACATGTGCACATTCTAAACCTACAATAATGGGCAAGCAGTGATACTGAGAATAACCCTAAGGCTCTAAGAGATTTGAACACTCTCCCCTTACCATTCAAATCCAGTCCTACTACAGACTCAAATGCACTGTACCAGGAGCTGATCTGTGCTTGAATCATTGCCCAATATCTATTTCTGTTCTTACCCAGTGTCTCAGCACGGGCTTGGAGCAAAATTCTACTTTACTGATTCTAACCCTACCCCTCTCCCCCAATTCTCTAGTTTGCTTTGTTAATAAATGACATTTGGAATTAAACAAGTCATTTTACCTTCGTGCCTTGGTCTCCTCATGTCTAATGCTGAATTGGTGCGGGAAGAGGAGGAGCAAGGAAGCTACAAATCTAAGATTCTATAAGTGGGGCCATACTGTCCACAGAGACCGAGTTTCACCTAGCACAAGAAGCAACAGGTCTTCCTCAGCATGAACATCTCTGGTTCTTGGTCCTGGCCCAAAAAGAGATGCTAGAAAGGTCACTACTTTTAATAAAGGGTTTAATAAAGATGGGATAGAAGACCATCCTTGCCTAGGACCTGAGGTTCTGAAAGTGAAAGGATCGCCTTCAAAGTAGGATGCATGGTTCCATGGGGGTAATGACCAGTTCTCCCACTAGCTGCCGCTGAAAACTAACTGGCCTGAATGAAAAGGGGCTAAGTGTGCTCCACAAAACAGAATGGTAAGTAGCATATAATCAGAAGGTCAGGAACACAGTGGTCTGATCTTGTCTTAGGCACTTACTAAAGTGTGCCCCTAGACAAACCAATCAACATCTCTGGGACTCAGTTTCCTCACCCATAAAATGAGCATAATAAGGACACTTAGCTCAGAGTTATGAGACTCAAATGGGATACATGTAAAGTGCTTTGTAGACCCTAAAGTGCTACAAAAATGTTCGCTTTTGTAGCCACTGCAGGAGAACATAAGCTACGGAAGGGCAGGTACTAGCATGCATGCAGGAGGCACTTTGTAAATGCATTCTGAATGGTTGAGCTAAATGGTCAGGGGAAAGGCTGCCTGGTCACTGCAATGCCAACTCTTAGAACTTAGCCAGCAATTGAAATGACATAGGGGATGGAGCTCATTAAGGGGAGGGATAAAATGAGCTGTAATGGTTCATTCTGACTCTGGGAGGCCATGGGACATAATGGAAAGAACTTCTGACTGGGTATTCCCCTGGGTTCCAGTCCCAAGCCTGGCACTCGGTACATCTCTGGCAAGCTGCTGTTTGGCATACACTCGACAGTCACTCGATCGAGGACATGGGCTTGAACCCTGGTTCCCCTAGCTATGATCCTGGGCAAATCCCTCTCCCCTAGACGCTTCACTTTCTTCATTTATAGAATATACAAAGGAGGGGGGCTGGCCTTGAGCGCCTCTCAGGCCCCTTCAGGCTCTAAGGGCACAGTCCTTCTAAGGATCCTCTCAAGGCTTCAGTTTCCAGGGCTGTCATAAATATAAGAAGTTACATAAAGTCTTCTGGAAACTAGAAAATGCTACAAAAGAAAGTCTGAAAATTACTGTTTATAGCAAGATTTTATAATATGTATATAAAAAGTCTAACTCAACTTGTATTATCATAGCCTGAGACCAAAACGAGAGAAGCCTCAGGTTGTCCAGTCTGACCCTTCCATTTAGACTTGAGGAAGTGGGGGCTTCGAGGCCTTCGGTGTCATACACACGTAAGGGGCAGAGCAGCGGCAGAGCCTGAAGCCAGGCCCTGGACAGGAAGCCCAGAAGGCTTGTTCACCGTCCCTTGTGGTCCCTGTCCCTTGAGGAAGTAGTGAAAGCAAGCCCACTAAGCCCTTCCAAATGATGCAAATCTAATGTACTCTAGTCACAAAGACAGATCAGATTACTTAACTGCACACAAGTGTGAAGCTATTTTCCTTAAACCCTCCACCCCTACCCTCAGCATTGCTATCTCCCCAGCCTTTGCACTTCTTCCAGTAATCAGGTTTCCACTTTGCTCACTTTCACCTAACCCTGGGTCTTATCTATTGTGTCTTGCCCAAAATAGCCTGATTGCTAGATGGTGAAAAGAAAAAAGCAATAGACCCTCTCCCCTCTCAGGAACTTCACGGAGCTGGCCTTCTGGTATAAAGGGAGTGCAGAGAAAGACTTGGACCCAACCCTGGACAGCCTCCTCAAGTCCCCCTGATTCTGCTGGTGAAGGCCCAGTGGTGGTACTAGCTCAGGCCCAGATCTGTGGTCTCATTCATAACCAACTGATTGGTTCTGTGCGTGTGTGTGTGTGTGTGTGCATGTGCGTATTATTACTTCATCTACACAAGGCGCTCTTTGCCAGCAGTGGCCCCCATACTGCCTTAAACCTCTGTCTGTTCCCATAGTGGAGAGCACAGGGCTGAGTGCCTTGGCTGCCATTACACCTTGCCCAGTGGATGTGCGGGACGGCTGCGTGTGAGTCAGGGCTCGGGCTGAAATCCTGGACGCCATGCCTGCCACCTCTATCCATGAGCGGGCAGCTCCATGTGATCTCTGGGATGTTTGCGGGCAGCAGGAGCTACCTCTGAGGTAAGAGGAAGAGGAAGACAGCTGGCTGAGAACTGGTCGCCCAGTACTGGCTCTGAGGAACCTCCACAGGGCTTGACACAGGTGTAAGGGACCACAGGAATCATCTAGGCCACCCCTTACAAAGTCCTAACTGACTTGAGCTCAGCTGAACAGCGACTTGGGCAGGCCCTCAGCCTGCTCTCATGCTCAAGGCTCCTTCCCTTTCCACCACCTCAAAGGTTAGGAAGACCAGCCAGGCCCGGACAGCTGCCCGCCTCCCTTCTTCCTTCAGCTTTTACTTCGGTTCCTTTCTTCCAAGGGGGGTAAAATGTCTCAGAAATCCTCAGTGGGTCAGTCTGTTCGCAAACACACCCAATGGTAAATGCTTCTCTATTTAAAAAATAATCTAACAAGAGATCTCATTTCAGGACTCTGATAAGAACTCCCCTCTTCTGCCTTCCAGATGAGCTACCTCTCCAACTCAGCCTGCCCCTAGTCAGGCCAGCAGCAGCTGTATCAGAGCCCCACCCAGCTCTCTAGGCCCATGCTCCCAATGACATCTCCGTAGTTCTTCTGCTCAGTTTGCCCAGCCTTTCCTGGCTGTGTGCACTTGTGATTTTGAACAGCAAATGTTAATAGCATGGGACACAGCTCCTTCTTCCAAGGAGAGGCCAGGAGGTGAGGTCCCAGTCTCCTCAGCTTTGTATGCAAGATGGAAGGTCAGTGGTGATCAAGGCACCACAAAGTGGGAGCTGTCTGGTCCAACCCCCTCATTCTGTGGATGAAGAAGCTGAGGCCCAGAGAGGAGTAGTGACTACAGGGGGCACCACAGAGCACCAAGCCAGGAGTCAGGAAGAGGAGCTCAAATCTGGCCTCAGACACTCGGTAAGCTAAATGACCCTGGGTAAGTACTCTGTCTGCCTCAGTTTGGGTGGTAGTGAGGCGCAAACATTTATAAAGCATTTTGCAAACCTTAAATTGCTAGGTAAACGCCAGCTGTGACCCGAGTTTGTGGCAGAGTGGTGACAAGAATCCAAAGCTCTTTCTGCTAACCCCAGACCATCTGTCCTAACTTCTCAGCACCTCGACTTCCAAGAAGAGGGCAGCTGATCTTTATGAGAATAGGAGAACTGAAGTGTCGGGCTTGGGGTTTTATTTTATTTGACTGGAGACGGAACCTCCAGGATCCTGTCACATACAGAGTCAGCCCAAATGCCCGAATCTGGGGCTCCCTTTCAGAGAAGCCCAGGTTATTCCATGGTTCATAAAATTCATAATCATGTTTGTTACACATACCTGTAAGGGTTTATCATCTCCTCCGTGACAAAATTCAAGTAGTTCCTGAAATTTAAAAGACAGAGTTTTAACATTTTCCCTCCCTGGGTCTTTAGAAAACCAACACTGAAATCGACAGACAGGAGGATGACCTCCCTCCCAGGGGCTCTGGAGTCTCAAGGGCTAAGAATAAACCCTCTGGATGTGACTCGGTTTCCATGGAAGGCTGTCCTGCTCCAAGGGCTCCCAATTTGAGATAGAGCTTTCCAGGCCTGAGGAATGGATACCTTGGGGTGAGTCATGGTCCACAAGGTAGTCTTATCTGCTTCAAAGTTAGGCAATGGTCATGTAGATCAGGGATGACTCTACTAGAGTAGGGTCCCACGTTATTTCCCATCAAACAGAACCTTTAAGGCCATAGTGAGTGGAAGTAGTATGCAATGTGACCTCCTTGTAGGGCACTAAGAAACCTAAGGTGGGTGGTATCTGCTGGTAATCTGCCATTACACCTTGCCCAGTGGCAAGCATGCCAGGAGCAAGCAGGTGGCCAAAGGCAAGGATGTAGGAAAAACACTAGAAATCTTCCCCATGCCTCCTAACTAACCAAAGTGGACTGGTGCTCCCCCCAGATCTGGCTCTGCCGCTCACCTGGCCCCTGTTCGGTCCAGTCCCTGCTCCTAAGAGGCTCACCCTTCAACCTCTGCATCCATAAGCACATGGGCCTGGATCTGGGATCCAGTGTTCAACACAGCACTGGGCACACAGCAGCGCTCAGCCATTCTCCATCCCCTGACCAGGGTCTTCAGGGGTCAGCCACCCAGAGGGCGGTTTTTCAAAGAAACCGCTGTAGTATTCCAGTCCTGGTGACAGTCCAGTCAGCCACAAGAGTTCTCTATTCTCCTTCTACTGAACTGAACTCTCAGTTATCTAGCCTGCTGGAGGGAAGGGCAGCTAGGTGGCGCTACAGTGCACAGAGTGCCGGGTCTGGAGTCAGGAAGACTCATCTTCCTGAGCTCAAATCCAGCCTCACTTACTAGCTGTGTCACCCTGGGCAAGTCACTCGACCCTGTCTGCCACAGTTTCTCATCTGTAAAATGAGCTGGAGAAGGAAATGGCAAACCCCTACAGCGTCTCTGCCAAGAAAACCCCAAATGGGGTCATGGAGAGTCGGACGCGACTGAAACTTGAACTGGAGGGAGGCGGGAGTGTTTACACACCTGTATCTTGGAAATGGATTTTAACATGGGCCTATCCGATGTAAAACAGGGGGCACATCAGACAAAAATGGAGTCACTCCATTAACGTGCCTCAGTCTCCTCAATCTATTCCTCTGTTCCTTGGTCTCCGAAGCTGGACAAAAAGGCAGGATCACCACCCTAGCAATACAACTGCTTCACTGCCCCCCAACCTGCCCCATCTCTGGAAACTTGGTTAGATTAAATCCGGGGAAGTATTAAAATTTCTGGTTGAAGGTAGCAGCAATGAGGGAGGATGAGCTGTAGACGAGAATATCTAGTGCCGTCTGAGGGACTCCTGCCACAGTGATAACTCAGGGGCTGTGGAAGCCTCGAATGGGAAGTAAAATGTGAAAGGTGCTGTGGCTGGGCCGGACAGCTGGGACTGCCTACCAGGCCCATGACGCCCTTCTCCATTTTGCTCTGTACTAACTGGTCTTTTCCTCTACATGGATACTTGGGAGCTGTGTTCCCAGAAGAGCTCCTGACCCCCATTCCCATATCTGCTGCCATTCAGGCCTGCAGGTGGTCCTCACTGACCAAGTATTCTTCTTGTCTCCTGTAGCCTCTTAAAAACCTACGTGCTCTCGCTACCCTGCCAACCTGATCCATAACTATGGGCATGAGGGGCAGCTACAGACTTGCATTTGTGACCCAGCACAGCCCTTGCTCTTTCTATGGACAGAAAGAAAGGGCATCCTAAAGCGGCCCAAAGATCACAAAGCGACCACTTCCAAGAGTAGCCACTGTCCGACTGTAAACTGAGCTACGACCCCCTACAGGAAGCACAGGAAGACCCTCCAGCATCTTACCAGCCACCGTAGGCAAAGAGGCCGCTGTACAATGCCAGCACTATGTTCCCAACATCTAAATTGGTGCCTTCGAATGATAGCTGGGGGCTCAAATTGGAGACTTCACCTGCAAAATGAAACAAAATGAAGGAAGGGGACAAAGTCATTAGCACATCCTCAAAGGTTGTGGT
>CM053625.1:345581252-345611170 GCA_028646595.1 Phalanger gymnotis | reverse complement strand
CAAACAGAAGGTCAGACAGGTCCCACCGATTTAAGAGGCACCCAAATGGTGCAGTGAGTAGAACAGCGAACCTGGAGTCGAGAAGATCTGAGTTCAAATCTAGCCTGAGACATTTTCTAGCCATGTGATCCCCGAGCAAGTCACAACCCCTGCCCCAATTTCCTCATCTGTAAAATAGGTATAACAATAGCATAGACCTCCCAGGATGGTTGTGAGGACAAAAAGATGAAGCATTTGTAAAATGCTCTGCAAACCTTCAAGTGTTATCTACACACTATTTGAGAGACAGGCTATCAAACAGTATCCACTGAACTGATATCCCCCTCGGAGAAGGACATTAGCTGCTTCCTGCCCGCTGGTGACCAGACCTACTGAGAAATCGTGGAAAGGGAGAGCTGGGAGGGACCTGAGAGCATATGGCTTTAGCCACCTTAAGGCCTGTGCTTTTAACCCTCTAGGTGGTTCCCTCCACAAACACGGAGGGCGCTGATTCCATGGCAGATAGTCTCTATGAGCCACTGTGGCCCCAAGCATCAACCGACAACCTTGCAGCCCACCCTTCCAGTATGGGTTTTACTGGCAGAACCTTCAAGACAGAATGTGGCAAAATAGCATGGAATTCATGCTGATTCTTAGACTGACTCCCATTCCTTCCCTCTCTAAGCCTCAGCTATAAAATGGGAGATGTGTCCTAGATCTCTCAGGTCCTTGTCAAATTCCCACAAGCCTTTGACGATGCTCAGGATCACTTCCACCTTAGGAAAAGGCAGAAGAGGACTTCAAACCACAGGACTCACCATCAGCACATAGGAGAAAGCACACAGATTCTGAGAACTTGGGTTCAAATCCCACCCCTGACATCGGTTTGACCCTGGGCCTTGGTCTTCTCACTTACAACATGCAAAGGTGGGGTGGGCCTTCAAGGCAGATTACAGCTTCTACATCTCTGAACCTGGGATTTTATTTATTTCAATGTTGTTTTAAAACATACTTGTCTTAAAATATATAATTGTGCCTTAACAGCCAATAAATGTGAAGACTAGAGAATCAGGGGAAGACCTGAACGAACTGATACAGAATGAAGTATGAAGAACCAGGAAAACAAATACACGATGACAGCATTGCAAATGGAGAGTCCACAAACACACAACATGCTGAATACCATGTAAATAATCGAGCTGGGCTCTTAAGAGACCCTCTTTCTAACCAAGATGGGAGTCCTTGGGGGAAGAGCCCTGCATGTACACATTAGTGCTGGTTGGCTTTGCTGAGCTTAAGAACCAGAGGGAGGGGGGGAGGGTTTACATGCTTGTATTTTGGAAATGGATTTTAACATGGGCCTATCCGATGTAAAACAGGGGGCACATCAGAAAAAATGGAGTCACTCCATTAATGTGCCTCAGTCTCCTCAATCTATTCCTCTGTTCCTTGGTCTCCAAGCTGGACAAAAAGGCAGGATCACCACCCTAGCAATACAACTGCTTCAATGCCCCGCAACCTGCCCCATCCCTGGAAACTTGGTTAGATTAAATCCGGGGAAGTATTAAAATTTCTGGTTGAAGGTAGCAGCAATGAGGGAGGATGAGCTGTAGACGAGAATATCTAGTGCCCCTTGTTTTCCTATCCTTTTTTTCCAGTCTTATGGCTCTCTGGGAAGGTGATAGAGGTGTTTGGAGATAAAAACAAGGTAAAAAGATGTCAATAAAAATTGTAAAAATATTTAGCTGCTTTCTTCCCTAGAATCACTTCGCTTTGTCAATTCGTGGGATGGGATCCCCATGGTGATTCCCTGGTGTAGGGCCTACAGTACACAGTCCCACAGAACCAGTGGCCCAGGATACCAAGAGCCTGAGGGATTTGCCCAGTGTACCACAACCAATATATGGCAGAAGGGGACACAGACCCCCAGACTTCTCAGCCACTGACTGGTATGTGAGGATCCCTGTGGACCACACAGTGACTTTGTTTTAAAATGCAATCTTATCTGTGTTCTTACATTTTATTTGTTTTATTCAACATTTCCCATTGTAATCCAATGGGAACGGCATGTGGGAGTTCTGTGGGCTGCACGTTTGCCCCTCTGGGCATCCTCCCATGCTGGTTCTCATGTTATTTCTTGGGTCCCCGCAAAGACCATCACGCTGACAAGCTTTACATCATTCAGTCATTCCCTAATGAGTCAAAGTCAAGCCATGTTTAGCTAGCACACACAGAATCACCATCAAGTCTTATGTATGAATGGTGCCCCAAGGACTGCGACCAGCCTGTCAAAGGTGAAGATCAGGTCTGGAAAAAACCATCTTTGCTTTTGGCCATAGGAGCCTTCGGCACACACCCTGGGGTGAGGGGATGGCACCAGCTTAGACTGTAACCGAAGCTGTTTCCTGTTGTAAAATAAACCATGAGGGCCCCTAGCACATTCTCCTGCTGCGATTCAGGACCCATAGCCCAGAGCCAGGAAACAACAGCTGTGCAGTCAAGAGGAGCTGGGAGTGGATGCTTTAATTAGGAGACCACCTGTGGCCCTTCTGGGGCTGGAGCCTTGGCGGGAGGAGGAAGTGGGCAGGGGCCCCTCCACGCTAGTTAAGGAAGCCCATGGAAGCAACACTTCCAAAACCAGAGGCCTGGAAGCAGAAGGTTTGGGCTAAGCCACACCGATCGGTTCAAAGCCGCTGGTTTCTTGTTGTTCCCTGTCTTCCAAGGTCACCTGACATGGCTGCAACGGAGCTATGTATGTCAGATGTGTACATCAGGGAGGGGGGCCAGGGAGAAGACCAAAAACAATGTTGCAGGAACAAAACTAGACCTGAGGGCCTCTGAATTCCTGGCTGTTAATAACAACCACCATAGCTATGTCTGCAAAGTGCTTTATAAATATCATCTCATTTGAACTTCACATCAACCCTCGGAGGTAGGTTCCATTAATATCCCCATTTTACAGATGAGGAAACTGAGGCAAGCAGCACTTGCCCAGGGTCACACAGCTAGTAAGCACTGGGGGGGGCTGTATTTGAACTCAGGTCTTCCTCATTCCAGGCCCAGGACTCTACTGCAACACCCTGCTTCCATGGTTTCACCACGGACCTAGTGTAACAACCAGGGGTGGGCCCTACAGCTGTCTGCTGCTTAGGGCTCTCTCTAGTTAGCTCCTCAGGAATGAAGCTGCCACTTCCCCAAGTAAAAGGACACATTTACCTCTCACCCCTTGTTATAACAAAAGCAAACTACTCACAGGCCCGGGGCCTTTAACAAGTATCTTTCCTTTATTCAATCAACAAAAAATACACTAGAGAAGAGGGAGGCCATTCATCACACTGTCCTGCACAGAAGCCTAGACTGGGAGTCTGGACTTGCCCCTGCACCTCATGTGCTGTGGAGCCACAGACAAGTCACTTATTCTCCATAGATATTGGAGAAGAAAGAAGAAAAAAAACCGGTCAAGAAGAGGGGCGCGACTATGGCAGAATGAATAATGTGCATTCACCAGCAGACAGGGTTTCTGAGTCAGATGATCTGCCTCTTTTCCTTCGTCCTGAGAGAGCAGGAGTGGACGTCGGTTGATAACATATTAAACGTGTTTAAACGACGACCTGCCCCACTGACACCCAAGGTCCCGTGAGTACTAAGGATCTGTAAGATTCTGCACTTCGTCCTAACGGCTTCCAAAAGGGCTTAGCTCGCTGCTCAAACTGCTCTGGATCAGGACGTGGCCGCCCGGGGAGCCAGCCGGCGCCTCGGCCCTCCAGGCACCACCAAAGGATGAGAAAGGGGGTCAGCCTGGGCCTAAAGGTGAAAACAGGGTTCAGCTGCCTGTTCACTGGGACTGTGTGTTCCTAAACCGGGTGTTACCATCACCTCACCGTCTACAACAGAAAAAGCACCAGAGCTGCAGTCAACAGCCCTGGCTTTGAATTTTACCCCCCAACCATGTGACCACGGGCAAGGCCACATTCTCTGGGTCCCCTGGGGATGAGACTCTGCGGAGGATGGATCCTTTCCAGCTTTGACCTACGATACTGAGAATCCTGGGGGCATGCTAGCCGTTTTCTTGAGGGATCCAGGAGGGATCACAGTACTGGGGCTGGAAGGGGCCTCCAAAGGCCATGTGGTCTTAGCTAGAAGTCTCCTCATGTAAAAGGGCCAAGGTTTCTTCAGGTCAGGGACTCCTGTTACTTAGGTACTGACCTAACTAAGAGCAATGAGGAAGAGGCACCGATTCTGCTCATGCTCCAGAGGGCAGAACCAAGAATAAGGAAAAACCTCCTCTAACAATCCTAGTTATCCTAAGAAAGCACCTTCCTCCCACCAACCCCACCTCTGCAAAGGTGAACGACTCAGCACCAGACTTTCCCCAGGTGTTGGCGACCTTTACTTAACAGGTTTTTCTCCCTCTTTTTTATTCTTTCTTACATGGGAGGGACAGGAGAAGGATGTATTGGGAAAGAGGTGATGTAAAAACAGATCTCTTTTCTTAATCAGAGCTATCTTGGGGTGATGGGTTCCTCCCCTCATTGGAGGTCCCCACACAAAGTCTGGACCGGATGACCCCCTGGTTGTGCTGGAAGTGAGGATCTGTCTATGGTCACAGATTGCACTGGACAGCCACAGAGGTCCTTTCCAATCTGAAATTCTGGGATTGTGGGGACAGTTAGGGCTACAGGATTACTTATTTACAATAAACTATTTTCATCTCTCCTAACATGAAGCCTGAGCAGGCATCCAAGATAAGCACAGGATTTCCTACAGGTAAATGCACACACAAATGCTGCAGGCTCCAAAGGGGTGGAAAGGGAAGCGAGTACCTTTAGGGTAGACTCCCAAAGTTCCTGGGGTGTTGTCTACTGCTCCAGTTTATTTGTTTTTCTTAGAGGCTCAGAAGTTATTTGGTCTCAAGTCTTTTGATCTACAGCCTAAAATCCAGGCCAAGTGTAAGGGAAGAGAGTGAGGAAGAGACAGACATCTCCATCATTCATCTACTGGATGAGATGAGTGACCTCCTTTGAAGAAGAGGAAGAGCCGACTCCATGGGGCACACTAACATCTGACTGCCAGCCCCCACATGATCTATCTCAGAGACGAAGAGCTTCTCAAACTATGGCAGGCAGCAAAGTCACACAGCTATCAGCAGAACTGGGGTGTGATCGGCCCAGGAGAGGAGAGGAAGCTCAGATGCTCCCCCCAGGAGTGTTCTTTCCCTACCCTTTGAACCCCCAAGGAAAGGTTGCAGGCTTCCCTATGTGCCCATCCCATGTGGCTCCTGCAGTAGATGGCAGCTTTGACCCATGGCCATCATCCCATAAGGCATTCTTCCATCTGGGGTATTTCCCCTGACCTTGCCGTGCTACAAGGCCCTTTTCCCCATTTGTAATCCCCTAGAGGCAGAAGCATTGTCTTGGGTCAACGGCAAGGAAGGCATACCAAGGCAATGTTTCTAATGGGGCTGGGAGTGGTTGAGGGGGCCCCCAGAAGAGATAAAGAGCCAGGATTCCTTGGATCTGGGCATGGCTGAGATTGGTTAGGCTAGATAGAAACAGGGTAGACAGCTGAGAAGTAGCTTCACTCAGGTCCAAGCAGTCCCTGCCATAAAAAGGTGGTGACTTTTCAGACCCTTGAATCTGAATGTGTAGAAACTAGCACAAAGCTCACAGCCCTTTACCTCGTAACCTAAGAGGCTTAGAAATGAAGGCATCCTCCAATGCACCTTCAAGGTCCAGGCTCAAGGTCTGGTAGGAAAGATCCTTCAAGTTCTAGGCGTCCTCTTTAAGAGATGGAGAACAATTATGAATTGGAACCTCTGATTTAAGACAGGCTTCCTAAGGCGGCAGGGCAGTGACAGCACAACATACTACCATATGCCACTGGGCAAGACACCTTCTCTGGGCCTCAGTCTCCTCATCTGTAAAACAAGGGAGGGGGCTGGAAAAGACGATCCCTAAAGTTCCTTTCAGCCCTAAACCTATAACCCTGATTTAATGGTCTCAATCTTAACGGGCAATAAACCAAATTTTGCTCAAATGTTTCAAAAATGCTTCCCATCCTTCCTTTTCAGTTATTCTTTGGATACCCTCCTCCCCTGCCAATACTCTACCTGAAATGAGAGAAGAGAGAGAGAGAGAGAGAGAGAGAGAGAGAGAGAGAGAGAGAGAGAGAGAGAAACAGACAGAGAGACAGAGCTTAACATTTTACCATAAAGTATTCAGGTTAGGTATCAGGAAGAGATTCCAGTTGTGAAAACCTACTCATGTCCACACTACTGTATCTGTCTGGGTGCTTGCTGCTAACAATGGGCAGGGCTTGGCTGGCTGTACGTGCTACAAAACTGACTCTGATCCCCTAATCCTCCAGTGACTCCAGTCTCCCAAGGCCTGATGCCCAGCAGGGCTGGGGCTCCCTGGCCCCCTTCCCTAAGTCCTGGGGTTGGGTGGAAGGAGGAGAAGCAGCAAGAACCAGAACAAAGCTTCCCACTTGGCCTGCAAAGGGGTGATGTTGCTGTAGTTATCTGACCAGCACTGAAGTGCCAGTAAATGCTAGTAAGTGAGACGCTTTGATCAGGACCAGAGGCACAAAGACACAGGCCCTGGCCAAGATGCTTACAGAGGCCTTGGAGAATAGTAGCTGGCCTGACAGAAAGTGGCCCCCACCAAATCCTAAGGAAGCTTGCTATTTAAAGGGATAACATAAGGAACCCTTTCATAAACTGAATCAATGTCCCCAAATTTGTGCAAATCTGGATAACAGCAAGTTAGCAGAGAAGCTGGTATCTCTCAGTGAGCTCAGACCCATGAGAATCAGGTAAGGGAACTGGACAAGATCCACCTGGGGCTGAAGGTGCTCTGCAGCCTGGGGCTTCTCCTGAGGTCCCCACCACACCTATATCCAACAAACAGGGCACATTGTTGAAGTTTAGTTAGAGAGTGGGAGGAGCAAACCAGTGGCCTAGGAGAAGAGTTGGCTTCTCCCTCTGGCTCTGCCACTAACCAGCACTGAGATGCTTTTCTGGGCTTTGTTATCTCTAAAAAGGGAGTTAGAAATTTAAATTCTAAATCAACAAGCATATATTAAGTCTCGACTACAGACCATGAGCAATGTTAGGTTTGGGAGATAGGACAAGAAAGGAACAGGTAATGCCCTCAAGAAGCTTACATTCTAGGAGACAGAAAAAGTGGACACACAGTATATATAGACACATACAAGGTAGTTCTTGGAGGAAGAGCTCTAATAGCTAAGGTGGGGAAGGAGGAGGTCTTCATGTAGGAGAAAGAGCTTGATTTCCATCAAATTCCAGGATTCTCTAAGGCAGAGATGAAGAAGAAATGCATTCCAAGCTAGGATAAAGGCATGACAACAGGAAGGCCAGAAGGCCAGCGTGGCAGGAACACCACTCAGGGTCATGAGGCTGGAGAGAAAGGCAAGGGCCACTGCAGCTGAGCAACAGAGCTAGAATTACCTCCGCAGCGATGCCTTACAGAAATCTCAACAAATTTTCACAGTGCTAAATCATTGGATGGGCTCCCCCTCCTGATGCCATGACTCCATTAGCTCTGGCTCAGCTCCTCAGCACTTTAGTTTCTTACACTCTCCTCGTGCCCAAGCGGACAAGTGAGATGAGGTGGTGGGTGGCGTGGCAGAAGAGGGCCAGGCAAAAGGCTTTCTCAGGTACTTTCCAGATTTAATGTTGGAATGAGAGCTCTTAGGACTCCCAGACACACTCTACCCTTGAGGGATTTAGAATAACCAGGATTTATAGGGAGCTTTAAGGTTTGCAAAATGCTTTACAAACACCTGATTTTATCCTCAGAACAACCCAGGGAAGTAGGGGATGTTATCATCCTCATTTTACAGTTGAAAACACCGAGGCAAACAGCTTAAGGGAATAGCCCAGGGTCACCCAGCTAGGAAACAACTGAGATGGGTCTGAACTCCAGTACATTGGAATCAGCACTGTACCGCCCAGCCGCCTGACCAAAAGCTCTGCTATCTTTTCTTTCTTCTGCTTATCCTGCTTCTCAGTAAACTGAAAGCCTCCTAAGGACTTTAATTTGTTTTGCATGGTACCTAGTCCAAAGCATCTCCCAGCTAGAGGCATATACTGAGTGTCCACTATCTTATTCAGAAACAGTGGACATCTGTCCTTAAGGCTAAGGGGGGGGCAAGGGGAGGTCCTGAGGGCCTGAATTTGCACCCCACCCTACTAAGGTCAGCACCCTCTGCCTAATCCTCCCCCGGCCACAGCTGCCATTGCTGTCTGTGGGGGGCTCCCTCCAGGCCAGTAGGCACTCTGGCTTACAAGTGTCAATGAGCAAGCTGGGCAGTTTTCCTACAGGAAGACTATCTAAAAATAAATACATTAAGATAAAAGGTGGAGGTGGGGGTGGGGGTGGGGGTGGGGGTGCAGCCAGATTTTCCTCTCCTAAATAGCCAGAGAGTTCTACCTACTTTACTAATTAAAAACTCCTGACCTGTTTTTGTCTGCTGTTCAGCTCACACCTACCTGATAATAATGTATGTTTTGGTCTTTTCTGGAATGTGTAATTGGCACTAATGATTAAACAGGGGTTATCCCAAAGTAGCCCAAAGCCAAATCCACAAAGGCAGCTGGCTACCTCCAGGCCTGGGTTTTTTCTGTTGGCCCTTTAGTGCATTTCTCAGCAATGACTCAGGAACCACCATTTTCCACATTTATAATCACTTTTCTCTGGATGAATCTCTGAACAATAAAATCTGACAGGCTGAGAAAAAAAAAAAGACCCCCCCCCCCGACCCAGCCCATTCTGGAGCTGCTTTGGGAACATACCTGCTCCATCTGGGACACCTCGAACAAAAAAGTCAGTGAAATCTTAGACACTGAGTCCCAAACTCTGTGGTTTCCGTCAGGATGGTGCTCTAAAGAATTCTCTTCCCTTCCTACCTTTCTAGGGTTGGTGAGTGAGAAAAACTAATGGAGTAATGAAACTGATACAAAAGGTTCCTTCCAATAGGACCTTGGAGACCTAGGGAGACCCTTCCTTTTCCCTATGAGGAAGCTGAGGGGCACACTTCCTCCCCGTGCTATAGCTCAGGCTTCCCACAAGAAATGGGATTTCCTAATTCCAATGGCTCCCGTAGGCCCGGCACCCTCATGGATGAGGAGTTAACAGGCTGTAAGTCCAGGATGTTCCTATCTGAAATGAATGGCTGCAGAGGGTTTGGAGGAGTGGGGCTGAGAAGACAAAAGCCAATCGTGTGACGCCTCGAGGGCTCTCTCTCTGCCGGCTCTCCACAGGACCAAGGGGAACACACAATGACTATACTTGTTCCACCCTCTAATTGTCAGTGGCTTTTTCTAACCTTCAATACAACCTTTTTACTTTACTTTACTTCAGCCTGCCTCTCCCCTCAAAGCCCTGAGTCTGCCATTTCCTTACTCCTTCACTCCTGATGTTGGCTCTCAGTACATCTGACAGCCACGGGGCACCAGTGGGCCAGAAAACGGAGCAGGCAACAGGCCAGCTTTCCACCTCTTTGATCTAATCTGGGGGCTCCACACAAGTGAGGCATGTGATTTTCTGAAAAGTTATTATTCCAGATGCTGTATTAACACAAAATATAGCAGATCAAAAAGGAGCCAGTTAAGACGTGTCCAGCCCCCATCCCTGAAAGCTGAATCACAAGCCTTCCCACCGTGGGCCTTTTTCATGTGCGTCTTTAACAAGAGGCCATGTGACCTTCCTGCTTGGGGTCAGATTCTCACTCTCCCAGGGTATTCAGCCTTCTTTCAAAAAAGGGCAAGAAACAGTCCTACATACACTGTATAGTCTGCCAGACAATTGTTCTGCCAGCGAATCTTTGAAAGAAAGAACAGCATACAGCCCAGGCTTGTTTTCAGACCCTCCTTAAAAAAAACCTCCCTCCCTTCCCCTGCCAAAAAGGCTTCTATGGTATGTATAATTAAGTACAATAGCTATATTAACCCAGAGTGAGTAGTTGCCTTGAACTGAAATGCTCCTGGCTCAAGCTTGCCATTGGCCTCGCCTGACCCTGTTCTGAGACACCTCCAAGATGGCACATACTCTCCTAAGGCCAGACACCTCGAGCAGTTCCATGAGGATTCCAGGGCCAGCCAGCTTTAACTGCAAACGTTGTTTGGCAGCTGGAAGTCAGATTCAGACTTGGGCTTATTTCCCCAATCCAGCCCCTTATTTAAACAAGTCCTTCGGTTCACTGCCATTCAGTGGAAGGCTCAATGTGCTTTTCCCATCCCATTGCAA
The DNA here is from genome assembly GCA_028646595.1 of Phalanger gymnotis. NCBI lineage: Eukaryota > Metazoa > Chordata > Mammalia > Diprotodontia > Phalangeridae > Phalanger > Phalanger gymnotis. Next base: position 345,600,923 of record CM053625.1, on the reverse strand, counting down.
GCCCCTGCAGAGAATCCTTCAGCAGCACTGCCACAGGAGTAACTGGCACGACCTACTTCCTTTGACAATGAAATCGTTCTTAAGGCTCAGATGCTATATCCAAAGAGGCTTTCCTCACAATAGACACTAACCTTCCAGTTTCTGCCCACAAACATGGCTCTGGAAATCTCCTAACTCCTTTGGCTCCACATCCGACTGCTATACTAGAGATCCAGGTACTAGGTTCTATTTAGCGCAACTCTTCATCACATGCTGTCCTCTCCAACTGGTTATTAGGATTGAGTCTCCACCACCCTGCCCCAGACAAGTTACTAGCTCCCCCAGGGTAGGGACTCTACACAGAGATACTCAATAGAAGAGCTTGCCTCGGGCAAGAGTGGACAATGGGAGAGGAGCACAGTGCAATGCCAGAGAAAGCTCTGGCCTTGGGTTCAGGGCTGCTGAGGCTGAGTTTGTAGGGGAACTTGGGCCATTTCCTCTCTCAGAGCCTTGGAGGAAGCTGATCGGACTAAATGATACAAAGTCAAGTGATGCTCTGAGAAGCTACCATCATTTCTGAAGGCAGCAAGCAGTTTTCCTGGGAGGTCAAAGCCTGCCCTCCTTCCTAGCCTAGGAGCCACTGCTGGACAGAATAGAGGCCTGGGTTTCTAGCCCTAGGGCCACCTGTAACTCACCAAGCTACACAAGTTATTTCTGTTCCATCTGGCTTCTTAAAAGGCCAGGGAAGAAGGCCTCTATAGCAATGCCATGAGTCGTCAAGAAACGTTCCTGTTTCCTTGATATTCATCAGGTCATTTCATCTCTGGACTGCAGCTTACTCATCTGAGATGAAGGTGCCTTCCAGCTCTAAACCTCACAATCTTATAAGACTCGATTACAGCACCATAACTCTTTATTTCCACTCTCTGGAACTTAGGACTAGACTAGACATCTCCAAGTTCTTCTTCCTACTCTAACGCCCCAAGATTGTTCATAGTCAGCTGTGAATAGGTATTATAGATAAAGGCCATTTTTTGAAAACTTCAAAGCTTTCCTTAAAAAAATGCCAAAACTGAAATGTAAGACCATGGGATTACTGGTTGAAAGCTGGAAGGAACCTTAGAGATTAAATGAAACACAATTCCATCTCTCAGTGACGGAAGACTCACATTTGCACAATTCTCACAAACATCTCTAGGGGTCAGGGCCATGAGTGAGAGTCTAGAAATTCATTCCCAAGGATGGAGAGAGCGGACATTGAGCCCCCAATGGTGGGGGACAAAACAGAAGATTTGGTTCATTAATAACAAATTTCTATTGTGTTTGGATCTCAAAGAGAACAGGCTTGAAAAGGAAGCTTTCCCATCTTCAAGAAGCAACAATGCAGCCAGTGGAAACCTCTTAGTTCTGTTTATGGTCCATGTAAATACAAACTTGGGGGTCAGGGGCACTAACCCAGAGAGGGCAGACGCAAGAAATGAGAAGAGCAATACCAAGAAAAGCTATTTAACTTCACTCACCCACGAAACTAAATGTCATGGGAACTAAGCACCCCTCCACCTCCCCCACGGTTCAAGGCAGCCAAAGTATTGGAGAAGTATGTTTGACGTGGCACGTGTTTTCCTACAACAATGGTCAGTAGCCAATGGTCAGGTTCAGTAAACCGAGGGGCCACGATTGCTCCTGTGATAGGCTCCTTTGTCCTAAAAATCAAACCAGGACTGAACAACACACCCACACAAAAAAACACAAACAACCAAATCCTGTCTCCCCTGCATGGGAACAGAATTCCTCATAGCATCCACTCTCACCCACATGCTTAGAGGGCAAAAGAGCTCCTGGACAAAAGCCCTCCCCCCAACCACCTCTTATCCCTTTAGTCAGCTGTCCTGGATATCAGTAGCAGAAAGGCTGGCAAAAGGCCCAGATGGGACACTGCCACTGGACTGAAGGATAGCATCCACACAGGTACTCTTTACTGCAAAGAATCAAGGGTAAACTCTAGGAAAATATCAGCCAGGACCTACAGTTTATGAACAGGAGACTAGACAATGTTCACAGAAAAAGTTCAAGAGAAGGAGCACAGTCACCCTCCACTAGCTTAAAATGGAGATAAAAAGGGTATCACGACATTTGGCAACAGCCTTTCAGTCATTACAAGGGACATCAGAATGCCTAGTGTTGTATTACAGTATGACGAGTCACAGAACTGAGGGAGAAGAAGCTTTAAGAGTTCATTCCATTTGAAAGTGAGGAAGCTGGAGCTCAAAGAGTGACGGGCCCTGGCTGAGGTCACCGAGCCTTCTGCTGTCTACACACTAAAGACAAGGATCAAGATGGTCCCTTGGAATAAAATCTAGCCAAACAACTGAACTCCCTGTTCTAGGAAAACTAGTGTATTCTTCATACGAAAGAAGAATTAAACAAAACGATGAAATAAAAGGCCTCTGAGGTGGGGAAGAGAGTAGCTGCTTTTGGTGGTTCTTTTTTGTTGTTGTTTTGTAACTACATAATATAGAATTTCACAAACAGGTTAGTTTGTTTTAAAAAAAAAAAAAACAAAGCCAGGCTGAAGAGCAGTTCCATTTCTCATCTGGGAGGACCCTGGTCACAGCTTTGCTTGGTCACAGGGAGAGGAGTGTCTGCTCCTAGGCCATGGCTCCAGACTATCTGGCTCAATGGAACATGTGCCCACTTATTCATAGACGCTGGGGGACCTGCTAGGCCTCCGGCTATGCAAGTACTAAGAGACAATTCAGAAGTGCATTCAAATTATGCTTGGTTAAAAATGCCATAAGGAAGGAAGATGACCTGACAAGAGTGTCCCCCAGGAAAACTCTTCATCCTGGACTGAGGACTCCTGGGGTTCACAGACCTGTCTGTGCAGGGGGGAAGAGAGGTAAGCTCTCTGGAGCCAAGGTGCAGGGCTTTAAGGCTCTTTTCAGTTTGGACTTAAAGAAGGCCAAGGGGAACACAGGATAGTTCCGGCCCAGAGATGGTAATACTGTAGGTCGGATTCTCATATGTGCAAGGTGTGGTTAACAAATCACATCTCATCAAAATACAAGCAACACATTTATTTCTGCCTGGGGTTGATTCTGGATTCTCCAGCTGGTTATCAACACAATGATCCAATTAGACTGACACAGGAATTCTGCTTGTGGAGGCAGGGTGAGTCAACGAGCAATATGGGGAGTGTACAGAACGCCAAGAATGGAGAAAGGGGGGCAGAACTTTCAAAAACTGGGGAAAAGGGAAGGTATTTCAGACATCTTTGAAGGAGGAGTTCTACAAAAAGTGCAATTTCTAAAAGGTAGGGCAAGAATTAAGATGAGAGGAGTGTGGCAGTATTTTCTACAAAAATATATTTACTTGAATAGAATTCTTTTCCATTGAAGATTTCACCTGGTGTTCATCTGATCACAACAGATAAGAAGGGGTCAATGCAAATTGACCATCACATGCCTCTTCAGACCAACCTTTGCAGAAGTATAGACAGCTGGATTAGACCAATCGACTTTTCTTCGATGCACAGAAGTGCATCTAATGATGTCATGAAACAAAGGCTGGAAGCATGGTGCCTTTCAAGTGAGTTGACAAGATGAGTCTGAATCTCATTTCAGTAACTTACTAGATGCATGACCCTCAGGTTAGCCATCCTCGGCCTCAGAGTTTTCTCCAACTATGACCAGTCACATCAGATGATGACCATCATTGGCTCTCCACTCCCTGACAGCACTCACTCCTCCAAGACCATAACCAGCCCCTAGCCACCTGGACGTTTCCAAGAAATAAGAGCCAGGAGTACAAACACCCACTGTCACTATCACTAGCTGAGACCACCCACAAATCCCTTCGCTTCTCTCAATCTCATCTGTAAAAGAAGGGGTTGGACTCAGACGGCCTCTACGATCCCCTTTCTGTTTTGGTTTTTTGGGAGGTGTAGTAGGAAGGCCGAATTTATGATCTCAAAAAGGATCATATAAAAATCTGAATGGTTCGAAATCGTTGGGTATACAGAATTCTCCAAGCAGAAGGCATCAAAAAATTTATTCAGGGCCCAGAGCAACAAATTAGCGAACCAACCTCCCCATTCCAGTATTGTGAACACAAGCCTCCAGGCCCAGTAGGCCTGACTCACAAGAGTAGCCAGGAGGCCACAGAAAAATAAGATGGCACAAATCATATTCGCCGGCCTCAAGACCTCGCTCGAACTCCTGGGTCCATACAGGGGTCGGCTCTAATTCTGATTTTTTTCCAGCTGTAGTTTCTTGCCTCTCTTCGCAGCCAAGCCTCTGGCGTTCTCAAGTTCCGCCTCAACGAATAAAGACCAGAGTCCAGAGACCCACTGGTTCCGGAGTTGGCCCCTCTTAAGTGATTAATCTACACCCACAGGGGTTTCACACCTGATAAGGCTTTGGGCCTGGGGCTTAGGGGCTAACAGGTGAAAGTAGTTTCACCGTAAACAAAAGCCAAACTCCTCAAGGGCACCGGTTAATAACTAAGCCCTTTTGGCCTTACTGGCACAGGAGGCGATCAAGGTGAAATGACTCGCTCAGGGTCATACAGCTAGTAAGTGTCTAGATTTGAACTCAGGTCCTCCTGACTCCAGGGCCAGTGTTCTATCCACTGCACCACCTAGCTGTCCCTATGGTCCCTTTCTTAGGATCTCATGTTATGAGGAAATACCCTAGCTACCTCACAGAACATGTTTGGACAAAAATGCTTTATCAACATTAAAGTATAAATAATTTAAAGTCCAAGTTAAAGCAGATTTTTAGATTTTTAGAAAGTCACATCTATAAAAATGAAAAGTTTGGACTGGGTCCCAAAGTCCTTTGCCACAATGTGCTCCCTTCTCCCTAAGCCCTATTTGAATCATGCTTGTCCTCCATGAGGCCCTCTGTGGCCAATCTTTCTTCTGAGTTACCACCAGGCCTTTTCCCATTGTACATACTCTTGGCACTTAGCATGGGCTACCAGTGGCAATCTCTTCATTTGTTGTGTGCTTGGCCTCTCCAGTTGGGACTGCAGGACTGAAATGTCTACCTTCAATCAACCAACAAACAGCTATATGCCAAGTGCCTCAGCAGCCTGGCATTTAAAGGTTTCTACACTCTCATCTCACATCATTGCCTTTCACGCACTGGGTTCCCACCTCCAACAAGAAGCCTTCCTTGTCTGATCCTGGGAAGAAGCTGAAAGGGTTTTCTTTAGAGCACTGTCTGGAAGCCTGTCACCACCACGACTACCATTGCCATCATCATCACCGACTTTTATCAGACTTATTTGTGTACATGCTGTATTCCTCTTTAGGAGTTAGCTCCTTGAGAGCACAATGTCATCTTCATGCCCTCTTTCCCCACCAAAACGAAACAAAACTCAGGACATGGCCTAATGCATTCAGTTTTTTAAATATTTGTTTGAATTTGAATTCTGACCATGTTCATGCCCCCATCTATACTCCATTGCTTCCAGAGGAAGGGCAACATTGTAGACATCTATTCACAAAAAAGAATCTTCATATCTTAAAGGGGGCTGCGAATATTCTCTGTCCTATGGGACAGCTCTCAGGGAGGGATGACGAGGGAGGGGTACATATGATACTTCGGTGATGTAACAAACAGAGGCAGGGACGTACTTACCCTTTCCAATTTGAATGAAGCCGAGGAGAATGATCAAGGCCAAAGCCAGCAGTTTTGCTGCAGCAAATGCATCCTGGACCCGCGTGGCGGCCTTCACACTGTAACAATTCACCGCTGTGAGTAACACTGGGGAGGGGGAGGATAGAAACAAAAAATGGTTAGTTTCCGTTGCAGCAATAACTAAGTCTCTGGTGTAAATAAAACACACAGTAAAAGCCAACCCGTCCCCCAACTGTGGGGCTGGCATCTGGCAGATAATGGGCATGGCACACTTCAGAGCAGCAGTGCCTGCAATCCTGGCCTCATGACCCCCCACAAGTGCTGGGGTTTGTTCTTGCCTTACTCCCTGTCTCTATCCCTGCAGCCACCAGCTAAGTGTGCCCCTCCTGACCTCCCGGGGTTGCTGCTGCCTGCCCGCTCCAAGCCAGGAGCCAGGCCTTCCTGCCCAGAGCACTGCTACCATAGATCCAAAGTGTGGCCAAGTCTAGTAGGAACCAAGACCAGGGGGTCTAAACAGATAAAGCACAGCACATATGTATTGGGGCTGGAGGGAGAAGGGGAAGACCATAATGAACACAGCTGTTTGGCATGGCTGAGCTCATGATAATAGCAACAGAGAAGGCTGAGCTGCTCAACCTCAAAGATTAATCATCTTTGGACAGAAAAGATCACAACCCAGATGGCTACTTGGGAGCTGAAATCTAAGATAAAAAGAGAGATAAGGAAGAGAACATAACATGCTGCCCAGGGCCTGATGAGCCTTAAAGGTACTGAAAGAACCATGCAGATGGGATTGCTATGGCATGTCAATGACCTCAGGAAGGTCGGAGAGAGTGGGGCAGGGCCTACAGGACTGCGAAAGGGGAAACGTCCCCAATGTTAAAAAAGGGAAGAGAGAGCCAACTTGGCTTCACTGTCCAGCCAAATTCTAGAACTATTAAAAACAAGAGTTAGCCGACATCTAGTGAAGGACAGAAATCACCAAGAACCAATATGGCTATATCAGGAAACTGTTATGGCAAACCAATCTCACTCTTCCTTTTTTTGGATAGTTATTCAACTGAATACTCACATATAGCAAATGCTTATCAAATATGAAGCTGGGGGCAGGGTGGTGAGGGGGAGAGAGAGAGAGAGAGAAAGAGATTAAGAATGTTATGATTTTGGATAACAGAGCCTCACTTCAAAAATACCTTGCCCCTTAAAACAAAAAGCTGCATTTAGTACGAAACACATTATGGATAAATGTAAAAATTTTGAATACTTAGCTTCAAAAAGTTCAAGATATGGAAGGCATTGGCGTAAAGTTTGAGAAAGATTTGGGAGTTTCAGTGAACTAGAAACTTTTGTTCTTTAAAATATGTATATTCTTTAGGGTGGCTTTCTGGTAGGGGTGGGAAAGAGATAGAAATTTAGGGGACATAAAAAAAAAACAATTTTTAAAATGATTTCCCCTCAAGTCATCATGTGATATGTGATTGATGTCTCCTCCCCCTCCCCTCCCCACACTGGTTATGCTTTTTTTACTTCAAGGTAAACTCAGGCTTCCAAGCACATCATTCTACTCAAACTGTTCTCACTCAAGTTGCTGACTGTCTCTTAACATCCAAACAGGACAGTATTTTCTCATTGCTTGTCCTCACTGGCCTCTCTACATCTTCCCCTGATGACAGCCTGCTTCTGTTCTAAGACATTTCTCTCTTCCCTCCAACTCCATGGCACTATTCTCTCTTGGTTCCACCTGTATGAAGTCTTCACTGCTGGATCACCAATCTCTCACCAAAGGTATACCAGAATGATACTGGAGTGGTCTGCCATTTCCTCCTCCAGCTCATTTTACAAATGAGGAAACGGAGGCAAACAGGGTGAATTGACTTGTTCAAGGTTATACAGCTAGTAAGTGTCTGAGGCCAAATTTGAACTCAGGAAGATGAGTCTCCCTGGCTCCAGGCCCAGCGCTCTATCCACTGTTCCACCTAGCTGTCAAGGCCACTACACTTCAAACCCTTTTCCAGGCTGTCCCCTCTCCTCTCTAGCCCCACCCAGCTACGAATCTAAGCTTCCTAAGGCACAGAAAAGTCGGACCGTATTTCCCTGTTCAAAGTCTTCAATGGTTTCCTTATCGCCTCTAGGATATAATCCAAACTCCTCTGCCACTGCCAACCTACATTTCCAGCTTTATTTCATATCACTCTCCTTCGCCCACTCTACATTCCAGCCACACTGGGCTCCTAGCTGTTGGAAGAACTAAACATTCCATCTCCCGCCTCCAGGAGTCTGCAGAGAGCCCCTTCCTGCCCCCCTTAGGACAGAGTACTCTGTCCCTTCCACAGGTCTTTATGGATCCCAAATAGAATGCAGTCTTCTGTGGCCAAAGATTATTTTGGTCCCTTCTCTGTATCCCCCAGTATACAGAAGTGTCATGCCATGCAAAGAGTGAACACAGTTCATGGTTATTTTGAAATAAATGCTCATTTAAAAGGAGCTTAAGGTCACACAGGCAGTTAAGTATTGGAGTCTTCGTTAGACAGTTTCCCTAATACAAGAGACTCCTTTTCTTTCAAATGCTCTTTTGGGAAGTGAGGACTCAAACCTAGGTTTTCCTCTTCCAAATCCAATGCTCTTTCCAACACAACACACCACACTGGCCTCCCTTCAAACTGTAAAGTATTCCGACTATACAAACAGTACAGACAGCTACACCACGTTCCTATCACAGTATGTCTCTGTGACTTGACAAGTACAGCCTACATTTCTAGGTCAGAACCTGATGTGCACCACACAAGGGCTCTAGCCACCTCCCATGAGAGGTGCTAATGAGAGGAGAAGGAAAAAAAAAAAAGCTCGTTAAATTGTTTACAAGTGCAAAAGAGATCCCTATGGGTCTGAGATCTATCTCCTGTGTCTCGTGTCGGGACAGCCCACCCCTGGGTCGTTCCCATCTTTCCCCGCACACTCCTGGGCTCCCTCTGCTCATTCAGCGTCTGTCAGGCTGTAACCAAAGTCCGGGGTGAAGTTCTCCATACCTTCAAGGGGGGAATGACAAGCTCTGGCTGATTTCTACTCAGCTATGCTATTAACCAGGGACAGAGAAGAAAAGCGAGAGGGAAGGCTGGAGGGGAAAAAATTCTCCATTAAGCTTCCACCTCAAAATGCTCTTTGACTCGTCTTTTAAAAAGCTGCTCTGCTGTGTTTTTCTTCTGCCGAGTGTGGAGTTAGCTCATCTGTCTGGTGTCGTTTCTTCTCATCGGTAAGGGGGATGAGGACAACTCAGCGACATTCCCAGACACAAAGGTTCTGAGGATATGAAGTGAGACTCTTTTTCCACACTGAGGGTGTGTGTTGGGGTGGGCTCCCCTAGAGACTGTCTCAAATCTCCCTAAGTATTCTACTTAGGAAAGGCACTCAGTGACTCACATGGCAAGAGTGGAAATATTGCATCATTCATTCATATGGCTTCTATACTATGTCTGGACCCCCAGAAACTACAGGTCCCAGAATTCAGTGCAACAGCTCAACAGATCCAGTAAAGGCTGCTTTCCAAAGCTTTCCCCCAAGCCTATACTTCTAGATAAAACGTAGCTACAAATTCTGCCAGCTGGAGCATGAGATAAAAACAGAGTCATCGTGGACAGATAGCCAACTTCCCCAGGGTCATATGTAGATAACTGAACAAACTGGACTGTTGCCTCCCTAGCCCCCCGCCCCCACATAAGCAATTTTCTAACTTTCTTTTAAAATTAAAACCTCCTTATCCATATCCTGTTTCATGAAGATAGAAAGAGCCTCAGTTTTATCTGTCAAGGACTGCCTCGTCACTTTAGCCAGGAAGCAAAAAACTATCAAACTCAGGCAGAGGCTGAACCCAAGAGTGTATTTTGTTCAATCACCCTTAAATAAGCAAACAATCAGACATCGTAACAAGGATCTGTCTACCTGATTTCTAGGAGTTGTCCTGGAAAGGCCCCTGCTGGGGTGGACATTCAGCCTCCTCCTCGTAAAAAAGAAACAGATGACCCCTACTTTTGCCATCCAAGGAAGAGGCTGCCCTGACCTCAAGGTAACGGCAATCATGGGGGCCCAGAACCTTGGGAGGGGGTACCACATGTTGCCCCCACTCTCAGTTGTCCACTGTGTCCTTCCCCTCCCTATCACCAATACAATAAGTCTATTGAGAACACCTCTCCAAACAGTCCCAATTTTTTGACTACCCTAAGCAGCTTCTCTAGTTTCATTAGATGGAAAAGTACAACAGAATTAAAAACATCTCTGTGCCAGATTGTCCAAAACACCAATGGACCAAAACCTCATCTTCTGAGACTCTGGTCCCAGGGCCTCTTTAGCCCAATGTTTTCTTTTCCCTGCCCCACAGAAGCCTAACATCTCAGATGGAACACTATACGAATGTGTTTCTCTTTCACTCGGGACCCCCAGTAAAAAGTGCTGTGCTATGCTGGTGTTCATTCACTAGCTAATGCAATGATGTCTTGCTGGAATGAATGAATAAATGATAGAAATGGAAGTGTTCCATGTGTGCCAAGCTCTACATAAAAAAAAAAAATCCAGACAAGCCCTGCCCTCAAGGAGCTTCCATTCTGAGAGAGAGAAACAACACATGAGGGGGCAGAGTCCAGTCCAAAAAGTCAGGGGGATGGAAAGTGGAGTCACTGAGATGCCCAAGGAATGGAAATGGGGGGAAGACGACAAGATGGCTAGGATGAAGCATTAAGCAGAGCTAGGGCCAGCCAGATATATCCACATGAGCTTACGCTAACTCACAATGAGGACTGGTTTGAAATCGGTGGGAAACCTGAATTCACCATGAGTCTGGGACAATCAGGCATGAGACTAGCTACCATAAGCTCCTCATTCTTGGGGGGGACCCTGAAGTTCAGTGGCTTGCCTTAGTAAAGGCACCAGTGGGCTTCCCACTATTCCAATGCCTCCACGACTTCCCTGAAAGCCGAGCACCGGGAGCATGGGCATGCAAGGCTGCTATTTCAGGAAGGGAGACTCTCCCCAAAGGAAGGGTTTCTCAGTAACTATGACTGGATCGCACAACATAATGCTCTTATGGCACTTGGTCGGGCAATGCCTGGTGACACCTCCTCTCTTGTCATCTCACCTCATCAGGCCCCAAGTTCTGCCTCCTCACCTAGCAGGCACTTTGCTGTGCTTTCAGAAGTCTTCATTAGTATAAATGCAAATAAATGAATGTGGCAGGAGCAGAGGAAAGGGAAGAGGGTGTTAACTATTCTTCAATCCATAAGAAGCCCCACTGAGAATTAAGTTGGAAGGGCCTTCTGTGTCCCTTCATGAAGATTCAATCACTGGCTCTGCTTCTCAAGCTGGACATGGCCAAAGAAAACCAGGCACCTGTAAGGATGCTCCGGCCCGGCCCAAACCAGCCCCACTCTGCCAATCACCGAAGCACAGAGAGCACTGAGCCATCTGACTTCCTTTCACATTTCCAATCACCGGGGCCACGCTCACTCTGTATGAACAGGAATGGCCACAGGGTTTGGCTGATACTCATGATAATGCAGATGAACATCTGATTTACAAACTGACCCTTTGGAAGCTCTTAATAACAGCTGCCCAAATGGCTGCCAAGTCAGCCCTCCGAGTCCTGAGAAATCCGACACATTCAAAGATGTATATGCTGGCTGTACCAAATTTTGTTCTGTGAGCCGGCAACATGAGATCCAAGCTCTGGGCCTGGTTTTGCTGATAAAAAGCTGTGTGACCCTGTTGAAGTCACCTACCTTCTGTGGGTCTCAGTTTCCTTACCTGTAAAGGGAGAAGTTGGCCTAGAAAAATGCATCCTAACTCTAAATCTTAGGATACTCACGTGAGGACCCTCATGTGCCATCCTCAGCACCACATCTAGCCAAGTGAGAACCAAACCACTCTGATTCCTTTCCTGTTCCACTGTACTTCAAGGCCTCTCTGGCCAACACTTTGGAGCCTGGAGTCTTTGCCCTGTTGTGTGTGGGGGTTTCTTAACTTCAAGAATGAATGGAACCCTCCCCCCTTTCTTCTGTTCTCCATCTCTTCCATTGCTAAGAGAAACCTCTGCACCCAAAATGGTGTGTGTGGCCAGGGTGCGGGGAACCATGCCCAATTTCAGCAGTGGAGATAATTACAGACCAGGCCTCCTGCCCACAGGGGCCAGCAGTCAATCTGGGGAATAACTAGAGAGTTGTTGAGGGAGTTAATCACTGTTCTGATCTAAGCTCCATATCATACCAAAGCAAGAGGCAAAAACATCCCATTGAATAGTTCAGCAGCCCAGAGGTCCAGAGCGCTCTTGGGGGGCACAAGAGACCAAGACAAAGGCCAACACCAGACTCTTTGGAGGATGGCAAGATTTCAGCCAGCGAGCCCTTTTTTCCTGCCCATGATGTGGGGAATTATTAAAAGCGTTATATAGTTTAAAAAAACAACAACATTAAGAAGTTGAAGTGAGCTGGTGAAGAAGGGAGAAATGAGACTGTGGCTATTTTTAGGGTACATCAAACACAGGCCCGCCATTCGCAGGGCTCTCTAATGTTTTTAAATACAGAGCACCTTTTTCAAAACAGGAAACCATACAGAGACTATTAGAAGGCTAGACATAGTCAAGCGGCCATCAAGAGGCTCTCTGTCTTAGGAGGACTGTGTCTTCTCCAGTTTGGTTTCTGGTGGGGCAGCCTGAAAATCTATGACTCTGTGGGATGAGCCGAGGTGGGGGACTCAGTGTCTGCTTCACTCCCTACCGTTTCCGTAACTGTGAGACCCGGGACAAGTCAGCGTCCATCCCTGGGTGAATGCTTGGCACATGGGGATCCTTGGGGAGGAAGCCTGGCAGGGCTGCAGAAGGTGTGGGCTGAGAAGATAAGGCAGGCTTTGTTATCCCCACTTTACAGATGAGGAAAAGGGTGGCTCAGGTGAGCTGCTCGGGGTCATGGTTATTAAGAGCCAGGATTGGAATCCATCTCTCTAGCCATCTCACTACTCCTCCACTCCAACCTCTACTCCTAAGGAACTACTCCAATGATCCAGAGGTTTAACTGTATTTCCCACTTGCTTCCATTCATGTCCATGTGGGCTGATTTCCTGATCCCGAGCAAGCAGCAGCAGCCTGCAAGTGAGAACGTTGTTTGGCCCCAAAGAGAAAAGCCCCCAGTTCCTGGAAAGGCTCCCTGAGGAAGGAGGAAAGTCTTTTTAGTGTTTCAGTCATTTCTTTTCACTAAAAGGTGGTGTCTTATGCAGACCTCTGGGCTTGGGGCACTAAGAACCTGCAGAGTAAGGACTTACTTAGTTGACCTGTCAAATGGAGTTAATTTTCTCCCAACCTACTTCACAAGAAAGCTGAAGGACATGATGAGAGGTTTACTGTGTATGTCTTTGGTCAGCTCAAAGAAAAACTAATCACCTCAGTCTGACATCTGAAAGTCTTCCCCAGTCTGGCTCTGGCCTACCTTTGCAGCCTTTCCCATGCTCTCCAGCCTGCCAAACTGGTCTCCTGTGTTGCTCCCTGAAACTCTCCCTGGGGACCTTTGCAGAGGCCATCCTCCAAGCCTGAGTGCTGCCCTTCTCACTGGTGCCTCTTGGGATCCCTAATGTAAATCGAGGCTCAGCTTATGTCTCACTTAACTCTCTTCGAGCTTTATTCCTGGGGCCCATCTTTTCTGATCCTCCTGGTTCTCAGCACTTTCTCCCACAGACTATCCTGCATTTACCTCTCTGGCTCTAGGTTGTTTCCACCCAGTAGAGCGTAAGCTCTACGAAGGCAGGGCCTGGCTTTGATTTAGTCTTTGTAAATGGAACACAGTGTGTCCCAAAGGTCTTAGTGTGGCTTCTGTGTGACTGGGCCACTGGCCTTCCAAGCTTAACACGCTGGAAACTGCAAACAAACTGGAAACCACACCAAGACTTCTGGGACATCCTATACTTTGCGAATCCCTGGTCATCATTATTTAACCTTAAACCTAACATAACACTCACATCCCTTTGAACCCAGAGGGGAGGCAAATGCTGGAGTGAGGTTGAGACATCTTCTATTTCAAAATCTTCTATTACTGTAACCACAGCACTTCAGACTGCATTAGAACATACATCTATCAAGCAGTTGCCCCTAAAGGTGGTACCTATAATGCACCTCCCACGTTTCCCTTTTACCAGAGGGGCTTAGGAAACCATGAATTTTTCACAGGAATAGGTTGGCACATCTGCTATTTCAAAACCATTCAGACTATCCAGGCTATTGGAGGAGTGAAAAAGGCTCCTGCTGGTCCAAACCCCTCCTTTTACAGATGAGGTGACTGAGGCCCAGGGAGGGGAAAGGCCGATGTTAGGGGCTGATCCCCAGGCTGCTGCAAAGGGCCTCCCCTAAGTGGGAGATGAGACAAGAAGAGTGAACAACAGAAGTCAGCCCAAACCATGCTCTGGTGGGAGCTGGGGAGAAAGTCCCTACCCCCAAAACACACACACACACACACACACACGCACATACTGCTCAATCAAAATCTCTGTCTGGTTCCAAGCTCTAAAGAACTGCCCATCCCTGGCTCCATCTGCTAGCCACGTCTCCCAACTGACATCAAATCTCCAAGTACAGGCAGGCTGCGGTTAGAGGCGGCATCCTGGGGCTAGGTTTACAAAAGGTCAGCATAGCCCAGTCCTCACTAACTGGTGCCCAGCCAGACTTCTTGCTTCATACAACACTGGAAATCTTCCCACTGCTCAGATTCCTTCTCCCAAGCTTTCTTTGCAGGGTTGTGATGGTGGGTAATTTTTATTTCTTTTAAGCCTCTCCAAAGAAGATACAACTCCTCCAGTCGCCTCCCACTGGGCCTCATCTGTACCCTTATAAGTCTAGCCTGGAAGCTGTGGATGGGCCCAGCCCCCTCTTGTCCTCCTGCCACCATGATGCCCTCCCTTCCTTCCCAACAGAGTTCTGTACATAGTTGGCATTGAATAAGGGGACAGAACCAAATTTCTGTCCACCCCAGTTGACCAATGATGCATGCCACAACACAACACAACAACTGCCTCCCATGCTTCATGGTGGCAATGCTCACGACTGGCCAACACACGAGTTAATGCCAGGATCACAACGTCTGTAGACAGTCTGTCTAGGCTTTTGTATCTGTGCTCCTGCCATGTGATGTAGATGGAGAGTACTAGAGTGAACAGCAGAGGACCTGGGTTCCAATACCGACCCTTCTACTTACTCCAAAAGGGCAAGTCACTCTGAATATTTGTGAAACTGGGGTCAGGGGCAGGGAGGAGAATAAGCCTTTGTGTGGCACCTGCTCATGCCAGGCCCTGTACATTGCTTTACAAACATTCTCTTGTTTGACCTTCCCAACTACCCAGCTATTAACAGTTAAGGAACCTGAGGCAAACAGAGATTAAGTGATTTGCCCGAGATCACCTGTGTGAGGCCACATTTGGACTCAGGTCTTCCCGACTCCTGACCCATTCAGCCGCTGCGGCTGCTGTCCTAGTTTGGACTAGCTGACCCTAGGTACCTACAGAAAAGATCTCAGAGGAGTGAGCTCAAATCAAGCCCTAGGAGTACATGCCAACAATAGAAACCCAGATGAGCCTCCCAGCAGTTTGGGTGGTGCTGCCCCACAAGAACACACACTAACAAGGTAGTTGGTAGGAGGCCCAGTTACTCATCAGCCTGACTCAGGATGTGACACTGAACACTAGGCTAGGAGGGTGGAGTTGAGAACACATGGGCTCACCTGGTCCACAGCCCAAACCAGAGGGATGTTTGCCCATTTTAAAGAAGCAGGCGATTCTCAGGGTCCAAATAAAGTGGAACACAGAGCCCATTCCCACAATAGTGTAAAAGGAAGCAGCTCTCAGGACCCTAAGACCTTGGAGGGCCCTTGCAAGGCCTTCATTTTTACAAATGAAGAACAAGGCCCCCAGGTTACACCATATGGTATCACATAGCAGAGCCTGGAATCAAACCTAGGTCCTTAGATTCTATGCCCAGTGAGCTTTCTAGCATCCCCTCATCTGCCAACAAATAAAAAAGGGCCAGCACAGAATCCAAAAGGCATGCACTTGGCTTCTACCTGTGGGCAGAAGTTGTTTCAAGGGAACTTTTCCTTAAAATAGGTGTTTTTTCCCTTCTATCACAAAGCCTAGCTGGCACATGAAAAGGGGCATGAGAAAAAAATCATAGGATTCAGAGGTGGAAGAGACATCTTGAGGGGTTAGAGGTCAACTCTAATTCAAACTCTGCCACTGAGGAAACGGAATCCCTGGGGAAGTTAAGTGACTTGAGTGGCAGAGAGGTTAAGTAGTAAGCAGGTGGAATTTGAACCCACATCCTCTGACTACAGTCTTCTTCTCACTATGTTAGGGAATCGGGAGAGAATCTGAAATCATAAAACAGATTCCCCAACAGGATTAGTAAACTCATATCAGGCCATTATCACAAGAAAGCAGGGGTGCCAGAGAGACGAGCACAATAAAATAAACAAATCTCTACTCACGAAGGAGCACATTATTCTAATAAACCTTAGAGGCTAAAGCAATTTAGGACAGAGCCTCCCTTACTGTATCTCTTCTTTTCTTTTTTTGGAGGGGGTAAGGCAGGCAATTGGGGTTATGTGACTTGCCCAAGGTCACACAGCTAGTAAATGTGTCAAGTGTCTGAGGCTGGATTTGAATTCAGGTCCTCCTGACTCCAGGGCCGGTGCTCTACTCACTGCACCACCTAGCTTCCCCCCCCCTTTTTTGGCCTTCCTTACTGTAACAGATTTGAACCAGAAGGGCCCTTCTTTTGAGCAAAAGACCATAGAACTGGAAGGGTCCTTCAAGATCCTATAAATCCCCTCATTGTACAGATGAGGAAACTGAGGCCCAGAATGAAGAAATAACATGCCTGAGACCACCTTCTAAAGTCAGTAACTGAGCCATGAAAGGAGAACAGCTTTACTGCCTCCAAATCCAATGTTCTTTCTACTACAATCCCATTCCATGGATGGTCGCCCAAGACAGTCTCTTCCCAAACTCCCCAAGAGCCACATTTTCTCATGTTTGCTGATAGTGCGGAAAAGAGCCAAAGGGTATGCATCCCCCTCCTGTGTGCCACTCTTAATTCACTTTCCACTTCCTAACTGAACTGGACTTGCCAGTTTTGAATTTGGTGTGACCAGTTAGTTTAAAAGGCCTGGCTCTGGCGCTATAGTTTAGGTGATAGGAAACAGTGTGCAAAAGAGAGAGCAGCTGGTAGAGAGGAGACCTGAGGGCAAGAGCCAAGAGCTGTAAAACGAGAAGATGCTGCTTACTAACTAACCGTAGTTAGGTCTGCCCCTTGGAACTGAGTCTGACACATAACAGGCCAGAGACATTCCTAAGTCTTGTCTTCTCCAGGCCCCAGGTGCTTCAAACAACCCAGGGGCCCCTTCACCATCTTGGACACTCTAAATTTTCAATGTCCTTCTGAAATGTGGGGTCCAGAAGTGACTTGGGGGGAGGGGGAAGGTGTCACTGAACAAGGAGGGAGCTACTGCAGATGAGCTCTAAAGTCCCCTCCCTCTCCAAAGCTATGATTCTATGATCTGTAATGTTACTATGAGGAAAAACACTGAACTAAGAAACAGGAGAAATGGGTTCTCAATTTTATCTGTATAAAATAGGAATAAAAATCTCTACCCACCTCCCCTGGACATATGAGGCCAAAAAACTTAGACATTTAAGATGATATAGCATTTATTCATTATAATATTGGCATCTGAAAGAAATAAATATCCCACAGATGAAGATCTACCTTCCAGGGAAGAGGTAAAGCTGCCAACTCGAGGTAAAAGTTAGGAACGGGAATGGCATGGGGGAGGAAATCAGTTTTGTTACATAAGTTGCAGTTTAGAAAAACCACAGTTAAGTGTTACAGGGAAAAGCCTGTCTTCTTTATGTAAATTTCTGACACAGTGCAACTGGTGGGGCTGTTGTAACAAGTTCTGAATTGAGTAGTGACTCATATCAAAATCAAAACCAGGCAAGGACAGCTCCAGGCAATAGGGAAACATCACTGTTTAATAGTAACAGGCTCATAAATACTAGATTTTCTACCTGCTGTGGAGGAAATGTGTTTGGTACACTGGGCTCAGGAACCCAATAAGAGCTTTACTGGTACTGAAAGAACTTGTTCGAGTTGAAGATATTTCTGTTTAAAAAAATCGAACAAATGCTACACATAGGACCACATTTTAAAAAGCATGTTGGTCACAGGGTTAAGTGGAAAATGTTGACATTAAAGAATAGTTCTATTCAAAAGCAAAATGTTACCTTTTCCCAGTCATGTTCTTAATATTAGGAAGCCCAGTTGTCCCTCTCCAGCACTTCAAGACATCTGGGTCCAAGCACCACCACTTTTAACTATGTATCCCTGGGCAAATCACCACCTGTCCTTGGGCCTCAGTTTCTGCATCACATAGTACTAAGAAATGACCATTCTAATACCTGAACTAAATAAGATGTTTTCAGAAACGTCTTTGAAGAGTGGAATTTGCTAACTATATAAACTCAGATACTACTTTCTACAGGAGGCTTTTCCCATCCATTTTCCTTCCTCAATTCCCTGCTAGAGCCTTCTCTGAAAAGATTTATTTGTGTGTTGCCTCCCCTGGGCAAGGACTGTGTTTTTGCCTTTATTTTTATCCCCAGCACTTAGCACAGTATCTGGCACACAGTAAGCCCTTAATAGATACTTCTTGGCCAGTTAGTCTGACTGACTCAATAACATGTGCATTGGGTCACAGGATTTAGGGCCATAAGGGACCCTGGGAAACATGCTGTCACTGAAGAGTGAGAGGCAGAAATCACCAAAGCTTACATGGCTTCATCAAGCACCATGTGCAGTCATGACTGATTAATCTCCTTTCCTTTTTGACCATATTAGTAGATCAGCAGTAGAACACAGGAGTGTTGTAGACATAGCTTAGCTAGACGCCAGTAAAGTCTTTTTCCGCGTAGGCTAGACCAGGTGTCAGACGTGGCCCACAAGTCACATTTGGCCCACAATCTTCTCAAGTATGGCCAGAAGCAAATGTAAAAAATACAGTTTTGATACCAGTAGGCTAAACAGATCTGGATGGATGCCAGAAACAAAGAGTAGCTTGAATTAACAAGGAGTTGGGCATATGATATTTCTATCAAGGCCTTTAAATGACAGCAAAGATAGCATTTACAGATAGCAAGAATATTGGAGGATTAACTAAGACACAGACAGAATGCAGAAATTCAACTTGATTTAAACAAGCATCAATGGGCCAAACATACCAGGGACACAAAAACAAAAAAGACGATTATTGACCTCAAAGCACTTCCCTCTCCAGAAGGATCCTGACACTCGTGATGAAAAATGTTCTCCACCTCGAGAGAGTGAATCGATGGAGTCTGAGTACAAACTGAAGTATTATTTTTTTCACTTTCTTTGTTTTTGCAACATGGAAAAACATATGGAAATATGCTTTGCATGATTTCACATGTATAATTGATATCAGATTTCTTGCCTTCTCAATGGAGAGGGGAAGGTAAGAGGATGGAAAAGAACAAAATTTTTTAAAAGAATGTTAAAAATAAATAATGAAATTTATTAAAAATTAAAGGAGGAAAAAAACAAGAAGGAACCTGGCAGACTTAATCAAACCAAATATGATACCAATAACTCTACTTCAGGTTTGCGTGTCAATGGGTCTAGATGACAGTTCCTGTGTAAATGATCTGAAGAACTCGAGCTCAGTTAACCCATAAACAGCAAAGAAAGCACTGTGCCCAGCATATGGGAAGTACTGGTCCCACTGAACTATGCCCTGAATAAACTAGTCTGGAGTACTGAAGTCAGTTCTGGGGACCACAATGTCCAAGATGGTGAAAAGGCCCACGACCATGCTCAAGGGCCATTTGTAGAATCTGGGGCCCGGAGAAGATGAGACTTAGGAAGGATGTATCTTGATGTTTGGGAAGGTCTGTCATGCATCTGACCTATTCTACTTGGCCCCAAAGGGCAGTAGAAAGGAGGTGAAAACTGTCA
>CM053625.1:345551417-345576417 GCA_028646595.1 Phalanger gymnotis | reverse complement strand
AAGGAAACTAATTCATAGAGATAAAATTATCAAAAAAAAATTTTTTAATTCATGGACTTATAGTGAAGAATTCCTACTCTTGTAGATGATTTGCTAGTACACTGTATTGTTTTTTATTCAAATTAATTATTCCATTTATTGAGCCGCTTCTTCATTCTGTAAGTAAAGGTGGAGCTCCTTTAAGGTTAATGTAGGACATCAGTCACCTGAAAGCATGTTTGTTGTTCTTGGCCATATGTTACAAAATGTCGTTTTTTTAGTTTGAATATTCTACTCTAATTAACTGTAGTAAGAAAGGGGAAAGTGAGATGGGTAGGGGGAAGAGCATATTTTATGGAGACAAATTCCATTCCCAAAGTCCCTTTCTTTGTTCAAATGCTAAGCATGAAACATAAACATAAAACCTCAGTGGCCTGTTTTCTCTGTTTTCACATAAGTGGGCTTCACACATCAGTTTGGCAACATGGGGAAGAGTGAAATCATAGGACCTGAGTTCAAATTCTGGCTGTGCCACTTTGAATAAAATTATCTAACATCTCCACACTTCCCTAATCTGTAAAAAGAAGGTATTTGGTCTTATCACCTTAAGGTCTCAGAATGGTATAGTGGGAAAAGCAGCATCTCCGAGTCAGAAGCTTTTACTGTTGTTGTTGTTGGGTCATTCCAGTCCTGTCTGACTCTCTTTGACCCCATTTGGGGTTTTATTGGCGAAGATCCTGGAATGGTTTGCCATTTCCTTCTCCGGCTCATTGAACAGATGAAGAAACTGAGCCAAACAGGGTGAAGTGACTTGCCCAGGGTCATACAGATAGTGAGGCAGGATTTGAATTTACATCTTCTTGACTTCCAGACTCTATACCCTGAGTCACCTGGAGTCAGAGGATGTGGCCTCTGATATTTGGTCCAATTATGATGATACAAGGCCTGTATATCCCTAGACAGATCACTTAACTTCTCTCTGCCTCAGTTTCCTCATTTATAAAATGAGAAATTGGGCTAAATAGCCTCTAAGATCCCTTCTAGGTTAGAATCCTGAGGATTCTAGGATCTAGGATCTAGGGATCTAAGGATTCCCCTTCTGCTCCAAGTTCTGTGATCCTAGGAGCAAAGTTAGAATAGACAGAACTTGATTTTCACATTGCAATTTAAGAGGGCGCCATAATAAGCTGCAAAGAGCAGAAAAGCAGAAAATGGGGCTGTATAGTAAGTGTTTTGAAGGGAATCAGGGATTGCTTAGAATTGATATAATTTATTGATATAGTTGATGTTAATCAATTATATTAGAATTGATATAATTTATATCACTATGACCCCTCCATCCCCCACAAAAAAACAAATCCCCACACAAAAAAACCAGGTCATGGTTTTTTGACAATGTTCAGAGCTAACAATGAACTCTTGATTCTTCTCTATTGTTCAATTTGCAGATTATTCAGACGCTCTGATCACCTGCCTCCTCTACCGCGGGCAAGAAGGGAGAAGGGAGAGATAAAAATGTAGCTTTGGGGTCTGGGAAGAGCCCGCTAGTCTTAAGGAGGGTCAGTCCCTCAGCTGGAGTCCTTGAGAGTGAGATTTCAGTTTGTTCCAGTAAGTAACAATTTCAAGAGCAGGAACATTCTGAATGGAGCCTGGTCTGGTGGTAAGAGTGGTGGGCTGGGAGTCCGGAAGACTCGAGTTTGATTCCAATTCAGACGCTAAACTGCTGGAGACCATGGCAAGTCACAGACCCCAGGGTGCTAATCCCCAGAAGAACAGAAAGCAGTATCTAAATGTGGGCATGTTAGTTGAGTCTTGTTTTCCTGATATGTCAAGGAAAGATAATAATCCTTTCGCTAAGAAGAGCGTTCTATTAATGTGGCTTCTGGTTATAAAGCTAGATTTGAGTTTTATAACCAGGGGCCACATAAAGGTATGAGGCTGGCTCTTTGATGAAGAGACATTCTTCGTTTAGCTATGGGTTCTAATGAATCATCTAGTTAGCAATTGTATTACTTAATAGTTATAAGTAAGATATATAAGTATATCTATAATAAGTATAAGTAAGTTATAAGTAAACTTCCAGTTATATCTGATCCTGAAGTCCCAATAGCTGGAGAAGAAAAGGAGAAAGAAAAAGAGGAGAAAGAGAAAAAGAAAAGGAGAAAGAAAAAAAGAATGGGTGCAGTGAATAGAGCACCTCCCTGGAGTCAGGAGGACCTGAGTTCAAATATGGCCTCAGACACTTCACGAGTAGCTGTGTGAACTTGGGCAAGTCACTTAACCCCAATTGCCTGGCCCTGCTCCAAGGAGGAGAAGGGGAAGGGGAAGGAATGAAGAAAGGCTTTAGGCCAGGGATGGAAAGGCTACTTTAGGCTTAAACAGAAGCATCAGCCACACCTATTGCACTAAAAATAACAATAATTCTATTGATACTTTAAGTATCAAACTTTAAGGTTTGAAGATAAATGTGGAAAGATAGTCATTTGAAAACAGGGGTATAGCTGGTATAGCATGTATAGCATGGACACCCATGCTTGAGAGAAGTACCATCTTTAGATCCTCAAGAAGCAGTGGGTCTCAGACACCCACCCGAATGGTGGTACCTACAGGGAGAAATATCATGAGGACTCCACCATGAGGGTAAAGGACTTCCAGGGCCTGGAATCAGGCCCTTTGGTCACACATGTGGGCCTGAAGGCAGGAAGACCTGAGTTCAAATGCGGCTTCAGACGCTTACTAGCTCTGTGATTCTGGGAAAATCACTTAACCTCTGTTTGCCTTAGTTCCCTCATCTATGAAATGGGGAGAATAATAGCACCCACCTCCCAAGGTTCCTGTGAGATAATATTGGCAAAGTGCTTAGCACAGGACCAGGCACATATAAGTGATGCGGGGGGCGGAGGGAGGGGAGGGGAGACGGACGATGTGTGGATGGGTGTTAGCTATTATCATTATTAGTTAACTTCCACTGGGGAACTTGTGTCCAAAAGGGAAGAGTGTTTCATAACTCCTGTTCTCAAGGTACTTTTCTAAAAACGAATGGAGTTCATTTGATTCTGATCGCTGAAGGAGAGGTTACTGACCAGCGCGGGTGAGCCATACTACTCACTACAAACTTCAAGCTCTCAAGGTTTCCTCCACAAGTAGTCAGCAGACTATGTGAGGACTCAGTCTGCCAATGCCCTTGAGAGCTGGGGAGGTATCCTCAGAGGAGATGTTATATAAAGGACTGACTTGATGGTCTATAATCTGCTAAGTAGGAGCTGTTTTTTTAAGAATTATTTTCTCAGGGTTTATCAAAAACCCGAATTTTTGATGATGGTTCAGTCATTTTTTCAGTCAGATCTGACTCTTCATGACCCCATTTGGAGTTTTTTTTTGTTGTTGTTGTTGTTGTTTTTTGGGGTTTTTTTGGGGGGGCAAAGATACTGAAGTGGTTTGCCATTTCCTTCTCTCGTTCATTTGCCAGATGAAGAAACTGAGCCAAAAAGGGTTAAGTGACTTGCCCAGGGTTACACAGCTAGTAAGTGTCTGAATCAGGATTTGAATTCAGATCTTCCTGACTCCAGGTCTCGAGGTGTATCCACTGCCCCATGTAGCTTCGGCCATTCCCCACCCCCACTCCACCCCACCCCACCCTTGCCCATTCAATGCTTTAAAAAATATCTGGGTCCTTAGCTATCCCTAATAAACACCCTTAGGGCAAAGAGAAAAAACAAAGCTGTTTTCCGGGCAGACAACTAGTCTGCTGTTAAAATAAACTCAGTGCGCCATTGCAGTTACTAACCATACACCCTACAGGGTCAAGCCTCAGGTGATTCAGGTCTCCTGCTGTGTTTTAATCTATTCATTCACTTCATTTGGTAAACTTGTGCTAAGCGCCAGGGATGTGTAAAGAGGTGAAAGACAGTCCCTGCCCTCAAGGGGCTTGTGAGCACCTCATCTGAACTTCCCCTTTGGGCCAAAGCCCAGGTTGTGTCTGGAGCAGCAGAGAAGCATCAGGCCAGTAATTCTGAGGAGAGTTGCATGCCATCAACTCTGACAGATTCAACAAGGATTTGGCAGGTTTTTACTAGGTCGTAAGGCATAGGTGCTCAGGCCTAGCACTACCGAAGCAATCAAACAAGCAAAAATGAAGGAAACAGCCTGCAGAGAGCTTCCATTCTGCCGCAGATGAAACAAAGCTTTCCCACACACTCTGTCCTCCATTTGATCTCTTCCTGCCGAGTTAAAAAAGAACAGAGCTGTTGAATGAACTCATCCTTATTAGCTCATGAAGCTACAACTGGGTTGCTAGGCAAGGGGAAAAAACCACCTAGGACTTATGGAGGCCACAACCCAGCTGATTGTGACAGCTGCAGAGGCCTTGGGTGCAAGGAGGGAAGCAACAGCCAAAGGACCGATTGAGCCAAAGGCAAATAAGTGGCTGAAAAATCAGTAGCAGAAGCAATAGTGTAATCTATCAATAAACATTTATTAAGCAGGAAACATTTATTAAGCACCTTCTGTGTGCCAGGCACTGTGCTGAATGAGGGGTATCCAAAAAGAGACAAAAGATAATCCCTGTCCTCAAGGAGTTTATAATCTAAGCCAGGAGTTGGGAACCTGCAGCCTAGAGGCCCCACGTGTCCTAGACTGCGACCATTCGACTGAATCCAAACTCCACAGAACAAATCATTTTATTATTATTAATTATTATTTTTAATAATCCCCTTATTAAGGGGATTTGTTCTGTGAAATTTGGATTCAGTCAAAGGGCCACACTTGAGGACCTAGAGGACCACATTGGGCCTGGAGGTTGCAGGTTGCCCATCCCAACTATCCATTGGTAACTAATCAATAACTTGCATCTAGTAGATGCTTAATCCAGGAGTATGTTGGTGGTAGGAGTTGGTTGGAGCACCAGTTTGTCAAGTACAACCTCCAGGCCCCAAGAGCACATCCTCTATGTTCTTAGGTCTCTTTTATTGTTGATCCCAAATTCAAATCAACAAACCATTAAGCCTCTACTGGGAGCAAGGCTTTCTTTTGGGGATTGTGGATACAATGATCTTTTTAAATATCACAGTCCCTGCCTTCGGGGAGCTTACATTCTATTACCATAAGGTTTAGTGAGAAAAGCACAGGACCTGGAATCAGAAAACCTAATTCTAACTTTTTGCAAGCTGTTTGACCATGAACAAATTGCTTAACTTTAGCCTCTGTTTACTTATCTGTAAAATGGAAACACCAGTCCAACTCAGTCAGGAGAATTAATATAGTCACAACTGTGCAGTACAGAAATTACCTTGGAAACTGTGAAGAATAGATGGGACACCTCTCTACAGAAAGATGGGGGCAAATGGCTGCAGAATGTTGCTTTTGCTGTTTGTGGCCTTGTTGACTTTGTTGAATTGTTTCTTTTCTTAGCTACCAAAGAACACTCAAAGGGGAAGTATGTAAGCATCAATTAAGTGTTTACTTATTAAATGTTAGACACTGCACTGTTAGGGATTCAAATACAAGCAAAAACAAAGGCATTTCCTGCCCTTGAGGAGCTTACTTTCTAATGGGAATAGAACATAAAAGGAGCTGAAAAGCAAAGAGTGGGGGAATCTTACCCGTAGGGGCTGAGCTAGGTGAAGTCTCCAGAAGCAAGTTTACACAAGGTATCAATTAAAGTTTGAATTGTAAAAAGCAGATTAGGGAAGGAAAAAGTCAGAGGTGGGAGAGAATAGTTAGAGATCTTAGTCTCAGCTAGAGTGGATAAGGGCTCAACCTGAGGGGGTGGAGAGTGAGTGGAGAGAAGGGAGAGAATAGAACCCACAGGCCTTAACAAGAAAGTCAATGTGGAAAGTAAGGGACAGGGAAGAGTTAAAGTTGGCAGAGGCATCCTCTTTGTTAATAGAGGTATCATTGTACTTTTACCTGGTTTGAGACACATTATTGTCAGAGTTGACATGAATTTTTACTATTTTTCCCACACTCCAATGCCTCTCCCATTTTTGTTATTTTATACAGAGTAAAGTCCATCAAAGCAAAGAGAGGAAGCCTGGAACCTTAAAAGTTCAGCCAGAAATCTCACAGTACCGTCACCTGCGGTCACAATACAAAGAAAATCCCATCCTCAGAAACAGTGGCCCCTTGCACATCTGGTATTGGCTCCAGTTCAATGGCAAGAGCGAAGGCCTTCTCTGTTTATTTTTTGTACAATTGCTTTGAGGGTAGAAATCAATGTCCTTTCCTCTAGGTTTGTTTGTGAATTCATCACATATCTGCCCAAGCTTTGTTGAGCTCCCAGGGGGATTCCGATTTCTTAAGGTTCACATAGGTTTTTAAAAATAACCGTTAAAAAATCTTGACATGGGACAAAGACATTTATCTATTCTCAGAAAAGGCGCTTTATTAATCTACGTCAGGACTTCCATGCTTAGGGACTCCACCCTGGTCCAGGCCCTCTAGCCTGGACTACTATAATTGGTCTCTCTGCTTTCCAGCGCTGTGTGTACTGCCCCACCAATATAGATCCCAACCCATCTACTATTTAGTAGACCAGCTTCTTGAATTGTTGTGCTAGAAAAAAAAAGTCCCCTATGGCCAACTATCTGGTTGTGAACATCCTCACATTTACACTGGTTCTTTAATGACAGACGCACAATCTGCCTCTAGGCTATGGTACTCATGATAGTCAAAGTGTCTTCCTGATGTTTCTCAGACATAGTATTCCATTTCCCTCTAGATGCCTTGGCATTGGATATCTCCAATGAAATCTTCAATTTCTTCTGTCCCTCACAACCCCTAGTTTCTTTCAAAGCTCGACCCAAGTGACACATTTTACATGAGTTTTTACTCATTCCAATAGCAACTTGTCCCCTTCCGTCAAACCACTTTGTCTTTATTTTCTATAAACTCATTTATCTATGTGTTTCGTTCCCTGGCTAGCCATAGCCTCTTTGGGGTCAGGGACTATTTGAACTTTTGTCTTTGTATCTCCAGCACCTAGGACAGTGCCTGATGCATAAGAGACATTATAATGCTTGTCTATTGAAATTAATTGGTTGGCAACACTGTGTCCCTTAACTTAGAAGACATATAGAAGTCATTCAGAACTCAAAGAGGATATTGCGTTGGGAAGGACCACAGTCAGAGAATCTCAGAGTTATTTCATATTGCTCAATTGGGCATACCCTACATTCCAACCAAACTGGAGTACTTGCTGTTCCGTGAATTCAGCATTCCATTTTCTGTGGTCTTTCCTTACCTCTGCCTCTAAAACTCCTCAGCCTCTCTCAAGACCCAGTTCATCAATCATCTCCTACTCAAGCCATTTCCTGATCTCCCCAGCTGTCCATTCCCTCTCTTTCTTCCTATTATATGTATTTATCTGTTGACTTCTTGCACTTTGCAGGTGAAGACTTTCATTTCGGTCTTTGTAGCCCCAGGATCCACCTCGCATATAGTAGGTGTTTAATAATTGCTCGTTAAATTGAGTTGGACTGGAGACAGCCTCTACTCCATCCCCATCCCTAATAAGAATCTCCTCTACTTTATCCCTTTGAAAATGATCATCAAACCTCAGATGAGAGAAATCCAACAATGTGAAAACCACAGCCTTATGGAAGCAACGCACCTGCTTTTGGACACCACTACTAAATAACGTCCTTCCATTGAGCAGAAAATATCTTAGCTAATCCTCCCTATTCTTCCTAGTTCTGCTCTCTGGGATTAAGTAGAACAAGTCTAATTTTTCTTCTGAGTAACAGCTCTTCCTCAGTTAGTCAGTGAGTGAACAAGTATTTATTAAGCACCTACTATATGCCAGGCACTGTGCTCAGCCTCAGGGTTAAAAAGAAAGCCTCCCAAAAAAATCCCCGCCTGTACTCAAGGAACTCATGGGGAAAACAACAGGAAAACAACTATATACATACATACATATATACGTATATAGTATGTGTGTAATACATATATATGTAAATATATGTATATGAATGCACATATACATATACACAGGACAAGTTGGAAAGAACCAACAGAGGGAAGGCACCAGCATTAAGGGAGATCAGGAAAGGCTTCTTGTAGATGGTGAAATTTATCTGGGTCTTAAAGGAAACTAGGGAGGCCAGGAGACAGAGATGAGTGAAGAAGAAATTCCAGGCATGGGGAATATGAGAAGGAAAGGAATTTTAGACATGGGGGTCAGTTTAACGGCTGAAGACAGCTTTCACATTTCATCTGTCTTCTCTTGTTCCTGGCTTAACCAGATGACTCTCAACTAAGAAAATCTTCCATTTGGCCTCCCTATCAAAGATCAAGGTCTAGGGAGAACATGTGGCAACTCATGATCCCTATGTCCAGAGCAGAACAAAGCCTCTTTGCACCTTTCTGGGTGCAAAGGAGGATTAGAGACAAATTGTTCCTATTGGAAAACACTGTCAGCTTTTACTTAACATGTTAACATGAATACATTTTCTGTTTCTTTTCCCTCTTCTGTACCTCACTCCCACCCCCACTGTCTTTTGATGCCCATGGAGAAGGGAACACTTAAGACTTTCATAAAACACTACAGAATTAACCGACGGATAATATCAGCAAAAAATAATTCAAGGTCGGAATACGTAGGACACACTTTTAAGTTTAATCTACATTAACGTTTTCTCCATTGCTTTCCTGGGTCTAAACCATAAACAAGACAATAAATCAAGCCCTTATTTATAGCTTTGCTGATTTCCAAAGTTTAAACACTCACCGTGAAAATTTAACGGTCTTTCAGGATCTGGTTCAGTTGGTTCCAGTGAACTGGCAAATGTTAAAATGATTTTAGGAAAATCTAGGTTCTTTTTTTAACCTCTCATTCCAGGGGTTCTTAACCTTTTCTATGTTCTGGACCCCATGGTCAGTCCGATGAAGCCTATGGGCCCCTTTTCAGAATCATGTTTTTAAGCGCGTGAAATAAAATACAATGTAAGTGAATCATATTCAAATACAGTTATAAAAATATTTTAGAAACCAAATTCATAGACCCTTGATCTAAGATATATTGAGAAGAATAAATCAAAGAACTCAACCAGAAAGTATCTGTTGTTTTTATTATACTGTGATGGCCAAATATAGCATTATAAGATTTCTAGGTCTAGGCTCCCTCTGTGTGATTTGATGTCTTTTTTCTCTTCATGTAATCATAAAAATGGGAGGGACATGTGCAGTGTTGCAGTGTCTTGAACTCATGGAAAGAGTATCTTTGTGGATTGATTGCAGATTTCTGGCAATTTTACCAGGACAGCATAGAAATGATCATCTAGGCGCTCTCAGCCACTCTCTAAGATTATAGGTTTCAGGGCAAGTAGCCACTTGAATTCATAGAGGGGTGTCCTTAGCTACGATTTCCCTCCATAAAGGAATGAATGAATGAACAAAAGCATTTATTTAGTTCTTACTCTGTGTAGGCCATTGTTCTAAATACTGAGGATACAAATATTTGTTTATTTAAATATTAGGTCTCCCTATCTCTCCTGAACTAAAAGTACAGGGGGCTACTCACAGGCCAACCCCACTGTGACCAGGATGGAAGCTTTAACCTTCTTGTTTCTGACCTGGACCAGTTCACCCCTACTCAAACAGCCCAGAGCTTCCAGGGGCCACCATATTAAGGTCAAGCTTAGTGTGGGACCCCTATCAGCTTAACCCACTTCAGCTCAGAAATCCTGGGCTTAAGAGACCTACCAACCTCTCCCTCCCTGGTAGAAAGATTACAGGCCTGTGCCACGAGGCCCAGTTGGATACAAATATTTTTAAAAAAAAAAGATTATTCTTGTCCCCAAAGAAGTAACATTTTAATAGAAGAAGACCACACATGGACTGGAGTAGCGATCAAGGATGAATGTTTTGTTCTAGGAGCGGAGGCGGAGCAGCTTGGTGGAAGGGATGAGGGTGTAGGTAACCAGATGGTGAAATGGCTTGGTTGGAATTCTGAATGGGATGTGAAGCTGAAACATAGTCTTCTGGGCTCTAGGACTAGCCAATAGATATAGAAGGCTAAGCAGGCTAGTGTGCACACAGCCAATGTCAGAGTTGAACCCTAGGGCCAGAAATCCAAAGATTAATGGATTAACTTCCCCTAAGGGACTGAAGCCTGGATTCTGAAAGACTCAGATATATAAGTGCAAGCTCCAGGTCCAGGAAGACGGGAGCAGATAGCAGAGTTCTCTCTGTCCTTGTTTAATGGCCAAATAGAATGTGATAATGAAACATATGTCAATGAAATCACCCACCTAGTCCCTGCCCTATCTACCACGAATGAGGTAGTCCATGTAAATACATTATCAGATTGTGGAAATTCACTCCTTCGAAGGCCTGAACTTGACCAATTTAGAACTAGAAGAATCTTAGATATCACTGAGTCCAATATAGTATTTACTGATGAGAAACCTGAAGACCAGAGGTTGTAACTTGCCCAAAGTCACATTAAGTAGCAAGTAGGTAATCTGGGATTCCAACCCACAGCTTCTAACTCCAAGGCTAATATTCTTTTCTGCAAAATTATACTGCCTTTCAAAGCATCTGGGATAAAAATTTCCTAACAGATTAATAAAAATAAAATATTAAGTACCTACTGTGTGAAGTTAAGAATTAGAAATATTAAGATAGATGAAATCATCTTTCCTTCGAAGAATTTATATCCTACTGAGGGTGTATACCAGGAGTGAGGAAGCTGCCGCCTAGAGGTGGCCTCAAGGCCACAGATTCCCCACCCCTAGTGTATACCATGAACATGGATAAATAAATAGGAGATAATTAAAGAAGATAGAAAATTAAAAACTGAGAGAATCAGGGAAGGCTTCCCATAGGAGATGAGCTGTGAAGGAATGTGAGGATTCTGTCAGGTAGAGATGACTAGGTAGAGCATTCCAGGCATATGAGAGTACATAGAGTCAGACAATGAGATGTCTAGTTTGAGGAATGACTATATTCCAGTTTGGGGGAATGTAGATTGTGTTAGGGGATTAATACTAAATAAGACTGGAATGGTAAATTGAGGCCAGGTGGGGGGGAGGGGAGAAGCACCTTAAATACCAAATTTAGATTTTGTCCAGGTAGCGATAGGGAGGCACTAATGTCTTCTGTTCCTAAATCCAGTGCTCCTTCTATCATACCATCTATATCTAATCTCATTATAACAACCAGGAGACTGAGGCACAGAGAGGTAAATTAATTTGTCTGGTGTCTGGGCATAAACAACCAATTGGTTGCAAAGCCTGGACTAGAACCCAGATTTCCTCGTGTCTCTCCTTCTTCTACCATATCCCATCTCCTCTACTCTGATCTTTCTAACTCACTCCTATCAAGTGAAGCTCATGGTGCAGGTCCAGAGGTCTTAAACTGGGGTCCACAGACTTTTTTTTGTAGTCAATCAATCGATAAACATTTATTAAGTGCCTACTATGTGCCAGGCACTGTGCTAATCTCTGAGTTAGTATTAAGGTTAGGGTTAATATTTGGATAAGTCTATTTCCATATAATTGTTTTCCTTTTGCAATCCTCTTTTGCTTTACACATTTTAAAACATTACTCATTCCCCACAAGATCTATTTCAAACGTTGCCTTCTTTTTCCAAGCCCTCAATTCTGCCCTTACTCTCCCACATTCACAACAGATTACCTCACCTTCTAATTCACTGAGATTTCACTGAGAGCTCCATTGGTTTTAGCCTTTCTTTATATCCCCAGCACCAGTAGCTGCTTAATAAATGCTTATCAATGGACAGACTAATAAGGGGCCCATAGACTTCCCCAGACTGCCAAAGGAATCCAGGACATGAACAAGATTAAGAACCCCTGATCTAGTAGAAAGACTGCTGCTAACTCTATTACTATATAGTAATAACCTCTCTGAGACTTATTTCTCATCAATGAAATAAGAAAGTTGTCACAGAACATTTATGAAGTCCCTATCAGCTCAGAATCCTATTATAATACTAAGTCCTAAATTAATACCTTTTCTGAAGGCTGATCTGAAATACATTGAGAGCTGAGTAAGGATGGAGGGTAGAAGGGACATAGGGATGACTCTCACCCTTGCTGCTCCACTCTTCACCATATCTCTGGGATTTCCAAGCTAGGTGAGATACTTAGCAAGGACCATGATATCTAAGAATCACGGTCTAGCCTGATTCTCCACCCTTCCAGTTCAGCCAGAAAGGAAGAGGACGGTGGGGAATCTGTATAGGAAAGGATCCCTAGAGAGGTCTCTCAAACTTGTATTGGTTTTTTTTTTTTTTTGGCCCTTCTAAACTTCCCCTGCTTCATTTTGCCCATCTCTCTACTTTCATGAGGAAAATGATAAGACTGGAAAATGGCGTCCGTTTACTCTGATCATAGATCTTAAGTGTTTGTTGAACTGTTGCTTTGCTTTGAAGGACCTGTGCATCTAAAAGGCATCTGACCATGTTATCCCCTGGCTCCCAAAGCTCTATGTTGCATGTCGGATAAGATACAAACTCCTTCGTTTGGCATTTAAAGCTGGGCTCTAATTACACCGGGCTAGAGGCTTTCTTTCTACACCTAATGCATATCAATCACTTTACCCTCTCTAGATGCCAGACAAAATGTCTTACTTGGAAAGCCATAAACCAATTTCTAGCTTCATAATTCTAGGTCATTAAGTCAGGAAGACTCATCTTCCTCAGTTTAAATCCAGCCTCAGACACTTACTGGCTCTTTGATCCTGGGCAAGTCACTTAACCCTGTTTGCCTCAGTTACCTCATCTGTCAAATGAGCTGGAGAAGGAAATGGCAAATCCCTCCAAGTATCTTCCTCAAGAAAACCCCAAATAGGGTCATGAATAATCAGACACAACTGAAACTACTGAATAGCAGCAACAAATATATGTACCTAGATATATGTAATAGTGTATTCACATGCAAATTGTTACATTATTGTCCAAAAACATAGTTTGGAGCAGCCTGAAAGAAAAACAGAATGTGAATCTAATCCTGCATACCTAGTCTCTCTTGAAGGGATAAAAGGACGAATAGGTCTATTAGAGTCTTCAGATGATAAATCAAAGAAGAGAAATTATCTTTTGAATATCATTTATTTTGGCAGAAATGTGCATCCTATTATTTGTTGATATTGTCTCTAACAGATTTCCTTCATTCTGCTATCAGCAATTTACAGGACTAACTAGTTCGAGCCATACAATGTCCTGGCACATACTACAGACAAAGATATACATAACTTCCTTATGTTTCTTTGCTGAAAAAATACAGTCATTGAGAATGTTGTGGTGTTTAACCCAAGTGTGAAATAACAAGGCTTTAATGTCTGTGTATAAAAGAGATGGAATGCTATTTTTACTCCCCAGACAGTTTGCCTTAGGTAGAGACACACGAGCAATTGGATTTCATTTCCTCTAATGCCACAAGGATTTATTAAGTGGCTACTATGTGCAAAACACTACAGTAGGGCTCACCGTATTTAATTGATTGGCAGATAACTAGGCAGGCACCCCAAATTACCTTAATCGTAAACAAGGTGGTACGGGGGAAGGAGAAACCTTGGAGTGAATTCAGCCATGTCTGAACTTGAAAATACCTAACTGGCCATTTTGATGATTTTTAAGGAGGCAATGTGAGGTGTTGGAGAGAGCACGGGAGCTGGAGGCAGAAGATGCTCAGATCCCTAGTGCCAGCTACTTACTATCTCTGTGGTAACAGTAATAATAGTGAACAATGGCTACTTTGTATCGTAAGTTAAGTTTGCAAAGTTTATGTAATGCTTTAAGGGTTGCAAAGTATTTTACAAACAGTATCTCATTTAATCCTCATAATAAACCTGTGAGGAAGGCGCTATTTATCTCCATTTTACAAAGGGTGACTTGTGCACCTTCATACGGCTAGGATCTGAAGCTGGATTTGAACTCAGGTCTTTCTGACTCCAGGCTCAGCATTCTAGCAACTATTCCACCTAACCACCTCTGGTTTTACTGCTTAAGGCTTCCTTATGAGTTCTTTTGTGCTTTCTGTCTCTGATGCTTATTATCTATATGACTCAATTTCTCTGAGCCTCAGTTTCCCTATCTGTAACATGAAGAGGGTTAGACTACATGGTTTCTAAGGTCCCTTTGATGAGGGTACAGTCTCTGGGAACCCCCTTGAACCTGATGCAATACAGCCTCTGGGAGCCCCATTGAACTCTCCTTGAACCTTCCCTCTAGATCCTGCCTGAGGTCATAAACTTTTCATTATCTAGGCCCAAATCTCTACCTAGCCTAGCACTCTATTGCCCAGCTGCTTCCCACCCTTAATCCTATCAAAATCACCTTCTCTTGTTTCCTGGAGTCTTGACCTCTAGTCACTCCAGTCCCAGCAAGATTCTCCTTAGACCCCTCCTCAAGATCCTCCCTAAATCACCCCTCAATCCCTCCCACAATCTTTCTGTATGTAAGTTCCATCTTGCCTCCAGGAAAGCGCTGTTACTTTAGTATGAGATGCAAAGAATTTGAGATTCCATAGAGACTTCCATGTAGAAGTCTCAAGAAGTTGTAGAGATGGTTCTAGAATTCTGGGAAGAGGTTAGAGGTATGTACACAGATATGAAGGTCATCTGCATAGCCACCATCACTGATGTCCTTTGTACCCTGCTTTATAGCACTTATTTTATTCTATTTCTAAGCTGGTTGTAAGTACCTGAAGGGCTGGAACCATGGTTAAGTCATCACAGTGCCTTTCACATAATAGGTACTCAAGACACTTCTAAAAATATATTTTTATTTATTTTGTTGAATACTTCCCAGTTACACGTAAATTTTTTAACATTCATTTAAATAAATTTTGAGTTCCAAATTCTTTCTCCCTCCTGCACTTTTCCACCCCTTGAGAAGCAAACAATATATTAATTATACACGTATGGTCATACAGAACATATTTCTATATAGTCATGTTCCAAATACACACATGAACAAAAAGAAAAATAAAATTTTAAAAAGTATACTTCAATCTGCACTCAGAGCTCATAAATTCTCTTTGGATAGCATTGTTCTGGACAGCATGGGTCTCTTGGAATTGTCTTGGATCACCTATTATACATAAAGAGTTTTCAACATTCATTTTTTAATTAAGATTTTGAGTTCCAAATTTTTCTCCCTCCTTTTCATCTCCTCCCCCCTTTCCCAAGACAGCAAGCAATCTGATATGTTATAAATGTGCAATCACGTTGAACATATTTGCACACTAGTCAAAGACATTTTTAATGAATAAATGGGTTGCTTAAAATACTAGCATTTTAAGTGCTAGAAGGAAATAGAAGGCATCTAGTCTAACTGAAATGGACAGACCGAGAAAACACAGACTAAGCCAATTAAAAATCTTTTGAGCATCATTTATTAGCTGGCCAGCAACTGTCCCATAGACTGATAGTCTATAGAGCAGCCCTGAGCACAAAGATTTGAAGCCTTTTATACCTGAGCCTAGAGCAGGTGCAAGCAAGCCATTACAAAAGCAGGAGACTGCAGTTAAACGAAGCGCATTGGGGATCAAACATATCTAATGATTTATGCTAGGTGTTTGATCAGTGTTGCTCAGTGAATTGGGTTTACTCTGGGGTTACAGCGCTCCAGTAAGTGGAACACTGCTGGGGCTGTGCGCCCCTGTGAAAGAGGGCATTTCATAACCATTAGATCATAGATTCAGTTTGAAGGTGATGACGTTAAAGAAAAATGATGATGGTAGGGAACCATAGGTTTTTAGGAGTGCTCGAGACCCCAAACACCGACATGTCAGGTCCTGCCAAAAGAATTCGACCCCAAGCCTTCTCAGCCAAGAAAAAGACAGTTTATTAAGGATTCGCCATAATGGATTGTCTTAAGAAATCCCACCCTTTGTGACGCTTGTTTTCACAAGCAGGCCAGATTCAATCTACTGAGCTAGATTAAGTCTGAGTGCCTTCGTGGAGGCAAAATGAAACATATACAGAAAGATTGTGGGAGGGATTGAGGGGTGGTTTAGGAAAGGTCTTGAGGAGGGGTCTAAGGAGAATCTGGCTGGGACTGGGGTGACTAGAGGTCAAGACTCCA
The DNA here is from genome assembly GCA_028646595.1 of Phalanger gymnotis. NCBI lineage: Eukaryota > Metazoa > Chordata > Mammalia > Diprotodontia > Phalangeridae > Phalanger > Phalanger gymnotis. Next base: position 345,560,390 of record CM053625.1, on the reverse strand, counting down.
GGAAACAAGAGAATACGATTTTGATAAGATTAAGAGTGGGAAGCAGCTGGACGACAGAGGGCTAGGCTAGGTGGAGATTTGAACCTAGATAATGAAAGGCTCTAATCATGATCGCCTGAACAATGTCCATGGAGGTTTCTTGGCAAAGATGCTAGAGTGGTTAGCCATTTCCTTCTTCAGTGGATTAAGGCAAACAGAGGTTAAATGACTTGCCCACAGTCACATATAGCTAGGGAGTGTCCAAGGTCAGAATTTGAACCCCAGGGCTCTATCTCCTCAACCACCTAGCTGCCTCCTGGAGATAATAATACATAAATCCAAACAAAATACATTTTGGTTTAATTGAATCAAGGAATTCAAGGGAAGGGGAGATGTTTTGGAGGGAAAAGTGGGGAGGGAGGCAGGAATCAGAGCTACAGTGCTTTGTTGGGCTTAACCAAACCCTGTTCTTGTAAAACTCCCTCATCCTCCCCAAACCCAGAGAGCGAAAGTCACTGTGAGTGTTTATAAGCCTTTAAGGCAAGTAGGAATTCCCAGGAATTTAGGAGACAGAAGTAGACCAACTCTAGCCGGTCTAATAGGATTATAGGTATAATGGAATCATTAGTGAAGGAAATTAGATTTGGTTTATTTTCACCTCCTTACCTGGCAATGAATGCATTAATTAAGCAGTCATTATGTGCCTGGGGTAAAAATCCGAAAGGGAAGACTATCACTTCCCTCAAGGGAATATTCTAGTTGTGAGAGTCAACACTAGCAGGGGGAGGTGGAAAAACCTTACGTCAGATTTCCAGAGCTCCTCCCACCTTCCTCCCAAAAATTAGATAAACAGGATCACTGGATTTATAGCCAGAAGAGACCTTTAAAATCATGAAGTCTAAGCCACACCTTTTAGAGATCAAGAAAGCCCCAAGAAGCAAATCAATCTGCCAGAGTCCTACAACTATTATGTAACCAAGGCAGGACTCAAACACAGGTCCCTTCATTCCAAATACAGTCCGTCTTTCTACTATATCATCAACCCAACACCTAGTACCCAGCCCTGCAATTCAGAAAACGTACCATCCCTTTTCTTACACAGTTGCTTTATGGGATCTCCAACTTAATTTCTCCTCAGACTTTCTTTGGGTCTATCTCTGCAGGTCTGGAACTCCCCTGGGATCCCTCCTTCCAGTGGCCCCAGCCTGTCGCTGCTCTCAATTTCAGTTTAATTCAATAAGCATACACTAGGGTGCCTACTTTATGCTAAGCATAGTGCTAGGGTCTGCGGATATAAAAATTTAATTGTCCCTGCCCTTGAAGAGATTATATTTCTTCATGCCTTGAAGTCTATGCTTGTCTTCTAGGATGTGCAATGCCAAAGACTAATGGTGATCAAAGCTTGTATACTGGTCTGACCAGGAGAATATAGTCTTGGCATGGTATTCAAGACATATAGGGACCTAACACAAATATGTAAGATCCAGACCTATTCTCCAATGGATAAATAGACAAAGGACAGGAAAATAAACGTTGTCAAAAGAATTACAAACTATAAACGACTTTATCAAAGATGGCTTCAAATCACTTGCAATAAGATAAATAGAAATTGAAACAACTCTGAAGTTTGACTTTATACTTAGCAAAAAAGATAACAGAAGATGGGATAGACAACATTAGAAGCGTTGTACACACTAATGCAGTATTGGTGAAATTGTGTTTAAAATATTTAAAGCAGCTCTTTTTGTGGTGGCAAAGAACTGGAAATTGAGCAGATGCCCATCAACTGGGGAAGGGCTGAACAAATTGTAGTATCTGAATGTAATGGAATACCGTTGTGCTATAAGAAAGGATGAGCAGGATGATTTCAGAAAAAACCTGGAAAGACTTATATGAACTGATGCTGAACGAAGTGAGCAGAACCAGGAGAACACTGTACCCAGTAACAGCAATATTATTCTAAGAACAACTTTGTACTAAGTCATTTTAAGTATTATAAATACTCAGCTCAGCTACAAAGGACCTATGAAGGAAGATGCTACCCACAACCAGAGAAAGAATGGATAAATAGAAGTATGTATAGTATGGTTTTAGAAATATATATGTATATGTGTGTGTGTGTGTGTATATATATGTATGTATATACAGTTTGTGTCTACTGGTGGTGTTCCCTAGGTTGGGATGAGGAGGGAAGGAGAAAAAAAAAGATAAAAAAGAAAATAAAAAGTGCACAGCAGAGAACGAAAAGAAAACTTAGAAAGAAGTGCAGAACAGCCTAGAAAACAATGTGTAAGTATTTATTACTTAGTCGTTGGTTTGTTTTTTTTTTTTAAACAAGCAGTGTGAAATGGAAATTTGTGATTTTATATTGAATCCTCTTTTTATATTGTGCTGTGTACATGGAAATATTCCCTTTTTTGGCCTTTTTTTTGTATTTATGAATAAATATTTACCAAAAAAAGAATAAAATTTTTTTAAAAAAGAAAAAAAAGGGAGCTTGAAAGTTAAAAAAAAAAAAGTATACAAAGTCTTTGAGAGGCAGCCTGCTGAAATGAATAGAGAACTAGCCTTGGAGCCAGGAAGACTGCTTCATGTCTTCTGACACAATACTGGCTTTGGATTTGGGCAAAACACTTAACTTTGGAGGTGTTTACAGGGAAATCACTGCCCTAAGCCCTTGTGGGCTGCATATTGACTTAGAAAACCACACATCAATGTTATCTGTTTTGATATATTTTAATTTATTTTGTTAAATACTTCCCAATCACATTTCCATCTGGCTCGGGCACACTGGAGTGTTATGGGTCGCATTTGGCCCTGGTGGATCCTACTTGACGCCTCTAATCTCAGCAATTCTCTGAGAGAAGGGCCTGACATGAATTTGTAGAAGTAGTATTCTCATCTGGTAGTTAGTTCCCTATGTTAATGAAATGTCAAATCCAGTTTCTATCCTAAGAATATTGAAGGCAGGGAGTTTGTCTTTCTTGATCATCTTTACCCCTTTAACCCCCTAGGGTTAGGGTTAGGGTTTATCCCTTTACCCCTGAAGTTAACACAGGGTCTCGTGCATGGTAGGTGCTTAATAAAGGTCTTAAATTTGAATTACTTTCAAGAATCAGCTCAAACTTCATCTCAGACTTTATCTCCTCTCTCCCTTTCTCCCTCTCTCCCTCTCTCTCTTTCCTGCTCCCTTCCTCCCCCCCTTTCTCCCCCTCCCTCCTCTCTCTCTCTCTCTCTCTCTCTCTCTCTCTCTCTCTCTCCTTCTCTCTTTCCTTCTCCCCCTCCCCTTCTCCCACTCTCCCTCTGCCTCTCCCTCTCTCCCTTTCCCTCTCCTTCTTCTTCTCTCCTTCTCTCTCTCCTTCTCCCTCTCTCCCTCTCTGCCTCTCCTTCTCCCTCTCAAGCATTTAGGTAGCACAATGGATAGAGCATAGTCCCTGGAGTCAGAAGGATCTGAGTTCAAATGTGACCTCAGAGGTTTACTGTCTGACCCTGGGCAAGTCACTAAATCCCGATTGCCTCCAAAAAAAGAACCTACTATGTGCCAGTCACTGTGCTAAGCGCTAAGGATACAAGGAAAGGCAAAAACAGTCCCTGCTCTCAAGGAGCTCTAATAGAGGAGACAATATACAAATAGCTATGTGCAAATGTAGAGGGGAAGAAGAAACCCAGGGATACAGGGATCCCAAACCAAAGTTCCCAGGGTGAGGCTGCCTGGAATGAATTCATGGATGCAAGCATTCTTTAAGTCAAGAAGGCAAAGATTTATTACGCTTTTCAGGGGGCAAGAGTTCTTAGGGAGCCTGTTCTGTTTCCGACCTGGGCTGGTTCACCCCTCCTTAGTCAACCTGGTGGTCCTCCATTTCCAGGGGGTCACCATATTGATGCTGAACTTAGTGAGGACACCTAATCGGCATAGCACACAGCAGCCCAGAACTCCTGGGCTCAGGCGATCCTACAGCCTCAGCCTCCCGAGTAGCTAGGATTGCAGGCTCGCATCACCATGCCCAGCTGTCTTTCTCTCCCTCCCTGACTCCAGTCTCTTCAGAGGAGCGGGAGAGCAAGGGAGAGAGGAAGAGAGAGAAAAATGTTTTCTTGTTTAAGTTACGTGATGGAGAAGGCAAGTTGAAGAGGGTATGTGCAGTTTTAAAGGGGCTTTAATCAAAGTCCACCAGAAAGGAAAAGCAAGCAAATTTAAGCAGGTAGGAAAGATGAAGCATGTGTAGAAAGTTTAAGGAAGGCATAATCTATTTGCACAAACAATGTGAATAGAGGTTTTGAGAGTAAAAGGTTTGGAAACTTTGGGAAGTTGTTGGAAAAATGCTCTTTCTTTGACCCTCTGTTCCAAATCTGGCCAATTTGGAATGTGAAGAGAAATAAGAAAGAAAGTGGGAAACTTTTCCCTTAAATTTAAGTGAAATGTGTTTAAGATAAGTCAGAATTTATTATACCATTTGGCACTAAGGCAAATTGGAAAAATGCATAGATCTGAAAAAGAGACACTTTGAGCTTCCCAGTACAAGGAGAAGGAACAAGGCACCACTGGATCTTTTCCAGAGTCCCACTCACCTTTGACTGGCAAATTCAAAGTTCTCACTTTCAAAAAGTTTTTAAGGAGTGAACACAAAAGTGAAGTTTACTTGAGTAAAAAGTTAGAATCATTAAGATCTGTCATCCTGCCATCCTGTCTCTGACCGAACCAGGGCTGCAGTACAAATCAGAGCAGCTAAAACAAACTTCTCTCATTCCAGTTCAGATAAGGGAAGAGAGTAATGGTAAGGAATTTGAGTTACCCTCCCCCACCTGGGAACTTTGGTTTGGGATCCCTGCATCCCTGGGTTTCTTCTTCCCCTCTACACAAATAGGGTACATAGTGGCTGAATCAGAGATTATCATAGAGGAAAAGAACTAGTATTAAGGTGGACCAAGAAAGGCTTTTTTTCAGAAAATGGAATTTTAGCAGGTATTTGAAGGAAGCTACGAAGATTAGGAGGCAGAGATGAGGAAGGAGAGAATTCCAGGGGTTAAGGACGGCCAGTAACAAGGCCTGGAGCTGGTGAATGGAAGGTTGTGTTGGAGAGGCCAGCTGTGTTCTAGAAGATTAGAAAGTTAAGAGAGGACCAGGTTATGAAGAGTTAATATATATCTGGCAGACACCCCCCCCCCCCAGAAGAGAGCAGGAATTAACGAGAAGGGGAAGCCTGTGAGCCACGCACTGAACTCTTTGAGGAAGGAGGAAGATTCCAGTGGCCTCCAGGACACTCTTTCCTTCCTCAAAGCCAAACAGAGTATTTGCTGTTTGATCTTGGAAGCAAAAGGAAGCCCCTGGAGTTTACTTACTTTAAAATCTGGTCCTGGCCCAGACTTTCTTCACTATTTATTATCTTCCTGCATTAGAATGTAAGTGCCTTGAGGGCAAGCACTGAATTTCTTTCAGTTTGTATTTGTCAAATTAGAGCAATGCCTAATACTTAGTAAAAGCTTAGTCAATGCTTGGTTACTTTCCTTACTTTCTTCCCACGTGAATGGGGGTAATGTTCTGCACCTCAGGACTCTCCACTGGCTGCCAAGCCCCTTGGGACCATAATAATCTATCCACTTGAGCTCATTTCTCCATGATTAACAAACTCCTGATTAACAAACTTCCGTGATTCTGAATCCCCTGCTTTCATTGTACAAACTCTGTTTCTCAGTCCCTGCCACTGCTCCCTTTTGGGTGCATCTTCCTCAACCCAACCAAGCACCCCAATATTACACTCTAGGTCTACCTACCCATTCCACTGTGCTCTCTAGAGCATCTGACCCTTAGGTAACAAGCTTACTTTCATCTCAAACCTATTTTTCTTTCACTCCTGCCATCTTTATGCATTCACTGAAACCTGCCTCCCTTCAGGTGGCACAGCTTCTCAGGTCGCCCTATTTGCATTTTCATTCATACAGAACAGTGGCCAGAGTGGGAGAGTGCCAGTGGTGCCTTGTTCCTTCTCCTTGTTCTCCTTTACCACCTTCCAAGTTCTCTACCACCATCACTCAGCAACCTCTCCTTTGAGATTCATTCAATCCTTATTTATCACTTCAAATGCTCTGTTTAGCTTACAAAACCCTTCATAACCTGGCCACCTCCTACCTTCCCAATCTTTTTATACCTTTCTTTCCTACATTGAGTTACACTGAATTGAATTGAACCAAATTGAGTGAAGAGGAGTTTTACAGGGTTAGAACCCTGGGGAAGGGAGGGCAAGGACTGCCTGAGAGTTTTCACCAGGGACTTAGTGGCATTCCTTACGAGAAAGCCTGGTTTGATTTGGTTTGGTTTGGTTCTGCTTTTAAATAGAGCATAATTGGCCCTTATAATATACTCAGGCAGCAGCCTGATTCCACTTTCCAAAATAATACTAGATAAAGTTTAAGGATATCGATGACATGCAAGATTATAAATCCTATTGTCTCCTAGGGGCCTGCTGGCCCTGACACGGGACTTAACAGACAGTTTAAGAGGAACTGCAGCTCAGGTTCTGGGTCTAAAGACCAGCTGAAGTCAGTAAATCCTACCGAACTTCAAGGAATGAAAATTAATACATTTCAGTTAAGTTAGACAGTGACCCGATAATGTATTTGTGTCAGCTAATCACATCCTCAATGGCCACGCAAATCCCTTTGGTGTCTGGCGGTCAGCCGCAAGCCTGTTTGGCACGTAGAGACCAGCGTATGTTGTTCAAGTATCAGCCACTGAATATCCTATTCCCTCTTCCTCTCTCTTCCTCACCCCAACCCCCAGCCTTGGAGATATCCCCTAAGTAAATTAGACCCTTCTTCTTCATTCCCTGGATTTGATCTGGGCCTAAAGCCAGAGAACCAATCCAAACATGGCTTCAGCTATTTTGGGCTCATCTTACACCCCTTGAATGTTAGAAGCAGAAGACACTTTAGGCCATAGAAAGCCAAAGGTGGAAGGGACTTTTGAACATAAAGTGTCAGAGCTGAAAGCCACTCCGGAAATCATGAAGTGTAAACACTCGATTCTGCAACAAAGAAATATTTGAGAAGAAACGAAGATCCAAAGTGGGGAAGTGATTTATCCAAAATCCTACAACTAGTTAGTTAGTGAGTTAGTGGTAAAACTAGAGCAAAAATCCAGCTGTCCAGATTTATAGCCAGTGTCCTTTTCACTGAGGCAGCTAGGATAGAGCACTGGCTTAGAGTCACTTAAACCCCTATCTCCCTCAGTTTCCTTATCTGTAAAATTGAGATAATTATAGCACCTACCTTTCAGTTTTGCTGTGAGGACCAAATGAGACAATATCTGTAAAGTGCTATGGATATCTTAAAGCACTTTGTAAACTACACCATGCTGTCTCTTGATACTAACCTAAAAATCCAGGCTATCCCTAAGATTTCCCAGAGGTGCCAGAGTTATTGTTGGCTTTGGTGTTTGAGACAAAGGGTCATGTCCTCCCAGCAGCTAAGCAAGGACTCTCCTTGTCAAAAGCAACTATTCTTGCATTTTTTATGTTCACAAACTTTCAGAGTCTTTCTCGTAAAATGATGTCAAAGTGCCAAGCTGAATGAATCCTTAGCCATCATGTAAAGCTCATCTCAGATGCCACCTCTTCCAAAAAGCTTTTTCGCATCTCAGATTATTATATTGTCTCAGACAAGCTTATCATGGAATATTGTATTCCATGCTCATCTATGTGTTTGTGTCTTATCATCCTAGTAGGCTATGAGTTCTAAGAAGGCAAAGGCTGTGTCATTTAAGCTCTAATTTCCCCCAATACTTAGAATGGTTCTCTATAAGCAGTAGGTACTTAACAAATGCATGTTGAAATTATTGAATGAAAGAATCACCCAATGACGGATCAAATATATCAATTGGATGGCTGAAATGGATCCATTTTTCTTAGTTTATTGTGGCATAGGCCAAGTTAAACCTGTGAGGAGGTGAATCTCACATCAATTTCCATCCTTCCATTCTTAGCAAATCAGAATGCTGACATATCACACTGCCTCCTTCTTAAAGACAGCTAGACACAGCTTGATTGGGGGGTGTGAGAGGGGGATCCTATCTGGAGATGGGTCCTGTGTTTCAAAATGCTAGGAAGGACGACCGCACAGTACGACTCATGAGAGGCTGAAGCGGACGAAAGTTATTCACCATCTTCTTTTCTTCTTCCCCAAGGGCAGAAAACAGTAGCTTCCGAAACTCAGCTAGCTGAAAAAAAGATCAAGAAACTCATCAGAGTTAGGGGGCCTACATACAAGAATTCACAACAACAGCGCTTGGACACAGATGACAAGGTTTCTACACTTGAATATCCATGCTTCAGAGACTGCAAGAGTTCCGGCTATGGACAAATCCAGAAACAACTGGTAACTCTTTTTTTTTTTTTAAATTTTATTTTTATTTAATATGTTGCTTTTCACAGGAGTTTGAATTACAAATTTTCTCCCCATTTCTACGCCCCCACTCCAAGATGGCATATATTCGGGTTGCCCTGTTCCCCAGTCAGCCCTCCCTTCTGTCACCCCACTCCCCTCCCATCCCCTTTTCCCTTTGTTTCTCGTACGGCAAGATAAATTTCTATGCCCCATTGCCTGTGTATCTTATTTTCTAGTTGCATGAAAAAAAAAACTTTTTTACTTTTGAACATCTATTTTTTTAAGACTTTGAGTTCCAACTTCTCTCCCCTCTTCCCTTCCCATCCACACTCCCTAAGAAGTCAAGCAATTCAACATGGGCTACATGCATATCATTATGTATAACCCTTCCACAATACTCATATTGTGAAAGACTAACTATATTTTGCTTCTTCCTAACCTATCCCCCTTTATTGAGTTTTCTCCTTTGACCCTGTCCCTTTTCAAAAGTGTTTGTTTTTGATTACCTTCATCCCCATCTGCCCTCCCTTCCATCATCCCCCCTTTTTTATCTTCTTCCTCCTTCTTTCCTGTGGGGTAAGATACCCAGTTGAGTATGTATGGTATTCCTTCTTCAGG
>CM053625.1:345508488-345550917 GCA_028646595.1 Phalanger gymnotis | reverse complement strand
CAGTTCATGTTTTTCTTGGAGCTTTTTGTTGTAGACTCTATGACTTTGTTGACTTCTGACTGTATGTTTTGGTCTTCTTTGTCACCAAAGGATTCTAGAGTCTGAGACTGAATCTGGGTGTGTTTTCGCTGCCTGGCCATGTTCCCAGCCAACTTACTTGACCCTTGAGTTTTTCAGCTGGGTATGACTGCTTGTAGACTAAAGAGTTCTATGTTCCACGCTTGGGTGGATGCGCTGCCTCACCAGCACTCCTCCTTCCCCAAGAACCCCCTACCTGGACTGGGCTTAGATCTTCAGCAGGCTCTTCACTCCTGCTCTGATCAGCCACTTAATTCCTCCCACCAGGTGGGCCTGGGCCCAGAAGCAATCGTAGCTGTAGTTCTGTAGCTGCCCCACTTCCACTGCCCCAGGGCCGGTGGCCGAACCGCAAACTCAGTACCCGCAGCTTTTCCCGCTAACCTTCTCTGTTGTCTTTGCTGTTTGTGGGTTGAGAGGTCTGGTAAATGCCACAGCTCACTGATTCAGGGCACTAGGGCACACTCCGTCTGGCTCCCGGTCTGGTCAGTCTGCGGTCTGGTCAGTCCGCGCCGCCCACGCTGGGCTCTGCTCCACTCAGCTCTGTTCCCCTCAGCTCCCAGCTCCGTGCGGGATAGACCTTACTCAGGGACCATCCAGGCTGTCCTGGGCTAGAGCCCTGCTTCCCTCCACCACTTTGTGGGTTCTGCAGTTCTAGAATTGGTTCAGAGCCATTTTTTATAGGTTTTTGGAGGGACTTGGTGGGGAGCTCATGGTAGTCCCTGCTTTCCAGCCGCCATCTTGGCTCCGCCACCCCAACTGGTAATACTTTCAAGAAATACTTTAACAGTGTGAAGGTCAGATTCTTCAGTCCCAAACTAAATAGATTATCATGATTACAGTAATGAAGAGTTTCAGAATTTCCCTCCAATATCTAGGGGGTTTACGACCTTGAAGTTTTAAAAGTTTAAGAAAGGACCACAACAAATCAGAATTAACCCTCGGCACAACCACATTGAGCTGCATGGCTCAAAGGAGTAGAGTGCTGGACTAGGAGTCAGGAAGACCTGAGTTCAAATCTGGCCTCAGACACTTACTAGCTGTATGACCCTGGGCAAGTCACTTCACGTTGTTTGCCTTAATTCAGTGGAGGAGGAAATTGCACTCCAGTATCTTTGCCAAGAAAACTCTATGGACAGAATTGGTGCAATATGATCCACGGGGTCAAGAAGAGTCGAACAGGACAGAATGACTAAATGACAACAATCAAGACGTACACCAAATTTGCCTTTGGCCTTAAGGGGCCTCTTTGTCATTTTAAAGACCCTTTCCTGCCTCTAGGTGTCCCTTCTTCTTTTTCCTCATCCTCCTGCTGCCCAAAGCTTTTATAAAAATAATGACTTGTATTTCTTTAATATCTCAACGTTTACTAGCCACTTTCCCCATCGCTACCCTGGGAGGTACAAAATGCAAGTATTTTAATGTCCATTTTACAGATGGGGAAAATAGGACCCAAAGAAGATATGGTCTGTCCATGGTTACACAGTCATTGAGGGTCCAAGCTGGAATTTTCCCAATTCCAAGTCTACTATGCCATACTACCTTTCAAAGCTAAACATGTCCCTGTCCCTCCATGGGCCCCATCTAGGCCTCTAATACAAAGGCATCTGGTCTCACAATTTTTTCTGCATTTGTCTTTTTCTTGGGGGGGCGCGAAATTCCTTTCCCAAAATTCTGTCCCTCTTCTGTTGTAATGTAAAGTGAAAGGAGACTTCAATTACCAAACTTTGGCTCTTAAAGGCTGCTAGTATCCTTGGGAGTAGTCAACTTCTTCCAGTCTTCGTGAGGCCTCCTCCAGCTCACCACCATGACAAACAACAAGGCAAGGAAAGGACTCCGTTCACAAACTGAGGAACTTTTGCATTCATTTAATCATTCACCAGTCAGTCAACCAGGTGGACTTAAAGGAAGCCAGTGAGTCTAGGAGAGGGAGATGAGGAGGGAGGGCATTCCAGGCATGGGGGATGCCAGTGAGAATGTATAATTGGGAGACAGAGTGTCTTGTGCAAGTGGCACCTGTGTCATTGGATTTTTGTGTGCATGGCAGGGTGTAAAGTGTAAGAAAGGAAAGGTAGGAAGGGGCTGGGTAATGAAAGACTTGGCATATCATCCATCATCATGATTCTGGAGGTGACAGGGAGCCACCAGAATTGATTGAATGTGGTTCAAGGAAGGCAGATGACATGATCAGACATTCTCTTGACCATTGGCATCATGGGCCCCCAGATCTACCAACTGAAACTGCTTTTTTAGCAGATGTCATATTATCTCCAGGAGTGTCAATCCTGGTGCAAGCACAATACAGGCCTTGTCTAAAATGGTCATGATCTCAGCCTACAGGGTATCAGGACCTTGGGCCAGGGCTCCCAAACTGATTTCCAGGATCTTGATCTGAGTAATGAGATATTCTTTCCACAGCACAGAACCAAATCAAAGGTCTCTCTCAAACACCTGTCAACAGTCATCACTTCAAAGGGGTTGGATAGGAGCAAGGTAAAGATTACAGTTGGGGATTTGCCAGGGAGCATGAACATGATGGCCTTTCAGGGCAATACAGAGTGAGCTGCGTTGGCTGGGTCCAGACTGCAATGCAAAGGATGTATCAGATGGAGTAGAAGGAGCACTTATATATTTATATGGAGAATAGATATATAAATATCTGCACAAAAAATTTATATATTTATATGGGGGTATTTACACATTTATATGGGGCATTTAGATGTTTATATGGGGTATTTATAAATTTTACAGAGCACTTATAGAGTTATATGAGGCATTTATAGATTTTCATGGGGTATTTAGATATTTATACAGGAATTTGTATATTTTATAGGGCATTTATATGTTTATATAGGGCATATGTATTCATTGCAGCATTTATATAGGGCATACATATTATACGAAGCATTTATATATTAATATAGGACATTTATGGAAGGATTTGGACAAGAATCTCACAGTAGAGGAAGCTCTAGATGGGTTGCAATCAATACGTTCTAGGATCCACAGATTTTGGAATCTCTGCAAATAGAAACTTCTGGTCTTTCTTAAGCAATACACTGCATCCCACTGATCCATTCAAATGCCATGGAATGCTGCCAATTAGCTGGATGCTTCAGGCAATCTGGAAAAAGCTTCACAAGCCAAGATCTGAACCTTAAAGTTACCACTGGTAAATAAGCTTCCTTAGCACACTAATAAATGTATTCTCTTTTTGGTTTGGCTACTCAGTCTATTTGACCTCCAGTCTTGCCCACTGGCAGGTGAGAATCTCCCTGGGCTCTCCACGAATCCAGGCTGAGACGTTCCCCCAAAAGTCACAACTCATTGATATCCGCTCATCTTGTATAATTCTTGTGGAGGTCCTCCTATAAATCCACACAGGAGTCCAGCTAACCTGCTGAGGACCTTCTTCCAGGTCACTTGCCATTATGTATGCACCATCACAGAACGTGGGCTGTCCACGTTTTATCTCTCATTCTCACCACATGATTGGCTTGCCTCCTTTTTGATTCCTACGGTCATATTTTGCTGATTTAAAATATGAAAGTGTAGCTTCCAGCTATTATGGGATTTCTTAAATTCATCCAGGGAATCGAGTCTAGGCCTAAGATTTTAAGAAGCTGGTTATACACATGACTCACCTGATTATGACCAACCTCAATAGGCTTTTTCTTAATGATCCAAGTGACAGATTCTGCAAGTGGTGGGGTGGTCAAAGATCCAGGATAGGTCCAATAATCTTGACAGGAGGGCAAAAGACATGAGGGATCAAATATGTCAAAGGCCACGCGAGTATCCTAACAGATCAATAAAATCAATAAAGGACATTTAATTCATACACTAATAAATTAAGAATTACAGGAAGCAACTTAAAGTTATAGCAATTTATATCTTGAGCCTTTGAAATGTAATCATCAAATAGGTAAGGGAAAACATACAATATGTTCTACTAATTCTGTTTCTTATATGATTCAATGTTGCCTCTCTTCTGGAAAGAAGCATGGAATTCCACAAGAAAACCCATATTACCTTAAAATTACTCATTTGAGGATACCTTAGTTGCAAAGAGAAATTTGAGATAGTGCCAACCAGTTTCCTTAGTTCTTCCACTGCTCAAAACTCTTCAGTAGCTCCCCATTGGCTACTTATCAAAGCCAAACACCATGGTTTGAAGAAAATAAACCCTCCACTCAATCTTTGAACTGTCCTTTTTTGGACATCTTCATCGAGAAAGATGCATAGTTGCCCCCAGAGAGTGCTGAAATGAGAAAAGCATTGCTCCAGACTCAGAGGATCTACATTTGAATCATGGTTCTGCCACTTACTACCTGGGACATCTCTGGACCTATTTCCTCTTGACAGAGATGTAGGGTTAGTAAAACCCCTTCTAACTCTGAGTCCATGGTCCTACGTGTCTATGCTCGTAGTCACTCGATCGATCAGTAGGCATTCATGAGCATAGTACCTACTATGCACCAGGCACTGTGCCTATATATTAAACATAGTCAGATATTCCCACTACATTCCCAAAGAGCAAGGCAAAGCTCAGATGGCAGAGTAGAGAAGCACTCAGCTGAGCTCTCTCAAATTTTCTTCCAAACAACTCTAAAATGATGCCTCAAATCAAATTTTAGAGTGGCAGAACCAACAAAAATCCAAGTGAAACAATCTTCTAGCTCAAGACAAGAGATCAGCAAGAAAGTTTTGTCTCACTTAGTGATGGGCATGCTTGAAGTGCAGTGTGGAATGGGCAGCGCAGGCCATGCCACAGGACCAGCAGCTACTCTTGGAGGTGGCTGCATTGGCAGCAGTGGGAGGTTTGGGAACTTGCAGCCCACAGATGGTGAGGTGGTCAGAAGGAGATTGCAGGGGACTCTTTGCTGGTGCTGGGTTCAGTACCCCATTGCATTGCCAATGAGCAATTCTGGGTCACAGTCCCAGGGTCAAAAAGAGCAATAGCACTTGTAGCCACAGCAGAGCAGGGACTCCAGTTGTGGTTCCAAGGTGAAGAAAAGTATGTGTGATCACTAACAGGGTAGTAGGAGCCTTGGTCTCAACTCCAAGATAGAGAGGCATTAGCAATTGTGGCTACAGGGAGTGTGGAACCTGGTCACAGTCTCAAGGCCAGGAAGAGTGCTACTGGGTAAAGACTAGAGCACAGGCCAGGAAAGCAATGATCACACCTTTCTCTAGAGTATCCCTCTTTGGAAGCACTGAAAACCTACAGACCCCAAAGCTAGCTCTAAAAACAGTATTTTTTAAAAATCATCCCATCATAGTCAACTCACTTTAGCGCCTTCCGTATATAGGGCAGTTAGAAGGACTATACATATACAGAAGGCGCTAGTGTGAGTTGACTGAGATGGGATGATTTCCCAAAATAATAAAATTAAGGAATGAGAAAGAGGGATGCACTGGGAGAAGAGGGAAGGGAGAGGAAAAATGGAGGAAATTATTTCACTTTAAAAAAAACTGTGAAAGAAAGAGCTTTTACAATGGAGGGCAAGATTGGGGTGGAAGTGGTGGGTAGCACTTGAACTTTGAACTTGGAATTGGCTCACAGAAGGAACAATTTATACATTCAGTTGGGCATGGAAATCTATCTTACTCCACAGGGGAGTAGGATAAGGGAATAAGAGAATGAGAGAGAGGCTGATAAAAGGGAGGGTGGATTAAAGGAGGTAGTGGTTAGAAGCAAAAGAGACTTTTGAGGAAGGACAGGGTAAAAACATAGAGAGAAGGATACACAGGGGGAAATAGGGTGGAAGGAAATACACGGTTAATAATCATAACTGTAAATGTGAAGGGGATGAACCCACTCATAAAATGGAATCTGACAGAAGAGTGGATTAAAAAAAAATAGAATCCAACAGTATGTTGTTTACATGAAACATACTTGAAATATAGAGATACACATAGAATAAAAATAAGAGGCTGAAGCAGAATCTATTATGCTTCAGCTGAAGTAAAAAAAAAAAGCAGGTGTAGCAGTCATGATCTCAGATAAAGCAAAAATAGATCTAATTTTAAAAAATAGTCTAGGAAACAACATTTTGGTAAAAGGCACCATAGACAATGAAGTAATATCAATACTAAACATATATGAACTAAATGGTATAGCATCTAAATTTTTGAAAGAGAAGTTGAAGGAGTTACAGAAGGAAACAGACAGTAAAACTACATTGACAGGTGACCTCAACTTTCCCCTCTCAGAACTAGATAAATCTAAACCTTAAATAAACAAGAAAGATGTTAAGAAGATGAATAGAATTTTTTAAAGTTAGATCTGATAGACTTCTGGAGAAAGTAAAATGGGAATAGAAAGGAGTATGCCTTTTTCTAAGTGGTATTTGGCCCCTTCACAAAAATTAACCATGTATTAGGACATAAAAACCTCACAACCAAGAGCAGAAGAGCAGAAATATTAAATCCATACTTTTCAGACCATAATGCAATAAAAATTATATTCAATAAAATGCCATGAAAACTGATCAAAATTTATTGAAACTAAATAATCCAATCCTGAAGAATGAGTGGAGTTAAGGAACAAATCACAGAAATAATAAATAATTTCACTAAAGAAACTGACAACAATGAAACAACAGACCAAAATTTATGGGGTGAAGCCAAAGCAGTATGTAGGGGAAAATTTGTATCTTTAAATGTTTATGACAACGAAATAGATAAAGAAGAGACCAATGTATCGTTTACATAACTAAAAAAAAATGCTGGTAAGAACAAGTTAAAAATTCCCAATAAAATGCCAAGTTGGAAATCCTGAAAATCAAAGGGGAGATTAACAAAATTGAGATTAAGAAAATCATTGGATTTAAAAAATAAAGCTAGCAGCTGATTTTAAAAAGAAAAACAAAAACAAAACAATAAAATAGATAAGTCATTGGTTAATTTGATTTTTAAAAGAGGAGAAAATCAAATTACCAGTATAAAAAATGAAAAACGTGAATTCACCACCAATGAAGATGAAATTAAAACAATTATTGGGAGTTATTTTGCCCAATAACATGATAATCTAAGTTAAATGGATGGATGTTTAGATAAATATAAATTGCCCAGTTTAATAGAAGAGGAAAAAGAATGCTTAAATAATCCTATCTCAGAAAAAGAAATTGAATAAACCACGAATGAGCTCACTAAGAAAAAATCTCCAGGACCAGATGGATTCATAAGTGGATTCTACCAAACATTTAGAAAACAATTAATTCCAATACTGCATAAATTATTTGGGAAAATAGGCAAAGAAAAATCTTACCAAATTCCTTTTATGACAAAAACATGGTGCTAATAACTAAGCCAGAAAGAGCAAAGAAAAAACTAGAGAAAGTTATAGACCAATTTCCCAAATGATTATTGATATAAAATTAAAAAAAAATACTTGCAAGGAGATTACACAGATATATCACAAGGATCATACACTATGACCAGGTGGAATTTCTACCGTAATGCAGAGTTAGTTCAATAAGTGGAAAACTATCGACATAATCGACCATATCGATAACAAAATGATCAAAAATTATATGACTATGTCAATAGATACAGAAAAAGCCTTTGACAAAATACAATACTCATATTAAAATACTAGAAAACATAGGAATAGATGGAGTTTTCCTTAAAATGATAAGTAATATCTATCTAAAACCATCAACAAGCTTATCTAGAATAGGGATAAGCTAGAAGCCTTTCAAATAAGATTGGGGTGAATCATTATCACCACTATTATTCAATATTGTTCTAGAAAAGCTAGCTATAGCAATAAGAGAAGAAAAAGAAATTGAAGGAATTGGACTAGGTAATGAGGAAACAAAATTGTCATTCTCCACAGATAATATGATAGTATACTTAGAGAATTCTAGAGAATCAACTAAAAAACCAGTCGAAATAATTAGCAACTTTAGCAAAGGTGCAAAATATAAAATAAACCCATACAAATCATCAACATTTCTTTATATTACCAACGAAATCTAGAAGGAAGAGCTTGATAGAGAAATTCCATGTATAATAACTGCAGATAATATAAGATGCTTGAGAGTCTACTTGCCAAAACAAACCTAAGAACTATAGGAACATAATTATAAAACACTTTTCACACAAATAAAGTGTGTAAACAATTAGAGAAATATTAATTCCTCATAGGAGGCTAAGCCAATAAAATAAAAATGACAATTTTACCTAACTTAATTTACTTTTTCAGTGCCATACCAATCAAATTACCCAAAAATTATTTTATAAAACTAGAAAAAATTATAGCCAAGTTCATCTGGAAGAACAAAATACCAAGAATATCAAAAGAATCAATGGAAAAAAAAAGTGCAGACAGGTGATTTAGCAGTACCAGATCTCAAACTGTATTGCAAAGCAGTCATCATCAAAAACAATCTGGTACCAGTCAAGAAATAGAGTGATGGACTAATGGCATTTATTAGGTACACCATACACATTAGTGAATGACCATAGTGATCTAATGTTTAATAGACCCAGAGATCCAAGACTGTGGGACAATAACTCACTATTTGCAAAAAAATCGCTGGGAAAACTGGAAAGCAGTTTGGCAGAAACTGGGTCTAGATGAACATCTTACCCAGTGTACTGAGATAAGGTCAAATTGGTACATGGTTTAGACATAAAGGGTGATATCTTAACCAAACTACAGGAGCATGGAATATTTTATCTGTCAGATTTGTGGTTTATGGGAAGAATTTATGACCAAACAAGAGAGCAAGAGCATTACAGGATGTAAAATAGGCAATTTTGATTATATCAAATGTAAAATTTTGCGCAAACAAACCCAATGCAGCCAAGGTTAAAAGGAAAGCAGAAAACTGGGGGTGGGGGTGGGGTTTACAGCTAGTGTTTCTCATAAAAGCCTCATTCTTCAAATATATATAGAGAACTAAGTCAAATTTGTCAGACAAGTCATTTCCCAATTGATAAATGGTCAAAAGATATGAACAGACAGTTTTCAGAAGAAGGAATCAAAACTATATATTTATACTCATATGGAAAAATGCTCTAAATCACTATTATTTAGAGAAATGCAAATTTAAACAACTCTGAGGTATGACCTTACACCAATCAGATTGCCAAATATGACAGAAAAGGAAAATGACAAATGTTGGAGGAGAAGTGGAAAAAAAAATAGGGACACTAATGTACTGTTGGTGTAGTTGTGAATTGATCCAACCATTCTGGAGAGCAATTTGGAGTTATACCCAAAGGGCTATAAAACTGTGCATACCCTTTGACCCAGCAATACCATGACTAAGTCTATATTTCAAAAAGATCAAATAAAAAGGAAAAGGACCTATATGTACAAAAATATTTATAGCAGCTCTTTTGTGGAATTGGAAATCAAAGGGATGCTCATCAATTGGGGAATGGCTAAACAAGTTGTAGTATATGACTGTGATGGATTACTACTGTGTTATAAGAAATTAAGAGAGGGAAGGTTTCAGAAAACCCTGAGAAGACTTACATGAACTGATACAAAGTGAAATGAGAAGAACTAGGAGAACATTGTACACAGTAATAGCAAATTGTACCCTGATCATCTGTGAATGACTTAGCTCTTCTTAGCAACACAATGATCCAAGACAATTCCAAAGGACTTATGATGTAAGATATTATCCACCTCCTGAAAAAGAATTGATGGAGTCTGAATGCAGACTGAATCATACTTTTAAAAGACTTTATTTTTTTTTGGTGGGGATTTCTTAAGGGGGGAGTCCTGTGTTTTCTTTCGCAACGTGGCTAATATGGAAATATTTTGCATGACTGCATACCAACAATCTATATCAAATTGCTTGCCTTCTCAAGGAAGGAAGACGGAAGGAATGGAGGAAGAGAATATGGAACTCAAAATTTTTTAAAAGAACGTTAAAAAGTCTTGTTTTGTTTACATGTAATTGAGAAAAATTAAAATTAAATATTCACAGAGGGGAGGGAAATTGTATGAAGGCAAAAGGTAAGGCACTATTTTTGAATTAAAAAAGGAATGAGTGATAAGTCAGGATGTCTGGATTCTAGTCTCAATCCTGCCAGTAACTAGTTGTGAGCTAGGCTGTCAGCCAGTCTACTAGCGTTTAAGTGCCTACTATGTACCAGGCACTGTGCTAAGCACTGGGGATACAAAGAAAGACAAAAACCAGTTCCTGTTTTCAAGAATCATATGGTGTAATGGAGGAGACAATATGCAAATAACCTTGTACAAAGAAGATATACACGAGATAATTTGGGGGTAGTGTCAGTCAGTTCCCCACTCTGAGCTTCAGTCTCCTTATCTATAAGAAGAGAGGGTTTAAGGGGCTATCTAAACTTTTTTTGTATCCTGGACACCATGGGCAGTTTGGTGAAATCTATGGGTTTCAGAATGATGTTTTTCAAGGCATGAGATAAAACACAGAAGATTACAATGGAGCTCAAAGGTTAGTGAAAAGAAAGATGTAATTTTTTTTTCCCCATCCAAGTTCACAAACTCCTGGAAATCTATTCATGGACCCCTTGACTGTTCATAGACTCCAGGTTAAGAATCCTAGGGCTAGATGATCTTTCAGACATTGACCAGAACTCTTAAGTTCTTCATGAAAATCCTGCCTCCCTGATTGCTGATCCCAGAAAGGTTCATTTGAACTGAAAGGGACCTTAGAGCTCATCTTTATTTTACAGATGACAAAGATGAGGTTTCAGAGTGACTTACCCAAGGTAAACAGGGTTAGTAGTCATCCTCCCAGGGAAAGTTTCCCAGAATTTTCAAAGAAAACAAAGAGGGAACCTTGAGTAAACAACGTTGCAGAAGTTGGTTCTTCACTGCCAGATCTTTTCTTTCCTACCAAAAGGCATTGTATTGTGGCCTTCTTGTTGGAAAACATCCCAGGTTTAGTTTGGCAAAGAAATGGATGAGGGCTCTGGGATTCACCTTGAACTTGTAAAGTTTTGTAGTTTGCTGAGATGTGTGCGTAGAGGGTGGGGACTCACTTATTCTAAGCTCCCTTTAGGGTGAGGGGGCCAAAAGGAAGTCCAATGCACAGATCAAACAGTGGCTCTGAGGAAAACTCATGCTTTCCGAAGCTTTAATCCAATGGTGGCCAGCACCATTGTTATATGGAAGGTTTATAATTTTCCCATGGATCACATCTTAATATCGCTGTTTATTCACAGCATCTGGGAATCCTTCAGGATGCTTATACATTTCACTTCTTGTTTGATCCTTAATAAACAACATTTCTTGAAGTTTCCATTCCATATTCACCTAACAATCGACTAAAATGAGAACAAAATAGCATGCTCATCTTTGGCATTATAGGGTCATAGATTTCAAGCGGAAAGAGACCTTAGCAGTCATTCAGCCTAATCATTCATTTCATTTTACAGACGAGAAAACTGAGGCCTCAGATATCACCTGTCCAGGGTCGCACATGTAATAATACAATAATAAAAAATAAAAACAGGATTTGAGCCCAGGTCCTCTGACTCCTAAGGCAATGAGTGATAAGTCAGGAAGTCTGGATTCTAGTCTCAATTCTACCAGTAACTAGTTGTGAGCTAGGCATCACTTTCTTTTTATGTTACTGGGGTCATCGTATAAATTTTTCTTCTGATTCTTCTATCTTCGGTCTGCATCAATTCGTTAAAATCTTCCCAGAGTTCTCTGAACTCTCCATAATCATCAATTTTATGTTGCAATAATATTCTATTACGTTCACGGAATTTGGCCACCCCCTATTTCTTGGGTGCCTGCTTTATTTCTAGTTCTTTGCACCAAACTGCCCCTGTGATGCTGTCATTAAATCAGTAAATTTAGGATTCTTTAGTGATTGATGCAATAAAATCCTAGAAGGTCAGATCTACAAGTAAAGAAGAAGGGAATAAGCATTTATTATGTGCCTGGCACTGTGCTAAGTGCCTTACGATATTATCTCATTTGATAAGAGATTTGAATTAGGGGCCTTAAAGATCAGCTCATCTAACTCCTTCAATTTATGGAGGTCCTCACCAAAGCCTAGAGAAAAAAGGTGACTTACCCAGGTCACACCACTAGTTATTAACAGAACCCCGGACTTCTGACTCTCAGTCTGGTGTCTTTCTGCCATAGCATGCTTTGTATGGTAACAAGAAATCACAAAAGTGATAACTAAGCATTCCTTTGGCACCAAAATGCAGCTAAGTCAGTCAATTTGCATTTCTTAAGTACCTCTTTTGTGCCAGGAACTGTGCTAAGTGAGTTTTGCTTTCCAAATTATATTAATTTCAGAATAAACATCTTACCTTATGCTTAATTTCTGGTAAGACATTGACCAACTTCTGTAGCTCCTTGTGCTCCCTACCCACCTATAGGATGAAAATCCATGAAAATGAGTTTAAAATGCTATTTTTATTAACCAGAAAGGTAAGAGTAATTTAGCAAGACAAGATGACAAACTTACACCAATCACACTTAATTTTTTAAAAAACCAATGTTTGATTTTTTTTGCCCACACTGATTTCCTAAATGGAAGAGCTATAATATTATAAGGGTTTACCTTCAAAAATACTCCTATTACAGCCAAACCACTTTCTCCCATTACTGCTTCTTTGTAATTTTGATATTTGGCAGAATTCCAGTGTACTAAATGAAGCTGAAATGAAATTCAAAAAGAATTTAAATTTCCTGAGACAGAACAAATATTAAGACCAGACTTGATTTGAAAGCTATGGACCTTCTTTGGTCTCTCCTTCAACCTCCATATTGGGGAAGTTGAGGTTTGGGGGTGGAATTTAGAAGAAAGTTGGGAGGAGGATGCCATGGTCTCTCTGCCTCAAGTCTCTCTCCATTCCAGGCCATTCACTAGACTCTGTTGGCTCCCTATCATCTCCAGGATCAAATATAAAATCTTCTCTTTGCCTTTTAAAATCCTTCATAACTTAGCCCCCTTCCTACCTTTCAGTATTCTTACACCTTATTCCCTCTCCCAGCTTCTGACATATTCAGGAATCCAGTAACACTGGGCTCTTTGCTGTTTTGCACCCAAGTCCCTCCATCTCCACACTCAGAGCATTTCCACCAGCTGTCTTCTCATTCCCGGAACTCTCTCCCTCCTTATCTCTGCCTGCTGGCTTCGCTGACATCCTTCAGATCTCAGATAAAACCCCACCTTCTTCAAGAAGCTTTTCTCAGCTCCCCTTCATATTAGCACCTTCCCTCTGTGATTAGCTCCAATTTGTTCCATCTCTAGTTTTTTTGTCCATAGTTGTTACATTTTATCTTCCCATTAGACAGTGAGTACTTTGAGGGCAAGAACTTCAGTCACATGGATACATACATATACATATACATATACATATACATATACATATACATATACATATACATATACATATACATATACATATACATATACATATACATATACATATACATATACATATACATATACATATACATATACATATACATATGCATATAAACATGTGCATATATATACACATACACATATACATATATCTCCAGTGTCATATACATAATCCCACATTGCCTGACAAATAATAGGTTCTTAATAAATGCTTGTTGACTTGATCATAAAAAACTCTGTGATAACTTACCTCCCTAGTAAACTGTAAGCGTCATAAGGGCAGCAAGATCAAATTATCGAATCAGATAATATTTGCAAAGTACTTAGCACAGTGCCTGGAACATGTTGTTTCTAGTTGTTTCAGTTGTGGCCAACTCTTTATGATCCCATTTGAAGTTTGCCTTGGCAAAAATACTGGAGCAGTCTGACATTTTCTTCTCATTTTACAAGTGACTTGCCCAGGGTCATCCCTCTGGTAAGTGTCAGAGGCTGTATTTGAACTCAGAAAGAGGAGTCTTCCTGATTCCAAGCCCAGTGGTCTATCCACTGCACCACCTAACTGCCTCCTGGAGCATAGTAGGTGTTTAACAAATACTCCATCTAGTGACAATGTCTTATTTAGACTGTACTGTTATTATATTGATGTGATGGAATCATCAGATGTCAAAGCTGGAAGGACCTTTAGAATGAAAACAACATTACTAGCTATAGACCTGAACTCTATACCTGGCAGATCCATCCTGGACTTCAGACCTCAGAGGTTTAATTCCTGAAGGGGCTAAAGGCCTTCCTCATAGGACTAATCTCACCTCTGAGCCATTGTAGCAGAATTACAAAAGTACTGTTAACTAACTGAGGAAATATGTTCTTGCTTGCTTGTTTTCCCTTCAATGGATTAAATCTCCACACCCAAAGGTTGGTTACCAGGTGATCAAATGTCTGGGCTACCTGTAGTCTGTCTACTCAGAAAAAGCTGAATTGTAATCTGCGTTGGTGGAAGGAGTAACTGTGACCAAAGTGAAGAAATCACTCACTCTTGAAATGTTTGTGTGTTAATCAAATTAAATTTCCTGAAATACTACTCAAAGTGTGAAAATTCCAAGCTCCTCAGATTTGTTTATGAGCTCCCTTTTCAGACAGAATAAAAACTTAACAAGATTGTCTGGCTTTGAAATTACAGCCTGAGAAAGAAGAATGTTTTGGTAAGACTGATAGGCTATAAGCTTCTCAGCTAGACTGGCAGTTCCTTGAGGGCAGGGATTGGGGTGTAAATATTCATCTTTGTATCCTCCCCTATCTCCTCAAATTGCCTAACACAGTAGGAACTCCATCTTAAACATTTCAATAATTCAATGTAATAATTCAAATAACCAATAATTTCCCAGTACTGGTACTTCCTTCACCCATGTAGATCTCAGCCCTTTGGATGAGGAACAGGGAACAGCACACTGAATGTAGTCAGAGGCCTTGGGTTCAAATCCTATCTAATGCTTATGACCTGGGTAATGTTGATTAAACCATTTAACTTTCTTTGGACCTCAGTTTCCTCACATGTAAAATGGATGGAGGGAAGGTTGATGGACCAGATGGCATCTGAAGTCACTTCTAGCTCTAGATACAACGATCTTGGCCATGGTGGCCCCAAAACTGCACTAAGACTTGTGGGACACTCCGTATAATTTAGTAGATGGTGTCAGAGAATTGTTGTCATGGGTAAAAGATTTGTGATTCTCGAATCACTGTGATGATCGGCCTTTCCAACAATCACCCAGGTTGTTTCTTGAATAATAGACTTCCAGTCTCTTTCTGGGTTTTCTAGCTTGGCAAGATTCACCAGAAGTTATGTTCTGCCCCCTCAATTTTAATTAAAATGTAGATGATTTTGAGCTAGTTGGGACTTTAGAGTGTATACAGTCCAATCCCTTGATCTCAGATGAGGAAACAAAAGCCACAAGATGGGATGTGACTTGTCCAAGGTTATATAGATAATGCCTTTAAATTTCTGAAAATTCCCGAAGTCCTGCACAGAGCATGACTTATGAGGCTGACCGAGTCTTATCTGAACTTCCTGTCTCTCTCAGGGCCCAGCATGGAGTTCCCTACAGATTAAATACTAAACAAATGTTCTTTGTTTTGTTGTAAAGAAATGTGGCCTTTCCTCTCCATTTATTTATTTATTGCTCCTTTTTAGATGCCACTGTTCTTACTATGTTTCGTTTCTGACCTTTGAGTCCTAAGATATTCTGTTTCTTTTTTTTTCTCCTCTTTCCCTCCTGCTTTCTCCTCCTTCTCCTCTCCCTCTCCTTCCTCGCACTCCCCTGCTTTTGTATTTCTTCATCCCAGGATTTCATTGTCTTAATTCTGGCCTCCCTTTCTTTATTTACCCAGTTTCCAGAAAATAAACATCTGATATATCCTTGAGCCTCCAAATTATTCCGGAAATGGGAGAGAGCTAACTAGGCAGGTTCTGTCTGTAAACTTGCCTGAGGAGAGACTTCAAGTCACCTGGCCCTTTCTTCTTCCTCCACCTCCATCCTATTACTCCAAAGGCAGGCAGATGGGGACAAACTGAAGAATGAGGGTTTATAATCAAGAAGACACTGATTCAAACCCTGCCTTGGGCACTTGCTAGCTGTGTGACCCTGGGCGAGACACTTAACCATTCTCAGGCTCAGTTTCTTCATCTATAAAATGGGGATAATTAGTAATAATAACAATAATATCTGTATTTCAAGCTTGTTGTGAGGATCAAATGACATAGCATTTATAAAGTACCTAGAAAACCTTAAAACACCATATAAATGCTAGATATCATTATTATTATTTAGAAAGAGGACACCACATGGGCAAACTGAACAGTAATTTCATCTTTTTCTCCTCCAAATTGGGAGATATAATCTGTTATACAACTAGAACTTTCTACACTAGCAGCATGAATGAAAGACTTCTCTGCAGAACTGTAACTAGGTGGGACAAATGGAACTTTGCCCCAGGGTGCTGACATCCAGGAGAAGCATATTTTCTCCCCACAGTCACATTTCCCTCCATGCCTGTTCTTGTGCTTCTTTGGAGCTCTGGGGTGGTAACACCCTCCCCACCGGGCTGGGCTTCTGGGCCCTCATGCCGTTGGTGGGACTGTTCCCTCTACCCAGCACTACCCTCTAACCAAATTTGCCCCAGATACAGCCTCACATAGTTGCATCTAGGCCTCTCTGTGCTTCGTTTTCTCTACACCTATAGTAATGTCATCAGCCTTGGAAGAATAATAAATAACAATTCAAATTTTTATAGCGATTTAAGGGTTTACAAAGCCCTTTCCCATGAGATATGTAGTGAGAGTATTCGTTGCTGAGTCTTTTCAGTCATGTCAACTGTCTGCCACCCCATTTGGGGTTTTCTTGGCAAAGATACCGAAGCCATTTTCCATACTCTCCTGTTCATTTGACAGAGGAAGAAACTGAGGCAAACAGGGTTAAGTGACTTGCCCAGTGTCACACAGCCAGTGCATTTAAACTCAGGTCTTCCTGACTCCAGGCCCAGCACTCTAACCACTGTTCCACCTAGCTGTCCCTTTTATGTTTATAAACCTTCTCCCATATCTAAAATCAAATGAAGCCCTGCTTTTGATGCTTGCTACTGGTCCTGCTACCTTTACTCTTCCCAGTATGATTTTTTTTGAAATAATATAAATAAATAAAATGTGAAATAATATAAATAAATAAATAACTAAACTTCTCTGGGCCCATGTGCTCTCTTGATGACAGAGGCATCTTTAAATCCTTTAAATAAACCCATGGTCATGCGTGCAAACCTCAGCCGGGAAGACTTGATTGTCCACCATGTGTTCCGAGCCCCAATCATTCATTTCTCCCCAGTGGAAGTGGAACTGCTTGAGTCTGTAATGATCGTCCAAGGGTCCACCACTAATTCCTAGAAAGGAAACCAGAGAAGCTTTTAGAGCGAGCTGATTCCCCATCGTTGCTCTGTTTCCCCCAAAACTAGATTTGACTAATCACATTGTAGATGTTTAGAGCCTACAGATTCTGCTTCGCGGAGGTTCATTCGCCAAGAAGCAAATCTCTGCTTGGGGGTAGAAAGTAGCAATTCCTGGCACGAGAATTCCAAATTGTAGCCCCGCTATTTCATATCTATATCATAGCAGGAAATCTCCTTTCCTTTTCTGGACGTGGAAGGGATAATCTCGCTGTCCTTGGCTTTGGGCAGATCACCTATGGAGTTTGGGGTTCACTTCTGAACCCCACACTAGAGAAAGGATATTAATAAGCCGAGAAAGTGCAGAAGAGCAGTCAAGGGTCCCAAGGCCATTTTCTTTGAGGATTGGTTTAAGATAATGGGGATTTTTAGTGTGGAAGAAGAGAAGGCTGGAGGGCGGGGCAAGGAGGTGGGCAGGTGATAGCCTTGTCAAGGACTGGAAAAGTGGTCACAGGGAAGAAAGATTATTAGACTTGTCCTTCTTGGCCTCCCCCCCCCCCCCCCCCCCCCGCCTAAACTAGGAGCCGTGAGTGAAAGTCACAAAGGTCAATTGAGCTTTGATGCCCAGAAAAACTTCCTAATAATTAGAGCTACTGAAAAGAGACTCTGAAATTCTGTAACTTCAGTTTTCTCATGTATTTTTTTTTAAAAAAAGACTTAAATGATTTTGAAAAGCCCTCGCAGATCTCTGTCCTATCCGTCTAAACTCCTAGCTCATGCCTTTGAGGCACTCCCTAATTTGACCAAACCCTGTCTATCAAGTCTCACATCCTGCTCTTCTTCAAGGCTGTTGTGGGTCCCTGAGGCCCTATGTAACTCTGGTGCATTCCAAAGCTGCTGGTCCACTGAGACCCTCATAGAATCAACAAGGAAAATCAGACCTGAGCACTGTGTCAAGGAAAACAAACAATCCTTGCCAGGACAGAATAAAATAATCTAATTAATTTGGCTGTAGAAATAAAAGCATGAGCCAGTTCCTTCCAGTCTTTGCACACAGATCAATAATGAATATCCTATTGCGACACCTATTCCCAAAGATGTGTCATAGTACAGCTGGCACTGGCCTGGGAGCCGGGAGGTCTGGCTTCCCTTCCCACTTCTGCCCTCTCTCCACAAGGTAGCTGGGCCAGTCACTTCCCCTCTGTAGACTTCAGTTTTCTTATCCACAAAATGAGAGAGGTCAATTATCTAATGACAAATGCTCTTTAAGGGACCTTCTGGGTCTAACTTTCTTTAAGTATGCTTATTCTAAATGGTAAATGCCAATTTCGGGCCATTTCTATTGAAAATTTTCCTAGATCAGTTTTCCCAGTTCTTTTTGCCCCTTTCACTCTGTAACTTGCGTTATATTTCTTTGTGAACATGTCAGACTCTCCCTAAAAGACTGAAAGCTTTTTGTGTTGTTCAGTTGTTTCAGTTGTGTGCTACTCTACGTGACTCCATTTGGGATTTTCTTGGCAAAAATATTGGAATGGTTTGACATTTCCTTCTCCAGCTCAGCTGACTGATGAGTAAACTGAAGTAAACAGGGTTATGTGACTTGCCCACAGCCACACAGCTAACAAGTATCTGAGGTCACATTTGAACTCAGGCCTTCCTGTCTCCAGGCCCAGTGCTCTTTCTACTGCACCACCTCGCTGCCCACAAGACTAAAAGACTAGACTCTGCCATTTTTATATTTTTATATTTTCATGCCCCCAGAACTTAAAAAAATGCTGTGTATGTAGCAGGCACTTAATAAATGTTTATTGGAATAGAATAATGATTCACATTTACATAGTGGTTTACAGAGCTTTCTTCACACACATTCCTATCCTGTGCGGGACAAAATACAAGTGTCATAACTGCCTCCTGCATCTTCTTGATGAAGAAAATTCTCAGAGGGGTTAAGTCATTTGCTAACAGTCGCCCAGCTCTTGAATTATAATAATGTAACAGGAAGAGAAGCTGAACTCTGAGTGACTGTAATGACCAGTTTTGTCCTCAGAGAAGATAACAAATGTACCTCTGTCCTTCTGGCAGAGGCTGTGGTCCCTCCACTAACATACTCCATTGGTTTTGCTGAAGAGTTTTCCTTGGTATAAGGGGGATGTTCTTTCACTGGACATGATGACCCAGTATCGATCGTAGCTCGGGTGAGGGTCAATTCTAGCTCAGGTCCTCAGACTCCAAATTGAGGGGAGTGTTATGCAACTGGGAAGCAAGGAAGTCAATGAAAGATTGCTTGGGTTTCCATGAGCTCAGAGATTAAATGAGCATCCTGGGAATTATGCAAAACTTCTCCTCTCCTAGGAAGAAATAGGTGAAAAGGTTCCCTGCCCTCGAAGGTTCTCTGGAACAAAGTGTCCCAAAAAGATGGTCAGAAATTCGACCTGGGGAAGAGCAGCCTCCAGTGGTGGAGTGGTGGACTGGGGGCTGGGTGATACAATCCTTCCTTTCTTTTGTCCTTACACTGAAGGACCCACAGAATCTCGATCCTTCCTTTTCCAGAAAGAGAAAAATGGCCAATAAGAAACTCTAATATTTCCCCTTTAAAAAAACTTAAAATAGTGCCTTTTTATTTTATATCACAATCATTTCCTTATATACTTTCTATCCCCAATGAATGAACATCCCCCCACCTATAACAGTAAAAACTATTAGGTAAAACCAAATAGGGCACATCAGTGGAGGGATCATAGCCTCTGCCAAAAGGAAAGAGGTACATTTGTCATCTATTCTCTAGGCGCAAGACTGGTCATTACATTCACTCAAAGTCTGGCTTCCTTTTCTTTTACATTACTATAATTGTGATGAATAAAGGATGGAAGGAAAGGAAAGGAGGGAGAGAAGGGAAGGAAGGAGGAAGGAAAGAAGAAAAGAAGGCAAGAAGGGAGAAAGGAAGGGAGAGAGGAAGGGAAAGAAGGAGGAAGAGAGGGAGAGAATGAATGAGAGAGAAAGGAAGGAAAAAAGGGAGGAAAGAATAGAGGGAGGAAGAAAGGGAAAGAGAGAGGATGGGAGGGAAGGAGGAGAGAAGGAATGAAGGAGGAAAAAAAGGGAAAAAAGAAAGGAAGGGGAAGGAAAGAGAGAAGGAAGGAAGGAAGAAAAGAAAAGCTGCAAGCATGCACTGAGTGCCTATTATGGGCTAAATGCTTTACAAATACCTCATTTGTTACCTGGTTCTGGTCCCTTCTCTTTGCATTAATTCATAATGGTCCATAGGATCAAAGGGTTATAGAATAAGAAAGAAGTAAAATTATTTGCCCAAGGTCACACAGGTAGTAATTGAGAGAGTCAGAATTCGAACCCAAGTCCCTTCACTGCATCATTCTGGCTTCAAGTCATGTTTATTGAATGAATACTGAGCAACAAATGGTATTCAAGGCAGAATCTAAGCTAGGATAGGTTTGAAATAGTTAATATTTTCTCAGCTATTCTAAAGCTGAGAATAAGATATTTCTGCTCCCTTTTTTAGCTTTATTAAGATTAGCAGACTTTCTGGCAAGCACAGTTGTTCTCAGGCTCAAAATGAAAGTTTTTGAAGTTTCAGATGTTCTAATCTGTTGAAGCTGCAAATTGTATGAAGAAGCAGCAAAGAGAAAAAAAAAAACCTGGCCTGGGTTCAAATCCTGACCGGGCCAATGACTTGAGTAAGTCATTTCCCCTGAGGGCCAATCTTCTCACCTGTTCAAAGAGATAATAATATTTGTACTCCTCACCCCCACAGAATGGTATTGAATTAAATTGCTATGTAAGCACAAGTTGTAATTAAGTTTTAGACCACCAGCACAACCCTTTGGGGGTGCAAGAGAAATCGAAGACATGGCTGCTGCTCATAAGGAGCTTCTAATGGAACTTCCAATGTCCGCTAATCCCAACATCTGTCTGTCATCCCTCCACTCCCAGGGCAGGGGGCAAAAGAACAGTCTTGAAAGAAGGTGGTTTTTTTTTTGTTTCGTTTTTAAATCAAACCATGTGCAAGTTTGGAATATTGGAGGGCCACTACAGAGATCTGTTGATAATTGCAAAGGCACAGGGCAAATAGGGTTCCTAAAAGTGTCTGGAGCCGGACACAACCTTAGAGATCAGCTAATTCACAGATCCTTAACTTTTTTTGTGCCCTGCACATGTTTGGCAGACTGGGGAAGCGCTTTCAGAATCATGTTTTTAAGTGCATAAAACGAAATACATAAGGTTACAAAGAAAACCAATTACATTGAAATAAACTGTGATTTTTTTTTCCCCACCCAAGTTCATGGGCTCCTTGAAATCTCTCCACAAGACTCTGGATCCAGGGAGTCCCAGGTTAAGAAACCTTGATGGAGTTGAACTCCATTACCTTACAAATAAGGAAAAGAAATTGCCCACAGCTGCCGCAGTGGAAGGAAAGAAACAAGTATTTATTAAGCAGTGCTATATACCAGGCACTGTGCTAAACACTTCATCTCATTCAATTCTTACAGGGAAGATATGTTGCTATTATTATCCCTATTTCACAGTTGAGGAAACTGAGTCAGGCAGAGGCTAAGCAATTTGCCCAGAATTATACAGCTAGAAAGTATCTAAGGTCAGATTTGAGTTTGGGTCTTTCTGACTCCCGGCCCAGACCCTTATCTATCCATTGTACCACCTTGGTGCCTCTGTCAAAGCAACGTTGTTAATTGAGTTCAACCTAGGTGTTCTGACCTCCAAACCAGTATTCTTTGCACTATATCAAAAGCAAAGTGTAGAAGGCAGTGGCACAAAGCCCAAGAATCCAAGTTCCAAGACCTGGGATCTGCTC
Source organism: Phalanger gymnotis (assembly GCA_028646595.1). Taxonomy (NCBI): domain Eukaryota; kingdom Metazoa; phylum Chordata; class Mammalia; order Diprotodontia; family Phalangeridae; genus Phalanger; species Phalanger gymnotis. The sequence goes on along the minus strand of CM053625.1, from coordinate 345,528,741 downwards.
CTAACTAGCTATGATTATAAATAAGCAAGTCTCTCCCCCTCTCCAGGCCTCCATTAGAGGCCTTTGGCCTCTAAGCTCCTTCCATCTGTGACCTTCTATAATTCAACTGATAATTGTGTTCTTGACCTTCTTGGTTCTTTTGTAATTCTGCAAAGTCTGAGAGTAACCAAAGAGGGACTGACTATGTATCTAAATCTTGTTCAAATGATGCTTCAGAACAGCTATGTCCTGCTCTCCCAGTCGTTTCTTTGATAAAATAGACCAAAGAAGTTCCGAGGGGACTGGGAGCTTCACTGTGCAGTTTCTTTTATCTGATCAGGTGAAGGTCTTTTCCTGCTTCTCCCAGGCCACTGTGAGTTCTTTCTGCTGTGCACCTCTTACTTGGCTGGATCAACAGTTGACTAATGTTGAATAAGCACCTACTATGTACCAGGCATTCTACTAAGGGCTGGGCATATGAAGAAAGGCAAAACCTAGTTCCTACTCTTGAGGAGGTCACAGTCAAGTGGGAGAGACAATATGTAAACAACTATGTGTAAAAAAAAGGTAAATAATCTCAGAGGGAAGGCACAAAATTAAGAGAGACTAGAAAAGGCTTCTTGCAAAAGGTGGGACTTTTGCTATGATTAGAAGAAAGCCTGAAAAGTCAGGAGGGGGAGAACAGAGACACACAGACACAAAGACAGATAGACACAGAGAGACAGAGACAGAGAGACAGAAAGAGACAAACGGACAGACAAGACAGAGAGAGAGAGAGAGAGAGAGAATTCCAGGGCATGGGGAACATGAGAGAAAGCATTCCAAATAAGAGGTACAACCATGACACGTGAGGGACACTCACAGTTGAGAAATGGAGTGTCATGTGGGAGGAACATCTTGTAGGCCAGTGCCACTGGATTATAGAGTACATGAAGGACGGAGCCTAAGAAAACTGGGAGGGTAGGAAGAGACCAGGTCAGGGATGGGGAACCTGTGATCTTGAGGCCACGTGTGGCCTTCTAAGTCCTTGGATGCAGCCTTTTGACTGAGTATGGGTTTTACAGGACAAATCCTTTTATTAAGGGGATTTGTTCTGTGAGGTTTGGATTCAGTCAAAGGGCTGCACATTAGGGCCTAGGGGGCCATATGTGACCTCCAGGCTTCAAGTTCTCCTCCCCTGGACCAGGTTATTAAGAGCTTTAAAAGTGAAACAGGGATTTTTAAATATTTGATTATGTGGGTAATAACGTTTGCCTTCAGTTTTAAACTGAAGTTTATTATATGGGGGGGGGTAAAACATGGCAGGACATGGATTTTTAGGAGGATCGGTTTGAGAGTAAGTGGAGGATGGATTGGAGGGCAGAGACTTGAGACAGGGAAAACAACAAGCCAACTGTTGCCATAGTATAGGCATGAGGTGATAAGTGCCCACCAGTGGTGGCAGTTTCAGAGAGGAGAAGTGGGGTATGTAAGATTCGTTGCAAAGATAAAGCCAACAGGCCTTGACAACAGATTGAATGTGGGGGCTGAGAGAGAGGGAAGAGTCCAGAGTGACTGACTCCTAGGTTGTGAGTCCACGTGACTAGGAAGATGTTATACCCTCAGTGGTAACAGGGAAGTTAGGATGAGGGGAGGGTTTGGAGGGAAAGAAAATGAGTTCAGTTGGGGGAATGTTGAGTTTAAAATCTTATTGGACATACACTTCAGATGTCTAATGAGCAGTTGGAGATACAAAACTAGGGATTGGTAGAGAGGTTAGGACTGGACAAGTAGATCTGAAGGTCATCTGCATAGAGATGATCACTGAAACCATGGGAGCTGATGAGAGCACCAAGGGAAATAGTATAGAGGGAGAAGAGCAAAGGGTCCAAGACAAGCGCCTTGGAGGACCTCCACTGTTAGCGATGTTGTGGATAAAGACACTGCAAAGGATCCAGAGAAGGAGTAGTCAGAGAAGTAGGAGAAGAACCAGGAGAAAGTGTCCTCAGGAAAACCTGGAGGAGAGAGTCTCAAGAAGAGAGGACTTAGTGTCAAAGATGCAGAGAGATCCAGAAACACGAGGATTGAGAAGAAGTCATTAGATGTGGCAGTTTCTGAGAAATTTCGGTTGAATAAATGATGTTAGAAGCCAGGCTTCATGGTTAAAAAGAGTGAGAGGAAAGGAAGTGAAGGTGCCTATTGTTGACAACCTCCACAAAAGGGAGAAGAGATGTAGGAAGATAGCTAGAGAGGATGGATGGGTCAAGCAAGGGCTCTGAGGATGAGGAAGACGCGGACATGTTTGAAGGCAGTGAGGAGCAACCAGGAGACAGGGAATGATTGAATAATAATGAGAGCGTAGGGATGGGGAGTGAGTAGGGGAAATCTGCCAGAGAAGACAAGATGGAATGAGATCCCTCGTGCATGTCAAGAAGTTTGCCTTGAAAAGGAGAAGGGCCACCTCCTTATGTGAGTCAGGGATGAGGGAAGAGAGTGGCAGAAGGCACAGAATGATTCAAGATGAGGAAGAAGGGAGAAGAGGAGAAGGAGGGAGATCTTCACGAATGGACTCCCTTTTTTTCTGTGAAATGTGAGGCAAGGTTCTCATGTGAGGGGAGAGGAGGAGGGGGAGCCAGGGGAAATTTGAGGAGGGATACAAAAGCTTGGAAAAAGCAATCAATAATGAATCGATTAGGGAGGTGTAACAGAATTGCCTTGCTGTGATGAGGGCCCAGCTGCAATTATATAATCATATAACATAAACTTGTAGTGGACCCAGTCAATAACTGTGTGACCCTGGGTTTTTTGTTACTTGTTATTTTCTCTGGCTTCATTCAGCAGTTCACGAGTAGGAACGAAAGCAGCATTGGATGGTGGGAATGATCCAAGGCTGGTGTTTACCAGTACAAGATCTTCTATAGTCAGGAAAAAGGGGCAAAGGATTCAAGAGATAAGGAAAAGGTAGAATTGAATTGGTTCATTCAGGCATTATGGAAAGACTACAGGGGTGATAGCCAGGGAAAGAACTGAGGGGTTGAGGGACAGGAGCATCATTGTACAAAGTGAAGATTTAAATCTTATGCAATGTTTTATCAGCTTTGAGGTAAAGCATTTTTCCTTATTGGCTCTCAGTAGAGAATGTGTTGCAATACTATGGCTTTGTTATGGTTGTTCAATTGTGTCCAACTCTTCATGACCCTATTTGATATTTTCTTGGCAGGGATACTGGAGGGATTTGTCATTTCTTTCTCCACCTCATTTTACAGATGAGGAAACTGAGGCAAACAGGATTAAGTGATTTGCCCAGAGTCCCACAGCTAGTACACATCTGAAGTCACATTTGAACTCAGGTCTTCATGACTCCGGGCCCTGCCCCACCTAGCTGCCAATACTATGACTTATAGTCATCCAATCAATAAGCACTCATTAAGCTTCTGCTGTGAACCAAGCATTGTGATTAGTATGCAAGATACAAAGACAAAAATGAAACAATCCTTGCCCTCAAGGTGCTTACATTCTATAGGGAGAGACAACATGTATAGTATGTGCAATGAATGCAGATATAAATACATATATAAATGATACATAACATGTAAAGGATTCAAGATCATGGCCTCCTTGAGAGGCAGTACGACATAGTCAAAAACATTAAGTACTTACTGTAATTAAGTACTTACTGGTAATAATAATTAGTACTTAATAGTATTACCAATATTAAGTACTTAATAATATTAAGTATTAATAATATTAAGCATTAAAGTTCCTAGTAACTTCTAGTGTTTACATAGCTCCTACTACGTGCTAAGTCTTTTACAAATAGTATCTCGTTTTATCCTCACAACAACTCTGGGAGGTAGGTGCTGTTATTTATTCCCATTTTACAGGTCAGAAAATTGAGGCAGGCAGAAGTTAAGTGACTTACCCAGGGTCACACATCTGATAAACGTCAGAGACCAAATTTGAACTCTCATCTTCCTTACTCTATGTCCTCCGCTCTAATGCCATCTTGCTGCCCATGTGCAAGTCATAATGGGACAGGTCAGGAGGCTCTGGATTCATATCCTGCCTGACGATTGTCCCCACGGCAGGTAAGTCCCCATTTGCAGTAATCTCTGTTAGCTAAATTTTTATCAGCTGTAGAATGGCGGATGGGGGGGTGGTATTTGATAATAATAATATCTACCTCACAGCATTAGTGTGCGGATCAAATAAGACAATACATGGACAAAAGGTGTAAGCGTGAGAAATGGAGAGGAGAAAGGGGAAGCAAATAAGAGTAGGAGAAAAAACAACCCACAAAACAAAACCCACTATTTCCAGGTGTCCATTCATTCATTCCACAGCCAAGCATGAATTTCCCCTTTGTTCCAGGCTTTCAGAATAGCTGCTTCTCTTGTTTCTCTTTCCTGCCATCTAGTGGACTAAAGAGCAAATAGCAGTCTGACCAATCCACGAGCCACAGCAACCGAAAATCTGAAGCATTCTTTGGCCTGGCAAGGGACCTCAGAAATCATTTGGGCCAACAAATTCCTGAGCTGGCATCCGCCCTCTGAGCATCCTGGACAGGTGATTATCTAGCCTCTCTTTCAGGCCTCTAGGGAGGGAAGATCCACTCCCTCCCAAGGTGGTTTATCCACTTTTGGACAGTTCTATTAGGAAAATTTCCTTACATGGGGTCAAAATTGGCTCCTCTGCAACCTCTTCCCATCACTTGGAATTCTCAGCTGGCTGCGCTCATTTCTGCTCTCTGGACTGAAGGAATGGGAAATCTCGTCTTAGAAGCTAAGCTAGTGCCTTCTCTCTTTTGATTATCCCCCATCTATTCTGTATACATCTTGTACGTGATCGTAATTGTTTACATGTTGCCTCTCCCATAGAATGGGAGCTCCTTGAGGGCAAGGATCTTCTGCCTCTCTATGTATTCCCAGTGTTTAGCATGATGCCTGGCACACGGTGCCCTCTTGGGAAATGCTCCCTTAGAAGGGAGCTATCTTCAAATTGATGTGACTGCTTTGCTGTGGAATCAAGAACAAGTTAGATTACATGGTGCATCATCAAAACACCCCCAACTTGTGCTCTCAACACGCTTCTAGTCAAATGGGACATTAGAAAAAGTCCTTGATTGGAGACAGAGAACCTGAGTTCAAATCCCCCAAATTGTCACCTGTGTGACCTTGAACAAACACTTGGCTTCCCTATGCCACCATTGTCCTAATGGTAAAATAAGATGGCTTGACTAAATAACCACTATGGTCTTTTTTTTTTAGCTCTAATATTATGCTCTTGTGATAGTCAGCTAGTTTTGATGGACTTGGGCTATATTTTAACCCAGAACCTGGTCATTTCTTATTACTGGGTCATGGTATGAATTTTAAAAATAATTTTTTTGGGGTAATCCCATCTCTGAAAGATGTGGAAATGCAAGAAGCCATTTGCAAAGGTCAACAGGTCTTTAGCTCTCCCATGGGATCCCATCTTGAGCTGGGGGAAAGTAGCCAAGCTAAAATTTCATTCTTTTGTGAGTCATTTTATAGATAAAACAGGCAGGGTAAAAAATAGCTTATTTTAAGAAGCTGCTCATATTTTAAGTCCACGAATACTGACATCACATTATGGCCTTTTTGCAGAATGTTGGTATCAAGCATGGAAAGAAATCTTTTTCTCTGCTTACCAAAAAAAGGTTCATTTGTTCTAGGTCTATAACCAGAAGCTTTGCATGAAGTCAGGTAGCTGGTCTATGGAATTTGACATTGGGTGTCTATCTGGGCAGGAGTTTTATTCTTCTGTATTACCTCAGTCTTTCCTCTGGCTTCCCCCATTCCTATAAAACTCATTTCCCTCCTTTTTTCACCTTGGCTTTCAGTGCTGCTAACATTCCAGAGACTGAATTCACAGTTCCCCGAGCCTGTTGCTGGCTAGGCTTGGGTGCGGAATCTTTGCCTTCATTTAGCTTCCTTGGGCTCCCAGAAGCCGAAGGAAAATCTGCATGGATATTTAGTAATGGTTGGCCTCACATCTTGGGCTCTCGCCCAGCTGGTAATGCCTCAACACCTAAATAGCTATGGGTTTACATATATTAACTCATATGCAGCGTGTCTTTTCAATTCGAAATCCTTTCCCCTTCTTACTCTATTTACAAAGTATTCCTGTTTCTAGTTTTACTAATTTCCTTTTTAAAAAAATGTTTTAAGTGACATTTTACTTTTCAGATAATGCATTTTAAATTTTCTTCTTTTCATTTCTAATGTGCACTCTGGCCTTCTATCCCAGAGCCAAGTCTGTTTAAAACCTGAGGGGTTTGGAGACACTTTGTTCCTTTGTTGCCATTGGCTTGAGCCTCCATGGGTGAGGCTCCTCTCCATCGTTAGGGGCCAGTTACAACCACCCCAGGTCCACTTAACTACTCAACATCGATTAGCTTTTACAAAGGCATCTTTACTTCAAAGATATAGAGAGAACAAATATTCCTAACTTCCTCTTTTCCAATATATCCCATGTATCACCTGGAGGAATAAGCTCAAACTATTAGTTCCAACAAGTTTGTGCCCAAATGCAGCACGACTTCCGAACGAGCCTGCGTCTCAGATGCCCAGATGGGATTGGGTCCTTGAAATCTTTCCCAAAGGTTTCTCCTTGTTCCTTGGGGCATTGATGTTGTGCTATGTGCAAAACCTATCCTGGACTCTGGCTCCCAGATTCCTGTAGCTTTCTCTCCCAGTGCTTTGAAACCCCCATGGTTGGTGTGATCTCTCACCAAAGCCTGGAGTCACCAAATGAAGCCAAAAGAGAATGAAACAATACATATTTATTGAGTGCACACCATGTGCCAAGCACTGTGCTAAGCGCTTGAGGACACAACAGCAGCTGAAAATGATAGACCTATTTGAATCTTGACAACCAACCCAAGAGTCTCTTCTTCAACATATAGTTAGCCAACCAGAACCGTGCATATCTATCTATGTATGCTCCGAGGCATTTCCCTTACACTTCCCCACAATTCTCCCAGAAGCAGGCTTCCCAATTTCTCCACGTGAAATGATGCCATCTCAGGCACTCTATCTCCCAATTTCGAGTATAGTTGAATAAGTCAAGAACATAGAAGGCAAGAGAAAAGAATTGAAAAGAGAAACCGATATCAATATCAACAAATATTAATCTTAAATGCCAACTATGTGCCAGGCACTATGGATAAAAAGAAAAGCTAAAACCATGATTCCTATTCTCAGGAAGCTTGTATTAGAATGGAGAGATAGCATGGAAGTACTTACACACACAGAAGAGCTATACAGTGTAGATGGGAGGTAATCTTAGATGGGAGGTAGACTCAGGGCAGTCACTAGCAAAGAGGGATGGGGAGACCAGGACTGGACCATGGAGATAGATGAGAAAAAAAGACACAATGGAAGTGAGACAGACAAGAAAGAATTAAGAATGTGAGCCATAAGATCATAGAATTCAGAGCTCGCTACAGTGGCAGAAATAGGATTTGAACCCAGGTCTGTCACACTCCAAATCTGGAGCCCTTTCCTATGTGAACTGTTTTTAGGCAACATAAATTTACTGAATTTGGCAAGGAATGTGAGAAGACAATTGGTCATCTTGTCAGCTTGTGGATTAGACAGGCCTCTCATCCCCTCTCTGTCTCACTGCCAGTGTAGTTCTGGTCATTAGCCCTTTCTCTCAGGAAATAGAGCAATAATAGCGTGCTAATATTTACTTAACACTTGGAGGTTTGTATAATGCTTTGCATGCTTTATCTCATGTATTCTCCACAAGATCTTCATGTGGCAGGGGGACTTACTGAGCTTCATTGGCTTTCCCATGGTCACACAGCAGAAGTCAAGCCTCTAGACCCTCTAGAGTCTAAGTGCATTCCTCTTTCCACTATACTTTGCTCCCTCCCTAGGAAAGAAGGATACTCTTTAGTGAAAAGACTATTTCAGATGACTAAGTAGGGTTTCTTCGGGCCACTGGAATTAAAAAAAAAAGGTTCAACAAAAATTAATTTGAAGAATTTATTCTCCTTGGATATCATCATCATTATTATGAATATGCTTTAATTATAATTAATAATAAGCCTACACAAAATCCTACTCCAGTACTAATTGTAGTGTGGAGATAAGTATGGGTTACAAGCCATTGGACTGCAAGTTCTGACAGCATCTGCCATGGCGGAATGGTTTCAATATGGTTCTAGTAATAGATTTAATCTGCTTTCTGAAGTCCGGCCAACCTCAGCACAGAGGCTCATCACAATAGCCTGTCTACTTGGTAATGAATCTTTTGGCCATGGAAATTCATGAAATTAAAAAAAATTTTTAAAAAAAGTCCTCAGTCCTTCTCAGCCTCTTTCCACAGTGACAAAGATCAAGTGTTACGAAATAGGGCAGAGGGGACTAAGGATCACATTGTTTTTAGACTGTTTACGAATGTCAACGTAGCAGTTACTGTCTACATTTGAGATTCTTGTCCAATGGCCAGTGAATGGACACACTGGCAGAAGAACCGAGTTATATCAATGTTGACATTCTTCCTATAAATGAAACCAGAAGGGATAAAGGACGCCACAGTGGAGGGAAAGGCGGGCTCGCAAGGCCTTTTTGGGGAAGCAAATGAAGGAGTTGGTGGAATTATATTTATTGCATGCCCAAAGGCAACAAAAAAGATAATTTCATGAGACATTTGGTCATCTCATGTTGCAGTACTTATAAATATTTACCAAAAAAAAAGACAACCATGAAAATAATCATGAATGCAGTTTATGCACCAACATTCATTACAAAGAATAAAGAGGTGGAGAAATCCTGTGAAGAATTTAGTAAGTCTTTTCAAATTAAACCAACATTCATTATGCATATATCTTGTATATATTTAGTTTGTATGTTGTCCCTTCCATTAGGATGAAAGCTCCTAGAAGGCAGGAGCTGGGTTGGTTTGCTTTTGGTTCTGCCTTTCTTTGTATCCCCAGTTTTTAGCACAATGCCTGGCACATATTAAGAGCTTAATAAATGCTTACTGTTGTCTGAAATGTAATTTGAAACTCAATGACTTCAATATAAGAGTGAGAATAATTAAGAATCACAGGAACATAGTAGAAAATATGTAACAGAAATAAGGAATGAGTGAGGGCAAAGGCATGAAGTCTACATGTATACCTCATATATATTACATATAATATATTATATGTAAATTATATATGTATGTATGTGTATATATATAGATATATATATAAAACAATGGAAATGACTCATTGCTGAAGAGGGATTTCCTATGGTTGGTGAGGTCCTCCAATATCTCTTGACTGCATCTGATATTGTGTTGGGTTCATTGGGCCCAAGACTGCTGAAGAACCTCCATTCACACAGGGAACACCATGTGGATGAAGAATATCTGTTATGACATGGATAACTTATAGACCTTATTAACCAGTAGAGATATCTTAGACAGACAGTAAAAATGGACAAGTAAAATCATGGAGTTTGAAAAAAGTCTGGCCTTCAGAAAAATTATAAAACTCCTTTAATGACTTGAAATCTATTTCAGAATGAAAGACCCGTCTCTTAAAGACCAGTATTCTCCTGGCATTTATTATACAGCAATGAGTCATAATCACTAAATTCTCCAAAAGATTAAAAATTTGTATTATCCAAAGAACAATGGAAAGTTATATGGTGACTGTGAGCAGGCTCCTACAAATTAGGAACTTCACAGAAGAAAGAATGGAATAAAGGACATTGTCCTGGGCTGGACCTGATTCAGGTCAGCCCTTCGGTAGTTGTGTTTGCTATTGGCACCAAATAAGATAATTGTAGGTCATTAAACAGTTAAGAAAAGGAGATTTTCTTAGAGTTAGTAGTAGAAGGATATTCAACAAGGATAAGTATTGAGTATACCTTGAGTTGATTTAGCTGGGTGAATCTCTTTTGCCTGAATTGCCCATTAGTTTTCACCAGCCAAGCATCAGAAAGAGCCAGGAGCTCCTCGTGGCTATTTTGGACTTGGGTGACAAGGAAGAGAAGTCAATAACAGCTAGAATTTATAAAGCACTCTAAGGTTTGCAAAATACAAATTTTATCTCATTTTATTCTCACGACAGTCTTGGGAAGTGGATATTATTCTTTCCACCATTTCACAGTTGAGGAAGCTGAGGCATTCATAGGTCACATACCTAGTGAGTATCTGAGTTAGGATTTGAACTTAGCTCTTCCTGACCCCGAGCCCAAGGACCCTATCCACTGTACCACCTAGCTGCCTCAACAAACTTCCCCTTTAGTGCCAAGAGCCAGTAAAGGCCTGAGGACGGTTTCAATACCATTTAAGGCAAGCTAGCCTAAAAACTTGCATGGCACTGAGATATTGCTCCCATCACAGTTGTCAACGAGGAAACATATGATTATAAAAGAAAACGGATTGTTCAAATGGCAAGAGTGAGCGTTAACAGGCACGGAGCCCAAGTCCTCCACTGGCGTCCTCAGCTGTCAGGAGAAAATGAGAAAGGCTCCTAGCTGTTGGCCGGACTGCCTGTGGGGATCCTGCTTATGGGAGGACATGGGCAGACATGGATGGATTGAGATCTCAGGCCAGATGCATAATGAAAGGTTGAAGTAGAGGTTGAATATCTGGGGATTATTGAAAGGAAAATCCAAATTGATGAGATCATAGAGTCACTTGAATATTTGAGCAATAATGATAAGTGACATCTATATAGCGATTGAAAGTTCCCAAAGCGCCTTGCAAACATGATGTCATTTGAACCTCTCAGTAGCACTGCCAAAATGCCAGTGTTCTGGTACCCATGAGAACTCTATCCCCATTCGTACTGATATTGGAGAATTGCCTTCTCAGTTCTCTGAAGGAGACAAGTTCGTTTTAATTCTAAAATAAATAAACATGTCACCAATAAATAAATAACCACACTGTCCTTGGGATATGAAGATCATGCCATTTACCCATCGTCAGTCTGATAAAAGGCTTTCAGTGGTTATCAGGGTCAAAGACTTAAAACTGGCAAAGTTAAGTGACTTGGACAAAGTCACAAAGCTGCTAAATGACTGAGTTGGGATTCAAACCCAGGTCCTCTGACTTCAATTCGGGACATATTATGCTTCCCCAAGCTGCCTCTCCCAAAGGGAGGTGGATTTGCGGTGAACCATGTGTGCTGCAGGGCCAGGTCCCCTTTATGACCAAAAAGCGCACACATTTTGCTAATTATACTGGCGAGGATCAGGGGTGTAGTCTGGGTCTGTGCAACAGAGCAGACAAAAACTGGCTCATGTGGATTTCGAACTCATGACCTTGGATCTCTTTCAACACAATGGGCCAATGTTTCCTCCCTGAAGAAACAGGACGCTAGCATTTGGAATCAAACCCCAACCTTACCCTCACTCCCAGGGCTCTGATTTGAACTTTGGGCTTTTGGGCCAAAGTAGGTTTTGGTTTGGTTTGGTTTGGTTTTCTTGATTAAGGGTCTCAGGCTTCTGGAGAGTAAAGAGGACCCTGCTTGCTAGAATTCAGCCCACAGTTCCTGGAACGTAGCTGTTCTCTGGTGTTCAGGGGAATGGAATTCTTAGGGGATTTCAATCATTAATGGAGACGGTGTGAGTACAAATGTTCTGCCAGGACCCGAGCATAATGACTCAACCAGAGACGTCCAAATAATAGTAGTAATAGCAGAAGCAGCAGTGGATGGAGACACAGATAAGTATATTCAGCTAATTACCTTGGACAGGTCTACTGCTCTTGGAACATTAAGCGTCTTAAAAAGCAGATGAGAAGCACATGGATGTATCGCTCCTCATCTCCCCTTTCTTTTGATTTGGAAAAAGGGATGATGGCCATCACCCCCAAAATAACCGTTTATGCAGGCCAGGAACTACAGAGAGAAAGACGCATTGGCCTTAAACTGTAATGGGGTATGATGTCAGTGGAGATAATATCAGGGAGTTCACAATCAACATTGATTGAAAGCCGGGGGCAGAAATAATACTCCCGCCAAGCTGTTGGTTTAAGGTTTCCTAGAATAAAGAATGTAGAAAATACAAAATACAGAAAGATACTTTATTCATTCATTTAGCAAACATTTATTAAGTCTACTATGTGATTCAGTGGACACGAAATCAGAAAACCTGGGCTTAAGACTTGGTTCTGTGACTTAGTAGCTCTCTGACTTTGTACGGACCACTTTATCTCTTAAAATTTTGGGTGTTTTTTGTTTGTTTGTTTGTTATTAAGGCAAATCTCAAAGATGGAAGAAAGGCCAGGTAACAGTAGATATGACATCACCTTATAATAATTACATTCGTGCGGATGCGTGGCCCCATTTGGGGTTTTCTTAGCAAAGATACTGAAATGATTGGCTATTTCCTTCTCCAGCTCATTTTACAGATGAGGAAACTGAGGCAAATAGGGTTAAGTGACTTGGCCAGGGTCACTGTGCTATTAAATGTCTGAGGCTGGATTTGAACTCAGGTCTTCCAGTCTCCAGGACCAGTAAACTATCCATCATGCTAGCTAACTGCCTGGCAATAATTACATAAGAAGTGCTAAGACTGAAGATGAGCTGAACAAAGGAAGCAAGCATTTATTAAACACCTAGTAGGTGCCAAGCACTGTATTAAGTACTAAGGAAACTGAGGCTGACCTGCCCAGGGTCACACAGCTAGGAAGTATCTGAAACTGAATTTGAACTGAGGTCTCTTCTGATGCTGAGTGTAAACTGAGCTGATGCCAAACAAAAGGCATTGTCTTGCTTTTATATTCTCTTTGCTCCATATCGCTACTTCTACACTTCTCTGGTGCCATCACTCAGGAACCTCTTCTCCATTGGATAGACTCTATCCGAACTTATTGGCCAATGTACCTGCCCGTGGTTGTCATGCTTCAGGTTCCAGGGCACTCTTCTTACCTTCTCCATGAGCTCAGTGGCTAGCTCAGTCTCCCTCTTATTCTACCTCCTGCTCTCCATACTTGAGGATTCCAACATATATGTCAATGTTCCTTCAAATACTCTAATTTTCCAGTTCCTGAATCTAGTCGACTCCTATGATCTACTCCTGTACAATTCCCCTACACACAAGGACTCACACCCTTCACCTTGTTATCACCCACAAAATTCTACTCCCAATGCTGGGGAGGCACTGAAATTTCTTATAGGATCATTCCCTTTCTCCCTATGCCTTACGTCTTCCTAGTCTTCTTCTCTATCCTCATTATGAACTCCAGTCCTTCTCCTTCTCAGCCCGGACCATCACTCCTACTAGGGGTACGTTATCTTCTCTTCCCAAGCTCAACCCCCTTGAGGAATACGCTTTCCACAATTGTCACTTCTTAATAACTTCTCCCCTCTTAAAGCTCTGTCTTGTAACAAATAAAAATAATTATTTCTTCAGTTTTATCTTTCTGCCTAAGAGTACGATCTTTGGACTGGAAATGATTGAACAAATGTGGCATCAAGAGAATGGCTCGTAAGATTATAAAAGAGAGCCTGATTGACCTCGATGAGCTCAAATCACAAAACCTCCAAGAACCACAACCCCACCTCTTTTTCTAGCTTCCATTTTATATTGTCTTCCGCCATTAGAATGTAAGGGCAAGGACTGTCTTTCTTTCTGTTTGTATTTGTACCTCCAGCACTTATAGCAGTGCCTGGCTGGTAGGAAGTGTTGAATAAATGCTTGTTTATTTGACTTGACTATCTCAGGGTAGGAAAAGAATTATTGTGTATGATTGCTTCATCCCTGAAACATAATGGAAAAGAGGGAATGTGTCACAGTACTGGAGAGAGGTGAAAAGGAAAGAGAGTTGTGTCTTTAAGGTCTAGCCTAGAAAGCTTTAATTTGATTCTTAGCAAAATTCTAAAAAAAGCATTAATAAAAGGATGGTTAGTGAACAGCTAGAAAAGGAAGCAGTGAGCACCAAGGGCTACAATGGATTCCCCAAGACAAACACCTACAATAGCATAAATGAAAACACTGAAAGGCGATTGAATTTTGATTAATTATAGTGGCCACCTTTGGCCCAGACAAGGTGATAAAACACTTTCCTCTTCTCATTAGAGGTTATAGACAAGTAGTGGGGCAGCTAGGTGGCGCAATAGTGCATACAGTGACAGGCCTGGAAACAGGAAGACTCATTTTCATGAATTCAAATCTGGTCTCAGACACTTACTAGCTGTATGACCTTGGGCAAGTCCCTTAATCCTATCTGCCTCAATTTCCTCATCTGTCAAATGAACTGGAGAAAGAAATGGCAAACCACTCCAGCATCTTTGCCAAGAAAACCCCAAATGGGGCCATGCAGAGTCGGACATGACTGAACAATAAGGACAAGTAGCATCGCATAGGATGTCAAACTTAGTCAAACTTGCCTGGCTTTAACTATTTTTTTTCCTATATTTTAAGGAGGATTCAATAGCAGAAATAGGACAATATATTCAGAAAATAACTATACTTTTAAAAGCATCAATAAAACTTTTTTAAACACCCCACACAGTTCCTAGTTGACTGACTTACCTAATTTCCTTTAGCAATAGAGAAATTAGATTGGCAAAACAAGAAACACCATTTGTCTGGGTTTAAACAAGCCTTGGATGAAGTTTCTCATCTTATTCTTGTGAAAAAGATGGAGAAATATGGATTAGACAATAGTACTGTTAAGTTATTTCAGAAGGGGCTAGATGTTGGCACAACCATTTTGGAAAGTAATTTGGAAATATATAAATAAAGTGTCTAAAGCATTCATGCTCTTTCACCCTGAGATTCCACTACTAGGCTTACGTTCCAAGGAGGCTACTGATAAGAAAGTTGCCTTATACATCAAAATATTGATAGCGACACTTTTTTTTGATAGAAAACAATTGGAAACAAAATAGATGCCCATCAACTGGGGAATGGCTAAGTAAATTATAAAAAAAGTGACAACCGTGATGAAGAAAGAGAAGTATGGAAAGATATATGTGAACTAATGTGGAGTAAAGTAAGCAGAGTCAAGAAAAACAATATACACATTGACTACAATAATTTAAGTGGAAAGGACAGTCCCTCCCTCCAACAAAAATCAAAAATTAGTTTTGCAAAATTACAAAGCATGATTCCAAATAAGAAATACAGGATGATGCACCCCAACCTTTGCAAAGGCAGGAGAGCCACATATGATACATTGCATGTATTTTTAGACTTTTGCAATGGATTGATCGGCTTAGTTGATTTTTTCCTCTTCTTTTTTTGTCTTTAAAATTTTTTTGATACGAGATGGCTATCTGAGAGGGGAAGGGGAAAGATACTGGGAAAAATTTTGGTGACTAAAAAAGAGAAAAACAGATTAATTTTAAAAGAAAATATTTTTTAAAAGTAGTTGAATGGCTGGATTCATACTATAGTCATTAATGGCCAAAAGTCAATTTGGAAGGAAAATCCTGGTGGATTGCTCAAGGAATTGATTTTATCCTGTGCTGGTTAATGTATCAACCTACTGGATGAAGGCACAAATAACATACTTAACATATTTGCCAACGATGCAAAGGTACATGGATTGGCTATTATCTAGTGGAAACAGTACTGGGCTTGGAGACAGGAAAAAACCTAGGTTTGAATTCTGCCTACAAATGAGATCATGTATATCAAGTGCTTTATAAACCATAAAGTGTTTTTAAAATACCAGCTCTGATTATTCCCATGGTATGACCAAGTCTGACCCAAAGAGATCTTAACATTCACTTTTGGTTTGAGGTAGTTGTCCTTTCGATTTAAAGAGATCTTGAGAAACAAAGTCTAAGAAGATGAAATTAAATAGAAATGTAAAATCTTCTGCTTGGGTTGAAAAAAAATCAACTTCACAGGTACAAGATAGAATAGATAGAAACTCATCTGGAAAAGATTTAAGGTTTTTAGTGTGCTCTAAGCTTAATATGAGTCAACCTTTTTTATGAGGTATGGCAGCCAAAAAAAAATTAAGATATCTTGGACTTCATTGAGAGGAACTGAGTCGTAGTAGTACTGCCTTCAAATCCCGCTGTACAGGGCCTGCCCTCAAGGCATTTACAATCTAGTAAAAAAAGAGACTCAGCCAATCGACCAGCATTTATTAAGTGCTTCCTACATGCCAGGCATTGTGCTAAGCACTAGATTAAATATATACAATATATAAAATATATAAATAAATATACATCTATATATAAATATATGGATAGATAGAATTCAGATTGGAATATAAGTGCAAGAGAGGAAATGCAAAATTCCATAAAATGAAGGAGGAATCATTAGATAAGGGAGGGAATTCATAATTGCCAAATATAGGAAATTTCACCCACTGGTGTTTGCTTTGTCTCTAAAAGAAAACTGAAGCCCTGATATAAATGAAAAGAATGATAAAAAGAAGCTTGATGTCTCTGTAATTGTAATGAACAATCCCGGCCCTTTGAAGAGCTTAGGAAATATACCTCAGTTCGTTGAAGAAATGGGAGCGTTGTACAATTAGATAAGATGGATGCCTGTGTTGCCTTAGCTATTTGGGTTTTTTTTCCTTTTTTTGCAAGAGAAGGATAGGGGTAACGGATGCTCACTGGGCAAGAAGTGGGAAGGTGGAAATATCTAGAAATAGTCAAAACAAAAAACATAAGGGAAAAAGAAAATTGAGGCTCAGGATTTTACAAAAACTGTGTAGTGGCAATAAAGATCTGCTGATTTATGGATGGACATAAGAGAGAGTTCCACAGGGTAAGAACACATGGGTGGTTGACAGTCTGCACTACTGAAGGGGGTCCCCATATCTGTGACCTCATTGAACCATGAATACTGAAGTCTAAGGGGAGAAGCTCACCTGATGACTGGATAGAAATCAATTTGCCTCCATGAGCCAATCCAGACACTTATCTCCTACTATAACATATCAGAGGGACATAGGATCTACATGTTAATACTGGGTTACCTTGAGCTCTCCTCTTTCCCCATTACTGTGTCACTCCCCTTCCCCATTTGGACACCACAACCATTCATATAGAGATACCACCGCTCATCACTGTTCCCAGATGATACAGTCTCTCCATGGGTGGCAGGCAGCACTTGGACCAGCACGCACCTGATCCCTCTGGGGGCAGGCATAAGCTGGGGGCACCCATCTCTGTAGACTGCCTTTGTACTTATTCCACCATATGCACTCCAAATTGAGGATTGCCCCCACTCCTAGGCAGCCACAAAATTACCATGAATCCATATCCTATCCATATCCAATCCTTACAATGCCTGGGGACCCATATCCAGAATTGAAAGAACATTGATTTTGGAGCCAAAGACCCAGGGTTTGACTCCCAACTCTGGCTTTTCTGGTGTGACCTTGGACACCTCTTTCGGCCTCAGGTTCTTTGAAATGAGACACTGTGACCCGTGAGGTATCTTTTCACTCTCATTCCATAACTTTTACTATGATATTCTCACACATATCCATTGCATCATCCTCCATACACAGCTTTACCTCTCCAATGATGCTTCAGACTTTGAACATTCTGCTTGAATGACTATCTAAGCCCTGGGATTGGACCCAAAGCTACTTTGGCCTCCTAGGAGTCCTCCAGACCAGTGGTCTCTAAAGCTAAGGCCATGACCTGACCGCAAAGGGACTGTGGTCTAAACCCAAGAGGTGTGTGATCAACCAATTGGAAGACAAGGAAATGCATTATATCTGAGAGTGTGATGGACTCATAGAGTTGATTGTTAAATTTTCTGTGGTTTTCAATTTAGCATTTATACCTCAGAGATTGCTATAAATCAGGGCTTGATTTATTGTTTTGTTGATTTCTAGGCTGTGATGAATGTGATGAAGAGATATTAAGAATGTAATGAAGTAAATGTTAATAAAGGAGATTACGCTTAAAAGTGTCTCCATGGGTTGTTAAAAATTTACCAGCTCACTGGTAGATCCCATCCCATTCTCCTCTTAATGATGGGACTCATCTCCAAAACAATCCCACTTAAACATATTCCTCTATGCTCCCCTATTCTGATCCCTCCCTCCACCGTATATGCTATTAACCTCTTCTGTTCTGAACTGGATCCACACCTTGGGATAAGTATAACTTAATGAGGACCTACAGCGGCAACTGCATAGGAGCCATTAAGAAAATTCTGCCCATCCTTTCTCCCAGCATTCTCATTCCCTTCAACCCAGAACACTTCATGGCTGCCTCAGATGCCAAGTTCTGTGCTCTGGGCCCATGACCCATCCTTTCTACTTTTTGTTTTAGGTGGGACAGAGTGAGTGGCACAATATGAGCAGTCAAGGATGGGCTATGATCTTAATTACACATCTTATTGTATTGCTTTATTGTATTGCATTACCTTTCCCCACAAACCCGCCCTTCTTCCAACCTTTCCCGTCACTCGTGAGAGCACCAGAATATTTCCAG
This sequence comes from Phalanger gymnotis, assembly GCA_028646595.1. NCBI lineage: Eukaryota > Metazoa > Chordata > Mammalia > Diprotodontia > Phalangeridae > Phalanger > Phalanger gymnotis. The sequence continues at coordinate 345,510,386 of CM053625.1, read as the reverse complement.
TCACCAGGCTCACAATCTCTGTGTCATCTTCCATTCTTGCCTTTCTGTCATCCTACTTATCCAGTCAGTTGCAAGGTCTTGTCATTTCTCTCTCTTCCATGACATCTCTTATATCTGTCTCCTTCTCCGTATTCACAGTCATCACCATAGTCTGGGCCCTCATCTCCTCTCACTGGAAAGACAACTGCCACAGCTTCCTTCTTGGTATCCTTCCCTCAAATCTTCCCCATTCCAATCCAGGTGCAAAAAAGATTTTCCTTAAATGCATGTCTGACAAAGTCATTCTATTCAATAAACTTTAATGGCTCTAAGGTCAAATATTATTTCATCTTTAACTCATCCTTTTAAAATATCTATTTTATGTAAGTCTTATGATATACTTAATTGTTAATATGGTCACAGACATTATTAATAAATAAGTAAATATATTTGTTATTCAGTTGTTTCAATCATGTGCAAGTCTTCATGACCCCATTTGGAGTTTTCTTGGCAAAGATACTGGAGTGGTTTGTCGTTTCCTTCTCCAGCTCATTTTACAAATGAGGAAACTGAGGCAAACAGGGTTAAGAGACTTGCCAAGTGTCACACAGCTAGTAAGTATCTGAGGCCAGATTTGAAGTCAGGAAGATGGGTCTCCCTAATTCCAAGCCCAGCACGCTACCCACTATGGCACCTAGCTTCTCTAAGTAAATATATACATATGCTCAAAATATTCAAAATGTTTTTAGTGACCAGGTCTTCAATCAGAAAAGTTTGAAGACCACTGATCAGGGTACATGATAACTTGACCCAAGGCCAAGGTTTCTCTTCATTAGAGAGGCCTTTCCCAGACCTCTTAACATCTTCAAGTATAGACCCTCAGTCTCTGAGTTTCTTCCCAGCCTCCCTACCATCTACAAACAGGGAGGAACATGGAGAAACAGGGAAGAAGGAGACCTGGGAGGAAAAAATGGCTACTGTTGATTAGGCCATTAGATGCAAGTTACTACTTACCTGATCCATCTGTAGAGTCATCAAATTCAACCTGGAACAAGTATCCTGTATTCCATACGTGAAGACAACCAGATGGGTCATAGCAGATTTTCAGGGGTTGCAGGTGAGGGTCATAGACACTGTCCCTCCACTGGATATTGATAGGAGATTGCTGAGTGCCTCCTGGTACGGATATGGGGCTCTTCCAGAGCGGATGTACTATAATCCGGAGAAAAATGGACCATGTTGATAAAGCCACTCTGCCAAGCACCCCATTAGCCAACCTGAAGAATTAGAACCTCGGGCAAACCAAGTTGTCATTTGGATTTGGGTTCTGTAAAATCAGACCAGAAATTGAACACTAAAAGAAAAGGAATCAGAGTAACATTCTGGGGACTTGCCTTGAGGACAGATTGTTAAATTTTCATTGTGAGCATTTACACTTTGCAAATTGGCAAACACTACAAAACAGCGCTTGATTTATTGTTATGTTGATTTCTGGGCTTAGAAAGTGATGGAGAGCAGGTTAATAATGCAGATTAAGCTTAAAAGTAGGTCATGGTTACGTAGTTCTTTTGGAGAGCCAGTAGTTAAACATTGAATAGTACCATGCATGATACTCCCCCGCCCCCTGCCCTCATCCCCGGAGTGCCTGTTATTTGGCAGGGCAACATAGAGTACACTACTGAGGACTGGAATTAGAATCAGGAAGATTTGGGTTCAAATCCTGCTTCTGATAGCAAGTAGCTGTGGTCACTTCACACTTTTTCAGGTATGTTTCTGCATTTACTAATGGGGATAGCCTAGCAATACCTGCTTCTCATAATGGTTGTGAGGCTCAAGTAAGATTAGGTAGATAGATGACAGATAGATAAGTAGATAGATAGATAGATAGATAGATAGATAGATAGATAGATAGATAGATA
>CM053625.1:345456676-345507988 GCA_028646595.1 Phalanger gymnotis | reverse complement strand
GGGGAACCAGAGAGAGGTGGTACTAAATAAAGAGGGGCACAGGAGGTGGAGGGCAGGGGGTGATACTTGGCCTTAGAAGGGTATGAGGCACTGGGAAAGCAGGCGCTGAGAAGGTGATACAGAAACCCAAAAAACAAACTTTTCCCTCCTTCATAATTTTGTCTGAGCTAGTACACATGTTCCCCCTACATTTTTCTAACAATATCTAAAAAATCAAAAGATCATAGAGCTGAAAGGGATTTTAGAAGCCATCAAGTCCAATATTATTTTATAAGTAAGGAAACTGAGGCACAGAGAAGTTAATTGATTTGCAGGGGATACCTGTTGCTGTTGTTCAGTAACGTCCAATTCTTTGTGACTCCTTTTGGAGTTTTCTTGGCAAAGATACTGGAAGGGTTTGCTATTTCCTTTTCCAGCTCATTTGACAATTGAAGGAACTGAGGCAAACAGGGTTAAGTGACTTGCCCTGCGTCACATAGCTAGAAAGTGCCAGAGGCCAGATTTGAGCTCATGAAGATGAGTCTTCCTGACCCTAGGTCCGATGCTTTATCTACTGTGCCTAATTTAGCTCTACCTGTCTTCCCAAGACTTATTTAATGTTGTTCCTCTGTATATACTCTGCAATCCAGCCAAATGGTACTACTCTCTGGACTCCTGACTTGTCTTGCTTCCATGATTTTGCTCATGCCATCATCCAAACCTGTAATGCACTCCTTTGTCCTTTGCCTCTCCCCATTTCTGTTGGTAAAAGCCTGTGCTTCTTTCAAGGTCCAATTCAGGGGCTTCCTCCTCCATGAAGCTCTTCCTGAATTCCCTTACTACATGTACCCCACAGAGAAAGTATTACTTATTACCTCAAACTTTTCATCATGTTTTGCAAGGATCCATCTTATTCATATCAGAATTATTTGTGGGCTTGTCTTTACCTATCCCCTACCCCATTAGACTATAAGCTTCTTGAGACCACAGACTATATCCTATTGTCCAAGGTTCCATATTTTCTTTGTATCTCCAGCCCCCACGTATAGTATTCATTGAATAAATATTATACCCATTTTAACCATGTCCTGGACTCTTTCCATACAGCAGAACCTATAAACCATCCATAAACCAACCATTCATTCCCATCTTTCCAAGTACGAATGGAAGTTACTAAGCACAATTTCAGCTAGGTAGTGTGGTAGCATCATCAGGATGAAAGTAAAGCCCTGCCGTAGCTGCAATGGTAGCTTCTGAGGGGAAAAGAAGAGAAGGTTCCTGTCACAGAGCAATCCCAAAAGTTAATGCATTCTTAGTCTTACAGATGGAATGGTATGATCAGAAGGAGTGAGTAGAGAAAATAAAAGATAAGTTTGGGGGACAAGAGGTAGCCCAGTCTAGATAGAACAGAAGGTCCCATAGAAGAATTAGCAAAGGCATAACCCTAGAAAGATGGATCAGGATTCATGGAGGACCTAGAATCACAATGTAATTGTTACCTTATGGTTTCATATAGTCCTTGTAACAACTCTGTTCTAAGTGGCATAAATATCATATTTCTACAGCTGAGGAAATAATCTTGGAGAAATCTAATTCTACACATTAATAGAAGCTAGCATCCCAAGTGAGAGAGGTGATAATCTGAGTGAACTCTGCCCTGGTTGGACACATTTGGAGTATTGTTCTAGGAAGTACATCTTAGGAAGGAAATTGTCAAGCATGTTCTAAGGAAAGTAACAAAGATGGCAGGTGGCCTGGAGACCAGCAATATAAGGAGTAGCTAAAACCTGGAGATGAGGACCTGGAGGGAACATGACTACTATCCTCTAATATTTGAAGGGCTATCATTTAGAAGAGATGTTATACTTGTCAGGATGGACCCCAGAGGGTAGAACGAAGAGCAAAAATTAGAAGCTATAGAGAGGCAAATTTTGGCATGAGAGAAGGGGGGAAACCCACTTTCTAACCATTAGAATTGTCCCAAAGTGGAACAGGCTGTCTCAAGAGGAGGTAAATTCCCCTTCACTTGAGAACATTAAGTGGAGAAGAAGGATACTACTTGTCAGTACATTTTAGAGAGGATTCTCATGAATCCTCACCGCTCTCAATTCAAGAACAACGACACATTTACTTACAGGATTTATTCCTATTTCTTAGAACACAGGAATCCTCAGTGCATGTTCTTTCTGGTATCATCTGCTGACACCTAGGACTTCCTCTCACCCGCTTGCCAAAAAACAGGGAGCTCAAACCTCTGAGGTTGTTGAAGGCCAAGATCTTGGCTCTGGACATTCTGAGCTGTTCTACTCTTGAGCCTCAATGTTTCACAGCACCTCAGTGGACATTCTGGTTTGTATCCGATGGATGCGTACTTGTTCTCCTTCTGAGGATTATTATGCCCAAGCTGGACTGTGCCTCCTATACCCTACAGAAGGCCACCAAAATCTCAAAGCCAAATAGTTAATCTTCAAACTATTTCTGTCCTGACCCTTCACCCCAGGCTGACACTGAATTTTGTTTGAGGATGGAGCAGGACAGTGGGGATTGGCTGTGTAGGTCTGATTTGTATCTCTGTCCTTTGGTTTTGTCAACATGGGCTAGTTGGCCAATATGATGGGGTGAATTATTCTCAAAAGAGGACTTAAGGAAGGATATAAAATAAATTAGAGGATATGTGATCTTAGCCGTTAGTGAAATTACACTATATCTTGAGAAGATAAGCCTTTCTCTAAATCAAACACTTAGAAAGAATGAAAAATTTATTGTTTAACACTCAAGAAATGACCTTCTTAACATGGAGCCAGACTGAAGCCAAATCATGAGTCCTAAGGTTTGCCTTCTTTGCTTCCCCTTTCTCTCACCTCTCCCTATCTCTTCTTCAAGTGTCCAAGGCCCCCAACTCTTTTCAGATACACATGATAATGTGATTATAGATCCTAAGATGAAGGAAATTTTAGCAGTCCTGTAACAAATGAGGAAACTGAGGCCCATAGAGTCCAAGGTCACAGTAAGCTAATGGCAGAATTAGGATTTGAACTCATCTTGTAACTCCAAACTCACTACTCTAAGCTCATCTCACTTTCTACTGTTATTAGTCTGCTTCTCTAGCCAAGTCCTTCTGACTCTTTATCTCTTATCTATATCAAAACCTCTTTTTTGTGGAAAGGCAACATGTCAGTCATTTATACCTTAGTGTGAATTTAAGTCTAGGTGTTACTTTTCCCAAGGGAATATGAATTTTAAGTCATCTCTGAAGCAGGGGAGGGAGGGAGTAAAAACTTTTGTCTCTGGTTAAGGAAGTTTAAACAATACCAACAGGTGGGAAAGTTTTCTGTCTGTAGGAAATTACTTCCTCTGGAAAAGAGAAAAGAGCTTTGAATTTGGAGTCAGAGAATCTGGTTTCAAAACTGACAGTTACTATATATGTTACCCTAAGCAAGTCACATCAATTCTCTGTGTGCCCCAGTTTACTCATCTGTAAAAGGAGGAGATTAGATTAGATGACTTTGGGGGTCCCTTGCAGCTCTGACAAATCCCCTTGAGAGAATTGGTCATTTAAGTTGTGGTCTTAAGAGATTCTGGACTTGGAGTCAGGAAGACCTTAATTTAAATCTTGCCTTAGACACTTACTGGTTGTGTGACCTTGGGCAAGTCACTTCTGACTCCCTCAGTTTCCTCATCTCTTTAAAAAAGTGAAGGACTCAATAGTCTCTAAGGTCCCTTCCAGCTCTCTATCTATGAGCTTATGATCAATACCATATGCATAGTAGGGTCTCAGCAAATACTTGTGAGTGAATGAACAAACAAATGGAAGGGCTACCATGTTTAAAAGTTACTCAGCTAGACTGTCCCAGCCATTTTGTCCAATCATCATCAGACTTGCCAGATTAATTCAGGTTGAGTAAAATACAAGGCAAGCAAATATTTGAGCAAATGGTATTTGTCTTAAAGGCTAGTGAAAAACATTGGCTTTCAGTAATCCGCATGCCTGGAAAAATGAAGGACATTCTTTTGTTAGGACTGATCCACCCTGAAGGTAGATATTAAGAGCACTGACCGCACCCCCAAGCATGAGGTCACCTAATCTGGGCTTTAGTTTCCTCATCTGTAAAGTAGAAGTAGATGGTCTAGATCAGTGGTGTCAAACTCAAATAGAAACAGGGGTCTCTAAACTGTACATAAGGATTCCTGAGGGCTGCATATTGACTTAGAAAACCACATATGTTTATATATAATTTTTAAAATAATTTGCCAGCACATTAAAATCTGATAGGAACTACATTTTAATCTGATTCATCCCAGACTCAGGAGGGTTATGGATCCCATATGGCACATAGCCTGGGTTTTTGACCTCTCTGGTCTATATGCCTTCTAAAGTCTCTTTAAGTTCTCACTTGATGATTGTATGGTCCCATCCTGTTTCCTACTGCAAAGTCTGAACACTGGGGCCATTAAAATGCACAAAAAAAAACCAAATGCAGAGATGTCTAATTTATGTGAATAGGACCATGCTATGGTTCTTTGTGTGCTATCATTATTTTTATTGTTTTAATTATTCCTGACTCCATGAGACTAGAAGACTGCTAAGTGTATATTCTGTCTCTGGGACCTTTCAGCTGGCCAGCTTGGAAGGGAAGGAAAAAGGAAGGAAGGAAGGAACTAAGGAAGGAAAGAAAGAAGGAAGGAAGGAAGGAACTAAGTAAGGAAGGAAGGAAGAAAGAGAAAGAAACCATTCAGACTTCTAAGCTAATAGTATTTTGGTTAGACTTATATCTCTCCCCTAATCCCTGTTGGTTTTGTGTTTAAAAAAATTTGGATCTAAAATAATGCTGGGAATGAATGTTGTAGATAGGTAGATTAGTCCTATGGGTCTTCTTTTAAAGTCTTTGTTTACATCATCCTCTACCTGGGGACACATCTTTCTGCAACAGCTCTCCTTTCCTCCTCTCTTATTGAAAGTAAGCACTCTTGACCTTAGCCAAGGACGTGATAAAACTCATGACCCTCCATTCATTGAATAACGAAAGGGGGCTGTGGGTGTCAGACTCATTTGCCATGTTGGTAATTTTCTTTCTCTGCTTCTTTCTTACAAGGGAATACTTAATTGGGGCAGGGGGAAGGTATGCCTGGAAATTACTTTGATTTAAAAACAAGAAGTGTCAGTAGAACTTTTAAAAATAAACCATAAAAGATGGCGTAGAGGCAGTAATCTAGGTGAATTCCCCCAACATTCCCTTCCAAAAACTTTAAATTGAAAAAAAAACTCCTCAAATCAAATTTCGGAGGAACACAGACAATAAAAGGTGAGAGTAAGACATTTTTCCAGCCTAAGATAATTTAGGAAGTCCAAAGAAGAGATATGTGACACTTTAGGGAGAGGGGTGGGGAATTGCCTGGAATGTAGCCGGGATGGGCTCTAGAGGTGGCCAGACAGCAGCAGCAGCTGCAGCAGCAGCTTTGGGAGCTCTCATCTCAGGGATGGTAAGGGGGTCAAACAACTGGAAAGAAAGAGATTACAGGGGAACCTTTGTTGACACTAGGTGCAGCTGACGCTGAATGGCAATTCTATTGTCCATAAGCAGTTTCTGGGTCACAGTTCTAGGGTGAAGAAGAATGCTTGTGGTCAGTCACAAGGGAGCTAGGGCCCTGCTCATAGTTCCAATGCAGAAAGGAGGTCTAGCATTTGCAGCTCCAGGAAAGCAGAGGACCTGGTCACAGTTCCAGGCCCCAGAGAAGTGTTAGCACTTGCAACTATAGGGGAGCACAGAACACAGACCAGAAGAGCAGTGACCACACCTCTCCCCTGATCACATCGTCTTGTAAACTTGCAGAACCCCAGAAATGGCTCTGAAAATAGTAGCACAAAAAAGCCTGAAACTTGAGATAGTGCCTCCCCACCTCCAGGTGAGCAGAGCTAAACTTGAACACGAGGTTCAAAGTCAGGAGATAGGCTGGGAAAATGAACAAACAACAACAAAAAAGAATTTAACCATGAAAAGTAACATAGTGGTAGAGAAAACCAAGACATAAACTCAGAAGAAAACGATAAAGCAAAGCTCTACAAGCAAAACCTCAAACAAAAATACTAATTAAATGCAAGCACAATAAGAATTCACAGAAGAAGTAAAGAAAGAGAAAAGAGTGGTAGAGGAAATATTGAGGAAAAAAATAAGAGTAGCACAAGAAAATTATGAAAAGAAAATTAACAGCTTAGTAAAAGAAGCACGAAAAAGTACTGAAGAAAATAACACCTTAAAAAACAGAATTGGCCTAATGGTAAAAGAGGCACAAAAGCTCACTGAAAAGAAAAAAACAACAACCTAGTTCTTTAAAAAATTACAATTGGGCAAGTTAAAGCTAATGATTCCATCAGACATCAAGAAACAACCAAAGTCAAAAAAATGAAAAAAAATAGAAGCAAATGTGAAATATCTCAATGGAAAAACAACCAACCTGGAATACAGATGTAGAAAAGATAACTTAAGAATTATTGGACTACCTGAAAGCCATGAGGAAAAAAAAGCCTAGATATCAAATTTTAAGGTAGCATAAAGGAAAACTGCCCCAAGGAGATCCAGAGGGCAAAATAGAAAATGAAAGAATCCACCCACCACCTTCTGAAAGAGATCCCCAAATGAAAATTCCCAGGAATAATATAGCCAAACTCCAGAGCTCCCAGGTCAAGGAAAAAATATTGCAAGCAGCCAGAAAGAAACAATTCAAATATCATGGAGCTATAGTCAGGATTTAGCAGCTTCCATATTAAAGGAACAAAGGGCTTAGATTATGATATTCTAGAAGGCAAAAGAGCTAGGATTACAATCAAGAATAATCTGCCCAACAAAATATTTATAGCAGTTCTTTTTATGATGGCCAAGAATATGTAGCTGAGAGGATGCCCACTGATTGGGGAATGGCTGAACAAGTTGTGGTATATAAATGTGATGGAATATTATTGTTCCATAAAAAATGCTGAGCAGGCAGACTTCAGAAAAACCTGGAAAGATTTACATCAACTGATGCTGAGTGAAGTGAGCAGAACCAGGAGAACATTGTACGCAGCAACAGTAATAGCAACATTGTGCAATGACTGACTTTGATAGACTTACTCTTCTCAGCAATGCAGGGATCTAAGACAACTCCAAAAGACTCACGATGGAAAATGCTGTCCACATTCATAAAAAGAACTATGTAGTCTGAATGCAGCTGGAAGCACACTATTTGCTCTCTCTTTTTCTTTTTGTTTCTTCTTTCTTGTGATTTCTCCCATTGGTTCTAATTCTTCTTTACCACATGACTAATGTGAAAATATATTTAATATGAATATATATGTAGAGCCTATATCAGATTGTATGCCATCATGGGGAAGAGGGAGGGGAGTGAGGGGGATAAAATTTAGAACTGAAAATCTTATGGAAGTGAATGTTGAAAATTAAAACTAAATAAATAAATAATTTTAAAAAGAATACTAAAAAAGAAAGAAAGAATAATCTACCCATAGATATTTAATAAAATAGAGGGCTTTCAAAAATTCATAATTAAAAGAGGAGAGCTGAACAAAAAAAAATTGATCTTCAAATACAAGACTCAAGAGAAGTAAAAAAAGTTAAACAGGAAAGAGAAAATATAGGAGATTCAAATCCTGGAACTGTTTATATTCCCACGTGGCAAGATGATATTTCTAACTCTTAAGAACTTTATCACAACTAGGGCAATTAGGAGGAATATACATAGACAGATGGTGAAGGTGTGAGTTGACTATGATGGGATGATAGCCAAAAAGCCCCCACAAAATTAAGGGGTAAGAAAGAAGATTGCACTGGGAGAAGAAGAAAGGGAGTGATTGAATTGGGTAAATTATCTTACATAAAAAAGATGCAAAAGAGCTATTACAGTAGAAAGGAAAATGGGAGAGGAGGGTGGGAGCCCTTGAATTTTACTCTTTTAAGAATTATCTCAAAGAGAATTACAATAAGAATTACATTTAACAAAGGGTAATAGAAAAATAGATTAAAAATTAATTGGAAACTAAATAATATAATCCTAAAGAATAAAGTCAGCCAAAGAACAAATTATAGAAACAATCACCAGCTTCATTAAAGAGAATAACAAAAATGAGACAACCTACCAAAGTTTATAGGATGCTGCCAGAGTCGAACTATCTCTAAGTGCTTACATCAATAAAATAAAGAGCAGATCAATGAATTAGGCATGTAACTAAAAAAACTAGAAAAAGAACAACTTAAAAAGTCTCCAATTAAACATTAAATTGGAAATCCTAAAAATCAAATGAGAGATTAATAAAATTCAAAGTAAAACCATTAAACTAATAAATAAAAGTAGTAGCTGGTTTTTTAAAAAAATAGATAATTCATTGATTAATTTGATTTTGAAAAGGAAAAAAGAAAATCAAATTACCAGTATCAAAAACTAAAAAGGGTGAATTCACCATCAAGGAAGAGGAACTTAAAGTAATTATTAGGAGCTATGTTGCCCAATTATGTGCCAATAAATCTGATAAGCTAAGTGAAATGGATTAATGCTTGCAAAAATATAAGTTGCACAGATTAGCAGAAGGGAAATAGAATATTAAATAACTCCATTTTAGAAAAAGAAATTGAACAAGCCATCAATGAACTCCCTAAGAAAAAATCCTCAGGACCAGAGAGATTCACAAGCAAATTCTATCAAACATTTAAAAAACAATGAATCCCGATACTATATAAACTATTGGAAAATTAGGCCAAAAAGGAATCCTACCAAATTCCTTTTATGACACAAATATGATACTGATACCTAAGCCAGGAAGAATGAAAATAGACGAAAAAAATCTATAGACCAATTTCCCTGATGATTATTAAAGCAAAAATTTTGAATAAAATACTAGCAAGAAGATTATAGCAATGTATCATGGACATCATACACCATGACCCCAGGCGGGATTTATACCAAGAATGCAGGACTGGTTCAGTATCCAGAAAACTATCAGCAAAATTGACCATCTCAATAACAAAAACAACAAAAATCATATGATTATCTCAATAGATGCAGAAAAAGCGTTTGACAAAATACAGCACCCATTCCTATTAAAAACACTGGAGAACATAAGAATAAATGGAGCTTTCCTTAAAATGATAAGCAGTATGTATCTAAAACCATTAGCAAGCATTATCTGCAATGGGTGTAAGTTAGAAGCCTTCCCAATAAGATCAAAGGTGAAGCAAGGATGCCCATTATCACCACTATTATTCAATATTATACTAAAAATGTTAGCTATAGCAATGAAAGAAGAAAAAGAAATTGAAGGAATTAGAAGAGAAAATGAGGAAACAAAACTATCACTCTTTGCAGATGATATGATGGTATACTTAGAGAATCCTAGAGAATCAACTAAAAAACTAGTTGAAATAATTAAAAACTTTAGCAAAGTTGCAGGATATAAAATAAGTACACATAAATTGTCAACATTTCTATGTATTACCAACAAAGTCCAGGAGCAAGAGAAAGAAAGAGAAATTCCTTTTGAAGGAATTATAGATAATATTAAATACTTGCAAGTCTACCTGCCAAGACAAATGCAGGAACAATTACAAAAAACTTTTCACACAAATAAAGTTAGATCTAAACAATTGGAAAAATATTAATTGCTCATGGGTAGGCCAAGCCAATTTAATCAAAATGACAATTCTACCTAAATTAATTGATTTATTAAATGGCCTACTGATCAAAGAACCAAAAATTATTTTATAGAACTAAAAAACAATTGTAACAAAATTCATCTGGAAGAATAAAAGTTTAAGAATATCAAGGGAATTAATTTTAAAAAAGTATAAGAGAAGGTAGTCAAGCCGTACCAGATCTCAAACTATATTATTAAGTGGTGATCACCAAAACAACTTGATACTGGTTAAGAATTAGAGTGGTGGATCAATGAAATAGATTAGGTACACAAGACACAGTAGAAAATGACCATAGTAATTTAGAGTTGATAAATCCAAAGATCAAGCTTTTGGGACAAAAAGTTATTATTTAACAAAAACTGTTGGGAAAACTAGAAAACAGTACAGCAGAATTTAAGTATAGATCAATATCTCACACTTTATACCAAGACAAGGTCAAAACAGGTACATGATTTAGACATAAAAGATGATACCATAAGCAAATTAGAAGAGTAAGGAAGAGTTTACCTGTCAGATAAGGGAAGAATTCAGGACCAAACAAGACATAGAGAGCATTACAAAACATAAAATGGATAATTTTGATTATATACAATTTTAAAGTTTTTGTACAGACAAAACTAATGCAGTCAAAGTTAGAAAAAAAGCAGAAAATGGGAAAATTTTACAATAATTTTCTCTAATGAAGTCCTCATTTCTCAAATATATAGAGAATTGACTCAAATTTATAAGAAAAAAAGTAATTTCCCAATTGATAAATGGTCAAAGGATATGAACAGACAGTTTTCAGAAGAAGAAATCAAAGCCACTTATAGTCATAGGAAAAAATACTCTAAATCACTATTGATTAGAGAAATGAAAGTTAAAACAACTGTTATATACGACCTCACACCTTAATATGATAGAAAAGGAAAATGATAAATGTTGGAAAGATGTGGAAAAACCAGGACACTAATGCACTGTGGTGGAGTTGTGAACTGATCCAACCATTCTGGAGAGCAATTTGAAACTATGCCCAAAGGGTTATAAAACCATGCATAACATTTGATCCAGTAATATCATTACCAGGTCTGTATCTCAAAAATATTTTTTTTAAAAAGTAAAATAACCTATTTGTACAAAAATATTTCTAGCAGTGTGGTGGCTAAGAATTGGAAATTGAGGGGATGGCTGAAATTGGGGAATGGCTGAAAAAGTTGTGGTATGTGAATGTAATAGAATATTATTGCCTTATAAGAAATGATAAACAGGATGATTTCAGAAAAACCTAGAAAGACTTAAATGAACTGATACAGAAGAAGTGAACAGAACCAGGAGACCACTGTGCACAGTAACAGCAACATTGTGCAATGATTAACTATGATTGACTTAACTCTTCTCAGCAATACAATGATCCAAGATAATCCCAAAGTACTCATGGTGGAAATTGCTATCTGCCTCCAGAGAAAGAACTGGTAGAACTAATGGAGTCTTTCTTTCTTTCTTTCTTTCTTTCTTTCTTTCTTTCTTTCTTTCTTTCTTTCTTTCTTTCTTTCTTTCTTTCTTTCTTTCTTTCTCTCTCTCCCTTCCTTCCTTCCTTCCTTCCTTCCTTCCTTCCTTCCTTCCTTCCTTCCTTCCTTCCTTCCTTCCTTCCTTCCTTCCTTCCTTCCTCTCTCTCTCTCTCTCTCTCTCTCTCTCTCTCTCTCTCTCTCTCTCTCTCGTTTGAGGTTTCTTCTACAAAATGACTAATATGGAAATGTTTTACGTGATAGCACATGTATAACTTATATCAGATTGCTTATGATCTAAGGGAGGGGAGAAGGAAGGGAGAGAGGAATTGAATTCGGAACTCAAAACTTTAAAAATATATGAGAAAATTGTTTTATATGTAATTGGGGGAAAGAAAATATCATTTTTAAAGATGAATTTCAAACTATATAGTGTCAGTCAATTAATAAGCATTTATTAAGCACCCGTATGTCATGCACTGTACTCATGCACAGTGTGATGCATGTGTGATACAATGGAGATATAAAAAGAGGCAAAAGATAGCTTCTTCCCTCAAGGAGCTCACAATCCAATGGAGGAGACAACAAACAAATATGTATAAAGCTACATTCAGGATAAATAGGAAATAATTAAAAGAGGGAATATACTAGATTTAAAATAGACTGAGAAAGGCTTCCATATAGAGGTTCCCAAAGCGGGTGATACCACCCCCTGGAGGGCGCTGGAATGATCCAGGCGGGGAGGTAGTAGCCTTGGGTGCAATTGAGGGGTGTTAAATAAAAATAAGGAGGCAGTGGAAGCATAAGGAAAGAAGAGAAGATAAAAAAAATGTTGAAAAACCAATTGTACATGTTTCATCTGTTGTGTAATGGAGTTAAAGTTGTAGTGATTACATTATTTTCCAAATAAACACACAAAATTTAAGTTATAACCCATCAGTGGTCAAGTCTGCTGACAGGTCTTAACAAGCAAGTGCTGGCAAGTAAACTTGCTATACATTGTCAGGAAGTCCAGCATAAATTGGCAAGAATATGTGCGTGTAATGACTTGTTTACAATATGATGCTATATGGTTACATGACACAATATTGCATCATCAAAATTTCAGTGCAGGAAAAGCCCCACAAATTTACAATAAATTATTAAATTTAAGATGCATCATTAAAATATATATATATATTGTTTTGAAATGAAGCAATTTAAAAAAAACTAGTAAAGGGTTAAAGAAAGTTGATTTCCAGGGGAATGCTGAGTAATTTTTTTTGTAAAGGGGGCTGTAGGCCAAATATGTTTGGGAACCTCTGCTGTAGAAGATAAAATTTTAGTTGAGACTTGATAGACAGGAGGCAAGGAGTTTAAGGGAAAAGATAATGAATTTTCATTTTGGACATACTGAGTTTAAAATGTCTACTAGACATTGGGTTGATGTCTGAAGGCAGATGGAGATGCAAGAATGGAGGTCAGCGGAGATATTGGGGCAGGAAAGGTAGATTTGAGAATTATGAGCATAGAGATGGTAATTAAATCCACAGGAGCTTAGATCACTAAGTAAAGTAGTATGGAGGGAGAAAAGAAGCGAGACCCAGGACAAAGGAACACCTACAGTTAGAGGGCATGATCTGAAGGAGGATCCAGTAAAGGAGACTGAGAAGGAACAGTCAGATAGGTAGGGGGAAAGCCAGGAGAGAGTGGTATCCCAAAAACCTAGAGAGAAAGCTCCTTGAAGGCAAGGATTGTCTTTTGCCCCTTTTTGTATCCCCAGCATTTAGCACACAGTCCCTGGCATAGAATAATTGATCAACAAATTAACATTTGTTAAGCACCTACTATGTGCTAAGTACTGTGTTTCTCTCTAGGATGGACTGGAGAGGGTAGAGACTTGAGGCAGGCAGACCTGATTACAGCTATTGCAATAATCCAGGTGTGAGGTAATGAGGATCTGCACCAGCGGGGTGGCAACGTCAGAGGAGAGAAGGGGGCATATTGGAGTGATGTTGAAAAGGTGAGATCTATGGGCATCGTCAACAGCTTAGAGATAGTGAGAGATAGTAAGGATACAGGAGGACTCCTGGGGTGTGAGTCTGAGGGATCGGACGGACAATGTTGCCCTCTATAAGCGTGACAATGCAAGAAGGTGGAGAGATTAAGGGCAACAAAAAGGAGCTCAGTACCCATGAGGGCACTCCTTCCAACAGTGCATATGACAACCCAGTCGTGCCTGCTTATCAGGCGCAACTCTTATCCATGCTCTCCAGTACATTTTCCATGAGGTTGAAGGAGAGGGACAGAGCCACTCTACCCTGCCTTTGGGTCTCTTGACATTATGGGGGTAGGGTGCATTAGCAAAGAGAGTGCTGGACGTAGAATCAGGAAGATCTAGGTTCGAACTTTTCTTCAGATACTAATTATATGACCTTGGGCAAATCACAGTCCCTCTCTGCCTCAGTTTCCTCATCTGAGGAAAAAATGAGGGGGTCAGGCTCATTGGTCTCTAAGGTCCTTTCCAGCTTTAATCTATAACCCCATGTTGGTACCAATGGAGTATGCAATGAAGGTGCTTAATAAATGCTTGTTGATTGAGATTATTTCCTGCACTTTGCAAATGCACTGCTATAAATGTTGGTGCACACAACTAGCTCTTTTCTCTCCTCTCTCATTTACAAACCCTTCTTCCTTCGCGCAATCTGACACTACACTGCCTTTTCCTAAAGCTTTCATCTCCCTATGGTCTACAAAACAAAAATCAAACCCTTTAGCCTGGCATTGAGTGCACCCTACAATCTTTTTCCACCCTACCTTTCCAGTCATAAGCCAAATTATTAGCTGCTTCCTAAAATTTCCCATTGCCATTTCCCATCCCCTTGACCCACTTCTACAGGCCTTCTCTCATGCCCAAAATTCACTCCCTTATCATATTCAGCTTCTTTTCAAGGCCCAGTTTGGTGCCACTTACATGAAGACTTCCTTGATTTCCCTACCTAAAAATATTATCTCTCCTCAAATTTTCCTGGAGGTTTTCTGCTAGATCTCTCCTTCGACCTTTTACTATTCTACCTTATGCATATCATTGTGCATTCTTCCATTGGACGATAAACTCCTTGAGGGCAGAGACAGGGAGAGTATTATTTTCATTGTTGTTATCACCAATAGCCAGCATCTAATTAGTGCTTATTAGCTTATTAGTGCATCTAATTAGTGTACCTTATTAGTGCACCTAATTATTGAGGTACCACAGTGGATAGAGTTCTGGGCCTGGAGTCAGGAAGACTCATCTTCCTGAGTTCAAAAGTGGCCTCTGACACTTACTAGCTGTGTGACCCCGAGCAAGTCACTTCACCCTGTTTGCCTCAGTTTTCCCATCTGTAAAATGAACTGGAGAAGGAGATGGTAAACCACTCCAGTATCTCTGTCAAGAAAACTTCAAATGGGTCATGGAGAGTTGGACACAAACGAACAATTACAACATAGCCGTTAATAAATGGCTTGTTCTTTTTTTTTTTTCTCTCGAGGCAATTGGAGGTTAAGTGACTTGCCCAGGGTCACACAGCTAATAAGATTCTGAGGGTGAATTTGAAGTCTGGTCTTTCTGACTTAGGGCCAGTGCTCTACCTATTACTTCACCAATCTGCCCCAATAAATAGTTCTTAAGCAGTTAATAAATGGCTATATAGAATTATCTTTTTGATAATAATCTTAAGCTAAATTCTCAACAATAGGATTTTTGATTCAAGATGTAAAATTATTTCTGTAACTCTTGTAGTGGTTTTTCTACAGAAAGATTCTCCCAGTTATGAGTCTTACCAACCATGAAAGTGTGTCTACCTGTTTCTCCACAATCTTACCAATTCTATTTTGCTGCTTTGGGCTATTTTTGTCAGTTTCGGGGATTTGAAACCATGTCTCCAACTGGTTTTCATTTTTAAATAGTCCTTAAAATCTTTCTTTCCGCTCTAGTCCTACGTCTCCACCTACCTCATAGTTGTCTCCACCTGTATGTCATGCCAGCAGTTCAAAGTCGATAGGCTCAAATCTGATCTTTACCCCCCAAACCTACCCCTTTCTCAGCTTACCTCATCCTGCTATGACTCCTCTGTTCTCTTAGGCACCCAGTCTCAGTGGTGAAGCGAGTAGCCATTTGTCATATGAGGATTGGCTAAGAAAACTGGGATGTTTAACTTGGAAAAGAGAAGACACAATGGGGCAAGAAAGCATTCCAGCATTCTAAGGGGAGTCATGAGGAAGAAGAGAGGCGTGCTCTTGTCAAGGTCTTTTAGGAGGCTGGTTGACTGCTCAGCAGGTATGCTGTGAGCTGGGGTTTCTTAAACTTTTGAGGCATAATTGACTGCTCTGACAATCTCATGAAACCTATCCCAGAATCATGTGTTTAATTTTTTTGTTGTTGTCTTTTGTCGGTTTTTGTTGTTGTTGTTGTTGTTTGTTTGTTTTCAGTCACGTCTAACTCTTCATGACCCCATTTGGAGTTTTCTTAGCAAAGATCCTGGAGTGTTTTGCCGTTTCCTTCTCCGGCTCATTTTACAGATGAGGAAACAGGCAAACGGGGTGAAGTGATTTATTTGCTCAGGGTGAGACCGAATTTGAACTCAGGTCTTCCTGACTTCAGGCTTGGTACTCTCGTCACTGAACCACCTGATGGCCTAGATCAAGACCTGGGTTCAAATTCTCCTTCAGCTTCTTGCTAGCTGGGAAACCCTGGGCAAGTATTTTGACCTCTCAGTAGCCTCAAGGGAGGACTAGACTAATGACAGCAGATAGGATTTTAAAAATTTACTGAACTCGTGTTTCTTCTCTCGTAAATTGTTCGTGTCCTTTGACTATAATGAGGAATGAGTGCTTTCCTCAAATATCTGTCTCTGGACTCTATTTTAGAATTCACCCTACAGTGCCCATTCTAATAACAACAAGGCCACCAAAACTGAGCTTTAAAATGTTGGCCATTTGGAAGACTTCTTCTGTGGTTTGGCCTCTGCAAAAAACAGGCTAATTGCAAGGTAAGTTTAAATTGGCAAAGTCTAGCCAAGACTAGCTTTTCTTACCCCATGGTGACTATTCTCTCTCATTCTCTTTTTCTTTCCCTTCTCCCACATTTGAGTCATTCCAGGACTTTTCAACTAATACTACTGAGCTGGAGAGGTGACAAGACTCACCAAGCTACATCTTTATTCTTTTGTCTCTTTTAATCTGGGCTCTTCCTTCTGAAATGAAGCAAAGCAGAACTGACATCAGTCTTCTGGCTTTAGGAAGCACACCATTGCCCAGGAATCAAACGAAATACTAACCAAACCCATGGAAAAAAGAAAAACATCTTTGGTGCAAAAACACTCTCCTCTTTGTATTACATAATTTAAGGATCTTTATTAAACAATTTGACTGTTTAATAAAGGCAGAAAAGAACTGTTTCCAATGCCTGTCTGTGTACAGGAAAGGTCATTATGGAACTAAGGAGGAAGGCTTCATCTTCTTAAGTTTTTTTTCCCCTGATAGTTAAACTTGAAGGTTTCCATGATGAGATTCTAGGGGTAAAATATAATTTATTGTATTCTCCAATTCTTCATCAACAGAGAGTAGATCTCCTTCGCTGCTTATCCAAACTCTACTCTCTCTTTCCAATTATCTCAATAATGAGATAGTGGATATAAGGTCCTACCAAATTATCTGCCTCTTTGCCCTTCCAATTTATTTACACATTCTAAAAAGTAATTTTTATTGATGCTTTTTGTATTTACATCATAGTCATTTCCAGATTTAACCCACCCCCACCAAATACACACATCAAACAATGACAGTTACACAAAATTTGTTGGCACAGCGACACCATCCCCACCCCCAGCAGCGTATACAATAGTTTCCCCAGTCCCTTCCAGAGAGAAGAAGGAAGGAGGTATGTTTCCTGTTTTGTTTGTTGTTCAGTCGGGTCCCAGTCTTCGTGACCCCATTTGGAATTTTCTTAGCAAAGATACTTGCAGTGGTTTGTCATTTCTTTTTCCAGCTCATGTGACAGATGAAGAAAATGAGGCAAACAGGGTGAACTGACTTGCCCGGGGTCACACAGCTTGTAAGTGTCTGAGGCTGGATTATGAATTCAGGTCTTCCCGACTCCAGGCCTGGTGCTCTATCCACTGAGCCACCTAGCAGCCCCGTTCCTCATTCTCTTCTAGGGACCAAGATTTGTTCCTCAAAGATTTGCTTCCTTTTACTGTCCCAGCTTGTTATTATAATCTTTACGCAGTTATTTGATCCTCTGTCCGCCTCCTTTCCTCACCTGTAAAATGAAGTTAATAATAGCATCTACTTCCCAGGATTGCGGTAAGATGAAATGAGATTGGGTGCAAAGTTCTGGCTAACTGGAGGGCTCTATACAAATGATAATTATGGTTCTCCAATTTCTTCCTCAGCATCTCACTCTTTGGATTTAAAATGCGGCAGGTTAAAACTCATTCATTCATTCACCAGACATTTCCTAAAAAGTCTTGCAAGGTGCCAGACTGCTGAATGTTGTGGCCACAAGACAAAAAAATGACACTTTCCGTGCCCTTAAGGAGTTAACACCCTTCTCAGAGGAATTCAAGTGTAAACAGATGAAGAGGGTTGAGATCTAATCAATGGCCGGAAGATTAGACTAAATGCTCCCAGTAAATTAGAGCCTGTGGGTTGTGGATTGAGTAGTAACCTAGAGTCAGGAAGATGGAATTCAAATCCAGCCTCAGACACTTCTTAGCAGTGTGACCCTGGGCAAGTCATTTAGCCCTGTTTGCCTCAGTCTCCTCATCTGTAAAATGAGCCGGAGAAGGAAATGGCAAACCCCTGCGGTATCTCTGCCAAGAAAATCCCCAAGTTGGGTCACAAAGAGTCGACCTGACTGAACAGCAACTACAGCAGATTAGAAATGGGAGAGGGCAGCTTCTGCTGGGGCTGAGAGGAACCAGGGAGAGCTCAGGAAAAGCTTTCCTCAAGCACGTGGCTCTTGAGCAGAGATATGAAGGAAAGATAGAGATGATTCCAGCTCTTAACACAGTGCATGGCACACAGTAGGCTTTTAATTTATTATTTGGTGATGTTTTCAGGCATGGCTCATAACCTTCGTGAATTCATAGAACCGAGTCAACTAACATTTATTAAGCTTATTATGTACCTGCTCGGTGCTAATCTCTTGGATACAAAGAAAGACAAAAACAGGGTCTTTGACCTCAGGGAGGATTCTAATATGGAACAGTCAGTAAAGAACCAGTTTGGCTGGAATAGTTGTTCCCTTCTCTAACAACTTGCTGATTTATACTTAGGAAAAAGAAGCAAAGCTAGAATATTTTCAGGGAGGAGCAGGAGGAGAAGCAGAGGGAGGGGGATGCTTTCGCCAGAGCCGCCGCCTGCCCTTGATTCATTGCTTTTAATCTGCTGAGTTTGGGTATTAGGGGAGAGCCCACTTACTACAATGGTACAACCCTGACAGGTGATCAGAATAATGACTGGCCTGCAGCTGCTTCCATGGGTTTATGAATTTGAATTTTTTCATTTGCAGCTATTCCCTGAGGCTGCTACAGGGAAGGGGAAATAGGTGCACCGGATCAATAAAAGAAATGAGTGAATTGCAAATCAGTCAGCTGTGCAAAGATACTTTTAAGAAAAATCCTAGTGGGCTGGGTTTATCGGGTGCTGGTAAGGTGGTGCAGTGCATAGAATGCTGACCCAGGAGACTCATCTTTCTGAGTTCAAATCTGGCCTCAGATAACTTTCTTTTTTATTTTATTTTCTATTACTGAGTATTTTTAGTTTTAAACATTGATTTCCACAAGATTTTGAGTTACAAATTTTCTCCCCATTTCTACCCTCCCCCCATCCTAAGATGGCATATATTCTGATTGCCCCTTTCTCTAGTCTGCCTTCTCTTTTATCACCCCACTCCCCAACCTTTATCCTCTTTCCCTTTACTTTCTTATAGGGCAAGATTGATTTCTATACCCCATTGCCTACATATCTTATTTCCCAGTTGCATGTAAAAACAACTTTTTTTTAAACACTTGTTTTGAGAACTTTGAGTTCCAAATTCTCTCCCTTCTTCCTTCCCCACTCACCCTCCTTGAGAAGGCAAGCAAATCAATACAGGTCACACATGTATCGTTATGGCCTCAGCTACTTTCTAGCCGTGTGACCCTGGGCCTGTTTTACCCTGTTTGCCTTGGTTTCCTTATCTGTAAAATGAGCTGGAGAAGGAAATGGTAAACCATTCCAGTATCTCTGCCAAGAATACCCCAAATGGGGTCATGAAGAGGCAGACATGACTGAAATGACTGAATAACAAAAGCAACAAGGGGGAGCCTCCTGAAAGGTGGCTGGAATGGGATTGATTTGTGGTTTGCGGCTTCAGACTGGGCCCTCCCGGACTCAGGTTGCGTAGAAGCCAGAGGATGCTCAGTCTGGCTAGAAGCACAAAGATCAAGAAGGAAACACTTGAAGGGAGCGAGGTGGCCGAGCTGCTGGAGGAGCTTATCTCCCTTTTTCAAGCCCCTGTGCCTTGAGGATGTGCCAGTGACATGGCCTTAGTCACAGAGCTGCCTCCAGGCTCACTGCACTTAGAGGTGAGGGTTACCAAGAATGGCCCAGTTTGTTGGGATTGTGGACTTGACCTTGTTTGGGCAGGGGCACAAAATTCGGGGAGGGAGGCAGTGGAGTAGGGAGGGGAGGGACTCAATCAAATGAGAGATTTGAAAATGGATATACTTTAGATTTGTTTAGTTCAACTTTTCCCCTCTCTTCCCCATTAGATATGATTAAAGTTTATCTTCAGACTAGCATTTTTTCCACCATATTTTTAGAATTCAGTTTAAGAGCAGTGGATATATATATATTTATATGGTCCAATGGGGGAAAACCCTCATTCAATTATTATTAAATTTTATTTCATTGTCTAAGTTTCCAAAGGTATAAGCAGTCTCAGTGAGTACTACTAGCAGCATGACTCTGGGCAAGTTACCTAACCTCCATTTTCCTCAGTTTCTTCATCTGCAAAACTAGGACATTGGGCTTGATGGCCTCCAAGGCCCCTTAATTCTTCAGGATTTTGGTGGATTCATGATCATTTGCAATGACAAAGCATCATTCTTCCTGGAGTTCAAATCTCCACCCTGCCATGTAGCCTGGCTTTGTATCTTGCTGTAACACTTGTAGGTATTAGACCATGAACAGGTCACAACCACTCTAAGCCTCGGTTTCCACATCTATAAAGTGGATATAATAATATTTGTACTGTGTACCTCACAGGGCTACGATAAGGACTTGAGCATTTTATAAACCTTAAAGTGGTGTGTATGTGTGTGTACGTGTCTGCTTGTATAAAGGAAAACTGGTGTGTGTGTGTGTGTGTGTTCAGAATGTATAAGTATGCTTTGTTTATGCAAATTCCTCGCATAGGAGTAGCTGGAGAGACTGCTTTTTGAAGTGTGGTAATTACTTATAATGACAGCTCCTCAGAGAGACATTGGAACATGCATACATATTGTGTAACTGGTTCCAGTTCACTAATATACATATATAAATGTGTGTGTATACATGTATATATATACAACACACACACATATATGTAGAAAACATAAACTTCAATAAATATTAAGTGCCTACTATGTGCTAAATACTAGAGATACAAATAAGAAAAAGAAAGATAGTCCCTAGCCTCAAGGAGCTCATAATCTAGTGAAAGAAGACAACCCCCAAAAGGAAGCGGAACAAAGGGAGTGAGGCACGATGATGGTGGAGAGGATTCCAAGGCATGCAGCTGGAGGGAAATTTCTGAGTTGTGAACCTTCTTTAAATGGGGGCTTTGGGAGTTCTTTGCTTCTCCCTCCACCCTCCAATCAGAGGGGCCTCAGAGGCCTCTCAGGGTACTAACAAGGCGTGATTACCAAAATGATTCCATCTCTGGGGTGAGGTGAGCTCCCCGGCGATAAGCTTTTGGGGTGCATGATGTCAAATCCAAGGAATGCAGGCTTTCCCCTGAACAGCTAAGACCTTGCAACCTTCTAATATATCCTAGTCCCAATGGCCTCTTGTTGTCTTTATAGACTCAGGGTCTTCTCAGATGATGAGGGGAGATGGTCCTCTGTTAGTCCTTGCTGAGTCGCCCTCTGTATACGAGATCATATCTCAATCAGAGCCCTACGTTTTGATTCTCGTGCTTAACAACAGGGGCGATGCAGGAATCCGTACTATTTCGGTGAGTCCCCAAACAAAAACTGCAAAAGGAAGCCCATTTGATTCTTATTGTCAGAATAAAAAGCTAGCGGAGAGTCCTTATGGAAGAAAGGTAATTGATTATTCTGAATGACTCACCAATGACTCATCTGTAGCATGGGCTGCAGCCATCCTAGCAGATGGGTTAAACCAGGTTAAGGGTAACTTATGGACCTCAAACTTGTAGGTAAGTCAGAGGGATGTCTACCCCAAGCGTGTGAAGACTTCCCCAGCTGAATGAGCAGATAAGAACAATTTGTTCCAAGGGCCATGGGGTGGCTGAGGCAGGTGCTGTGAAGCGATTAGAGCTTGGTCAATCGTCAAAGGCACTGAGGTCATCCACTGCATCCCAGGCCATTGCCAGGAGTGTTGACCTTCATCCTGCCACTGGACTTCAGTGACTCTGGGTTAGAGAGAGAGGCTGACTGACAGCTTTGTGCTGCTTTGTCGCACTTAAGTCCAATTTATTTGAAAGTCAAGACATCACCAGTGATGTCATTGGTTCTCTTTGTAAAAAAAAAAAAAAAGCAAAAAAGCTAAACTTTAGAGGTACCAAGCAGTCTGTATTGTTACTCCTTACTTTTTTTTCTCTTCATAAAAATAATCTACAATGGGCTTGTTGTCCTTTGAACTTCCCACAAAACTTGCAGTCTATAGTAAGTTTGGACTCCTGATTACTCAGAGCAATTTAAAGCTGAAATCATCTACTTTGGTTCCACTCATTTTACATATGACTCATGTCAAAGGTCTAGATATACTTTGAGGACCTCTCATTTCTCTGGCTCATTATTCTCATTCATATGATTTGACATCATCAGTATTTTATTTGACATTCCTCAAGGGTAGTCACCAGCTCCCTTTACAAGCAAATAAGCTCACATGGCTTATGATATGAACAGTTTATATTTATTAGTTAACAGAAGCAGATAAAACCAGAATCTGAGTTCATATAAAGTAAAAACATCCTTCTTCATTAAGACCCATAAAGACTGTGAGTTAAGTAAGTTAGGTAAAGCTTCCTGTTTGGGGCTCATTCCTCCCTACAAAGATGCTATTGTACAGCTCCTCTGTCTACATCAAATTCTTTGTTTCCTGCAGCTCTACTATGCTCCTGGCTGGTGTTTTCAGTTACTGTTTCCCTCCTTCTACTCTCTACTGCTGACCTTCCCCAATTATGTAATTTAGCTCCTCTCTACTCCCAACAAACGGCAATCCTCTTGTCTTCATCTCTAGCCTCCACCACTGACACTGCTCCCCACTCACTTCCCCCTTTGCTTTGCTGGTTTCTATAGAAAAGCTCTCTTCTGGCATATGATGCTAATCACTTACTCATCTTTTGATTCCCCCTCAGCTTTCTTGGCTCATCTCTCTAAGGTGATCCCTCATTTACTTTCTCCTGCTTTTCAAATTTCACTTCTTTGGAAGGTGGCATTTGTCCCCTTTCCCAGGGGGCCATTTCTTTAACCAGACCCACATGAGACAAGTCTCATGAAACATCTCATTTTATTTCATTTTTATTGATAAATTTTGTTTTGGTTATTTCTAACCATGAAGGCAAATCACCTTATAAAATACATCATCCCTAAATAGTTACACAAAAGCCGCCTAATAATGTGATTATGAGTAATGGTAGGCTTCACTTTCCACTTTTGTAGTATGATTAACATTAATGAAAGGGTTTCACAGAATGGTTGTTGTTCAGTGGTTAAGTCATGTCCAACTCTTTGTGACTCCTGTTTGTGGTTCTCTTGGCAAAGATACTGAAATAGGTTTGCCATTTCCTTCTCCAGTTCATTTTACAGATGAGGAATGAGGCAAACAGGGTTAAGTGAGTTAGAGGGTTAAGTGACTTACCCAGGGTCACACAGCTAGTAACCATCTCAAGCCAAATTTAAATTCAGGTTTAAATTCAAATTCAAATAATTTAAACTCTCCAACTCTAGATGTGGCACTCTATCCAGTGTGCCACCCAGCTACTCTAGCAGCATACTATTTGACCCGAGTTTTTTTGCTTTTCAAAGTTGCCTTAATTTCAGTTGTGGCAGTTATTCTGTGTTTGGAATTTGCTTTTTTAAAAAATTCTTTTCTATTCTGAAATCTTTTTGCACATGGTCTCCATTGCTCCAAACCTATGATAGTAGACTTATTTGGGGCAGAGAGGGACCCAATCAAGGGTTTTTCAACACACAAGTAAAATTTTGTTTTCAACTCAATATAAGTTTGTGACGAGTCAGTACCATTCGCTTCTTCTCTTCCTTGGTTTCTGGGGGGTGTGTCTCCTACCGATGTCTCACAATCTGGCAAGGGACATACCGCCTTTCTCCTGGATTGTTCCTCCAAGATTGGAGGCAGCTGGGCCAGGACATTCACATTATTCAGAGTTGCTTTTGGAAGCAGCACCAGTTCTTCCCAATGCTGAGATACTAAGAAAAGGGAAGAATTTATCATCCCTGCAAAATATAAATTAGGAAACTGGACCATAGAGAAGAAAGAGCCAAGATTTAAACATAGACTTTTTGAATCCAAATCTGTTGCTCTTTCTATAGCCACATTATTTGACTGTTTAATAGGAACTGTTTAACAAGGAAAAGGCATAATATAATGTAATCCCATTTTTCCACTGTGGGTCAAGCACGGGCTTGTAACTGATTCTGATCGGCTTCCACGATGAAGAGACAGACTCTTGATTAGTCGCTTAACTTAAATTGGGGGTTCAATTAAGAGCCACCAGCTTTTTAACTAGCGATCAGTCTTCATTCCTGCCTGGCTATGTTCAAGTGATGAAGCAAAGACTAAGACTTGGTAAGACAGAGGCCTTGTAGCGCATGAACTCAAGGCCTTGGGGCTTGTCTTTGTCTGAAAGCAAAGTCCCTGATACTTGTCATGTAGTCAAGTCTCCCCTTGTTTATCTGTACGTGGAACTTGCCACTTACTTTCTTGGGGAGGAATTGAGATGCAAAGGCCCAGCCTCTTTTGCTGACTGTGGTCCTATCTGAATTGTCTTTATCTCATTATGAATGTTACCAATGTAAGGTGGCCCCACCTCGAAGCCATCTCTGATCTCCAGTGATCACCTCCTCAGCACGGGGATACCTGGATGTACTTATAATAAACTCCTTTTAATTCTCCTTGTCCTGAGTTTTGCTTCGTTAATCAAGGTGAAATCCCTAACAGAGAACTTTCCTTTCAACAATATCACTCAATCATTTCTTAAAGTTTTAAGAAATGTCGAAATGATGTGAACTTGACATTTCCGTTAATGCTTGTAACATGGCACTGGTGATCAAATCTAATATCACTGAGCAACACCATCATGCATGATGTGGACTGTGGCAGTCCTTGCTTCCTTGGATCGATTTTGTAATTTGATGTAAAAATAACACAAGAAGTAATTGAGACAAATTTAGTTGAACTGGAGAGGGAATTACTTACAAATGCTGTCTTCTAAGCTGGTGAAGAAGGAAGCTTGGGTTAAATTTGTGTACCCTCTAAATTTTGGTTGCCCCAGAAAGCCTTGGCTGCTGCACCCTAACTAAAAACCTGCACAGGACAGAAGGCCACTAAGAACAACAGGGGGAAAAGTACCAGAGCCAGGTCAATTCAATTGAATTCAACACCTCAACAACATTTCAGCCAAACTGGCTTACTTGCATTTTTTGTTCTTGAGTTTATGACACTTTCTTTCTGCTTCTTCTTGGAGTTGCTGTGGAACCAGCTTCTTCTCATCTTAGAGAACCTTGGCTTCCTTCAAAGTTCATATCAGAGGCCATCTACCATATGGCTTCTTTCTTAATCCTTCCACTGAGTGGGGCTGCCCCCACTACCCGTACCCCATTGCTGGGTTGGATATATTTTGTGCTTAATTTTATGTGCATGCGTGTTTCCCCCATTGAGATGTGAACTCTTTAAAGACAGGGACTGTTTTGTTTTGTTTTGCTTTTCCTTTCTTTTCTCAGTACCCCACACTTAGTAGTGGTTTGTTGAATGAATGAGTGATGAGCCATTGCAGGAGAGCTGGCTTTAGTAGAGGGATCGATCACCTAACAAATGCTTCATTTCGAAGGCCTATGAGAGGTCTAGGGCTGGAAGGGACCTCAGAGGCCATCTACTCCAACTCCCTGAGAAATTCTGAGGTGCTCCTCTCCCACACTGATTATTTTGTGAGGGCAAACTAGCCACATCTTTCGCCTCCATTTTTACCTAGCCTTAAATCGCAAATGAGTGTTGCCTCAAATAAACTGACACCTGGGAAAGACTTTAGTTTAAAAAGGCCAAGTCTCCCACTGCATCTGGGGCCATGTCTAATGGTCCTGACCTATGTTTTGTCACTGATTCTGATGACTCTGGAGGAGAGAATGAGGCTGAATACTTTTCACAGCCCTGCCTCACTTAAATCCGATTCACTTGCAAGTCATGACATCATCCTCCTGATGTCACTGGTCTTCTTCGAGAAGGAAGGCTGAGCAATAATCCAACTCCCCTTATTTTACAGATGAGGAAGCTGAGATCCAGATAAGTTAGTAGACTTGATTAAGGTCACACAAGCAGTAAGATCATACAGGTAGTAAGTGCCAGAGGCACTACAGTTTTTGAATTTTAATACCTCCCACGTATTCCCTCTACTAGAGGTGTCAAACTGGGCCAGCTGCAGTTTGCAAAACTCCCAGGTGGGGACAAATTAGATTAAAATGTAACTGGGATCTGTCTGACAAGATTAATAAAAAATATAATAAAACATAAATAATGTTAATTTGTGGTTTTCTAACTCATTAGGCTACCCACAGGGATCCAGTTCTAATTGAGTTTGACATCACTGCCCTACACTATATGGTAGTCTTGGGGTGAGACTGTGCCGCGAAGGACTCTCCTCCTGGGTTCCAGCTGGCCTGATTGGTGACTGTCTTTCTGGGATTACAATTTCAGGAAAGCCCCACCCAGGCTTCACTTCATTCCTTTCTCTCTAAATACCTTATTCACACTCTCTTTTGCCTACTACCTAGGCTTACTTTCCTTCCCCCAGTTGTCGCCTCACTACTTTGTTCCTGGATAGGGGTGAGTCAATCTTCTCTCCTATGGTCCCGTTCACCAAACAGTAATACCAATGTGTCCCTCCCTTGTCCCCACTCGGCTATGCTCTTTTCCCCCATTATAATATAAGCTTCTGTCTTTGCATCCTCCGCCCTTAGGACAGTACTTAGCACATAATAAGCACTTAGTATATGTTTATAAAATTCATTTAATTATTATTAATCAGTGCTGACATTCATTGAAATTTTCCCATGGAGCCCAGACAGAACCTTATGCCCAATTACCCCTCAAGAGGCTTCAGTAAGCAAAAATCTGACAGTTCAGAGTTTAGCTTAATTCATATTGTATATAACTGCAGTGTTGGACAATTTATAGGATCATAGGATTCAGGACCTTAGAAATAAAAAAAATTAAAAAAAAAAGAAATAACATAGTGAACCAACCAACAGCATTTATTAA
Source organism: Phalanger gymnotis (assembly GCA_028646595.1). Classification (NCBI taxonomy): domain Eukaryota; kingdom Metazoa; phylum Chordata; class Mammalia; order Diprotodontia; family Phalangeridae; genus Phalanger; species Phalanger gymnotis. The sequence goes on along the minus strand of CM053625.1, from coordinate 345,481,119 downwards.
GTAAGTACCTATTGTGTGCTAGGAACTGTGTTATGCACTGGGGATACAAGGAGAGAAGAGGAACAAACAGTCCCTTCCCTCAAGGAGTTAGTGGGAGGTGTATTGGAGCTGGAGAAGTAAGTGAGAATCTTGTGGTATGGAGCCTAAATGCCCCAGGAGGTTAGATTTGTTCCTAAAGGTCAGACGGAGCTATTGAAGTTTCTTGAGTGACGAGGTCAGTTGAGACTTTTGTTGGTCCAAACCCTACATAGAAAAAGGGAAGTTTGGAAAAGGGGTGGATTTGGGAGGAAAAATACTAAGTTGTGTTATGAACATACTGAATTTGAGATGCCTATGAAATACCCAACTAGAAATGCCCCATAGGCAGTTTGTAATTTATGGATGGAGCAAAGATTTCATTTTGTAGTTGGAGAAAAGGAAGACCAGAGAAGGAAAGTAATTAATCCAAGGTCACCCAGGAAATAGCTTAAGTCCAGTAAATAGTCATTAAATGCCTACTATGCATAAAGCACTGTGTGCTAGGAGGTTGGGGATTTTAAAAAAGAAAAAAAAAACGACATTCTCTCTCCTTAAGGATCTTACAATCTAATGAGGAAAGGAGAAAAGCTTTAGTAGTCTTTGCAAAGGCATAGTAAATGTATTGATTGAGACAAAGTTTCTTTTGACTCTGATTTCTAAGATAAACTTTTTGGGTTCCTGGTTCCTCAAGGGACTTGCAGGGCTTTAGTGGTAGCCATGCACAAGACAGTTGGAGTAGGGGATAGGTCAGCAGCTAATTAAGGTGCCAAGTCTGTATGCTAAGAGTCATTAGGATTAGCAAGATCCGAAGTTATGACACAAATCAAGGGTAAAGGAATGGGCATCTAGATTGTCAGCAGATGTTAAAAAATCACTTCTTATTTTTATTCCAATCTTAATAAACATCAAATAGAATGGGCATTTAAACTGCTCTAAGATTTTTGAGACACTTTTCATGTTATAGAACAGAAAAAGAAGATAGTACCTAAAACTACAGGACTCATCAGATACAACTTACTTTTTTTTTAAAGTCTATAATAAGATCAACCTGTAGCTTTTAAGGCTTGTCCTGCTTGCTTGGTTTATGTTCTTTCCAGTATTAAAAATAAAAATGCCACCGCCTCCTCTTCCTCCTGCTCCTCCTCTTCCTCCTCCTCCTCCCACCCTCATCCTTCCATCCCCATACCCACACTGGAATAAAAAAGTAAAATAAAATAAATCTCTTTTAACAAAACGCCTAGTATACAGCAAGACAAATTCCCACATTGGCCAGTGTCTGAAAATGTGTGGCTCATTCTGCATCTTGTGACTCAGCAGAAATTAGAAGAAAAAACCCATCTCCTCTGCAATTCCATTGAACAAGCATTTACCTATAAAATGCTTATCGTGCGCAAAGCTTTGTGCTTGGTGCTAGGGCTGCAAAGACAAAAATCTTTGTCATCAATTTGGAAAGAGCATTAATGACCAGTGGGAATCAGTGGTGCCTTTTGTAGAAAGAGGCACTTGGGCTGGATAGTGAAGAAACGTTGATTTCAGCTGTGAAACTTCTGCCCATTGCCCCTATTTCTGTCCATGGAAGGGCAATGCAAGAAAGTCTGTTCCCTCTTGTACACTGACAGCTCTTCGAATATTTGGAAAAGATGGCAGAGACAGCGTGTTGGTTTTCATAGACAGGATGAAATAAACAGCATGAAATATCTTAAATATCAATCAATCACGTAATTCTTTTTAAGCATCTATTATGTGCCAGGCACTGCGCTAAGTACCAGGGAAACAAAAGAGAGTCAAAAGACATGCCCTGCCCTCAAGGAGCTTATAATCTAATAAGGGAGATGACATACAAATTTATATGCAGAACAAGCTCTACCTACACCATAAAGTAAGCCAGGAGGGAACTGTTTACTAGGGACTCATAAAAAAAAAATAAAAAATTAAAATGTTAAAAACTTATCAGAAAGGCAGACGAATTTTGAGGAGAAAAAAGTAGTTCTGTAAGTATGCCTTCGAAAAGTATAGAGTGTACAAGTGTGTTTTTGTTTTTCGAAGGGGGAGGGCAAGGCAATTGGAGTTAAGTGACTTGACAAAGGTCACCCAGCTAGTAAGTGTGTCAAGTGTTTGAGGTCTAATTTGAACTCAGGTCCTCCTGACTCCAGGGCCGGTGATCCACCCACTGCTCCATCTAGTTGCCCCGCAAGTGTGTTTTGGGTGGCCAAGATTGCTGTATATCTTAAAAAAAAAAAAAAATAAGAGGTCATCCAATCTGTATACTGTTGGAATTGCGTATAAAATCTCTGTGCCTCAATTTCCTCTACCGTCAATTTAGGAGGTTGGTCTCTGTGATTTCTCCAAGCGCCTTTCTGGCTCTAAATGCTGACCTCCCTGACGGCTTATCAATTCCAGGGGGGAGCAGCCTTGCAGATAAATTCACCAATTAGAGAAAACTCCATCAAAGCACCCAGGTCATCTGATCGCCAGCCTGCCTGCTTCCAGACAAAGCCTCCAGAGGTCTAAATATACGGGAGAAAGGAGAGACAGAGGAAAATACTGAAAATCACCTTGGAGGGATCTAATAACTAAATTAACTGAACTACAAGTCCCAGCATTCCACGTGGTGGGGGAACGGGTCGGGATGGAGACCGGCTGGGCAGACTACAAGTCCCAGCATGCTCTATAACATAGCACAGAACAGACTACAATTCCCAGAATGCGCCTTGTGGTGAGAGCAGTGCTTCCTGGGACTTGTAGTATTCCCCTGCTGGTTCTTTGGGGGTGGGGGTGGGCAGCGGGAAACGACAACAATAAATAAACCCAAAAGCCAATAAATCAAATTACTTTTATTGATCCATTGAAATGCACCACTCGCCCCTTTCTACAGTCAGCTGAAGAGACTGAGAGCACACGTTTGCCTGGGTCCTGGAAAATCAAAACGAGATTAACTTGGGAGGCGGTGCGCATGCGCTGTTATTGAAGTCGTGCCCAAAGGGAGCGGGATCAGGTTAAGGTGAAAGCGCGCGCACGAAGATAAGGGACGAGGCCGGCGCTCGCGCGTCGTTTCCTATTCCCTTGGGCGGGTGGGGGTAATGCGTCTGCGCAGTTTTGGGCGGACGACCACCGCGGAGGAAGGGAATCGCAGCGCCTGCGCACTGCAGCAGCTACTCTCGCGAGGACGGACGCCATTATCGCATCTCCCCGACAAACACCACGAGAATTCCGCAGCCCACACGGTAATTGCAGCTCCCGCAGCCGGTCGCGTCTCCACCTCCCCCCCTTCCCGCGGGGCGAGAGCGAGAGCGAGATCTCCCCCTCCCCCGCCTCTCCCCTGCTCTCCTCTCCGGGCCTGGCCGGGCCCAGCTCCAGCTCCCACCGCCCGGCGCAGCGTCCGCCTCAGCCCCAGTGCGGCTGGGCCCGGAACTCGCCGCGCCCCCCCGGACCGGTGCCGTCGCTGCCGCCGGGAGCGGGAGCGTGGGCCCCGCCAGGCCCCGCCGCCAACGGCGGCCTCACTCGGGCCGTCCGCATCCCGGGGATCGCGGATACCGGGGCGGGGGTGGGGGAGGAGGCGGCGGTGGCGACCGCTTCCTGGGCGCTTATCTCAGGATCCGGGCTCGCCGGCGGCCCCAGGGACCGTCCCCAAAACCCTCCTCGACAGATGAGGAAACTGAGGCCCGAGACGGGAGGCAGCTTCCCCAGTGCGGCCTACCTCTTGGGTTCGAGGGATTGAAAACCGAAAGGGGCCGGCCTCGGCCTTTATTTTACAGATGAGGAAACTGAGGCCGGAGAGGGGAAGAAGGTTCCCCAGCATGGCCACTTCCGTGGGCTCTAGGCATGTGGAAGTGGACAAGGGACTTTAGAAATGCACCGGTCCGGTTCCCTTACTTTACAGGCGGGGAAACTGAGGCCTGCAGGGGTGGAAGTGAAGTAGCCCGAAGCCGTGCAGCTAGGAAACATCAGCCGATCTCAGATCGGGAGGCCTGGAGCCGCTTGTGGTTTGGGAAACCGAATATTCCCCACCCCCTCCCGCTGAAATGACTGGAGATTATTTAGTGAATTATTCATGACTCCTCTGGCCCCCGCCCTTCCTATACGTGAAGATAATTGAGTTTCTATTCCAGCTCACCTGATGCTCGGTGTATTGTAAACAGTCCACGTGTCTGTGACCCACCTTTGTACATTTCTCCAGCTGCTTTTGCAAACAAAACCTTTATGCCTTGAAAAAAAAATCTTTGCCTTTGCTTTTTTTTTCCCCACCACTGACTTCGTATTAGAAAAGGAATTTGGATACATTAGAAAAGCATCAGGACTTAGGAAATTAAGTAGTCGAAAGTGAAATTACTAACGATTCTATAGTTGAGCTATATTTATACTACTATTTTCCTGCTGTTTGTCAGTATCCTCTCAGATCATACTTTTTTTGTGAGTTTCGAGTTATAAGGCAGTTCAGTATAAATAATTTTGATGAGATTGGGGGATATTTAATGTGTTAGTGGAACAGAGCTCTAAAAGCAGTTTCCAGTTCCTGCACTATTTACAGTATATTTGGGGAAGGGTGCCTAAGAAGACTGACTGTAATTAGACTTTGTGTTAAAAGGTGTGAATTACCAGACTGCCAGATTTTTCCTCTCATGCTCATTTTTCACATTTTAGATTGGTATACTGTAAAGTCTTAGCTCCTTAGTAGTCTTGCAGGAGGATTAAATTCTGTGGTTGTATCCAGAGTATACCAGAAGTTAGGTTGGTGGGATTTTTTAGAATTGGAACTATTAATCTAAAGTACAAAGAAACTTGTCAAACTTACTATTCCATAAATAAGATACACAGATCTTTTGAGTTACTGATAGTTTAATTTGTTTCAGAAAAGAAATCAGGATGCAACCTACCTTGAATTTTAGGAAAGCAATCAGAAATTTAGAAATGGAAGAATCTATAGGGATCCTTAATTCAATTGCTTCAGTGATTTAATAGCTGGGGTTTTGCCTCACTTCATATTATTTTTGGGGATACCGATTTGGCTCTTTTGATTCTTATCCTTGAGTTTTGGTTTGGTCATGTTTAAAAATTTTTTTTCATTTTTGCTAAGCTGGGGCAAAATTCAGACAAACACAACATGAGCATTCTTGAAATATGTTTTAATACTTGTACTTTAAGTATAATTTCTTTGGTGTGGTATTCCCGCCATAAAGGTAGATTGCAATTTCCATCTTAGTTTTCAGTTGTTGCTATAGCTGAGAAAGTAATCCGTGCTGCCAGCTTGGTGAGGTCTCTCTGTTGTGACTTGCAGTGTGACATGCAGCATCTTAACTGGGTCCATTCTTAGAGCCTTTGCATCCTGGTAGCACTTACCAGAGCTGGTCATCTGAAGGCATTGAGAACCTCTGGCCACATCAGGCTTTGATAATGTCTTGGCTAGTCCCTCAGTGGATGTGTTCTTAACATAAGAACATTTAGCTTGTGAAGAAGAGAGAAGAAAAAATTCCTGGGAGGGGATGGTGGTGGGCAGAGGGAGGGAATAAGTTATTAAGTGCCTGCCGTGTGTTGGACACTTTACAAATATCATCTCATTTGATAATTATGCTGCCAAAGTGATGTGAGATGTGAAGGAAAGCACTGCCCAGTGAAAAGAGCCCAACTGGAGGAATCCAGAGGTGGGATTCTGGCAGTCTGTTTTGTCTTGACTAAAGGGTAACTTAGTCTTTAATTTTCAGTACCCTCCTCGTCTGAAAATGTGTGAGGCTTAGACTAGGCCTCTGAGGATGGTTGCAGTTCCAAAATTCTGATTATTTGTGGTTGCAGTTCCAAAATTCTGATTATTTGTTTACAATAATAGATATATTTGTGGGATTGTGATGGGTTGGGTTTGCACTCCATGGTTGTGAAATTTTTTTTCTAGGTGAGAAGTAGTCAGTATGGCTTGGCCCAATTATAACTCACTATGGCCGAACTTTGACTCTGCTAAGTCAGCTGCCTTGGGAAGTGCTAGATTGATTCAAACACGTGGCCCCCAGGGAGGTGAAGAAGGGTTTTTAGGATGGGCATATAGCTGGAAAACTCATGAACTTATTGAAGAAAGGAGGATGCTGCTTTGGAACAACTTGGTGGTTAGGAGGGAGACAAAGTAATGAGAAATATGGGCCTTTCACTTGACTCTCACATCAGAGTTCTGCGTAATTGCCAAATAGAATAAAGATTTGCATTGTAGCCTAACTAGTGTTTCAAGTGTTCATTTGAATACTGAAGATGAAGATGTAGATGTAGGCATATAGTATCTATAATATAGATATCCCTAAACGTGTTTCATAGATAGATTCCAACAAAACCCACTGTAAAGTGAGATTTAATTCAATAAAAGTGTATCACTTGCTTACTGTATGAAAGGTACTGGGTTGGATGGTGGGGCTACAAAGGTGACATAATTTCTGTCCTGGGCAACTTAGCTTTTCGGGGTGGGGAGTAGGGATGTGACATACTTAGATAACTAGATTAGAAGGCAGTGAAAGGGGGAAAGAATATCCAAAGTGTCTTAGGAGATTTTGAGGAAGGAGGGATAATTGAGAGATGACTTTGTGAAAGGGGACAAACCTGAACTGCAGTCTTGAAAGAATCTGGGTTTTGCAAGCGGTGTATTTTGGCCATTGAGGACACAGTCCAAAACAAATGTTGTGTATAGAGGTGGGAGGTGTCGGATATTTGGGGAACAACCAGGAGTCTAGTGTTTGGAATGTATAGATTGTAAAGGAACTTAATACGAAGTAAGCCTGGAGAGTTTAAGTTTGGAACTAGATTCCATATAGCAAGCCCCTTTGTCTCTTTTCCCCCAATATCAAGGAAGCTTGATGGAAGGCTTGGAACCCTGGTGAGCCCTCATCGAATGATCCACCTGATGATCTCTAAGCCTGCCATTATGGTTGGCCTGATGACTGCGGGCCTGAGCCATGAATAGCTGTAGGCTACTTTGTTGGTCACATAACTGATTTCCTCCAAGGCCTAGTTCAGGAATTAACATTTTACCAAGTGATTAACAAGAAACACCATGTTTCAAAGCAGAATTTTCAGACGGATTTGATTCTTTGCTTTTTATCAGTTTACTGAGACAAATGTTAGGAGAGACCTGCAGTTACACTGAATGCCACTTGAGGCATTAACTTAAGTGCCCATATGTTGGTTGATTGCCAAACAGGGTTCCTCAGGGAAGAACAGCACTGACCATTACCACAAAGCCAATACTTGATTAAAAAAAAATAGGTGATACTTAAAACATTTGAAATGATTTTCAAGTCAACCAGTATGTCATAGTTAAGCCGACTTTTCTTATTTAAAACTGGACATTAGGTCGCACATACCTATGTAATTTTGTAAACTCTTTGCTGCAGGAAGGTCGCCTCATTTCAAGATTGTGGCTGCTGTATATTGGTTGTGTGTTAGGGATGAATGGCTGAGTTGGGTGTATACAAACAGGCCAAAAGTGGGAGCTGCTGTTGCAGGTTCTGATTACTTCTTAGTGTTCTGTCATTGGTTCAGAAACCTACCATACAATTAGAGCCACTTACCTTTCCAATTTCTGGTCTACTTCATTTGGGGTATTTCCCAATAGAATGTAAGCTCCTTGAGGGCAAGGACTTTTGGTTTGTTTTGGTCTTTGTATCCCTAGTGCCTAGTACAGTGCCTTACCCATAATAGGTGCCTAATAAATGTTTTTTTTGTATGATGTCTTCAGATTAATCTATGGAAATATAGAATAAGATTTGGAACTGAATAAACTGGCAATGACCCACTTAAAATGACTTTAAATAAAAAATAGTGTTTTTAAAAGTTGCTTACTTCCCAGGTTTTATACATTCATATTTTTTCTTTTTAAAGTCACTTTTTCCCTTCCCCCCTTTATATTTTTATAAGTATGTTTTAATTCAGAGCATGACAATATAAAAGAAAACACATTTATGGTCAAAACTCTTTTAGCACAATTTAAAAAACTATACTGCATGTAGTGCAAGTGTAGTAAATAAAGGTCTGTAGTTTTGGATTTCCATTTCAAATGTGTACTGTTCACATAGGATCACACCAGAAGGATAAAATGTAGTTCGCTGTGAACTTAATCTTTAAAAGTTTTTCACAGGAGATTTTATTAGGAAAAATAAAGTTTGGATTCTAGGAAAAACTAAAGCAGAAGCATGCTCCACAATTATGTGGTTCATTTTGACCACAGTCCAGAGTACAAAACAAATGGGTGTGTACACTGGAACAACTGGCAATGGGTGAGAAATGTTGAGATTCTGGGAGTCATTGTTCAAGGCATTGTTTCCATAGTTTACTTCAAAGTCCTTCAAAGACATTTTAAATTCTTAGATCGGAATAGTATTAGTGTTGACCTATTAGGAGTTTTGAAGACCAGATTAAAATAAGGAACCTTAGTCAATTTGTAAATTCTTCCCTCTATTGACTCCGCCATTCCATTTTTTATTCTTTTACTATTTTCTAAGCAGAAAACTGCTTTGTTGTATTTATGTGGCAGGGCTATGATGGGGGTTTGGGGAGGCCTGGTGGTGGTCATGGTGCTAGGGGTATAAGCAGTATTTTCCAAAAGATTACTTTTATTTTGTCTCTCCACAGTGATGATGAGGACCTACCATCAATATTATAGTTACTTTTGCGTTTTTCTAGCAATTATGATTTCTACTGGGCCATTTCCGTAGCCCACGTCTCTCTCTCCTCCCCCAATAATAAGACAACATGGATTTACAAGTCAGCTGGACATCAGAAGTGTAAAATATAGTCACAGAATAAAAGGAAGTGGTCCCCTTAAGGTACTGAACCCATGATGAGTTGTACTAATTAGCATGATGATTGGATTGAACTAATGAATTTGACAGGAGAACAGATTGGCATCTGCACCTCACTGTGTTTGTGGTTAATTGGAACATTTGATATCCTGGAATTGAGTAAACATTAATTCATCCACGTCCATTAGTAGGATGGTAAAATTCACAATATATTCTACAACCAAGCACAAGTAAATTGATTTTTTTCCCCTAATTTAAACAAAACTTACCTCCCCTTGTTTCTTTTGTGTGAGAAATCCAGAGACATCTAGAGATAAGTAGGTTGTAATTAAAATAAAAAGAAGAAGTCATAGAAGGCAATATAGAAAGGTAAGAATTGACTCCCAAACCCCATGCTAAGTTTATTTGTGAAAGATAAGAGCTTTTTTCTTGTATGATAAATTATTTTGTCTTATTCAAAGAAAGTACTACATGTAATCTATCATTATGCTTAAGGTAGAATATTATTAAACATTTTCTTCAACTAGAATTGATGTTTATTTGAGACTCAGTGAATGCTATTGGTATTTATCTTGATAAGACAATTCAATATATGGAGTTTTGACATTGAACTGATGGAACAGGTATTGAATACCTGAAGGCCTCCTCTTGAATCCCAGTTTTGCTACTTAGACTACAACAAAAGCATTAAACTCCTACTCTGTGCAGAGTTAGCCTTGGGCTACTTGTGGGAAATACAAGTTCAACTATTTAATGAAGGATTAGATCTTGACACAGATAGATGGAATACACACAATTGGGTATTTCTAAACCAAAGTTAGTCCTTTGAGAATTCATCCTGCAAGGCCATGGTCCTTTCCACAACGGCTGGTCATCAATCGATAATTTGTTGTAGGATCTGTGTTAAACCTTCTGCAACTTGGGCTCTTCCCCAACCCCTGGAGAAAAAACCAAAACAAAGCACTTGCAACAAATAAGCATAGCCAAACGAAACAAATCCCCAAGTTGGCTATGCCTAAAGATGCTGGTCTTAAAGTCTTCCATCTCTGTCGTGGGGTGGGTAGCATTCTTCATCACTGGTCCTCCATTTATTGGGGTTGACGGCTGCATTGATCAGAGCGCTTAAGCCTTTCAAAATTGTTCTTACAATGGCGAAGTTATGGTATAAATTGTCCTCGTGGTTCTACTTCATTTACTCTGCATCAGTTCACACCAATTTCCCCGGGTTTCTCTGAAACCATCTCCTTCAGTTCTTAAAGCACAACAGCATTCTGTTACCTTCCCATCACTCCCCATGTGACGGGCAGGTTCTCTCTTAACTTCCAGTGCTTAGCCACTATGAAAAGCTACCGTAAGTATTTTTGTGGTATAGGCCTTTACCCCTCTCTTTTATCTCTTTAGGGCGTAGGAAAACTCTTAGTTCAAAGTCTGTTGTTCTCTCATTTCAAATGTTAAAAAGTGCTTTTTATTTCCTTTGGCCCTAAAACATTAGTTATTTACATTTGTGTCCTCCCCATAGATTGTGGGCTTGTATCCTTTTTCCCATCTTTGTATTTCCAGTATCTGGAATGGCTCCTTGCCCAAATTAGGCACTGAATAAACATTTGCTGAACTGAATATTCATCAGTGTGAAAATGAGAATGAGTTCATAATGACTGCAAGAAGCAATTTATACATGAACTAGGCAGAATTAAATAGACTAACAAAATGGTAAAAAGAGAGCACTTACATGTTACTTTTAAGCTTTATAGTTCAGTCACCGAGCATTTATTAAGCATCTGCCATGTGCCCAGGAACTATACTACCTGCCAGGGATATGAAAGCAAAAATGATAAAGCCTCTTCCTTTAAGAAGCTCCTATTCTGTTGGGGAAAACATATATCACAAGGATTTTTAAAAGGTTAAAAGGATCCTTTTAGCCATGTCATAAAACGGAAATTCCACCATTTTGAACCCCCTTAATGCTAGCTAGTGCTTTCCCTCTGAGACGACCTCTGATTTGAACTCAGGAAGACTTCAAGTCTGGCCTCAGACACTTCCTAGCTGTCTGATCCTGCTCTGTTTGCCTCAGTTTCCTCACCTATAGAATAGGAATAATAACCTCCCTCCACTACCTCACAGAGTATACGATGTATTTATAAAACACTTGGCATAGTGGCCCAGAGTAGGAGTTATGCAAATGCTTATTCGCTCCCTTTCCCCAGTTTATCCCACATGTATCTTGTTTGTCCATGTTTGTGTGTTGTTTTTCTGTTGGACTGAACTCTTTGAGACTAAGAACTGGTTTTAGCCTGTCTTTGTATCCCTAGTACTTAGTGTGTGGCATGTAATTAATCATCGACTGGCTGACTAATACAGTTTTGAAGGGCTTTGGAGGGGGCTGACCGATCAGTAGCTTGTCATCCCTGGACGGTTGCCCCAGGCAGGGTCTCCCTCTTTTAGCTCCCATTACCTGGATGTGCCATAGTTACTAGGTCCAGGCTACCAGGAGCAGAAATGGGTCTGCTTAGGCACCCACAGGATCCCTAATACATGTGACTGATATGTTTTGAAGGGCAAAGAAAAAGTTGTTGAATAAATAAATGTCCCCAGTGGGTTTTTCCTGCCCTAAGTCTTATTTGAGGATCGCTGTGCAGGGAAGTGGGAAGCCCTAGATGAGTATTAAGAGTACTTGGGGGATAAATAGGTGGGAAGAGAAAATGAGAGGCTCAGGTCAGGGGACCTCTACTATAGATGGAGAAAAATAAATGCACCTAAGGGAAAGCAGTGAGGGGGTGGGGAGCAAGCATGGCTTGTTTTTATTGCCAGCTTCTTAAGCTTGAGGACTTATTTTTACCTGTCCTGGTTAGATGTTAAAAGTCCCATTCACAAATTTGGCAGTTACCATTTGGAATTTTAGATCTGTTTTATTTGAATTTTGTCAAATGGAAGGGAAGGAAATGGGGATACTGGTACGGTTAGTGGTAGATGTAGTTTATATGCTAAGGAAAAAAAAAACTTGTAGCAAGTTGGGAGAGAAGATAGACAAATGATAGAAATGTCACATCTTTAAGTCTCAGCTAAAAGTCCACTTTCACCTTCCGAGGCCTCTTAATCCTAGTGCCTTCTTAGCTTGGCTATAGTTAGTGCATGGCTGTTGTGAGCTCTTTGTGGGCAGGGCCTGGGGTTTGGGTGTTTTTTTTTTTTCCTGTCTTTCTTTGTATTCTAAACACTTAGTGCAATGCCTGGCACATAGTAGGTATCTAAAAATGTGTGTGAACTTGCTGGAGAAACCTTTGGAAGAGTGGGGAGGGAGTAATAGAATATCGTATCTGTTGGAATTTAGAGGTCTGGGACAGAAGAGAAACATGACAGACTGGAGAAGGGGTTTTAAAAAAGAACTGAGAAAATCCTGGGGAATAGAAGGTAAAGTAGCTAGCCCTGCGGAAATGAGTGAAGTAAATGAAGTTTGTTCTTCATTCCCTCCCTTCTATTGTGATGAGTCTGTGTTATTCCTCCCCTTTTCTTCTTTGTGCTGCCCCTTCCTCATCCTCTCCCAAGGCCCAGTAGAGAAGCGTTCTGGTTCCTTCGCCGTCAAAGCCTGCTCTTCCGCTGTCGAGTCTTGTGCCTGAGTCCCTTTCTCTGATCTGCTTTTTTCCCTTATAAAAATATTATCTGTCAGGAGAACTAATGGCCAATTTGCACTGAGGTGATAATGACTTTTAAGTGGTTTAATGTGCTGCCATCTCTGGAATGTGTGCATTTTGAGATCAGTGTCTTAACTGACTGGATCTCTAACCCAAGGGCTCTTAAACTTTTTTATGCTATGCACCTCTCAGGTAGTCTGGTGAAATTTAGAGACCCTTTCTCAGAATCATGTTTTTAAATAGCTTAAAATTTTAGTTAGATGTTAGTGAAAAGAAAGGTTGTTTTTTTTTAAACAATTCATAAACCTCCTGAAATGCACCCACTTCCTGAAGTCCATGGACTCTGGGTTAAGTACCCCTGCCCTAGTGGAATTTTAAATACTATCTCCAAAAAAAAGATACTTGATAATAGATATTTATCGATTTAGCCTGTGTGAGTAGATAACAAGGAATGGGAGCTAAAAAGAAGCACACAATTTCTAGGGCCTCACGATCTAGTGGGGAGACGAGACACAGACATGTGATGGCTCGAAATGGGGTAGAAGTTGTAGACATTCTACCCAGCACGCAGTAGGAGGTGGGAGAGAGCACTCCAAGTTAACTAGGAAGTGGGAGTGGCCCCCGTGCCTCCAGCTTTCATGGCTTCTGCTCCCAGGGATTCACATGCGGTTTGGATGGTGAGTAGGGATAAGGTGAGGCAGAGAGGAGAGGCAAGGAGTGGGTGAAGAAGCTTGGCTGAAGTACGGGGTTTGAATCTGGTAGTAATGAGAAAGAAGATTGGGATTAGATTGTGGGGGGCTGAATACTAGTTGGAGGTTGGACTTTGTCTTATAGTGGAGAATTATTGACTATTTTTGAGCAGGTAGGTGACTTAGGGCAATGAGGTAGTGCGGTGGATAGAGTGCAGGACCTGGAGTCAGGAAGCCCCAGACGCTTACTAGGTGTGTGACCCTGGGCAAGTCACCTCACCCCATTGGCCTCAGTTTCCTCATCTATAAAACAAGCTGGAGAAGGAAATGGCAGTCCAGTCTAGTATCTGCCAAGAAAACCCCAGATGGGGTCACAAAGATTTGGACCTGACTGGAAGACTGAACAACAACAAAAGGTGACTTAAGATCATAGCTATGGAATCAGAAGACTTGTCCGAGGTCGGTCCAAATGGGTATCGCTTCATGTCTGCATTTGTAGCCCCAAGCTGTAGCACCGAGGAGGCACTTCATACACATCCATTGATCCAGTTCGGACATGTCATTTTATGAATGAAAAAACCGAGGTGGAGTAACTTGCCTGACCAAAGAAGCCAGCGATTTCTGATACTCTCCACGACTGCGTTTTTGATAGAGTATTTGGATGTTAGTTTTGATGGAGAACTGCGTGTTAAATACCCAGCTTTGTGTAATCTACACATTGATAAGCATGCCATTTGTAGCTGGCCACATCTCTGACATCGTTTTTGTGGCTGAAATGAAGAGTTGGGGAAATCAGGCATCGTTCTTGTAGATCCAAATGGTTGTTTGCTGGGTGGGGGGACCCAACTGGTCCTCATCACACAGGAGGAAGCCGCTGCCCCTGGACATCAGGGATTTTGCTTTGGTCGTTTATCAGTGACTTAGATAAAGGCACAGATGACCACTTATCCAGCTGGCAGATCACCCAAAGCTGCTGGGGTTGTGAGAGAAAACTGGTTGTATACAAAGAGTAGGTCTTAGATATAGCTGGAAGGAAGGAAGTCTTTGATCAGTCGTTAGTTAATTAGTGAGACGTCATTGTGGAAAGAAGTCTCCACTGGAGCCCACGGGGATCCTTCCTGGTCCTGTGTTCTTGAACATTTTAAACTTTGTGAAGATGTCTGTGTTACCAGATGTGCAGCTGACTCAAGGCTGAGAGTGATACTGCATTACAGAATCAGGAAGGATCCAGAAAGAGGGAAGAGGGATTGTTCTTGCAGAGGGCCTCTGAGGTCCCTGTACAAGTCTACCATTCCGGGACTCTAAAAATCAGTCAGCAAGGACTCTTAAGTGACTGTTGACATTTGCAACAGAGAAGAGTCTTTAGGGCCCCATTTTGTTTCACCTTACCACATTTGTTTTTATTGTCAATCAGCAAGCATGGTGGAATTGTATATACTGTACTCTGTACCTTTCAAGTCAGTTACTGTGTGTCTGTAATAATGTGAGCTGTTATAGAACATTCATGAAAGCCTTGGATCTTTATTTTCTCCACTGTCTGTCAAACCTGCCTTTGGGGTGGGTGTACGAATGAGTTAAAAAGCACCCTAATACATACTACTTGTCTAGGCTGGTTAGGACCTTAAGGAGCTTATTTTCATAGAGGAGGCCATTCAGACTTCATTAATGCCAAACTGCAAAATCAAGTCTGAATTTTTTTTATGGGCTTTTGGTATAATAATAATAGTAGCTATAATTGATACAGAGCGTTGAGGTTTGTGACATAATTCACAGACATCTAAATTTTATCCGCACACCAAGGGAGGTACTCTTATTCTCCCCATTTTACAGTGGAGGGAGCTGAGAATGACAGAGGTTAGGTGACCTGCCCAGGGTCACACAGCTAGTGTCTGAGGCCAATTTTGAACCCAGATCTTTCTGACTCTAAGTCCAGTGCTCTATCTGCTGGGCCGCCTTTCTGATACCTTGAGAAGGGATCCCTCGAAGCACTCAAAATGGTGCAGCCTTCAGCAGGGACCTCCTCTGTTTGTACTTGTGGCATCCTCATGTATATAGGATTAATTACAAAAAGACATCAGCAAGGATAGCTTCGAAGACCATCAGTTGGAAGCAAAGTAGTGATGCTTGAAACAGAGAATAGTAGTTTCCTTGATAGAGATGTTTTTAAAGAAAATACTTTGTTTTTTATTAACTAGCATTTATTCTCCCTCTCCCTCTCTGTCCCCCTGCCTTCCCCCCCTCTCCCTCTCCCTCTCCCTTCCACTGTCTCCCTCTCCCTCTCCCTCTCCCTCTTCCTCTTTCTCTTTCTCTCTCTCTCTCTCTCTCTCTCTCTCTCTCTCTCTCTCTCTCTCTCTCTCTGTCCCCCTGCCTCCCTCTCCCTCCCCTTCTCCCTCCCTCTCTCCCCTTGCTTCCCCCCTCTCCCTCCCCCCTCCCCCCTTCCCCCCCTCTCCCTCCCCTTCTCCCTCTCAATTTTCTTCTCCCCCGCTAGCCCCGGTTGAAAATAAAAAAAAAGGAAAGAAAACTCAACCTTTGTAACATATGCATAGTCATGCAAAGCAAATTCCCACATTGGCCATGTCCAAAGATGTCTCTCTCATTCTGCATTTTGGCAGTAGGAAGTGATAGCACGGTGCCTCAGCACTGGACGGCTGGAACTGTGATTTGCCACTGTGTGGACCAGATTTCTCAAGTGAAAGAGAAGCTTTTAAGGGAATATGCTGTATGTGGTCACCTTGCCAGATATAGGGGCTCTTTACTTCGTATACTTAGATCTTGCTCTGCTTGACCGCATATTTGTTACAATAGTTTAGTTTATTTTCTTCCTTCCTTTTTTTTTTTTAAATTAGGAGTGAGAGGGAGAGAAAATAAATGCTTGTTGATAAAAAAAAACAGTAATTAAAAGAAAAAAAAAAGAACACCTCTATCAAGGAATCTATCATTCTCTGTTTCTGGTATCAGCTTGCTTCAGGCCTTTGTCACTCACTACTATTATAGTGGGAGGAGTCAGGGGTGGTGCCGTGAGCTTATAGCTTGCCAGGTGAAAAAGTAGATGTGCCATTTGTAGCTATCCAGAAGGGAGCTTTTTGGTGGGGAGGGGGAAGAGAGGAGAGACTGACCAGGTGACTAGCCCCTTTGGTCATATTAAATTTGAGATGATAGTGGGATATTTAAGTGTTTGGAAATAGATGAGACTGGAGCACAAAGGAGAAATCAAGGCAGGAGATAGAGCTTTAGGAGTGTCTTGCCTAGAGTTAAAGCCTGGAGAAAAGAAAAGCCGAGATCTGAGATAAAGCTTTGGAGAAGACCCTCAGGGAGCTGTCAGCAATACACAGGATTGGGCTGAAGGGGAACCATAGAAACCAGAGGCTGGGAGAGTTTTAAGAAATAGATGATCTTTGGCTGTGTCTAAAAGCCAAAGGAGAGAGTCAAGGAGGCTGAGTTCTGAGAGAAGGTAGTTAAGGCAATGCCTGACCCTGGAGACAGCAGTTTTAGCAGTGGAAGCCAGATAGAGGGCGAATCTGAAGGATGTGAGAGGACCTGCTGCTGTTCATTCTACCACGTGGGTGAATCATCCAGCCCCCCTGGGCCCCAGTATCCTCATCTGTAAAATGGAGAGTTCTTAACTTGGGGTCCATGAACTTATTTTAAAAATGTTTTGATGACTGTATAATTGGTCTCCTTTGTAATTGTATGTGTTTTGTTTTATGAATTTAAAAACATGATTCTGAAAAGGGAGGCATACGATTCAGCAGACTAAAGGGGTCCATGAAATAGAAAGGAACTCTTGGACCAAATGACCTCTGGGGTCCTTCTCAGATTTAAAATCCCACAATTCCCATGTAATAGATAGAAGTGGTAGATAGGAATCTCACCTCCTAGAGGTTTTGGGGGGTCCAAAGGTAGGAACAATGGTATCTAATGGGACCATTAGGTCATGGGAGATAGGAAATTTAAATGGGAAATTTTTAATGGGAATTTTAAATGGGAAAACTGGTGCCTGTCTGTATTGATAATTAAGATGGGACTTTCTTACTGATTTAGAATGCTAAATTAATTGTCTTTGATTGAGCCTTACTAGGTGCAAAGCCCCAGGCTCACTCTCGTTTGCTGATTGGGTGTGAATCCTTTGAGCCCTGAACAGAGTGTAAAAGCCCAAAGGTTGGTGTTCTGTCTGGGGCTCTCAGGCTTGTAAAACCAGATGTTGATGCTTCCCTGCTAACTATGAGTTGTGATTTGGTCTATTTATATTGTGTATGTCTCTAATTTGTTTGTACTTGCTCTGAAGTTCAGGGTGCTGGCTTTTCCTCCATAACTATGTGATTTTATATGTATATGTTTGATTAAAGTAAGATTATCAACCCCTTAACATTGCTTTCCTTAGTAAAGCAGATCAAAAGAACCTGTGCTGGCAGCAGCTCTTATTGCTGGTCTTGTTGGGTCTCACACCCCACAACAGCTGCTAGCTAGATTGTTGCTGCACTGTCTGAAGGCAATAAAGAAGGAACTGGCAAGTGTAAAATATTTAAGATGCTCTAAAGGAAAGGGATCATTGAGATAGAGAGGCCCCAGGGGAGGAGAAGACACAGGATCTAGGGTACAGGTGGGAAGGCGCGCTGTAGAGAGGAGGTGTGTTCTCTTTGATATTGCAGGGGAAAGATGATGCGATAAATGTAAGATATTGTGGAGCTGAAGGAGAAGTGCTTGAGGGAGCTCACACTAGATGAACTCAATCTTCTCTGTAAGGGGAGAAACGCTTACCTGTCTCATGAGTGATGGAGAAAGGACAAGGCCTACAGTAATTTCTTCAAACATCAGGATGGTATTGTGGCAACATTTTGATGATGCCATAATAATGAGGTTTGAAGAAAAGTAACAAGCCACATTTTAACTCCCTTTAGGCTGGGTTGTTAATGGTTTATCAGATATTAGAAGTTCACCAAAGCAAAAACGGTGTTTCTGAAAGCCGAGATTTTATTGAAAATGCTTTTTTAAAATAGGATTTTAAAGTAGTTACTGTTATTGGACAAAACAGTAGACTAATTATGTTCAAAGAAAGAGAAAAACTTCACAAGATGTTCCACATGTGGAAAAAGTGGAAAATACAGAGTAAAAGGATTTGCCATAACAGATTTTTTGATTGCTGCACAAATGGTTCCAGGTATTTAAAGAGCTATTCTGGAAAACATGAGACATCCTTTGTTTGAATGGAAACATTAGACCAAACCTAATTATTCTTTGAAAGCTTTATTTTCTTGAACTTGTTACAGTGAGATCAGATTTCGATGGCAAGAAGCTGTCGTGTCATTGACTTGTCATAACTCTGGCAGCTTTGGCCTTTACTTGTTAACATCATTTTGTCAAGATGGCTCATTATTTTTATTTTTTTATGCTGTAGCTCATGGGAAGTTATGCCTTGTAACTGCAGAGAAGCGGTTTGGTTTGGTTTTTAAAGTGCGCACTGTGGGAAGCTCACTGAGCAGAGTCCCTTTGTCAACAAGGATGCCTCGAGGCTGCCTTGTTTCCTTTGGTGATTGGGGAGAAGGGGTGAGTATGTTTATGTGCCTCAACAGCGATTAAGAGTTGACTGGATTGAAAGCAGAATGGAATTTGATTTAGAACAAAGAAAAAGTGTGGTCCAATTAAGTTATAGTCAAAGCAGTCACTGAAGGGAAGGGCCTTTCTTCCACACACGCCCCCCCCCCCCCCAATTGCTTTTCCTGTTTTACCTCAACCGGTGAATCAGCAAACGCTTACTTAAATGCTTACCGTGCTAGACCTAGTCTGCATATAGTTGGGGATTTATTTTTAATCCTAGGGAAATAACGGGTAGGCATACCAGACAGAATTAATTGCCTTCCACTCCAACAAGCTGACTTATATTATCTTAATCATGGCATACTAAATACTTTGCCAAATAACCCCATAGGAATTTTGCTTGCTGGGTTGGCGGAATGAGTGAAATTAGAACTCACAGTTATTCAGGCTCAGCAGAGACGGGTTTATTCCAAGGCTCTTCTTGTACCCTTAGGGGGTTTTATTTGGATCTTTCTCTAAAATGCTAAGGTACAAGGTTGTCTTCACATATTAGCAAATAACCTCAGAACACAGAACTGAATTCATTGACCTGTCTTCATAAGCATATTCTGTTCCATCTTCCACTGCTTCGTGTTATTACATATTGGAAGCATATCTCATGTTGTTGTCATGGTTCATGCTGTGGTGCATGGTGAGCACTAACTCTGTGTATATGTGTGTGTGTGTATACACACACACACATTATTCTATAATGTTTGGTGTTTTTTTTTTAAAATCAAGATTGTTTATTGGAGAGGCACTCATGATGAAAATGTCAATGTAGCCTGTAGTGACCTCCGGCCCCAAGAATTCCCAAACCCTCCATACCCTTTGGTGTGCTGCAGCATCATGCTTATTTTAGTAGTAGAGTGCCCAGTTGGGTGGCCAGGGGATGTTACACAAGCACTATTGAGGGCCGTTGGCCACTGTTTAACTTAATATGGGATGGAATGATGTTGGAGTATAGTGGTTCCCTGTTCATAACAATGGCCAGTGGGATGGGATGAGGACGGACTATAGTCATAAATGCCAGCAGGCACAGTTTTATCCTCAGCCCTAGCTGCTGAGGGGGGAGCAGTTCTCATGCTTGGCCTCATAGGGCTGCCATACAGGGAACTGTCATCATCTCTGGCTGGGGAGGTGGAAGGACAATGAAGAGAGGAGTCTTCATTGTTTCGTTAGGCCTTAAGCTTGATCTTTCCTCCATTTCTGATGATAACCTATCATGTTCTCTGTGTTGCAGTGGGTCTCTCTCACTGAGATCACGGATGAGGTTGATCAAAGTAGTCTTAATGACCTGGGCTTGGTCATTGGCTCTGCCAGGAAGTCTTCTGGCACAGAACCAGGTTTTGTCCAAGCACAGCGGCATCTTATTCTGAGACTTGGCAGCCCAGCTGGCCATCGAATCCTCAGAAGGGATCACCTGTGCTCCCTGCACTTCAGTGTCTATCCCTCCTTTGACTTTGTTGTTGTGCATGTGGACCAGAGGGGTTTCCTTCAGGATGCCCTAAGTGTCTTTCTAGATTTTTTTTTCCAGTTTACATTTCATAATTTTTACTCCAGTCTCATCTTTTCATCAGAAGTGCTTGGAAGTCCTCTGTTCTCTGAAAGCTCCACTTTCCCCCTTGTACTCAGTTTATACAGCCAGTTATTCTGATTTCTCTGCAGCATCTCCTCTCCCCACCTGTTGGTCTTTTTCTACAGTTCTAGGCTTGGTGGGTGAGACTGCTTTTTTCAGTTTGCTTTCTCATTGATCTTAGGCTCTTTTAAAAAATTATTTGCTGTGGTTTATATGGGAGAACTGGGCTTTTCCGCCATTCTCCATGTCACCTGAACCAGAAGACACTAATGGACTGTTGGCCAAGTTGTGACTTGATCCAACCGTTCAGAAGTCTCATGGCAGCCCCTACAGTCACGGGAAGCTTGGACAGTGAGAACTGTTAATGTAGATCCAAGAGATGTTTGGAATTATCTCTGGTTTTAAAAATAGGAAATCTCTCAATTTTTTTGTATGGAAAAAAGCCTTGTTTTCAAATTGGAGTGATGCACTTAGGCCCAGCGAGCTACAAAGTCATAGGCTTATTGAATTATTACACTTACTTATCTCTGCACTCACAGTGGTTTTTTCAGTAAAAATGCCTGCTTATCTCCCACTATTCAGGGAAGCCATAAAGAGAAAAAAAGACTTCTAGTTGACGTTGTGCTAGACACTAAATTAAGGTTTACAGGCGAGGTTCAAAACTCTCTGTGGCAGGGAGGGCAGCAGCCCCACAGGACTGGGAAGCGCGAAAGGCTCTTGTTTCCTAAATCGAGCCTTCCAGATACCGCCTAAATAAGCTGCTTGACACAAGCCCTTCCAATGGGACGAAGTCAGAAGGGCCCTGTAAAATCTTCAAGGCAATCTTCTATGTAAACCGTTATGTCTTCTTCTGAAATGTTCAACCTAGAGGAAATAATCATTTATTAAAGATCAGTAATTTTGCTTACATGTGGTTAGGATCTTGAAGTGGGAAAAGATAAAGGCAGGAAGGGAGAAATGATCACTGGAAAGATTCCCTGTTAAGCCTTCCCACTGCCTCTTTTTTCTATTCTTCTTAGGTGTCAGTTACATTGCAGCCAGGGGGTGCCATACTGCACAGACTACAGGGCCTGGAGTCAGGAAGACTCATCTTCCTGAGTTCAAATCCAGCCTCAGACACTTCTAGCTGTGTGACCCTGGACAAGTCACTTCGCCCTGGTTGCCTCAGTTTCCTCATCTGTCAAATGAGCTGGAGAAGGAAGTGACAGAACACTCCGGTATCTTTGGCAGGAAAACTCCAAATGGGGTCATAAGGAGCTGCCATAACAAGAACACATTTTAGTGGCTCCAGCCGTTTGTTTATTGTGCAGTTACATTACACAAAATAGTAAGAGAATGGTCCCTTCCTGAAATTTTTGGTTATAGACCTAAAAGTTTGCTTTAGTTAAAATAGAAAAAAATAATCTAAATAATCATGGACAAACCGAGGAATAAATTCTAAATAAAACCATGACACTTGAACTATTTAACTACAACCAAACGGCTTAATAACTTCTCCTTATTTTACAGTTGAGAAAACTGAGGCAGACAGGTTATCTGACTTGCCCAGGGTCACACAGCTGCTGTGTATTTGAGGTCTAATTTGAACCCAGGCCTTTCCAGCTCCAGGCCCGGGACTCTTCATTGTACCCCTTAGCTGAAATAAATGTTTTACTTTCTCTTTATTTTACTCATATTAATTCTGGCCTCACATTAACACATACATACATATGGACAGACTTTTCTACCATACGTGACAAAATCCCCACATTTCCTACTATTCTGTGTTTTTCAGAAATTCTGCTTTCCAGTTATACACCTGTAGATGGGAATGCCACATTGTGATTCCCGTTGTTGGTCCTCTTTTTTTGTTCTTTCATCATCTCTGAGGTCTACAGTCAAATTACGACTGTTCTACCTGCCCCTCCTTTTTTCCTCCTGCCCTGGTTTTGTTATCCTTCTGTAGTATTCACATTGTAATATTAATATTGTTGTAATGTTCCTGGTAATATTTTTTTTAAATTTTAGATCCATTGTTTTTTGTTATAAAAAATACTGATTTTTTTATGTTAAAATTTGTTCATAATTTCTTTCAAGTAAATATTTTTCCTTTTCTCCTTAAAAATGTACATCTGAACTTTTTTTTTGCCATACAGTTATACAATTTTCCCAGAAATTTTTATTGAATAATGATTCCTTTATCTGATGTTCTCTAATCTTGGGTTTATAGAAGAATGATCTTTTAGGTACACTTGATTCTATTTCTGATTCCTTTGAGCTTGTTTTCCAGTATAATATACTATTCATAATTATTGCTTCAGAAAATGTTTCAAAATTTGTCACAGAGATGTCTTTTCATTTTCTTTTGATGCTTTTGCCTATTTGTTTTTCCTTATTAATTTTATTTTATTGTTTTATTTAATTCTATAATGTGGTATCTTGAGTGACATTGTATTATCTGTAATTAACTTGGGAAGTGGTCATGTTAAGATCAGGAATTATAAACACAGTTGATTTAAAGACTTCTGAATTCTTGGGAATACCTATAGTTCAGCGAGTCTGTGATCTCATAGGGATATTTCCTCCCTGGCTAGAGATTGGAATAGGGTGAACCATTCCTTCTCATCCCATGTCATTCTTGTTCATGTCCTTCCACTATTCTTTCTTGTTCAGTAGTGGTCATCTTCTTTGAGTCTGAGGGTCTGTTTTTAAAGATAGTAGTTGTACTATTGATATTTTTTGAGAAAATTAAGTCAGAGAGTCACTAGGAAATGAGAAATTCATTCAGCATAGAAATGAGTAAGTATGCAGAAACTAAGCTTGTGTATGTTCTTACATATATGAAAAATAGTAATATATAGATGTGTGAAAAATGTATGTATTCTACAGAAGGTATGTTTGCTTGTTTATTATTATGAGCCATGCTATGTATTTTTGCTGGAGTTATACTTGGTGTGCAGATGTATTTGTGGAACACTTGGAGTAACTCCCTGATTCTCTAGGGGGCCTTGGCTTACAGGTTGGGAACCACTATTTTCATTCTTGAAACACAAACATATTTCTTTTTTTCTTTCTTTCTTCAATCAATTAGTACACATTTATTAAGTGCCTTTATGTGCCAAAGGGCAGCCAGGTGGTGCAGTAGATAGAGCACTGGTCTTCGGAATCAGAAAGACTCATCTTTGTGTGTTTAAATCTGGCTGGGAGGCTGCTTAATCTCTTGGTCATGGACGTGTCACGTAGACTCTCCAAGTCTCAGTGATCATCTATCTATAAAATGGGGATGGCTCAGTCATCAAGCATTTATTAAGTTCCTACTATGGAGATTTTTTTTTAAATCGAGAGTTATGATTTCACTGAGGGAAGGAGGCTTCCAGCTAAGAAACTCCCGGTACGAATGCTGATGTACAGTGGCCATGCAACTTAGACTCGCTCGGGGCCCTGAGAAGTTCAGGGATCGTTCAGAGCCTCCAGCCGGGACGTATCAAAGACAAGACTCGAAGTCGGGTCATAGTGACTCCAACGCTACTATACCATGATGCTTCTTTCTATGGAGATGGAGAGACAGAAACAGAAAAGGCCTTGCTCTCAAGAAGGTTATGTTCTATTAGAGGAAATAACATGTGTATATGTAAACAAATAAAAAATGCACTTGTGGTTGATGCTAGCTGCTGGGGGTAAGGGTGAGAGGGTCAGGAGAACCCTGAGTAGGAGGAGAAACCTACTAAACACCATTGGCTAATTCCAGAGACAAGAAAGATAGGGTAGGACCAAGTCCAAAGGCAGACAGATAAGAGTTCATACCTGAGCCCCAGAAGGCAGGCAGTATGGACTCATCTGCACTTTTTGGGTTTTTCAGGGGCTAGGAATTCTAGAGGGCTAGATGGAGAAGGACCGTACATTCCAGGTATGGAGGTCAAGGAATGGAGGTGGGAGGTGGATGATCATATGTGAGGAGCAGTGAGAAGGTCAGGTGGACCAGACTATAAAGCATAGGAAGTAGAGCCATGCATAATAAGGAGAAAGGGAGGGGAGGGGTGTGAAGAGCTTTGAATGCTCAGCAGAGGGGATTATGGTTGATCCTGAAGGTGATAGGGAGCTGCTGGAATTTATTGAGTAAAGGAGCCATGTGGTCCATCCCAGACTTTAGGAAGATCACTTTGCCATATGTTTGGAAGATGGATCGGAGTGGTTGAGATTGGAGGCA
>CM053625.1:345417593-345456176 GCA_028646595.1 Phalanger gymnotis | reverse complement strand
GGGGGGGGGACGACACCCACACTTAATGGGCATCACTTGGATGAGGACCCAACAAAAGAGACTGAGGAGGAGAAGCAGGAGAGAGCCCTACAAACCTTGAGCAAAGAGAATGGGAGACTTTCACACATTTCTGATGAAAAGACCAGAGATGAGAAGAAACTTTGACATGCCCAATACAAGAGGCAAGAACAGCCCAAAGGGGGTAGATTTGTGAGTAGGCTGCTACATGGAACCAATAAGGAGCTCTAGAATAGTAAATTAATTGTGTGGCATGATGAGGACATGGGCTGGTGAGAGGGAGGGGTGGCAAGGGCACGGTCAGCATGCCCAGGAGGTCGGGTGGACCCCTGGGAAAGTGGCGTCACCCAGCATGGCCAGTCTTGGCTGGGGGGGAGAGGGGGAGGGATTTGCAATGTTGAGGCAGCTCTTGAGTTGACAAGATGATGGATCCATTTGAGTATTTTGGACTTAAAATATATTGGTTGACGCTCTTTTCTTTTAACTGTTACTGGCCCTTCCCCACTGACTCCTCTGCATCTTAAGACAGCTGTTCCCTTATAACAACAGGGAGAACGGTGTAGCATTGGCCAGACCTGACAATGGAAGCCTCATTGGACAGCTCCTCAGCTCTTACTGTACTTGTAGTGTGTCCTGGGGGAGTTTAACATCATCATCATCATCATTTAAAAATGGGTAGATCAGATGATGGCACTTAGGTTCCGGCCTCACTGAGGGTGGCAGGCGTAGGGCACCATGAAGTGCCTCGGGTCGTTTTGTTTGTGACAGCCATAAAACTGGCTCAGACTGGAACCAGGTTTGCTGAAAAACTTGGGGACCGGTGGTTTGGTTTTTTAAAAATGACCAATCTTGTCTGAAAATGATGGAGTTACTGAGTACTTTGAAGCTCGCTAAGGTTTTCTCATTTGTTTTGAAAAACCAGACTCTGCAGTCTGTGGTATACAGGTAGTGATATCCCCATTTAACAGGGGGAGGAAACTAAATCTCATAGCAGCTGAGTGACTTTCCCATGGTCACACAGCTAGTAAGTGTCAGAGGTAGAGTTTGAACCTGGATCTGTAGGGCTCTTCCCACTTTATCTTTCAAATATTATTGCTTTTATTTTCTGAATGCACTCTCTTTTGACTGATCTGTCCATTGAAACAGAGCGTTTCTATTAAAGTGAAAGTTTAATGTAATTTGGAAGTAAACAGCTCTGTACACATCAGTCCCCACTTTAGACATCTTGGTATTAGATGACACAGCAGTAGTTGCTAAGAAAACTTAATGTTGGAAAAAAAAATCATCAGGTGTTCCCAGTGAGGAAATGCCCTCAATCAATGCAGATATCTCCACCTGCTCTGTACTTCCTACAGCTTCCCAGAGCACACAATGGTAGATGCCTCACCCAGGGTCAAAGTCAGCCAGTGTGGGTCTGAGCCAGGATGGTATGCTAGCCACCAGGCCATCTTGCCCCTGGATTTCCTTTTTAATAATAGAAAGAGGTAATAGATGGGAATTAAAAAAAAAAAATTTTCCTACAGTGGAAGGCAATAACATTCTGCTTAACATTTTGCAGTTTGCTCAGTGGAGTAATTTAATAGCTCGAATGATGAACTGGGAGTCAGAAGGATAGGAATTTACTTCTGTCTTCTAGGATTTAGGTGTTGCCACCCATGGCAAATCATTTATCTGGTTTGTAACGTTTTCTTTAAAATTTCCTAGAGATTTTTAAAGAATAAATATAGGGGCTCAAACCTCTCTCTGTCTCTCCTCTCTTCCCCCCACCCCCTTTTTCTGGTTCTCTCACTTTGTTCTGTCTCTCTCTCTTCTGTCTCTTACTCAGTCTCTGTCACATAACAGGACCTGGTTTCCTACAATATCTATCCACCTATCTGTCTCCTTTTGCATACGTATTTCTATATGAAGTACAAATTTATCACACACACACACCCCCTCCAGATGAAATAGAATTAATTTGTTCCTCTTGCCTTTTTTGGTTTGCAGTTGTGTTAGAGAATCATGAAGTCACAGATGAAGAAGTAGAGCCTCCTTTGAAACGCCAGCGAATAGAAATCAACTGCCAGGATCCCTCCATAAAGGTAAACTTGTGGAAATGTGCTTATTCCCAATTCATTTGTACAGAAAATATTTCTTTTGGGAAATGAATGAAAACGAGCCTAAAAAGCAGTCTTTTAGACTGCCGGGTTTGCTGACTTAACTCTGTCCCAGGTTACCCATGATAATGTGCAACGCTGGCTGAATTATCATTTTAGTCCCAAGACGAAGTAAAGCATGCGCCCCGTTGCTGACAGGTTCGCTCAGCCTCTCAGTTAGGCCTGCTAAATTTTTGTATTATTGTTACAGTGATTCATTTCTGGATCCCCGGAGCTGCTTGTTTGGCTCTGTGGCTTGTAGAGTCAGACACATCCCCCCCACATGCAAAGCGGGACTTTGTTTGGCATCATGTTTTATGTGTGTGCTCTGTGTGCTTTGCTTGGCATGAAGCGTGTGTGTGTGTGTATTGGTCACTAGCATTCAGGGAGGCAGCCTACATTGTTGGGGTCATCAGAGTACGACCACTACGGTAGGGGCCTGGGATTTGCCACCTAGGACTGGTTTGCAACTCCCCTAGAGGTCATGTTTATCTTATGTAACTTCCCATGCCTTTTCTGCCCTCCACACTCTTTTGAAGAAGGGAGCTAGCTGGACCTTGCCTTTTTATCTTTTTGGAGCCCAGATAACAGATGTGCATCCTCTACATGGCAGGGGCCCCAGGTGCTCCTGGTTCCAGGTGCGTTGTGTCCTGGACGTTAGAGAGCTTCCTCAAGGAGAGCTATTGCTGTGCAGATAAGTTTGCTCCAACGAGCGCACCCGAGAAAAGAACCAGGGGGACGGAGACTGTGTATTATCCACACTGGTACTCGGCTGGCTGGCCAGGCCCTTGGGCTGGTGCAGCAGCGTATGTTTTGGACAAATGTTGCAAGGAGACACTGAGCTGGGCACAGGACTGAATCGAAGGATGCTGCAGTCTGGATTGCACAGCAGCTTCCACTACCTCAGGGTTTTCCCTGAAAAAAAAAACCCAAAACAAACCCCTCATTTTTAAAACCTGTGTTCTGGTGATGCTATATGGTTGTGAATCATGGAACTATTGAAGAATCGAGATTTCAAGTAATAATAGCTATCTGGCATCATGGTAGCACTTCAGGGTTTTCAGAATGCTTTATAAATGTCACCTTACTTTGTCTCCCCAACAACCCTGCGATGCAATGTAGGTGCTAGTATTATCTCCACTTTACAGATCTGGACATTGAGGCAGACAGAGAGGAAGTGATTTGCCCAGGGTCACGCACCTCGTAAATGCATGAGGGCACATTTGAACTCGGGGCTCCTTGACCCCAGACCGAGCTCTCTGCCCATTGCACCACCCACCTGCCTCTAGGTCACCCAAACAACAATAGGGAGACATGTAAATAGGCTGAACCATATTGCCAGTAGTGATTTGCATACAAGAAGCTGTGTAACAGAGATCACGGGGAGAAGAGAGGCCAACATTGCCACAGGCCTGTGCCTGGCAGATGGCACACATCGAGCTGTTTGCAGCAACTTGGGAAAGCATCCAGACAATTTAGTTTAGTGGTAGAACAGACACTTGATAAAAGAATCAATGTGAAAATGACAAATTAAACTCTTTCCCAATGAGTGGACAAATGACCGAAAGGAGTCGAGTCAAGAGAGAATAAGACAAGAAATTCAGATACTCTCAAAGCTGATAAGCTATACCTTCTTGTTCAGTTGTGTCTGACTCTGCGTGATCCCATTTTGTGTTTTCTTGCAAAGACACTGGAGTGGTGTGCCCTTTCTTTCTCTGGCTCATTTTACAGATGAGGAAACTGAGGCAAAGAGAGGTTAAATGACTTGCCCAGGGTCACATAGCTTGCAGGTGTCTGAGGCTAGATTTGAATTCATGAAGATGAGTCTTCTTGACTCCAGGCCCAGTGCACTGTCTGCTTTGCCACCTAGATGTCCTGATAAGCTGTGCTCCTACCCTTACATCACTGAGAACTGTGTTTAATATTTATTTCACAAGGCCTGTTTTAAATAATAGACAGGGAAAGGATCATTCTCTCATTCTGGGACTAGCCTGTAGTAATTGGAAAGGACCCTGGTTTGTGTCTTTTTAATTCTGCCTGAAGACGGTTGTCCAATTATCGATCTGAGTTCTCAGCATGTACAGCATTGTAATACCTTTTGGCAATTGGCTAATAGCAATTAAGTTTTGTTTTGCTGAGTTTTAAGTATCATCTCTTCTCATTAGTACACTTTCTAATTGAGTAAAACTAAGTGGTGTGTTAAGTGGAAATCTGGATACCACAGCAAGAGGCCGACCTAAGAAGTAATTTTTGTCTGGCCCACTAGATGGCAGGCTTGCCATTAAGAATACCAAGGTGCCCATCCCCAGAAAGCCAGGGCAGGTGCAGCTTTCAGTAAACAGACTTGTGGTCCCATGTACCTTTTCTGAAATGTCCTTGTTCATTTTTAGTCACCTTTGGAGTTAGCTGTCTAGAGCACAGGCCGGAAGTGACTGCCAATGGGCTTCGTCTGTTGTGTTATAATTCTGTGGAAATGAGATTATACTGATTAACATATTAATGTATTAGAACTCTTAGGTATTTTCTTTTCTTTGTACTTGGAAAAGTAAGAATGTGCCTGTGTCATCATTTAAAGCATTCTAATTTCATAGACAGTTGAAACCAATATTAACAAGTTATACTGAATCTTATTTTAAAAAAAGGGCTTCAATAGGTTTGCTTCTCAGGGGTGGGGAACCTGCAGCCTCTAGGCCACATGTGGCCCTCTAGGTCCTCAGGTGCCACCCTTTGACTGAATCCAAACCTCACAGAACAAAGAGTAGATGTTTCTGGATTATATAAGTCAAGAGCTAGCCTAGTAGTGTGGATTAATTGTACTTTTAATATCTTTTTGTGGTAGTTTTTCCTGGCACAAATAGACACTTAATACACATTTGTTTCATGAGTATGTACGTTTTTCTTCAAGATTAATTTGCCATTTATAAAGTCTTTTTTGTTTTTTTCTCTCTCACTTTCAGTCATTCCTGTATTCCATTAATCAGACGATATGCTTACGATTGGATAGCATTGAGGCCAAACTGCAAGCCTTGGAAGCCACGTGCAAATCATTAGAAGAGAAACTGGACCTGGTCATGAACAAGCAGCACAGTCCCATCCAGGTGCCCATGGTGGCTGGCTCTCCCCTTGGCGCCACCCAGACGTGCAATAAAGTCCGCTGGTAAGGAGTCAGCGGAGGAGCTGTGACTTCTCCATGGATTTTCTGTGCCCTTTTTTTATTCACCCAGAAAAGCATTCCCCGTCTCTCTCTTTGGGATGTTCCGGATATCTTTCATACCATCAGCCCATCGGTCCCCTCTAGACTGGTGTTGGGGGCCCTCGCCTCACCAGTGTTGGGGTGCTGATTTGAGTTGTACTGAGCCTGAACACTTGGGGTCGGGGTGTGATGGGATTGCACGCATAGCCCGAGATCATTCTTACCCATGTTTCCTTTTGGCCTAAACCAGAATGATGACTCTTGGTTTTGGAAATGACGTGCTAAACCTAGCAGATGGGTTTTTGTTCTTTTCCTTATTTTTTCATTGACAATATAGCTAGCCTTGTCCTTATGTATTTTTTTTCTCCCATAGATTGTATCTTTTTCATCTCATTTTATCAAAATTGCAATGAAGTTTCCAATTTTTCAGAGCCTCTTATTTTCATATCTTTTTTTTAAAAAAGGAAATATGGAGCTGATTTAATCAGGGCATGAGAAATGATGACAGGTAAAAGGGATGGTTTGTGTATAAATTAAACCATTAAACTTTGCAAACAGCTTGATAAAACAAGCAGATTGAAAAGATTTCACGTAAAATCTTTGACCTACTAAGACCCCTAAAATTACATGACATTGTCTGATAGACCTTTGTCAGGGAACACAGACACTTGGGTTTTCATCCCTAGGGGCCCCTTTCCCATTCCTCTCTTTTGCCCCTCTTCAACTTTCTCCTCAGCTGAAGTGATGAAGAAGTGATGGGGTCATTTCTCCTCTTCTCTTGACTTGAACTCCAGCACAATTTTCCTGGGAGAACTCCTTTAGAGGGGCTTCCAGGGACCACTTCTGTGCCTAGGACTTCTGTCCTCCTTGTTTCTGGGCCACAGTGATGTGGTATATCCCCCCCTCCCTCTGCCTCACCAGCCTCACCCTCACCAGGAGTGGAGTAGGGGATGGCAATCACAGCAGGCCCAGAGGGAACACAGGAACATCAGCCATCAACATACCATAGTCCTTCTTGTGCTTGGGGGTGATGGTGGCAGCTGTGTAAGGAAGGGCAAGGTAGCTTTAGTGCCTGTTGGGGAAAAGTGGGTCAGGGTATGAGGGGAGAGACCCGGGCGACAGGTACCCCACAGTGGTTGTCTCAGAGGCTTCCATAATGTAGTACAGTGGTCTAGACCTTACGTCTCGCATTAGAGCACATCCCCGTGTCTTTGTGTGATCGTGGGTATATTGAAAGCCTTGGGGATACTGTGAGCATGGTCACTAAAATGCTTTAAGTGTGGGTTGTTATTATGTGTTTGAAATCACGGGTCTAGACCACAAAACATTTTGAAATAGGATAGTTCTGGCTTCCTGGGTGAGGTGTTAATACAAAAAATATCAATTCAGACTCCAATAAATCTAATTTGTAATCAGATAATCTGTGTCTGATGAAAGTGCATTCGTGTATTATTATCTGTGATTTAAAAAAGAGCCATGTATGAAGCAAATTGATGATGTAAAGGAGACTTCAGGATTAATTTTTGACTCCTCAAAATTGTTTCCATGGACCTGGCTGTCTGTAGTTGTACTACTGCAAAGTAAAGCTCCTGATCACAAATAACTCATTCATTTATTGAGGCAGGAGCAGCAACAACACGGCAGCACTTGTTTCCAAGGGGCCTCGGGCTAGCTTTGATGGATCGATTCATCCACCCAATATTTATTGAGTATCTACGATGTGTAAGATTTTGGGTAAGGTTCTGATAATTGTATGAGGTGCAGGATTTTGTGTCAGTAGTAGGCAAAGAATGCTGCTATTGTATAACTTAAAATCGAGTAGGGGAATAAGAGATCTATATTTCCCAGTAAGTCAATACTATATAAATTGTTTCATAACCTTTATTGATAAAATGATAATTTATTGTTGAAATATATATATGTATTATATATGTGTCTTTTAAAAAGTACTTGAATTTACAACTTATTTTGCTATAATTTAATGAAGACAACTTGGATATTGCAAAGTATGTAAGGGTCATGTACTTGGCTACAGCGTCAGGGAACCCACAGCCATCCTAAATCCCCTTTACTCAGTTTGGTGAACATCTTGTGCCCTGTATCTAGGATACAGACTAGACCTGGGATTTCAGTGATACGGGGAGCTCCCTCTTCCAGCACACATCAGCACCTTTTCTGCAGCTGATAGGATTAGAGAGAGAGTGCCCAGAGTGGTTATATGACTTGGCCAGGGTCACACAGCCACCATAAACAGGACTCGAACCTAGATCTTGGTATAAGGTCCTTATGCCAAGGCCTCTCAAGGACCTTATGTGCTTAAAAAACAATTATTTATAACTTTTGTTTCTTCATCACTTCCATTTCTGGATATAGCTTTGCTTGACCCTTCTAGCTATCCCTTATAATATAGGCCTGTATGCCTTTACTAATAGCCAGTATTTATGTAGCAGCTGCCGTGTACCAGGCACTGAGCTAGGTGCTGTACGATAATTATCTCATTTGATCTTCACAACAACCCCAGGAGGTGGGCACTGGTATTACCTCCATTTTACAGATGATGAAACTGAGGCAACCAGTGGTTAAGTGACTTGCTCAGGGTCGCACAGTATTAATTTTCTACCAGGCTTAGGATCAAGGTAGGGCAGGGAAAACTCTTAACCATAAAAGCTAGGGAAGTACGGAGGGTCTCTCTGAACTAACCGTGCCATCGCTGAGGCAGAGGCAGCCAACAAGCTGGAAATACCATTACAGGCAAATGGTGGCAGGCACTGGAAATTCCAGGAAACCTTCCTTGATCCCTGCAGCCTCTCACCAGGCTCTCAGTCCTCTGAATCCCTGTAGCACTAGCTCTCCTGAGCCTCGATTACTATATTGTGTGTGTGTTTATAAACATGAGAGAGTGGTGTGTGTATATCTATCTATCTATCTATCTATCTATCTATCTATCTATCTATCTATCTATCTATCTATTTATGGATATAGATATACACAGTGCATAGAATGCCAGACCTGGACTCAGTAAGACCTCACTTAGACACTTCCTAGCTCGGCCATCTCCAGTCCTCCTGGTGAATATCAGGCCACTGGACCTGGATGGCTCTGGAGGAGAAAGTGAGGCTGGTGACCTTGCGCAGCTCTCCCTCACTCAAATCAAAGTCAACTGCAAGTCATGTCATCATTTCCCTGATGTCATGGTCCTCTTCGAGAATGAAGGACAAACACAACAACAGCTGTGTGGTCTTGGGCAAGTCACTTCACCCTGTTTGCCTCAGTTTCCTCATTTGTAAAATATGAGCTGGAGAAAAAAAGGACAAACCACTCCAGCATCTTTGTCAAGAAAACCCCAGATGGGGTCACAGAGAATTGGATGTGACTCAACATCCAGCAAATGACTCAACAACAACAAATTGTTATAGTTCAACTCTGCACTTAAAAAAAATCGGGGTCAGGTTAGTAGAAATAAAAATGATTCCTTTTATCTAAGTCAAGAATGAAAAAATAATCTGTACTTGGATGATTTAAACAAAATTAAAAAAAAAAGCCCTGCTCAAATGCCAGATCTGACATTCCCATCTGCTTAAGTTCTGTTAAGTGAGAAAACAAAAACTGTCAACAATTAATCAAAACCATAAAGAAAGAAATTTGGAGGAGAAATACAGAAGAAGGACTCAAGCCCCATGAAGAAAACATTTGGATTAAATAGAAAGACGAACACTAAAAAAACCTAGATATTAAAGGCAAGGGAGAATGCAGGACAGTTCTATGGTGAAGATGAGCCAAGTATTGGTTGGTAGCGTCTTGTTATTATAGCACCTGTATCACTGACCTCTGGGTCTCCACCAGCGACCAACGAGGTGTTCTTCATACAGTATCAGGCATGGGGCAGGTCAAATCCTTAACTGCTTATTGCCTAGGAGCTCTGTCTCAAGGGAAATGAAAGATTTAAAATCTTAAGTGTTGAATGAATGAACTAAAAACTATGGACAACTTACAATGTAGCCAAAATAAGTAGGTACTTCTATGAATGTTTTCATTTCAGTTCTAAAATTTATGGCAGTCTTTTTGGAACAATTGGAAACCCTTAAAAATAGTAACTTCTTGAATATCCCATGTAATACATTTTAATGAGTAAATTTTAAATTCCCCGAAACTTAACTCATGAGCCAATTGACACAAATTCAATTCAACAAATATTTTGCAGCATCTCTGTGCAGGATAATTAAGTAGACTGACCAGAGCATGGCAGGACAGTCCATCCTCTTCCTTGTTTCCATTCTCCTGGAGGAGACAACAAGCCCACCAAAAGCAGTTGAGAGATAGGAGACCAGCTCTCTCCTGGGAAGGGGCGGAGGAGATCCGAGAAAGTGTCCTAGGGACATTAGAACCTTTGTTGAAACTTGAGGGTAAACAAGGTTTCTGAGAAAGAATGTGCTTAATCATAGAGGACAAATATGAGTCGCCTCAAAGGCCTTTCAGAAGCTTTAATAAAAGCTTTCAGAGAGTTAGATGAGAGTTGTCACTTCAAATACCAATAACTTTTTCATTTGGAAAACCTGCCTGCGCCATTCTGACCCAGCACAGCTTTGAAAATGATTAGCTTTGTTTCACAATGATAGGACGCTGAGAAATTCCCTATCTCTTAGCTAATAGAAACCTGGTCTACTTGTTGATTATTTCTAATTAAAAACCTCCATGGACCATTCTTTTGTGTAAGCTTTGTGTTCTTGTTTTTTTCTTTTTGGAACACAGATAGCAGTGGACTGTTGCCAATCTTAGTTGGTATTTTGGACCCATATTTTCAGAGTCCATACCTGAGAGTCTTCAAAAAGACATTGCTTGACATAAAAATGCCGTAGGAGTGTTTGAGCAGTGTGTGTCTTTTATGTACGTAGTGGTTTGCGTGATGTCTTCCCAGTTGGAATGTGAGCTCCTTGTAGGCAGGAATTGTGTTTTTGCTGTTATTTGTGTCTAGTTCTTGGTGTAGTACCTGGCACAGATATGTTTAGAATACTCTGACTGACTGTCCGTTTAAATCAGATTTGCTCCCCAGTAATGTTAGTTCAGACAAGATTAGTTACTCTTGGTTACTATTAGGGCAGATAAATTTTCTCTCAGAAAGTGAATGATGGATTATGAATTGGGGTTAGTAGTTTTTTTTAAAATTTCATTTATGATATAGATTTTTGACTTCTTAAAGATGTATTTCATAATATGTTACAAATGATAGACTTTTGATACCATACTGTGGCAAATGATTGAAATTCATGATATATGTTTTAGAATCATTTGCCTTAAACTTGTTCCTTGGGTATGATGATGTCTGAATATGTACATTTCATTTTTCAAAAAAAGTGACCACATCCGTATGTATATGCCCAAACATATGAGCATAATACATGTGTACATATATGTATAGGCATTTTTGTATGAAAATATTTATGTTTTGGTCATAGATTCTGTGCCACCATTAAAACCTGGTATAGTAAGCTTATTATTTGTAGTTGAATATTCAGGCAGTCTTTGCTATGGAATGATGTCTTAAGCTGGCGACACTCACCAGGATGGAATGAAAGGTTTATATGGTGTGTGGCTTGTTGGAGACCGAGTGATAGGCTGTTTGTTATCTGTTGGTCCACATGATATCTAGTCAGACCAGAATATCCCTCCTTCTCTCTCTCCCTCTTTCCTTCTGTCTTTCAATTCATATGGAATTCTTTTTCTCCCTTTTTTCAAAGAACTTAGAGTGTAACCCAGAAGCCATGTTTTCTGATTTTATTATTAGGATACCATATTTAAAAAAAAGCACTAGTCCAATGTTTCTAAGTTTTAAGACATCCTAATGGATAGATGAGACAATATTTGACTAAAAATATTTGCAAGAAACAGGAGGTTATTAGCTCTCAAAAATGGTTCAATTAATTACCCTTTCACTCTGATATATCATTGTCAGGGAAAAAAAAATCAGTTTAGTTCTTTATGTTCTCCTAAAAATGATTATTGCCGTGTTGTAAATTGCAGCACATTTTATTCAGAACTATTTTCATTCCATTTATGTTACTTTAAAAATTCTATTCCATGTAACTTGAGGAGAATGTTTAATTTTGGTTTTTTTTTTTTTATGCAAGGCAACATGCCTTAATTGAAGCCTCTTCTGTCTGGGCTCAGGAGACCTGGTTCTGATACTTTCTAGTTGGTGGGACTTTGACCAGCTGAGTCACTTTGAGGAAACTGATGTTCAGGGAGGATAATACCAGTACTACCTACCTGACCCAGGCTTGTCTTGAGGAAAATATTTGGTCACCTTAAAGTCACCATGAAGGAGTGACATGCTTCCCATTTGTTTTCAAGTTAAGATGTGGTGCTTATGTATCCATCATCAGACAAAAATATGTTTGGTGTCAGTTCTCAAAATTGTTAAATTTTGCTCCAACACAATCAACATGTCTCAATACTCTCCCCTCCCCTCATAGTTCTCTTAAAAAAACCAAGCAGAACTGTGTGATACAGTGATGGTAGCTGGACAGAGCCCATGTGATTTTTAGCTACTAGTTGCTAATTTCCTAAGAGAAAGGGAGTGTATTTTAATATCAGTCATCTGGAACCACCATTGGCCATTGTGTTTGACCTAAATTCTTTTAGTATTTATATTTATGTATAGATTTACATTTAACTTAGGTATAAATTAATGTAAATTATATGATATACAATAGCTTTAATGTAACATAATTGTATATGTAATCTATGCATATTTATATAATTAAATTTCATTTTCTCATTTTTATAGTCAATAAGTGTGCATAAATATAATATTGTTGTTACAGATATCCCAGGTTTCTTCAAATTCTTGTCAGTCCTTTCGGGTACAAGTTTGTTTGTTTTTTTTTTTTAACTAGATTGAGCCTTTGAACAATATGGGAAGCACCATTATTTCATTATTCTATCAATTATCTGATGATAATAATTTATCTGATAATAAAGTTGTTAAAATTTTTGGTCAACAAAGATAAAATGTTTTACACTTCACAATGAATAATGATAAAGTGCTACTTTGAATTTTGAGGAAAAGATTTGGTCCCAGCCACTATGATAGCTTGTTAATCCTTTTAAGTAATTTTATGTGAATTTTATTTCTTTACAACAAGAAATTATCATCTCTGTCTTCAAGAAGCAGGATTGTCTTTTTTCTATCCTTCATTCATTAGGAGCTCCAAAAATGCTTGTTCACTATCAGGCCACACTCAACATAAACAAGTTATTCTAATTCTTAAAAAAATTTCAATTCATATTCTATTCATAAATTACACATGTTATTCATTGACCTCTAAAGTGCATGCCAAACCTAAGTCGCAGAGTTAATGAAACATATAATGCAGAAATCTTCTGAGATGTGGCAGCCCAACCTATGAAATGATAAATTTGTACCTTATTAATCTGGTAGACAATTCCTAAAGACACAGGAGCAGAATAGCTTAGTGTAAGGACCACTGGGTTTGGAATCACAGCATCTGTGCTTGAATCCTGGATCTACTGTTTTTTAGCTGTGTGACCATGGACAGTTTCCTCATCCATAAAATGAATAGGTTGAATTATGTAATCTCTAAGACCTATTCCAGGTCTAAATCCCAGAAGATCATGTGAATTTACAAAATTCCAAGTTAACAATTTGAGCTTTGCCTCTGTTACTTCATCAAGGTATGGTGCCATACATACATGAGACTGTCTACCAGTTTTCCCGATGAATGTTTTTCAGTTGTGTCCAACTCTTTTTGACCCTATTTGGGGTTTTCTTAGCAACGGTTTGCCGTTTCCTTCTACAGCTCACTTTACAGATGAAGAAACTGAGGCAAACAGAGTTAAGTGACTTGCCCTAGGTCACATACCTATTAAGTGTCTGAGGCCAGATTTTCACTCAGGAAGACAAGTCTTCCTGACTCCAGGTCTGGCACTTTATGCCCTGTACTGCCTAGCTGCCAGGCATTCCCAGTGACTACAGATGTGAAAATACTAAATAAAATTATTTGACAGCATACAGCAATAAACATAATAAAAATTGTTCATTATCAATCAGGTTTTATATAAATCAGGCAAGGTTTAGATTGCCATCGTAAAATCCAGCAGTATAACACCATAGATTTTTTTTCTTCTACCCAAGGAGTCTGGAGGATAGTCTTTATTGGATTTAGAGGAATAAACAGTGCCCTTTCTCACACTGGAAACTCCTCTTGTTCTTTCCTCTATTCATATTTATTTCTACATCTGTATCTATTTCTGCATATAAAATATGCACAGGGAGGTGTGTAATAGTATGTCCTTGATGTGGCTCTTTAGTCAGGACTGCCATGATGTTTTCATAGGCACAGGGCGTTTTAGGTGCCCGTTAAATGTGTCCTAAATGCAGTTAGGATGATGTTGCAGTCTACTATTAGCACCCACCCAATATCTTCTATCAGAAAAGGGAGTCTGTATTTAAGGGAATGAGTAGTGTGTTACAAAGTTGCGCAGAGGCAGGTTGAGGATTGATGTAAGGGAACATTTCTCAATGAACAGAGCATGGTAAAAGTGAATTTGGGTGGCGGTGGGGGGAGGGGGGAGGGAGGAGAGGAACGGACTCTTCTCTTCCCTTTTCTTCTCCCTCTTGCTGCCAGGTCTTCAAGTTGAGGCTGCTGGGCCACTGAGTACTCTTGTGGGATTTCTTTTTCACTTGTGGGTTGATTTAGGTGACCTTGGAGCTTGTCATTTCTAATTCTGTGGCTGTATGCGGGCAAATCCCTTGACCAAGGAGGTCTGGGTCCGTTGGTCATAGGTCGGCCCAGGATGAGAACCCATCAGATCCGTGGAGCCTGGGTCCTAACATGATACCTAACATCTGCCAGTTTTCTAAGATAAGTAGACACAAGAAGGACCCTGTGACTTCACAGCCAGTAGGAAAATGTAGTTTCTTCTTGACTTTTAATTTGTGTTCGTGATCTTTACTAGCATTTATTTATATTATAAATTAAATTGTATTTACTAGCAAAGGAAGCCATGGTATGGTGGAGAGAGAGCTAGCTTCAAAACCACCTGGAACCTGGGTTCAAGTGCCGCCTCTGATCCAGCCTGCCTGTGTGACCCTGGACATTAACCTTTCAGTGCTTGAGACAAGTGTCTAAAGGTGCTGGCCTGTATGGGTAAGAAGGGCTTCCCCGTATCAGTGAAACCACAGGGCTATTCACTATTATTCATTAGCAGAGCATGTTAGGAATTAACAAATTTTTGTTCTGGTTTCCATGACTGGAATGCCCTGGCCCTCTATGGCCCTGTTCCAGGAGGTGTGGACTTGAATTTCATCAAGAAGCTGCAGATCATTCTGAAGTTATTTGTATTCTGTCCTTAAAAAAACCCCAAAAACCTTAATATTAGAAACAGACTAAAAATAAATGTTGCAAGCAGATACAACAAAATCCAGTTATCTTTCTGAACTTTAGAATTCAATGATACGTAAGGGAAAAAGAATCCAAATTTGTGCATCCAACTGTGCAAAAAAAAAAAAAAAAGAAAAAGAATTCCATCCCTGATGTGATGAGCATTTAAAACAGACTTTGGAAGCCATAGAAATACACATCTGTAGTGGTTGACTTTAATACATTTAGTCTTTCTTGTTCGTGTTTCCAGGTAGTGGTTTTAGTTGCTTCATCACCTTTTCACTATCATTGAGAATATGAATTTTTCTACAAAAGGCTAGAAGCCAAGTGCTAGGGAGCAAGCATTCAGCCAAGAAATACTTTCCCTTTGTGATGTAGTCTTCACGTTAGCTTGAGCTTTGGAGGGTGGGGAGGAGGTGGGGGAAACAAAAACAGAGCATCTCACATACAAGTGTGCCGTATGAAAGATGCTGAGATTTCCTAGATCCTTCATTTGCAAACTTGCCAAGAAGCATTTACACCTTCAACTGAAGTAGTAGATGGGCAACAGCCCTGATAAATAGTCTGTCCGTGTTCCTTAAGTGTGAGTTGAATCATTGCAGATTGCTCAGTCAATGGGGCATTGCCATCTG
The DNA here is from genome assembly GCA_028646595.1 of Phalanger gymnotis. NCBI lineage: Eukaryota > Metazoa > Chordata > Mammalia > Diprotodontia > Phalangeridae > Phalanger > Phalanger gymnotis. The sequence goes on along the minus strand of CM053625.1, from coordinate 345,440,797 downwards.
TGAAAGCATCTCAGGAGAGGTAAAGACAATTTTAGCCAAGTTATAGCGTTACATTAATTCTTGCCAAAAAGTGCATAGGCAGGTATGGTATTCACCTAATTGATAAAAAAAAATCAATAAAAACATGTTCCATGGGGACCAGAAAATTTATGTTTTTTATGGTGGTAAACATATCATAGCTTAATTTATTTTTGTTTTAGTTTGTTAAATACTATTTATCAGTGCCTTTTATCTTTACATTACAACCTCTTCAGGGGAGAAAAGTAAAAATAACCCCTTCTCTCTCTTTTAGGGTCAAATCCCTTATGAGAAGAAAAAACAATTAAATATGACTATATCTTAACAATGTGTACAGCATTTTGTCTAGTAGTCTGTGTGCTGTGAGAAAGAAGGCAGAGATGTGTTTCAGTATTAGATTGCCTCATTAATGGCATTCTAGTAAATACTTGACCAGTGTTGTACATTGGTTTCAGTCATGTCTGACTCTTTGTGATCCTATTTGCAATTTTCTTGGAGAGTGGTTTGCTCTGTCTTTCTCCAGCATTTGTTTAACAGATAAGGAAACTGAGGCCAACTGGGTTAAGTGACCGAGTGTCTGAGGCTAGATTTGAACTTGGGTTTTCTTGACTCCAGGCCTGGCACTCTGTCCACTGTGCCACTTAACTGCCCGGCTCTGCATCATTCACATTTTCTCTATTTGTTTCTTAAGTCTAGACAGTGAACAAAACAGTAGATCAAGCCCAGGTTCTTCCCAGGCGGGAATGCTCATGCTGGACATTTCAGCGCTGGCTGCCCTGGGCTGTTCTAGGCCGGCTCCAGCACGCTCTGTCCGAGGCCTCTGTTGGCTTTCCACTTCCTCGCTGTTCAGCTCAGTTCAGTGGTCTCTTCACTGCCTGGGTGCTAGTCATTGTGTAGACTGTTCAGACACCTCTGCTTGCTTCGGTCTGAAGTCCTCCTTCGGTCATTTCTTCCCTTATAATGGTATTCAGTTACCTTCCCCTGACCATGGTTCTTCAGCTCCTCCTCAGGTGATGGGCAAACCCTTTAATTCTAATTCTTTGCTACCACAAAGAGTACTTTTATAAGTATCTTGTTAGATGTTGGGCCGTGGTTTCTGTCTTTGCCCTCCTTGGGGTATGCCATGCTTAGTAGTAGGTTTGCTCGGATAAAGGGCATCCGATCATGTTAGTCAGTGAAGTATAAGAATGAAAAGAGTGCCTGATTTGGATTTAAGAAGACCTGAGTTCAAATCCTGCTCCAGATGCCTATGAAGTCTGTGACCCTGGGCAAGTCAGTTCAGCCTCTCTCTGCCTCAGTTTCCTCATCTGTAAAGTCAGAATAATAGCAGCACCTCCCTCCCAGGGTTGCTATGAGGATCAGATGAAATAATATATGTGAAGTGCTTTGTAAGCCTTAAGTTGCTAGATAAAGGCACGCTTGTTTCTTATATGAATGAATGAATGAGTAAATGAATGTAAAACCATTTATTAAGTGCTTATTGTGTATTGAGAACTATGTTAAGTGCTGGCCCTTTATTTCCCTGATCTAGGAGGTCTAGATTTGAATTTCATCAAGAGAAAACTCACTTTCTAATATAGGGGAGACAGTACCCATAGCAGGGTTCAGTTGCAGAGCCAATGGAGAGGCCCCATGGCATGAGGGCAAGGCAGCAGGGCATTTGTAAAGCATTTTCTTTATCACCAGTTTGATCGACAGAACTGCGTGTGTTTCTTATGTTGCTGCATCTGACAATGCCTGTGACTTTGGTGAAAGTTAACTTTTCTGTGTAGCCAGGAGCTGTGGTGGTGGAGAAGAGCTGGGACTTGCAGCTTTCACAGAGGCCTTTGCCAGGTTCCATCCCGTGGATGGTGGCTATAGGGCTCGGCTGGTAACAAGTAGGGGTGGACTGAGGGTGCTGCTGATCCTGAAGTTCTTGGCCTTAACTGCCTTTATGTGGCACTTGGTTGGCAGGCGGTATTAATGATGTGGGGATGGGGTGGCCCCTTTCCACTTGGGTTGCCCCCCACCATCCCCGATGGTGTTGGAAACAGGTCCAGAGATCTGGACTTTGATTCCCAGGACTCTTGGACTCTTGGTCCTGGGCTGTTTATAACAGTCAGACAACAGTGAGAGCAGCTGGACCAATTAATTTACAGCTCCGCCAGTGTTTGTCATAATTAATTTTAATTAAAAATTAGCTGCATCTCAAATTCTAGGTTGCTTTGTATTTAGCAGCTTACATTATCTTTGTTATTCAGAGAGTTTAAAATGGGGTTTTGCTATAGTGGAAATTATTCACAATTAAAATACCTGGATTTGAGTAGACTGACACTCATTAGCCACATATCAATGGTCAGTTACCTTAGTTGTCAGCCCTAGTTTCTCCAGTTGCAAAATATCTGGATTATCTACTCCAGAAGGTTATTGTGGAGATAGTGCTTTGTAATCTTAAAATGCTATAAAACATGAATTAATATTATTCAATGGGTTTTTTCCTTTTCTTATTTTTGGGCCTTTTACATTTCTTGGGTTAGAGTTAAAAGATTGAAAATTTTAACATGTATTGCTATCTTTCAGATAGTGTTATTTGGGTTTTGTAAATCAGTGGTTTTATTGGGCCTCACATGATGTGTTGAAAAGAAATGGAATTTGAAGCCATGTGATTATGCCATTATTTATTTATATTGTGCATCCCTTGACCTTGGTCACTTTAGTGGTGGTCCTCAGTGCATGAGACAGTGAATACAGGTAATCTTCTGCCAAGGATGGACTTTTATCATTGACATTCTCCAGTATATTCAGGGATGGGAATCGGGAGAGTTCTTTTGATGCGCTAAGCCATCATAAACTTAAACTAGTGAGGATGATTTTTTTCAATTTTACTGGTGAAAATACAGTATTAGTTTCTCAAAGAAAATGACCTTGTTCCTGCATTTCATGTACTTGTCACTAGATTGTCAATTCTAGTGAACTGAGAATCATCCTTTTGTTTAATTTCAGCTTATTTATAGCTTTTGCCTTTTGTTCGTAGTGAGGTCCATAATACATTTAGCCTACTGACAATAAAATTAATGGATTGGGGAGGTTTCCTGTATTATATATGTTTTAGTAGAGGAAATGCTACGTATAGAAGGTGATCATTATAGTGGAACCGCTGGATCTTGGAGACAATAATTCTAACAAGTATGTTGCTTTGTTTAAAAACTTCTCAGTAAAACTGCTGTTGGAACAATTTGCCTTAATGGTTAGGAAACTACCTGGAACCACCAAATTAATCCCCCACTATAGTGATTAGTAGCAATATTCGTAGTTGTTGTATGTGCAGTGATATTTCTAGGCCAAGAATTATATGCTCTCAGTTATCACAATTTTGTTTGGGGGGGGGATTGGGGAATTATGGTTCTAGAATTTTATTTTTAATAAATGCAGCATTTGGTTAAAAAGTTTTGTAATCATATGAATTTTTCTAGTATTCAATTTTGTAAATTTAATGGACAGCGATTTTATGGAATAGTTTCTAGCCTAGATCCATCTCTAAAGTGGCTCTCAGCCACTGTATGGTTGGGATTTTCCAACCACTGTTGGCTATGTACCCATTTAGGACCATGTGTGTGCCTATGTCTGGTCTTTCCATTGTGTTAATTGGATATAGACAGTCAAGGTTTTGGCGCTTCGGCTGTGGTGGTAAAAGGAACAATTTAAGTCCTGATCTCTGATATTTAGTTTACAGGAACTTCTCTAGGGTGAGATCTCTCTGTAGACATATTTATCTATCTCCTTAGTTTATCAGCCTAATTTTTCCATCTTTAACATTTTATATTTTCCTCTGTCTTGGCCAAGTTCCTCCCCTGGAACACTTCAGCCAGAGGAATGGCTAACAAAATGTGCTTCATCTTCTACTGGTGAAATGAAATTTTTTTTCCTCTTCTCTTTCATTAATTTCATTTATTTGTAACATTCATTTAAAGTTCTTTTTGAGTCCCAAATTCTCTCTCTAGCCCTTTGTATCTTTAATAGAGATAAATCTAATCTTATTAGATTTGTCCCAGTGTATTAGCCTGTCACCAGACCTTATTGTAGCCTCCTTTTCATCCAGTCACACCTTCAAATATATCACTTTTTGAATCTTTCGAATCTTCACTCTTACTGACAAACCATTCCTGTCAGTTGTCATGCCTTAAAAATTCTACCTCTTCGGTTTGCTTTTCTTGTATCTGTTTACTTCTCTGCAGTTCTGTCTCAATTATCTTAGTTTGAGCTCTCCATTTGGACTATTTAAATGACTTGCTATTTGGATTCCCTGAATTTACCTTCTCCTTTCAATAATCTATCTTCCATATGGTTACCAAACTGAAATTCCTACAGTACAGGCCTGACTACATCTCTCTCTTATTCAAGAAGCCACAGTGATTTTTTATTGCCTCTAAGATAACCTACAGCCTTTTTTGTATGTCATTTAAAGCCCTTCAGAGTCTGGCTCTGGGCTACTTCTTCACTACCCTTATTTCTGATTGCACATTACTTTCTTTACACATACCAACATACCAACCAAACTGGCTTATTTGCTGTTCCCCGTACATGATCTTCCCTCTCTCACCTCCATGATTTTGCACAGCTAGTGCATCCCCCAGGCTGGAAAGCTTCTCTTCACCTTTGCCTTTTACAAACTCTAGCTTTCTTCAAGGTCCAGCTGCAGTACTCCATCCTTCACTCTCATCCTGAGTGCCCCTGCCCTCTGCGCAAAGTGATTATTTCCCCTTATTCAGTTGTATTTTAATGAATCCATGTTTTCAGAAGTTGTATTTTAATGAATCCATGTTTTCAGAAGTAGAGTTTAGGAAGCCCAGGAAGGTGGACAAATAAACGATCAGAAGCCTGTGAGAGCCTCTTGTCAGTGACCTTGACATTTCCATTTTCAAATTTCACCTGGAAGAAATTAGAATGGATGGTTAACTAATTCTTTGATTTGAATTTTGCACATTTGGGAGATCTGATGTTTAGGTATTACTGTGTTCGTGACCTATAGGAAAAGAAGAGAGGCTTTTGTTATTTTAAATTGTCCTTTTAAGACCCTCTCAGGCTGTTTTTTTCTTTTTCCTTAAGTAGAGATTTCTATGAAGGGATGAAAAAGAAAAAAACTGAAAGTTGAGGAGACAAAAGATTTGTCCATGAGTACGTTGTTCCTGGCCTATCCCTGATTAATTTAGAGGATGTGACATCTCGGTGATTTGGATTTGGGTTCTTTTGAGCTGCTCCCATTTAGATTTGGCTGCCTGTAGCTTTCATGTAATTCATCTTTCCTTGGGTATCATAACTAGTTTGTTGGTGGACTTTGAAGATTTTCACGGTTGTGTTTTAAAAATCCCAAGCCCAGACTTCTTAAGAGTGAGTGCAAAGAACACAGAGTTCTATCAGGACACGTCTAGAAATTGAGTGAGCCCAGGGAAAGGATGCACCTGTTGTCACCCTCTCTACATTAGTTGCCAACCCTCAACTTCAGTCCCAAATTGATTGGTCTTTTGCCTCAAATCACAAGTTTTAGAAGGTAAAGAAAATGGAAGAGTGTGAGAGTTGGAGCCAAGAGACTTGGATTCCTGCCCTTGACCTGTTAAGAAATAATTTGCGTCACTGTTGGCAGCCGTTTAATGCCTCTGTTTTCTCATCTATAAAATGAGATGTTCTCTTAAGTTCCTAAAACCCTACGATTTTTAATAGAGAAGGTTAATCTGATCAGTTCTATTTCTCTCACATCCTCTTAAGCCAAACAATTTTCCTTGACTCGGACAAGACATTTGAATAATTATATTATCTGATGCTCCAAATGATTATTATTGCATTTGTCCAGTTTAACTGGGGTATGACATTCTCATGCTTCTCTTCTATTTATATGAATCCTGAATTTTGAAGGCGTGGAGAAGAGGCAGTAGGCTTTTGGGCTATTCCTTAAAGCCCTAGTGAAGTGGCACCTTTTACATGAAGCTCCCTTTATAATGTAGCCTTCATCTAGCACCTGGTTCTCTGATGCACTTCTGTTGAAGTGTTTTGTATCATAGTGACCTTTCTTTATGTCATCCTAATGCTAGACTCATAGCTTCCCCAAGGCAGGGATTGTGTCTTATCTAACCTTTTTATCTCTTCGATTACTATATGCAGTGCTCTCTGTACACAGTAGGTACTTAATAAATATTTATTGACCTATTGAGTAATATGTGTGCTGATGGTCATCAGGGTTGACTGCTAAGTGTAAACCTATGGTGACAAATATTTGTATGATTGTAAGTTACTTGTATTTCTCTATTTCTTACCATAGTTTCTACCTCTTATTAGTAATAAATTTTTAGAGCAAGCTTACTGTTCTTTAGGGTAACGATAAAAGTCGTATGTGTAGTTCTATTGAATTGGAAGTTCTGGTATCCTATAGGCAAAGTAAAGTAATCCAGAAATTTTAAAAGTTTTGCTGACATGCTGTTGGTATGTTATTATACTTCAGAGCTACTATTTGTAAGAATCCTAGCAGATGTTGATTGATATTCGTGTAGCTGGCTAGTGTTAACAGTGATCATGTCATAATTACATGCACTGCATTGGAAATTAAATAACACTTGAACACCCAGTTCCATATATTCCATCTTGACAGTAAGTCATTTTTAGGTGAGCACATTGCCTTCAGTTCCTAACACAAAAAATAAAATTTCATAGGTAGTCATTGGTGAAAAGATGCCTAGGGCTGTCTTTGCTGGCTCTCTGGATGTATTTTAGAAACCTGTATATGTAGGCTTAACTTGACTGCCTTCAGCTTCAGAAGTCAGTGCTACCTGTCCAGTTCTTAAAGGAAATTTATAAATTCTTCCTTAGTTTCCTTCTGTGTTTAACTTTGTCTCCCAGTTTCCTATTTATTGATGGATTCATTGATCCTAGTGGAGGGGACAGAATCCTAGACTGCGAAGTAGGAGACCTTTTTCTGAATTCTGTCTCAGGTGCCTTCTAGTTGTATGACCTTCAAGAGTCACTTAAACTTCAGTTTCCTCCTTTGTCAAATGGGATAATAGGACTTTCTCTACCACCTCCCAGGGTTGTTGGGGGAGAAGCACTTGGCATAGACTTGAGCTGTTATTGTTATTATTTACTATATGGCACTGGGGGTTTAGCACCCTGTATTGAGGTCTGAGCATCTCTTAGGACTTGGGGAGGCATGGCTTGGGAAAGTCATCCTCTTCCAGAGATCCCGTGTCCTAGCTAGAATGCACTTCTCAGATTCTTGTTTACTAGTAAGGGACTGAAGGATCCAGTAATGCGAAGTCTGAGGCATAAGCAGTCTTCTGTGGTACTGACAGCCATGCATCCTAGCAGCTGACTGTGTCCTCTCTCCATGGTTGACTTGTCAGGTCCACCTCAGGCCTAGGAGCTTGCTATCACCTGCCATTATCAGCCTTTTAAAAAGGTGGGTGGATGGTATGATGGCTGTGGAAACATCAGCCAGTTAGAGATTTTGGAAGGAAGAAGAGGGCTCTTTCCCTCTGCCCTCTTTGTGAAAAGATTACTATTTACGTGTTTTTTCTACTCTTCTCTCCTCCTCCCCCCATGCAAAGGGAAACCTCCTCTGGTCCTTAGGGTGTAGCATCAAAGTAGATGGTAATGAATTTTCTTTAATGTTATTTCCACACCGATAAAACTGTCTTTGTTTCTGATCCTGAATGATTTGACAGTGCTAAGCTTTGGCGGCAAGAATTTTCTTTTCTGGCTCTTCAATGGCTATGGCTGCTATTGTTTCATACTATGAAGTCTTCTTTTCCTTTGACTCATTAACCTAGTATGTACAGATAAGACATGCTTATTTCAAAAGCTTTGATTGTGGCTTGATCAGTAGAAGAGTAGTGAAAGTAAATTATTTGTCTTTAATCATCCAGTAGGCAATTCTATATTCAGGCCATTGTGCTATCAAAATACTCTTTGGACTTAATATGAACATTAAAAATTGTTTTTACTTGTAAAGGGGGAAAAATAAAATATTAAAAAGCAAAACAGTAAATGTTAACTGACCATTTCTGTGTGCTCAAAACTGTATAAGATACATGTGGTATGGTCTGTAGATGCAAGAACTGTGCTGAGAGATAGGAGTAGAAAGACACTCCCTCCTTTCCCCAACTTCTACCTGGCTGCCCCCCTCCCCCCGCCAGCCCCAAGAAGCTTACTCTACTTTTAGGATATAGCATATACATAGATGGGCAGCTAGGGAGCACAGTGGATAGAGCGCTGGGCCTGGAGTCAGGAAGACACCTCTTCCTGAGTTCGAATCTGGCCTTGGACTTCCTAGCTGTGTGGCCCTGGGCAAGTCACTTAACCCTGTTTGCCTCTCTTTCCTCATCTGTCACATGAGCTGAAGAAGGAAATGGCGAACCACTTCATTGTCTTTGCCAAGGAAACCCCAAATGGGGTCAAAGAGTTGGACACAGCTGAAAAATGACCAAATAGCAACAACAAATACTCATAGATAGGTAAACAGAAGGAAATCTGGGGAGGAGGGAAGGGAGAGCCTTAACAACGCTTGGAGCCTGGAAATGGCTTCCTGGAAGAAGTGACACCCGAGATGAACCTTGAAGGAATACAAAGATGTCATTCAGTCAGCAAGCATTTATTAAGGGCCTGTTATGTCCTGGGTACTCTGAGAATGTGGAGGGAGGGCATTTCAGACATAAGGGACAACAGGTGATATGGATGCACTGAGTGGGAAAGTAGAACTTCAGGTCAGAGGAGTGGTGGGCAGGGTGTCCCATTTGGCAGCAATGTGGAGTCTTCAGAGGGCATTAAAGTCAAATAAGACCGGAAGGTATTTTGATCCAGGTTATATTGTGCCTTGAATGCCTGGGTGAGAAGTTTGTGGTTTTGCCATAGGCGACAAGGGGCCACGGTGGGTTTTGGAGCAGGACAGTGACACTTTAGAAACATGATTTTGTCAGTCATGTGGAGGGAGAGACTGGAGAGGGGAGAACCTGGGAGCAGGTGGACCCAAAGGGAACCATGGCAGTTCCGAGGGCCTGAACTGCAGTGCTGGTTATGTGAATGCATAGTAAGGCGGCAGCATTGGGGAGGCCTTGGCTGTGGAATAGAAGTGTATTAGAGGCCATGTGGAGGAGTAGCAAGAGTGAGTGCTGCACTTGGAGATGGGAGGGCCTGGGTGTGAATGCTGCCTCTGATCTCTGTTGGCTGTGTGACCCTGGACAAGTTATTGAAACTCGCCTCTCTATAGCATAATGTAACCATCTACATTATAATGTTGTTGTGAAATTTAACATGGTAGTAAGTGAGAAAGAAGAATCGAGGATTATCCCAGTGTGATCAGACTTGTGAGACTAGGAGGGTCGTGGTCCCCTCAGCAGAGATGGAGAAGGTTAAAGAACTGGCAGCTTCAAGCAGTTCTGCTTTGGAGATGCTGGCTGCATTTGATACGCCTGTGGCCTAGCTAGGGGGACCAGTCCTCTTGATAGGCAGGGATGGTGATCAGGACTGGCGTTCAAGAGAGATGAGGGCTGGAAATATAGATTTGGGAGGTGTCTGCAAAAAAGATGATAATCGAACCCTTGGAAGCTGAGCTCACCAAGGAAGACAATGTAGAGAAAGGATTAGAGTCCAAGACAGCACCTTCTGGGATGCCCCTTGTCAGGGAGTGGTGGGTATAAGCAAAGGAGACTCAAGTGGTCATGGTGCTACAGGGTCATGCATGGATCTAGAAGGGACAGCAGAGTCCCATCTGGTCCATCCCTCTCGTTGTACAGGTAAGGAAACTGAGACTCGACTCAAGGTCATACAGTTGGAGTGAGAAGTGGGCTTGGAGTTCTTGGCTCTCTGACTTCAGAGCCTGGCTTCCTTCTCCTGTGGGATGAGTCTGTGTCAGTGGTATTTGGCATTATTTATGCTTTGGATTACACAAGTCAATGAGGTGCTTAAAATGAATTGTATAAATGTAAAATTGGTGCATAGGCCTTTGCCGATGGGAAAATACCCCCAAATGCACTCTGATAGTAAGGTGGTGAAACTATAAGGACAGAAAGGGAAGGGAATAAGCATTTATTAAGAGTTTACAGTGTGCCAGGCACTATGCTAACTACTTTACAAATATTATATCATTTTTTATATAACGATCTTTAAAAAAAGATATCATTACAGAAATAGTAAAGCCAAAATAATTTTTAAAAACCTATTTGATTAAAATTAAGATTATTCTTTTAGTCTAGAACTAACTCATAATTTGGAGATTTTTTTCAGATGCCAAATGATACCATCCGTGAAATTGGCTTTTATGACCAAGCATATACTAAAATGTGGTAGGGAATTTTACTTTGTAATCCTAATTAATCCTGTACTTCAAGGATCAATGATTTAATTGATAGGAGTATCCTTTCCATCAATGTAAATTGCAAACCTAGGTAATATGTAGTCATTGAGAGAAGTTGTGGCTAATAAAATTTCACCTGGTTGCCAATCTTTTGGTAATAAGTCTTCTCAGACTTTAAAAGGCTAATATTAAAGAATGCCTTACAAATTCCCCATCCTAAAGCCTTTCCAGTTTGAGTACAAATTTAAGACTTCGCCTTCCAGTGACATAGATTTTAAGAACCCAGAATCGCCACCCACATCACAATGAGGTAGGGTAAGACTTTGGTGAAGGTTAATGTTGATTTATTGAAATATTGAACTTGCTATTTAAACAATAAATTTACTCTTTTCAGTTTTAGATGGTGGTGTCTCAAAATGCCCTACTTAGGCAATTATTTGAGGATGTTTTTACTTACCTCTCTACCCTCCCCCAGAAGTTTAGTTATCATTTCTTCAAACTTAAATTTATGTCTAGTTTTAAAAATGTTTTCAGTATAATTCTTCTTTAAGTAAGTACCACATTTCAAAAATTAATTAATCTTGGAATACAGTCTATTTTATCTGATAAAATTACTACATGTGTTGCTTCCCTTCAGAGAAGAAAATTGAAGTTTCTTCGGCTTTATGGTTTGAAGACTTTTCTATAGAATTTATCAGTTTAAAATACTAGTGTTGTTTTGCCAGTGATCATCACTGACTCATATAACTCTAATAAAATTAGACCTGATTGCAAAACAAATTAGTAATTCTTGGAATGGCTAGATAAAAAATTTAATCAATTAGAACTTTAGGCTTTGGATTATAGGAGATAGTTGGGATAGAATGGGTAAAGATTAGAGTAAATCTTTGAAGCTATTTCAAAGAGCTTATTGATTAAAGGTCATATTAAGTCTTGTTTATCTTAGCAGAGATATGGAGAATATTTTCAGTCCTAGAATATCTTTTCTTTGCCACTCAGTATACTACTTGTGGGGTTCTTTGGGGGTGGAGGTGGGGTTAGTGACAGATTTGGATTTCCTATTCCTTAATTCAGTTCAATTACTACAGATAATAGAGAATTGACCTTATTAGATTAATCTAATGTACAATTAACGTGTTGTTTCTTTAAGTTATTTTTTCTTTGTGATTTTTGTTTCATAGCGTCGTCCCCCAGACTACAGTAATACTGAACAATGATCGACAGAACTCCATTGTAGCCAAGATGGTTGGGCAAGAAGAACCTTTGAGCAGGGCAACGGATTCCCTGGAAAATATCCTTAGCAAGTCAGTAGCTACAGCACCAATCCCACCTCTCTGTTTCCATTTGACACTCTTACCAGTCTCTTTGAAAAGACCAAACTCAAGACCATTTCTCTTTTGTTATGCTAAGGAAGAAATCAGAATCTATTTATATTGCTACAGACATGGAAAGTGTCAGAAAAAAGAAACCACACAGACTTTTGGTGTGACTGTTTATAAAATTAGTTAAATTATTATGAGTGCCATTGTCCTGAATGACTTATTATAAAATAGGTGATGTGGTATAGGTTGATATGGAATTTTAGAACTTTTTAAGTTCTGAGTTTAGCTCAGACATTGAGTTCTTACAAAATGTTCAGGGAATTGCTTGGATGTTTCTTCAGTGTTAGTATGAGATTACTCATCTTGTTCACAGAAATATTTTTTTTTTCACTGGTTTGTTGAGAAAATTGGCCAGCATCAGAGATAGTTAAGTGTTAACCATTTTTTCTGAATCAATAGCAGCGATACTGAGATGTTTACATCACCTATTTTTCTTTTCACTTAATTCTGTGGGCATATCTATTTTATGACTTTTTAAAATAATAATATTTTTTAGTTAAAAATTGCTAATTTCAGAATGCTTAGGCATGGGAAAAAGCATACAGTTATCACTATTCTGGTAAATTATTTTTGGCCACCCCAACTATGACAAACTTGTTTCCTCCATTCTCCTCCCAAAGATAATTTTTCTGCCACTCGTTTTCCATCTACTGCCTTATAAAGCCTTGGGTTGCTTTTTCTACCAAGCTTTCTGTGTTAGCAAACTGCTTCCTCTCCCACTTTTAGTGTATCTTTATTATCTTGGCCTAATACTCTGGGAAACCATCTGGATCTATGGAAAGCTGAGAATGGCCAGGATAGGAAAGAAGGTGACAATGTCCCCGAGCTTTCCTCTCAGTTGTCTTTGTTAATGACTTGAAATGAGAAGGGTTGATTTGTTTCACCAAGTATCATTGAGCTAAGTTAGGGTACCTGCTACCCTCCCTCTAAGAGGAACCCCAATTTAGATAGTCAGCATTGCCAAGATGGTGGTCCAGAAGCAGCCCATGCACACCAGCCAGTCCCTTCTATTTTTTGTCATGTAAAGTGACACAAAATGTCGTCTTCCTCTCCAGAAATCCCCTTGTTAATTCACCAGTGCCAGTTAAGAGATTAGAAAGGAGTTAGTATAGAAGTCTGGAATTAAGAGAGGGTGAAGAAGAATCCCTTCCCAGCTGTCATCTGATTTCTCCTAGTTCTTTGTCTCTCTAAAGGCCTGCTGTCTTTGACGCTGAGATGGCTGAAGTGCTCGGTAAAACCTAGTGGATTATTTGCTGTTTTATTATCTGCTTTCTGCTCTCTTTGATTGTGTTGAGATCATCAGGATTTCAAATGCTGCAGCAGTTAGAGCGGTTGATGTCTTGCACTGAATTGACTGTGGAATTTTCTAAATCCTCCCTTCCCCTTTCCCCCTGCCCCCACTTTTTTTTGACCCAACCTGGTATTTTAGAAAGAGAAAGAGGGTAAAAAAAAAAGTCGTTGAGCTCTTTCACTTGTTAATTCTCTGCCAGCTGTCCTTAGGGAATCAGGAGCTAGTGTTCTATGTTTTGTCATAGAGTCAAGTTACTCTGTCTTATTTGGTGATGAAAGTAGCACTTCAAATAAGTCACGGAGAGTGCAGGCATTACCTTCTTATCTTCGAAATACGATCGACACCCTTAGATTTTCAGATGGATGGCTTTGTTTGATTCCGACGTTAGCATCGTGGAATTGCTTTTTAACGTTTCAGCTCTCTGCCTCGTCACTTACCCCTTCCTGTTCTTGGTCCTTATGTGATATGTGGTACCATACAGGAAAGTGCCTTGATCTGTATGAAGTATAAAACCTGTTCTTTAAAGAAAAAAAAAGTCCCAATGATTCACTGTTAGACTCTCCTTTTTTTAATTCCATAAATTGACAAGATGTGGGTCTGCTTTGTTTCTGTTTCAGTGCTGTTCCTGCACGTAGGCAAAACACCATAGTGGTGAAGGTTCCAGGCCACGAAGATAGTCACAATGAAGACGGGGAGAGTGGATCAGAGGCCAGTGACTCTGTTTCCAATAGTGGACAGTCAGGAAGCCAGAACATTGGAAACAATGTTACTTTGATTACGTTGAATTCAGAAGGTATGTCCTATCTAGTGTGTGTTAAAGAAAATGAATGAAAATCTTCATACTGAGTTAAGACTATAGTAACTTTAAATGGACTCCATTTCCTTTGATTCCCTTGTGGGATGATTTTTAAGACAACTGTTGGCCAGTTTGCTGTGGCATTAAAATAGAACCTTCATTTATAACACGTGGTGAATATGATCCAGGTCAGAGTCTTGGGAGTTTTTACATCATTTCACAGCCATTCGTTGAATTATCTTTTCAAAATTATATTTAGTAGAGTAAAATTTTGAAAATGGAACACGTAGCATTGCGTTTATCACTTAGAACAGAGATAGAATTTTAGAATCATAGATTGTCAGAGTTCAGAAGGTACTCAGAAACAATATCTCTTCTACCTTGAACCTGGACAAGAATTCCCTGCATAGTATAGTTGAGAGTGGTCATCTGGTCTTTTCTCCCAGACCTCTCTTTATTATCAAGAGCCTAACACCTGCCAAGGGAGCTCATGCTACTTGTGTATTGCTTTAATTAGGAGGATTTTTTTAATGTCCATCAGGCCTCCATTTTCCTCTTTGCTACTAATACATACTGCTCCCAGTTCTATTCTCTAGGGCTGAAGAGAATAAGTCTAACCCCTTAAAAAAGTAAAAAATTAGTGATGTTTTTATAAAATTCCTTGACCTTTCCCAAGGAGCCATATTTTATAATAAAGAGTTAAGAAAGGAAGAAAGACAAAAAAGGTTCTTAACTAATGTGAAAAAAATGTCTAACTTTTCAGAAGTGTTGTATACCAATGGTCCCTTATGTCTACGATGAACTGTTTTGGTGGGAAGGGAAATGTCTTCTCATGTGGTTCCTTTGGGGCCAAACTTGGCCATGATAATTTTGTAGCTCTAATCCCTCTTAAATGGTGTGGTTCTTCAAATATTGGAAAACAGTTACCATGTGCTTCTCCCTTCCCTTCTCCTGTTTCTTCAACTTGTCCTTCAATGCCTTGAAGTCATGGTCCGTCACCATCCTGGTTGCTCTTTGAATCCAGGACTTCTCTCCAGTTTATCAGCGTTCCTCCTAAAATGGAGGGCCCATGACTTACTAGACTATTTCAGATGTGGTCTGGCCATGGCAGGGCATAGTGGGACCATCGTCCTCCTAGACCCAGGAGTTCTACTTCCTTTTGGTGCAGCCTGAGACGGAAGGTGCTTTTTACACTGTGATTCCTTCTGAGCTTGCAGCCTACCATGATACCCAGATATTTTTGTATGGATGACTGAATACCTCCCCACCTCCCTTATTTTATATGTAGACAGTTGAGTTTTTGATTCCAAATGTCAGATTTCAAATTTACTCATGTTAAGTGTTATTAGATCAATCTTTTTAAGGACTTAGGATCTCTGGCTTCCTGCAAGGTTCTATCTCAATATTATCTACTACCTAGGGGCCTTTCCTGATCTCTCCACCCCAGCTTTTCTTCCTTTATTCCAAATACTACCCTCTCTCCCAATTGTTAGGGTCCACCTCCCCTAGCAACACTGCTTAAGATTTACTAAGTATATATTTTGTAGTTTTGTGTTTGCGTACATGCTTCCCCTTCCCTCCCAAGCCCCCTTGAATGTAAGCTCCTTCAGGGCAGGTGCTATTACTGGTTTTGTTTTTGTGTTTGCAGCACAGTGCCTGGCACATAGTATGTGCTTCATAATTTCTTATGGAATTGAAGGCCTCTTTCACTCCTCCTTCCCCCTTCACAGTCTACAGATCTTTGAGGGAGAGCAAAAATGTTTAATATATCAGTTGCTGTAATTTACTGACCTATTTCATGGATATGGAATTCTTTAGAAAAATAAACAGTATGCTAGCTCATAAATATGTAAGATTCCCAACAGGAATAGGCCATTCATTTATCTTGTCAGTAATTTCAGGGCCTCATAGAAATTTTATTTTAAGCACAAGAATGTCTATAAATTTCAATTAAGAGGTCATACAAGGCAGAGTTGAACTTTGAGTATTTAATTTCTGTGATTTTTTGCTTTAGGTATGTGGCGTTAATATGGCATATCGAATTTAATTAACATGAAAATGGTAAATAGAAGCATCAAAAGTTCAGATATATAGGATTTATATGGAGAATTCCAGAATTCCAGAGATGGAAGAGGCCCACCAGGCCATCTGGTTCAGCTCCTACTTGAAGTCTGTCCCCAGTAGACGTGACCATGGTCACCTGGGCAGTCTTCCCTTGTTCTTGCATGCTGGGTTTGTCTTATTCTTCGTTTGATGTCATAGTGGTTTTCTTCATGGCTATACCCCATTCTTATACCAAGTTCACAGTCTACCAAAGCCCACAGATCTTCACTTCAATGCATATGTATTTATTAAGTGCCTACTGTTTGCTAGGTCTCATGCTAGGTCCTGGAATACAAAGCCAAAAATGAGACTGTTTTTGTCTCTAAGGAGTTTACATTTCCCCAGAGTCACCTCCCTGAGCTTGAGCTTCTGAGGATGCCCTTTTGTATCAGAGTGTAATAATTTTTATTTCAGGGGCAGCTAGGTGGCACAGTGAGTAGGGCACCAACCCTGGAGTCAGGAGGACCTGAGTTCAAATCCGGCCTCAGACATTTGACACATTTACTAGCTGTGTGACCTTGGCCAAGTCACTTAACCCCAATTGCCCTGCCTTCCTCCTTCCAAAAAACCAAAAGATTAAAAAAAAATAATTTTTATTTCATCTATATTAAATGACATTTTATTAGGGCTACTAATATGAATAAACAACATAATAAAGGCATGAGAGAAGACAGTTCAGAGAGCGCTTTAAGGTCCCACTGGATCCTTCCAACAAGGGGATGAGATAGCTGTTGTTATCATCTTTATTTTACAGATGAAGAGACTGAAGGTGAAGGAGTCTAGTGCTTGCCCTTTGTCACACAGCTATTACTAGGCCTTTGGGCAGAATTTGAACTCAGGTCCTCCTAATCCCAAATCTAGCATTCTATCTGCTATACCAGATAGTTGCCTAAGATAGATATTGCAGGTCTTCACTGATAGATGGATTTTCCCATGGAAGTTCCCTCCACTGATGAAACTGTATATGTGGACAAACCAGACCAGACCCCCTATGCTTCTTAATGCTTTGGGGCTTAATCATACAGTTGTATTAATAAACAACCTGTAATGTATAATAAACTATATTCCTTTAATCATTGCCATCTTTCACTTTTCTGCAGTAAATGAACATAGTCTGGATGGTTTTATCTCCATTCCTGCATTTTTAGAGAGTATGTTATTTAAAAGTAAGCATGTTCCACAATCTTCCATCACATCCCATTTTGAAGGTTTGTAAAGCACAACCTAGACACAGACGAGGAGTGTGATAGGGTTTCACATTTTTTCAACTTATTTGTTCATTTCTTAGTTTTCAGGCATGTTGTCTCTAGAACCAGAGACACCACATGCCTTCCCCAGCTTATGATGCTGTGTGTTCCT
This sequence comes from Phalanger gymnotis, assembly GCA_028646595.1. Lineage (NCBI taxonomy): Eukaryota > Metazoa > Chordata > Mammalia > Diprotodontia > Phalangeridae > Phalanger > Phalanger gymnotis. Next base: position 345,423,533 of record CM053625.1, on the reverse strand, counting down.
GAAAGTTTCTTTTTAAGTCATTTGTCTGGAACCTGGAGCACATTTTTCTGCGTGGTGGTTATGTGATGGAAGCTTATGTCTCTCATCCCATGGAATAGGATTGTTCAGAAGGTGCTTCATAATTGGTAAACTATTAAATGAATGTGGGTTATCATTACGACTCTAGAACCTAATTGGCATATTTTATTTCTATGGGAAAATACACTCTGAAATCCAATTTGGGGTTTCCAGATCACGTCTTCCTGTTGATTGTGAAGCTGATGGCTCCAAGTCTTAGGATTGTAGGGCTCTATGAGATAGAAGAGAGGTGTGAGAACTCTGATGTAGGTTGGTGCTGGGGGCTGGCGAGGAGGAGCCGAGATAGGGACTTGAGGGGGAAAGCCCTGGGGTGGCTGTGGCGTCGTGCTCTACCATTACCCCAGGAATGCTCCTTGGGCTGAGGCACCTCTCGGGTTGCACTCCTTCTCCTATGAGACTTGAGGGTCAGGATCACCTACTCCCCTTTTGGTTTCTACTCCCTGTCACTCCTGGTCAGTGTCTCTCATTCCTGGCCTACTCTCTTCCTCGAACTATGCACACAGCCCTTTTCAGTCTTTCAAATGATTTTTATTGACAGCAGCAGTAGAAAATGAAGGGCAAAGGGAGGGGTGTAGAAAAGGTTTCCTCCAGTTTCCCCTTTTCTCTTATATTCTCCCCTTTGAGCTGACCATAAGCGCTAATGATGATTGGTGTTGGGATGCTCTAGAAAGATGCATTCAAGGATTAAGATTGATGTACACTTCAGAGGGGCTAACCCAGCCATTCATCATAAGATTTGGAGCAGGGGTCAGGACTGAAAAGCAGGGTGGAGCCTTGGAATTAGAGTTGGAGGAGCCTTTGTTGGGATAGTAGTGAGGATGAGATGGGCCTCACGGGTACGACTAATGGGATCAGCAGTAAGGGTGGTAGTATCAGAAGTGGCCTTAGACATTTAATCTCCTTCTGTTCCTTCTCACCAACGTTAATTTTGCTCAAGCCATTTCTCCCCCATCTACAATGTACATGGTTAGAATCTGTCAGCCAACAAGCACGGCTCTAAGCAGGTAGGCCATGGAGAAGTTGGAAGGGGAGAAGAAAAGGGAGTTCTGATCTCTGTGCCTCAAGGAGAACTGTTCTGCTGGGTGGGGGCTATTGATTGTTGAGAATTGTCTGTGTTCTCTCATGCCAGTTGTACTTATGCGTTTCCTATCTGGGAGAGCTGTCTTCTACTGAGCCTTCTGTTTGTTTTGTCTACTACTTAGAGAGCTTCTTGACACTTTGAACTCTTGGCCTGCCTTTGTGACCCAAATTGGCTTCCAGAGCCGGGGAGGGGGAGATAAGGGTAATAAAAAAACATTTTAGAGATGGAGCTGCAGAAGAGACAGCCCCCCTACCCCTAGCTAAACATGATAGTTGAAGGAAAAACTCTGATGATTTAAATACAGATTTCTAACATCTTTGTTTAAATTTAGTAGTCTGTCAGACATAGATTTTTAATTACATGTACTTATTTGTGTATCTTTGTGTAATTGAGTCTTCCTGTTTTGATAACTGGAATGGTTATTTTGTTTGACGTGATCCCTCTGGAACTCCAGAGTCATTACTAATAGTTTCTTTTGTCAGTCATTGGTAACTCTCAAAGAGTTTTCTTCCTTATATTGTTTGATCCTAACATTTTCAAGGAGGCAGTATCCTAGGAGGTGGCATGAGCTCCTTTGCAGTTGAGGAAGCTGAGATGTAAATGACTTTACCAAAGTCTCACAGCTAAAAAGTGTGGCAGCATTAGACCCAGAACTGACTCAGAGGTCAGGGTACTCTGGACAGACGTAGACTTTGCAAAGGCTTTGGGATTTTTCAATTGTTTCTCTTATCAGGCGTGGCTTAGTGGATACACAGAGGGAGTAGGCGGAGTTGGAGTGAGGAGCATGAGGTGTCTGTCTTAGTAAATTACTCTAAAATTTTGAAGGGAAAAAGTTGTTTTACAACTGTTTTGCCTATGTAGCTAGCTGTTGGTGAAATCTCACCAGTATGCTTAGTGTTGGAAAATGATTGGGCAAGTGGGGTTCTTGTTTCATATGGATTGTGTTTATAGGATGTGTACAGCCTACACCTGGCACCTGAGCTTCTGGGTCCAGTTCTCTTGTCCTGATATTCATTCAATACATGCTTCTGTCTTTCCCCTCAAGGGTGTGGGGACAAAGCATAATTTTAGGAAAGGAGAGGCTTCTGGGCCAGACCTAACCCGGGTCACTCTGGCCAACAAGCATTGCTCAAGGCATGTGATATGCCAGTTTACTGTGCCTGGTTTGGGGATGCAAAGAAAGGCAAAGACAGGCCCTGCCCTGAAGGAGCTTGCTTTCTAATGGAGGAGGCAGTATGTAAACAACTGTGTACACGTAAGATGCACAAACACACTGAGTGAACTGGAGGCGATCTCAGAGGGAAAGCATGGTCATGGAAGGGGAAGGTGGAACTCTGGCTGAGGTTTGAAGGAAGCCAGGAGGCAGAGACGAGGAGGAGGAGCATTCCGGGCCTGAGGAACAGCCAGTGCAAACGGCATGTGTGTGTGGTACAGCAAGGATGCTGAGGTCCCTGGACTGCGGAGTGGGTGGAGAAGAATAAAGTGTGTGAATGCTGATGGGGTGGGGGGAGCCAGGTTGTGAAGGGCATTAAAAGCCAAATAGGGTTTTGTGTTAGATCCTGAAGGTGGTAGGGAGCCACTGGGGTTTACTGAATAGGGAGATGTTTACAGCAGGCCAGTTTAGCAGCTAAATGGAAGATGGACTGGAGTGGGGAGAGACTCTGGGCAGGGGGCCGGGCAGCAGGTCACCACAGGAGTCTGAGTGGGAGGCGATGAGGGCCTGTGGGGGTGGGGTGGGACAGCAGTGTCAAGAGAGAGAAGGGGAGTATATATGAGAGATGCTAGAAGGTAGGAGTCACAAGATGTGGCATCATTGGATAATGGTTGGCTCCTGGGTTGGGAGCCCCCGGGGCGAATGGGAGATTGGTAATGCCTTTGACAGGATTAGAGACATTTTAAGAGAAAAGATAATGAGTTCAGTTTCGGACATGTTCATTTTAAGATTTCTATTGGCTAACTACTTTGAAATGTCCTGTGGCCGGTTGGAAATATGAGCCTGGCGGTCAGGACAGAGTCCAGTGTTTCAGGCTGGGAGTCGAATGCAATAAGGCCCTCATGGACTGGATAATGCAATAAAAACCACTTTATTAGTGTCAAAGGATAAGAGTTTTAAAAATATATTGATGCAGATAAAGCATGTTATTCCCCTCAGCCTTGGCATTCACTGGCCAAACTAGGTCAGGAAAGCATTTCCGTCAGGACAGTAGGAGGATCCCAAAGAAGATTTCACCATAGATTGGACATTTTATAATTAAAGTAAGGAAGCCAAACTACTGATAATCCCAAGAAAGGTCTCCTTGTCCCTGAAAGGGAAACCAGTCTAGCTTAAGCTGTCTAAGATATGTGTGACTCCTACATCAGTGAGCATCATGTAAATTAAGAAAAAAAAAATTTAAGCTCCCCTCCCCCCGTGTTTTTCTTAATATGATCTACCTATATCACTTACATTTTGAGATGAACATGGTCCATGGTAATATACATTTTATTTAGAAAACATAAACAGATGGAAAATTTTCTAAAATGGTTTTAGGTCATATTACTGGAAAAAAATTTCCTTTTATGGAGATACATATTTAACTCCATTAAAGGTTAATTCAGGGTGGTGTTTTCTGTATCTGTGTTAAAGTAGTATATGAGTTTGAGAATCTGGACTTCTTGGATAAAAAAAATTTAGTCAGGGAAGAAAGTTGCTTTAGGAAGGTACTTTTTTTTTGCAGGATGCTTTCACTGATAACGTCTCTGATTTTAATTTTGATGTTATATTTGAAAGACAGGAATTGTATTTTGGAATTTTTTTATTACAACCCATCTAAGTGTTTATATATTACGCTTCATACAGCTGTGTCCTTGAGGAAATGTATTCATCCCAGGAAAATTTTTAATGCTATGAAAACATTTCCTAGAGTTTTTCCTTTTAGATATGATTGCTTGGCACAGATTACATTAAGACAGATGTGGTTGGTTTTTTTTTTTTAAATGTGATTGTTGTTTATGTAAATGGTGAAAAAACAGCTAATCCATTAATGTCCCTTGGATCAGATTTACTTTGGACCTTTTGTAGAATAATCCATTAAAAATTTTTCAGTGAGATTTATTTTGTGGGAATTAGATTGGTATCTTCAGCACCCCCCATGACTGGAAAGAACTTTGCTCAGCTGTAGGGAATGTTAAGTAGGCTAGTTGGTTTCAGAGAAATTGCGCTATTAACATAAAACCACTAAAGAATGATAGGCTTGTCTTCTTGATTTAGTCATTTTATTTCTTGATAAGAGCCAAAAGTTGCAACTAGGCAGCTTGCTCTTATCTTCTTGTAAGGGAGAACTTAAATGTCTAAAGTTGACTTTGGAATAACCCACATCTCATAGTGGCCATGCTCTTCCAACTTCATGTGCTCTGTGCTAATTGCTGTGTAGTCTTTAAAGCAAATTTGGAATTGATTCCATGGCATCTAGAAGATGCTGTAGCTTGTTACCTCATTGTATGATGTGGTGCTGACTCCTGACATGTGACAAAAAGTCCATAAGGTTATGCCCCAAGGGGGTGCTTTCTTTAATTGGGCTTCTTGGAAAATTATGACTTCTGGTTTAGTTAATTTTCTACTTAACAAAGGGTTAGAACAGTGCCCTCTTCTTTCTTTTTTAATTCTCGTAGAAAATTGGCTAATACCCATTTAATTGAATAGAGAACAATAGGCATAACTTAATGATATATGCTTATAGTATTAGCAATATCAGCAAGGTCTTGCTTAGGAACATGAATCATGATTGCTCTGAAGTGCAGATGAAGCAAGTGTAGATTAGATTCTACGGCTGAATGTATACTGACCTCACAACATAGTCCATCTATAAGCCATGGTTCAGTAGGAAAAGCTCTCTCTCTCTCTCTCTCTTTCTCTCTCTCTCTCTCTCTCTCTCTCTCTCTTTCTCTCTCTTCCTCTCCCTCCCCCTCTCTCCCTCTTCTTCTCTCTCCTCCTCTCTCCCCCCACAGGTTTGGAACTATAATACTCATTAGCTTTAATTGCCATATTTTTAAAAACTTTAGAGGCCTCTTAACTTTTTGTAATTGTCCTTTGTCGAATCAGCATAAGCAGAACTGGATATCCTTGCGGTGCCCCTATAGCTTCTACACATTTTTGATTGAAGACTTGAAGACTTGCTGGAGTAGCTAGTGGCCCTTGAGCTGAGAAATTTTTCTTTTTTGGAAGCAAGGATGTAGGTGGCTCAGTGTATAGAGCACGGAACTTGTAGTCCTGAAGACCTGAGCTGGAATCCAGCCTCAGACATTTTACTAGCTATGTGACCCAGTGCAAGCTGATTAACTGCTCTCAGCCTCAGTTTCCTCATCTGTAAAATGGGGAGAATGCTATCACCTACCTCTCAGGGTTGTGGTGAAGGCAAAAAAAATATTTGTAAATTGCTTTGCAAACCTTTGAAGCACTACATAAATGATAGTTATTATTATGCCAATAATTAATAAGGCATATTTGGCCGTCTTGGAGTTTTGAACAGCACAGTCTCTAAAGAATTGCAATCATAACTCATGGTGAACATAAGGTGGGTGCCATATGTTACCAGCAGCATTTTACACTGAAGACATGGAGTAAAAGCTATCCAGGAGAAGTAGGATTGGAAAAGGCCTAATCATGTAGCAAGAATATCAGATTACACATGAACTACATGTGTTGAAAATATCCAGAGGAAAGCTTTCACCTTACTGGGTAGATCTTTTTTTTTTCTGGGTAAATTAATCATTTTATTAATAAGAGTATAGTCATTTGGCTG
>CM053625.1:345395765-345417093 GCA_028646595.1 Phalanger gymnotis | reverse complement strand
CCCCCCCCCAACGGGGCTTTCCTAGACTATCTGCAGACAGTGGCGTTTGCTTTTTTCTCGTCTGCCTGATTTGAGGGATGACAACATAGCTCATGATACATCTATCATGTGTATGCCTGAAACTAAGAAATTGATTTTGGAGGTAAACAGATTTTGGAGTGTTTGAGTGACAGACATGAAAAATTTTTAAATAACCCTTACATGTTTAGTCTTGTAGCTTGGGAAAGTAGCTATCATGTAAGATGAAAGATGTGAAGGTCCTGTTGTCTGATTCATTTTGTCTTGGGGGAAGGAAGCTACCCAAAAAGCACTGTCGGACTGTTTCCAAAGATGTGTAGTCAGAAGATTTGGCCTTGGATCTCAGCTCTGCCTCATACTTATCTGTGTGACTATGGTTAAATCAGGTCTTTCCTTTTTTCTTTGTTATAAAATGTGAAGGTTGGACCAGATGGTCTCTGAGGCCTCTGACAATTCTAAATCCTGTGATCCTGACTGAGAGCAAAGATGTTTGGTTTATTCTTTGTGATTAATGTTGTTTCATGTACAAAGGAGTATGTGAGACAGTCTTATCCAAGGAGATAAACCTCATATTATTACAAATTGTTCCATGTGACCCTCAACAATAAAAATTGCTGCTATTTGTTTTTTGACTCATCCTTTATTTCTATTTTAATAAAGCTTCTAACATTGTACATAGTGTTTTAATTAGTAATTTACCTCCCTTAAGAACATTTCTAGACTAGGATCTGACAAGATGACTAAGGCTCATTCCAGCTGTCCCATGAGCCTACATTCACACCAGTGATACATGTAAGTAAGTACCTGTTTAGTTGTAACTCATTAGTTACCTAAGGTGAAGAAAACTGAACCAGGAATGGTCAGAAGAAAGGATATTATCTGTTCTTAAGACTCTGAGGTCAGACTCCACAATTGGAAGGATAACAGAGGTAAAGGTGTACAAGCAGGAGCAAATGAACTCTTTCACAACATGCCAGTATTTTCAAAATAATTCAGTAAAAGTGAGTGAAAAACTCATGGTCCTTTAAATTTTCCTTTTACTGAAGAGTCAACATGAACTTAAATTGAGTAAAAATATTACCTATAGAAGGTTCAATTTACTCATTCTATATACCAAGTCTAATTAGTCACAATTAACTTCAACGAATACATGTTAAATGTTCTTATGTCTAGAGGTCTCTGCTAGGCTCTGGTAACAAAAAAGTAGATTAAACACACCAGTAAAGGAGAGAGAAGACGATAAGTAACTGATGATAACTGTGGTCCAAAGGAGACATTCAGGCAAAGTGCTCTGACAAAGCTGAGATCAGAGAGCTTGGGGGAAGTGATATTTTTGCCAAGAAAACCTCATGGATAATATGGCCCATGGGGTTACGAACAGTTGGACATGACTGAACAACTGAACAACAATAACAAATTATCATGTGTATTCTTCTCTTGGTTCTGCTTACCTTCTGTATCAATTTATACAAAGTTCCCTGTGTTTCTAAGAATTCCTCATATTCTGTGATTCTTAGAGTGCCTTCCATTACATTTATATGTCACAATTTGTCGAACCATTCCTCTGTTGATGGGTGCCTGCTTTGTCTCCAGTTTTTTGTTATTACAAAAAGCGCTGTTGTAAATACTTTAGTGTATGGAAATATGGTAGCAAAATCCATGGATATGGACAGTTCAGTGACTTTATTTGCCTAATTCCCAACTGATTTCCAGAAAGACTGAGCCTATTATATAATTTTATCTTTGATGGTTGTTTTCTGTGAACTGTTTTAACTATTCCTTAATTCAGTTCAAAGCAAGTTTGTATGTGTCATACCACGGTATTGCTCTTTGTTATAATATTGGCTTTGAAATGGAATCCTTCCTCCCAAATAGAGACATCTGGAAATGGAAGCAAACTGTTGTAGGTGATGAAAGATGTGGGGGTTTAACTGACCTGATGTTTCTGTGGAAAAAAAAAAAGTAATGTTGCAACTAATTTTCCTTTTATATATTTTCTTCTTTCTACCTCTCTGGAAAATTAGTAGAGAGCCTGGCACACAAATTATAAGCAGCTTAAATAGCTACTGTTTATATGGAAAGAAATCATCCAGAAATCCTTTTACTTGGATACAAAGACTTCATAGTTCTAAAGCTGAAAGGTATCCTAGAACTTGCAGTGTTTTGATCTTTTGAAAGAGAAATTAGACCAATTAGAAATTACCCAAAATTACATGATGTATCTTCAAGTAGTTTCCATTTTGAAAAATGGGACTGAAAAAATGGATTAAATCTATATGTCATGTGGGACAACTTTTCCCTTTGTAAAGTAAGACAGTTAAGGACAATACATTGCTGACAAATTTTTCCTCTTTATAATTCACTCTTACCTTTTCTTTAGGCTAAATTTAAATATTTCTGAAACACAATCCCCAGACATAGTTAAACTTCACTTATAGTTTGTATTGATTTTTGAGTCAATTGATAATGTGATAACGCTTCATTTGTGCTTTATTGTGCACTTGTCTCATGTTATTATCTTATAATCATTCATGTACAGAGTCTCCTGTAGATACAAATGTGTGTTATTACCCAGAGGGAAATTGAAGAGGTGCACAGTGGGTTGGGGTAGATTGTAGCAGCAATGAGCTTCCTATAAGAAGGGAAGTGAAAGATGACATCAAAAAAATGTACGATAGTTTAAAAAAAAAAAAGACTGATCACATGGGGAGAGCAAGAGGTGATGTCAGGAGAAAGCCAAGAAGGCCTTCATCGTCTTAAGCAGACCTCCCAAGCCTTTGTTTAGGAGGACATGGACAAGAATCACACAGGATGGGCAGGCCTTGGGGAGATGGCAGTCTGTGTTGTTGGAGGACGCATCCACATAGGGAGCCCACAGGCAAATCAGTTGGATGTTTTTGGATTTGATTCCCCTAGCAGACTCTGAAATTTCTAATTGCACGAGGTCAGAATTGGGAGGGACTTCAGAGGCCATCCATCTAGTCCGTTTATGTGGATGAGAAGTCCCTTTCCAGCATCCCTGACCAGTGAGTGGCATTTTCTAGAAGATCTCTGGGAACATCGAATCCATGATTTCAAGGGAGAGCCCATGCTGCTTTGTAAAGGGCTAATTTTTAAAAGGCTTTTCCTTCTATTGAGCAGAAATACATATACCTTTCTGCAAGCTCCATTGGTTTCTTTTGTCCTGTCTTCTAAGGCTAAGTGAAAGAAGTCCCTCCTAGGCATGAGTGTTCTTCATATACTTTAAGACAACTATTATGAGGCCCCCCAGTTCTTCTCCATGCAATTTCCACAAGCATTTATTAATGGCTTACTTTATGTCAGGATAATTCATCCTTCACACAGCTGCCAAAATGATATTACTAAAGTGCAAATTACTTCCCTGGTCACTGAACTCTGGGGGCTCTGGATTACTAGGATCAAATGTAGATGACTCTGCTTAAAGCCCCTGACAACTGTGTGTGTGTGTGTGTGTGTGTGAGAGAGAGAGAGAGAGAGAGAAAGACAGACAGAGAATTTGTATCTGTGTGTTGTATGTTTGTATCAGCATCTGTAGAGGTGTGTGAAATACTTGGGACAAGCAATAATTTTGATTTAGTTCCACTTTGTTACGGCGGTGGTCATACAAATATGCTTCTGCATAATACCAGACTGGTTCAGAAGTCTAACCGTCATCAAATGACACCGAAATTAGCTGGTCACTTCATCTTTAGAGAGTTCATTCTCAGCTGAATGCTACATTTTCTGTCATAGACCTGTTTCATTGTTCTGTTTTGTGGTTTTTAATTCTCTGGTTTGAAAGAATATCAATATATATATATATAAATGTGCAAATTGTATCTCTTAAAGAACACACTTTAGTGACTGTTAGAAATAGTGCTGCAGCTGTTTCATTCAAGCCCACAGTTGAAAAAAAAAAGACCATTCCTACCAAAACACAAAGAAAAGTATCATTGTAAGCACTCCCCTCGTTCCCCCCCAAAAAACCCACGATGCCAAGAATTGACAAGCTACTGCGTGAAACAGTCTGATTAATTCTCAGAAAAGAAGGAAAGCCTTTGGGAGGGATCTGGGAGCCAGGAAATTTGAAGCTTTGGCATGTGGTGGGGAGGTGTCTGGCTAACAGCCAGCGAAAGGGTCTTGTGGCCCTGAACTTAGTGCCATGGTGAGCAGTCGGAGCCTTGTCTGGCTCCCTGCTGACCTGCTCGGGAGCTGGACGGTACTTGGTGCCCCACTGGGACCTGGTGAATTTCTTCTCCATCCTGCCTCGTCACAGCCTGGTGCACTGGCATCACTTTCTCAGGAGGGTTTCTGTTCATAAAGCACAGGCCTGACCTCTACTCAGTAAATTCCTCCAGGAAATTCTCTCTTTGGTGTTCGAGGCCCTTCATCATTTGTGTACCTGGCCCTCCCTCTCACCTTTCTGGGCCTCTTAGACTTTACTTGCCCTCCCCCCTCCTCCCCTATTTGATTCTGTGTTGTCACTTTCTTTGCTTCCTTGCTTACTTCTAGTTCCAGCTAAAATCCCGCCTTCTACAGGAACCCTTTCCCAACCCTCTTACCTCTCCTGCCTTCCCTCTCTTATTTCCTGTTTGTCCTGTACATAGCTCCTTTGTAGAAAGTTATTGGCAGATATTCTCCTCCATTAAGGGCAGCTAGGTGGCACTGTAGTGCATAGAGCACTGGGCCTGGAGTTAGGAAGACCTGAGTTCCAGTCCAGCCTCAGATACTTACTAGCTGGGCAATGACCCTGGGCAAGTCACTTAACCTTATTTGCCTCAGTTTCCTCATCTCTAAAATGAGCTGGAGAAGGAAATGGTAAACCACTCCAGTGTCTCTGCCAAGAAAACCCCAAATCGGGCCGTGGAGGGTTGGACACAATGGAAACGACTGAACTACTCCCCCATTAGATTTTGAGCCTCTCGAGGGCAGAATTCACCTTTGCCTTTCTTTGTGTCCCCAATGCTTAGCACAGTGCCTGGGACGTTGTAGGTTCTTGATGCCTGTTATCCTTAAATCTTACTTATTCACTGGCTGTACTTTCATAATGAGTTTTGTCTCTAGATAAAGACAAACTGATTTTTGATGCTTTCTGAGCCATTGTTAGCTATAAGTGAGTTTACATACTGTGGGGCAGAGCAACGGGACACTTGAACAAATATCCTCAGATGAAAGTGAGTCTATACTGAAGCGTATTCTCTTTGTCTCTTTCTCTGCTTCCTTCCTTCCTCCCTCCCTCCCTCCTTCTCTCTCTTTCTTCCTTCTCTGCCACATTTCTTTGCAAAAAATAGGTGCTTGATAAATGCTTATTGAATTAAATCAAATTAACTGCCTCTTATCTAGAAAGTTCTGAGTATACAAAGATGAAACCAACCAGTCAAACAAACCTCAACAGTACTTTCCCTTAAGAAGCTTGCATTCTCACATAGTAGGCAGAATTGGAGTTGGACCTTAAAGGGAGAGAGATTTTTCATAAGCACAGATGAGAAAGGTGTCAGTCCAGGTATGTGATCCAGCCCATGTGAGTGCTTCAAGGCAGGAAGGTAGAGGACAGAAGTAGGGCAGGGAGCAGCTTGATTAGATACTCTGTGCACAAGAAGGAATGGTGTGAAATGTGACTGCGAAGTGAGGTGTCAGAATGTCGAAGGCCTTATTTAACGCCAAGTGAAGGAAGAGGTTTTGTTTGATGACATAGGCAACAGTGAACTGTTGTGTAGAGGAAGATTCACAACTGTAGACTTTACCAACCTCAGATCTCAGGCCATCAGTAATAGATTCTGTTCTTAGCTACAACTGTTGATCTGGAAACTTTAGCGTTTCAACCTTATCATAGTAAACAATTTGGAGGTTCGGGGTGGATGGAAAGAATTGTTGGCACGCAACTAGATAGGATACAGATTCTCTCCATAAAAGTTAGGTTCAGAGTGAGTTTACTTAGGGTTTATGTAAATAGCTCACATTATGTAATCCAAAATTCACAAACATTTTTCAACATTGCCTATAGTTTGACTTTATGTTGACTTACTGGATATAATAAACAACATTGTATTTGATAATATATAATATTTGCATTACTTAAATCATCTAAACATAGAAAATGTAAACGAATAAAATTGGGTTCCTCTCCAGCCATTTTTCATATGTAGTGACACGAACGTCTTCAGTAGCTTTAATAGATAATAATACTTTGCATCAAGGTTCCTAAAAGCCTTTTCCACATCATGATGACTTGCAAAGTTAAATTTTTTCTACTTTGCTATCAAAGATAGGAATGTTACTAACTAGAGCAAGCAAATTTAGCCATACCAACTCAGAGGAACAGCTAGCTCCCAGTACCTATCAATGCCAAAATGTTACTTTCTTGCTTTCTCATCTTATATCTGGTCCTCAGCAAAGAGATATTCCTTCCCTAATCTTCTTGTCTTTTCACAGATCATCCCCCATAACCATAAGGTACCCTCTCCTCTTCTCTGCCTCTTATATAGCCTGGGCTAAGCTGATAGGTTGTCCACTCTGAGTTTGGCATTAATATAGTGAGCCCCTGGGAATAGGAATCCACTGGATTGCCTTAAGGAAGGGTAAAGTGGCCCAGTTGGAAAGAGAGCTAGTTAAAGCTCCCATGCCAATCAGAGTGGAATTGACCTATGAGAGGCCCATGCATTTCCAGCCTCAGTGAGCTAGGAGACCTAGTCTTTTAAAAAAAAATAGGCTATTGTATTAGCCACTTCATCACTTCTAATTCTATCTGCTCTTATGTATGTAATCTTTCCTTTTAACTTTTGGCCACTTTAAAACTTTTTTTTCTGCGTTTTTTTTAAAGAGGACTACCCTAACGGCACATGGCTTGGTGATGAGAACAATCCTGAGATGAGGGTTCGATGCGCGATCATCCCTGCTGACATGCTGCACATTAGCACCAATTGTCGAACAGCAGAGAAGATGGCGTTAACATTACTTGATTATCTTTTCCATCGGGAAGTTCAGGCTGTCTCCAACCTCTCTGGGCAGGGAAAACATGGGAAAAAACAGCTTGATCCCCTCACCATCTATGGAATTCGTTGTAAGTATGTTTCATGCTTTGTACTTGTGCAGTACCTGTAGGATTAGTAGATTTGCATCCATTTGTTCTCAGAGATCGGGTTATTCCCCCCTCTTCTGGTGTTAGAATGGAAGAGAGAATTACAGGAGTAACACTTGAGTGGATAGTGTTTTGACATCATAGTTGCAGTTTATTAGGCTAGGTGAACATTTTTAAAAATTAGATGTGGGCTAATGCCATGCTCTCACCATTAACGCTTAGTGTATTAACATGGGCGACTGATGGCCCACAGGCAGTCCAAAGTTCTGTATCTGTGTGGGTGATAGGTATCCCTGGAAATGAATAAGAATAGAATTCTAGCAAGCCTTTTTCTTCCCTGCTTCACCAGAAGTACATTTCCATATCTAGAAATGAAGCAAAGTAGAAAGACAGCTCTAAACAGTCACCTGACCCTACATATGGGAACAGCTCTGTTTTTCTGCATTTAATTCCACATTTCAAGCTTCTGTCAGTCAAGAATGATGTGTAGTAGTAGCCATTATTCACATTCCTATTCAAATTTTGTAGAGATTTCCCTCTGAAACAATGTAATACTTTGGAAAAAATTTAGAACCATGTAAATAACCCCCAAATGTCGTGACATTAGAAAAAATAGTGAGAGTTGCAACTTTAGGAGAAAACAAGGAGAGGAAAGTGGATTGACCTATGGGGTTGTTCTGAAAACCTGAGGTTTTATTTAAATTTTTCATTTATGCATTTTTCCATTGACATATTTTTTGATGTGAGGCTGTTTCTATTGCACTATTCTCTCTCTCTCTCTCTCTCTCTCTCTCTCTCTCTCTCTCTCTCTCTCTCTCTCTGTCTGTCTGTCTCTCTCTGTCTTCTTTCCCTTCCCTCTCCTTTTTTTTTTTTGGAAGGGGGAAGGCAGGGCAATTGGGGTTAAGTGACTTGTCCAAGGTCACACAGGTAGTGAGTGTGTCAAGTGTCTGAGGCTGAATTTGAGCTCAGGTCCTCCTGCCTCCGGGACCGGTGCTCTACTCACTGCCACCTATCTGCCCTCTCTTCTCTTTTTCTCTCTCCTTTTTCACTCTGTGTCTTATTTTTATCTCTTGGGACTTCAGTTTCCTCCAATGAAAAGTGAGCAGTTAGGATTAGATGGTCTTCAAAGGTCTCTTCTAATTTTAAAGAATTATCTCCCAGGGTTGTTGTGAGCGTCCAGAGAGGTAATACTTATAAAGTGCAATATAAATGCTAGCTCTTATTTAACTTCTAAAAATGCCAGTCACCAGGAACAATGTTCCTTGAAAGCCATGCACTCGAATTGATATATGAAGAACTTACCTTCATCAGAAAAACAAATAGGAACCCCTTAATACATCTGAATTACAAATAAGACTTCTTTTTTATTTGGTTGTTGCTCCTCAGGGAGCATCCAATATGATAGTAATAGGAAGAGAAGACATATTCCTTCCTTCTGCAACCCCCCCCCCCCCGTCCCCCACCCTGTCTAATAATCTTGTGATCTCTTAGAGTAAAAATGATTCTCCCTCAGAGGATCTCTCATGTTCTGTCTTGAGTTACAGTTGTATGTGTTCACACTCACGCACGTACACACTCATACATACACGTACTCTCTCACACATTCACTCCCACACCCCTAATTTCTTTCCTTCCCTTGGAGATTTTAAGTTCCTTGAGGACAGACTCCCTGTTGTTTCTTTTTGTATCTTTAGTGCTTCTCATAGTATCTTGTGTAAAATTAACTCTGTGTTAATCAGGCACAGCGTGTTGTCAGGGATTCATGTGTTGATCCATTCAGGTGGTCCTGTTATTCATTTGGTTGCAGCCTCGCTCCATGTTGAGATAATATTTTCAGTTGCTGTGACTAAAAATGTTCCTCATGTGGTGGCTAACATCCTAGCTGAGCTAGTGTTTTGACAACGAACACATACCTGGTCTCTGCTCAAAGATTCACCATCTCCCCGTAGGATTTGACAGAGTTTGGGGTCCTTTAGCAGCACCTTCAGCACCCAGGGTTACCTGTAGGGTTTGGTTAGGTATGAGAATAAGACTTCAGTGGGCTCATCAGGAAAAACCAATTTAACCCATCTCTTTACAGAGCTTGATGGATTCCTGATACAGAATGAGACATATATTTTTGGACGTGGACAGGAATGTGTTTTGCTCGACTATGCGTATCGGTTGCAAGGATTTTGTTTTTATTTTTTTCAGTGGGGAAAGATGTAGAGACAAATGAATGCTTGTTAATTGAAAAAATAAAAAAAAAAGGATGGCCAGTTTCATTAGTTAATGTCAGAATTTTCATTGTTGAATGGCATTTGGTCTACATCAAACACATATTATCCAAGTGTATACTTACACTATTGAACATATTTATACAGGCAGTAAAGAATTATAGGCCTCTTTTTCTCCCAAGAGCTTTGGCTGATTGATTTTCCTGTTTTAGTACTATCACACTGAATGTAACACATGCTGTAAGTTCAACTTTCTCACACCATCATTAGTCCCAGAACGAGAGGCTGGGTCAGCTGAAAGAAAATATGACGCCCAAACTATTGCATTTAGTCACTGTATTTGGACCCACTGGAATATGAAGAAATGCAGACATATAGGTCCACACAGAAGGTCACAAGTTTAAAGGAATTGTCGTTTCATAATATTTTTAAATGCAAGGATGACTAATTATTTTGGTTTGTATGTTTCACTCCTGCCTTCTGCTTTATTCAACTCTTAGACATTCAGTCACAAAGATTTAGTGGATTAGCAAGAGGAGATATAAATAGAAAAAAAATCATAATCCAGTTTTTTGTTGTGAATAAAGTAGGGAGAAAATTTTTGTTGATTCGCAAGTGTGTTTTATTTATTAAATGTAAGAAAATCAGTGGTTGTTGATTTTCTTCTAGTATACACATAGTCCCAAGGTCTAAATCCTAATTTCATATATTTGTCCTCCTAACCCCACTCTCTTTAAAAAAAGCGGGGGCAGACAAGTTGGCCCATATGCCATTAAAGACAGCTTTATTGATTTTTCTTTTCCCTTTTTTTTAACATGGCAATTACTACCCAGCATACACTGTATATCATTCCATCCCTAGGTCCCTCCTATCTAATAAAGAAAAACAGCTTAGCAAAACCAACTGATAAAATGAAGGTATGAAAGCATAAACAGCAAAGGAAGAAAGTGTATTTTATTAAATGTCCTTTAGGTCCAGAATGGTTAATTGCAATTAATTTGTTCTGAATTCTTATTTGTCAGCTCAGTTTCAGTCTTACAGTCTTATAGCTTGAAGATAGACCGTTACATTCGTATACCACAATTTGTTCAACCGTTCTCGTAGCAGTGGCCGCCCACTTATGTCATGTTTAGCCTGCCCATAGCTTGCTTATTTGTTGTCTCCTCCCTTAGATGGTAAGCTTCTTAAGAGCAGGTAGTACGTTTTGCCCTTCTTTCTAATTACCAGCACATACATAACCGGTACTTAATAAACGTTTAGTTACTGACTTACTGCTCCCTGGGGCAGCTAGGTTACCACCTAGTGGATAGAGTGCTGGGCCTGGAGTCAGGAAGACTCCTTTTTGTGAGCTCAAATCTGGCCTCAGATACTTACTTGCTGGGTTATCCTGGGCAAGTCACTTAACCTTGTTTGCCTCAGTTTCCTTGTCTGTAATATGAGCTGGAGAAGGAAACAGCAAACCACTCAGTATCTTTGCCAAGAAAACCCCAGAGTCAGACATGACTAAGAAATGACTGAACAGAATTGTTCTAATTGTCAATATTTTGTTGTAGCACTAAATACGTGAATTAATTCAGGTAGCATCATGGTTTATGGTATATTGATTGGCATGGGCCAGCCAGTCACACATTGCCATAGAACTCAGGTCAGATCTTAGCTGCCTCATCTCTGGTGCTGTAGGAGGGGGAGAACTTTATATTGGTATTGTGGAGCATGGTGGGATGCAGAGTAGAGACTACATAGCAAATGTGGCGGACCCTAGTAACGTCTGTGCACTCTGTCATCACATTTGATCTGCATAGCAGTCCTGGATGACACAAGGGCAAGTAATAATATTCCTTAAAAAGACGCTACCCGCTGATCAGGAAGGGGTAAGCATCTTGCCTCAGGCTATATCTATAACTAGGGCATGGAGCCAGGGACAGAACACAGGTGTGATTTCTGCTCATGCTCCCTCTGCTAGGCGCCGCGCCATCTCTGCACAGTAACTGAAGATGCAGAATGAGAGCTCCCCACAGGCTCTTGTCTCCCAGGCTTCCTTGCAATTCTCTAATGATTCTCAAATGGCAAAGTCCTGTGTTAAATGAAGAATGGTTGCTGCTCGTTCAGTTCCATTCAGCTGAGTGGCCATTTGCCCATTGTGTGGAAGACGCAGGTGTGGGGGCGAAGGACACAACGAAATACAGGATTTACTCTCATCTTCCACTGTAGCCGAGGCCAAGAGCGGGCCTGCTGTTTAACACAAGATCCACCTTGGGGCTCCGAGTTCTGATGCTCTCATTCATTGGTTGTTACTTGCTTTTGTAATTGTTAGGATCGTAACAGCTTTCTTGTGCCCACGATAGAGATGTGCCTTTTGATCTTTCTGCCCTTTTTCACCAGTCTTACTGCCATCTTTCCACACAGATAACTAATTGTCACGTTCTATTATCTTTGACCGTGGAGGCCAGCAGTGTTATATGCTATGTAATGCCTGAAACTCCCACATCTTTTTGCAAGAGCCACAATATACTGACTAATTAAGTTAATTTACATCATTAAATTTGCAAAATGTTACTGATATACCAAGAATAATGTGCTCACGGCCCATCAGTGTTTGGTGTGGATTGGCTAGAACAGTTATAGCATGGTCGAGAAAGGTTCTTGATGGGATGCTGGCGTTGGTCTGGTCACTACACCCAAAGGAGAAACTCTTCAGTGGCCCCAGCTATATCCCTACTGCAGCTAGCTGTACTGATAGTGTGTGCTCATTACTTGGTTTAAAGAGGGGCTAGTGAGAGAGGGTTTATGATTCTATTTGTACTTTTAGAAAACAGCTCAAGAGCTCGTGTTCTTGTGTTCTTGTGCTATTCGGCCAGTCACCTCATTTTATTATGAACAGTACGGTTTTAGTATGCTGGATATTTTTTTTAAGTTCCAAGGAAAGCGATATAAATTTTATTAGCAAACCAAATGGTAAAGTGACATATTTTCTTTTGAAGAAGAGAGGTTGTTGCATGTGACTGTTGTGTTCCTTCGTGTGGGTGGCTTACAAATGAATGTGATTTTGCCATATGAAGGACTGTGGGTAAAGAGTGTGTGTGGGGGGATCTTGGCACTGAGCTCAGTAGACAGCCGCTTCAAGGAAGCAGCCAAAACCCTTTCAGAAATGGCAATGCACATTTTCTTTCTCCAGATAGGGAAGGCACATGAAATTTTCTCAGTAAGCGAATTCTTGACTCAAGCCACATCAATTTACTGTTTAATTTATGTATAACGAAGAATGAAGGAGTACATTATTTTTTAAAAAAATTAGATATCTCCTAATAGTTATACTAAGAACATTTTCAATTCATGCTTAAAAAACAAAACAAAACAAAAAACAAAAAACCAACCCAGCAAATTAACTAGTTTGTATAGTTTAGAAAGGGAGAGTAAAAGAACTCTTAATGGTTGGCCACTCAAACCAGAGAGGTTCAGAACAAGAAGTCAAAATTGGCTTATTTGCACCCAGAACAGCATGAACTCCTATAATTACATTGTGGCTCCCTGTAGCACATAAAATAAACCCCATGTTTGCCAAGTTTGTATGTTTACTAGTTTTTACAGTATTTATCTGTTTTCCAGACAGGTTCAAACTTTAAGGAGAAGAACAGACTTTTGGTGAATTCATAGGGTTGGATATTCTTGAAATTCTTTTGTACTAGGAAAGATACACTGCCTCAAATGAGAGCGCGCCATGTCTGCTTAGGCACATGTGTAACCAAAAAGTTCCCATGGAGACTTTGAAAAAATACTGTATTCACAATTACAGTACCCCACTACCTTTAACGTATTTAATGGTGAGTAATCAATCTTTATTTGGTTGTAGGCTAGCATTTAAGCCATGCGGAAAACAACGTAGATCAAATAACAAAATAGGAATAGCTTTACATTTATATAGTATTGGGAAGGCTTTCCTTGTACTTTATTCATCATAGGTTTTGAGGTAGGTAGTATACATGATATTACCCACATTTCACAAATGAATCAAATAAAGCTCACCTTGTGACTTGCCCGTAGATCAGATCCAGTATTGTGATAGCAGAGATTTGAACCCAAGTCTCCTGCCTCCAAGTAGAGAAGGAGAAGAAAGTTGAACGGAAAAGGCATTGAATCTCCATTCAGAAGACCTGAGTTCAAAGTCTGGCTCTGCCACTGAGCTGTGTGTTCTGGGGGCAAGTCCTTCACTGCCCTATGCCTAATTCTCTCTCCTTTAAAGTGTGAGATCCTTCTAAGTTCCCTTCTGGCTTTAAATCTCACGATAAGTACAACTTTTGTTATTTCATTTTGGGTAAAAGTAACAGAAGAGCATATGAAGAGTTAGTCAAAGAGGCGAAGTAATTATGAGGTGATTTTCATATAATCTTAATGATGTAAATCATTATCTGCTCTTTTGAATGTCACAGGCAAATGGCATCTATGTATTGATGGCTATCATAGTCTTCTTTCAAAAACATGTCTTTTTGTTGGCATTCCTGAGTGCCCCCATCGTATCTGATACTGATTCAGCTCCTTTGACGTGAGCAGATCACTGCTGGTCGCTGTTACATGGCCGAGCCTGTTCTTGTACCCCTTGGTGTTTGAGTTATCTCAAGTTGCTGTCAAATTGAGTATGTATGAAATAACTATGGAAAGAATAAAATCGTCCATGTAGCTTTATTAAGGAGCAGCCCCACCCCCCAACCCTAAAACCTGTCAGCACCCAAAGGCTCAATGACGCCTCTTTTACCTTGTAAACTCTGCGTCTACCTGCAAAATGAGAACATTAACCTTTCACTTACCACTTAAGCTCTACTGCTGAGCTTGCTGTGATCCTCGAACATCTCACGAAATTGCCTCATACGAGATTTCTTTATCTTTCTCTTTTCTGGTGAGATAAAGTGGGTGGCCACAACATGAAGATGGTTATTTTCTTGCCCTTTCCCAGCCCACCGTCTCTCATTCTAGCCCCAGGAAGTTCTATGAAATCTTTTTCAAGGCTTAGACAATCTTCATATTTTCAGTATTTTGACAACTTGCCATTGTCAAATTGAATATTGCTGTTTCCTATGCCTGTAGAATACTTTCCTCTAACTTTTGATTACAGTACTTTGGAAATTCCACCATATCACCACTTTTAGGTAGAGATTTCTGCTATTTGTTAGAATAATTGCCATAGTTACACATTCATTCAGTTTATAAATTTTAATTTTTTATTGACTTTTATTAACCATTTGTCTTTTTTTCCTCTTTATCTCCCGACCCCAAGAAAAAACAAAAACTTTGTAACAAATAGGTGTGGTCAGACCAAACAAATGTGTGTCTCGTTCTTCACGTGAGTGGTCATTCACTTGTCTGTCAGGAGGTGGTGGAATTCTTCATTATTGGTCCTCTGGGATAATGGTTGATCATTGTTCTTTTCATAATGTTGATATCATAGCATAAATTTTTCTCCTGATTCTGTTCACTTTTTATCATTTCATCCAATTCTTCCCAAGTTTCTCTGAAAATATTTATTTCTTCACTTTTTATAACACAGTAGTGTTGCATTACATTTGTATGGCATAATTTGTTAAGCCTCTCCTCAACTGATGAATACCCTCTTATTTTTAACTTCTTTCCCACTATAAAAATAGCTGCTACAGTTTTTTCTTGTACATAGAAGACTTTTTCCTCTTTCTTGACCCATTTTGGGGGTCTAATCCTAATACTGATAATACAGAGCCAATGGTATGTACAGTCTCGTATTTTTTGGGGCATAGTTCTCAGTTGCCTTTCAGAATGGGTGTACCAATTCAGACCTCCACCTATAATACGTTGATGTGCCTGCTTTTTGCAGCTTCTCCATCATTTATTATTCTCCTTTTGTGTCATCTTTGCCAATCTGATGATGTAAGGAAGAACTTCAGAGTTACTATAATTTGAATTTCTTTTATTATTAGTGATTTAGAGCATTTTTTTCTTGTGGCTATAGATAGCCTGGAATTCTTCCCTTGAACACTGCCTATTCATATTCTTTGACCACTTATTAATTGATAAATGACTATTATTCTTATAAGATTTAATTAGTTCCTTTTTTGTCTTAGAAATGATACCTTTATCGGAGAAACTTGATTCAAAGATCCTTTCTCCCCCACTCTGCTCGCTGGACAACAATTTTTCTTCTTAATTTAGCTGCATTGGATTTGTTGGTACAAATACTTTTAAGTTTTGTATAATCACATTGTTCATTTTGCCTTCTGTTTGGTCACGAACTCTTAGATCTGAAAAGAGAATTTTTTTGTTCCTCTAATTTATTTATGAGATAATCTTTTATCCATTTAGAGCTTATCTTGGAATATGGTGAGAAGTATTGATAAAAACCTCAATCTTTCTAGACAATTAACCAGTTTTTCTAGAAGTTTTTGTCAAGTAGTGAGTCTTTACCCTGGTAGCTAGGATCTCTTCAATTGTTTTAATAGCTTAAAACCTGTGGAAATGAAGTCAAATTTATTCAGATAGTGTATGGCATACATAACTAGATCATGCCTATCGCTTTATGAAGATGTTTTTGGTTCAGGAAAGATTTTTCCCTCTGCTCTTCCTTTTCTGGAAAAAAATATTCAACATAATGTGCATTTAGTTGGAAGTATTTTGGAACATACAGTAGGCAGAATTGGTATCACTTTTTCCAAATGAAGAAATATTTGTTTGAAAAAATAGAGCGTGTACACATACAAAAGAAATCATTTGGTATGTTGCACAAACCATACCACAAAAGACAGAGTTTTTCTTGTGAGATAATCAGCTTTTATATGGTTACTTGTGGAGGCAGTACAATTTGGGCAACTAACCAGGGTGGTTAAGGTTAGTCCATGTCTTAAATTAACCTATAATTGGTTCGTTTAGCAATCTTTTAAATTTTCACAGGGAAACATGATCTGAAAACTTCACCAGGCTGGCTCCTTTGCTATAATTGAAAATATAGACTTTACTCTTCTTACTTTTTTATAATGGCACATGTAAACCTACATTTTAAAAATCAAATCAAAGTATTTATTCTGTATTTTATTAAAAATGTAATGAAAATGTGTAACAAAATAAGTCACTAGATTTTTTTTTTTTTTTACAGTATACCATGGAGAAGGTAGATTCATTTCAAAGTAAAAGGCCATTTCAGTGAACTGGCAATTTTGAGAATTGATTTAATTTTCAAAACAGTAAAAAAGATAAGTTTCTTTTAACTGTTTGTTGTTCAACTATTTCTACTATAGTCTTAATTTTATCTGCAATGATAGATAGCAACAATAGTGTATTTCAGTGGTGTCAAATACAAATTGAAACAGATCCCTGTTGGCCACATGTTGACTTAGAAAACCACAAATTAACATTATTATTGTTGTATTTGTATTTTTATTTATTTTGTTAAACATTTCCCAATTATACTCTGGTTTGGCCCCACTCCTGAGTTTTGCCTTGTAGCCAGGCCCACATCTGACCCCTCTCTCCTCTGTAATGCAAAAGCAGATATCAACAGTATTTTCTTCTGGCGTTAGTATTTGTCATTGGTTATCCGGGGTTCTTGGAGCAGATTTCTGACTCCGATCTGATGTTTGACTTAAGCTTGGGAACCTCATCCCTCCATGAGCTCCTGAATTTCTTCTTTATTCCTTGCTGCCATGATCCCCTACCCTTGGGAATTGTTTCTTTGTATCTTTCTGATTTATCAAGCAGATTTCATTGCTGAATTTGTAGATGGGATGCTGGTCAGGAGCTCCCGGAGATCGAGGTTGCTTATGTGGGCAGACCAATTAATCTTTCTATGCTTAGTTTGCCTACTGGTGTTTACATACTTCCATGGTTTCCTGGTGTCACTGACCAGAGGGCCACCTCTGCCAGTACAGTAGGTTACAACCTATCGAGGCCTTCTTGCTCTGTGCCCTTCCTGGTTATTTCTTTGCATTGATTCCTTATAGAGGATCTGCCCAGGGTGCTGTCCTCTCGGTCTCAGTGTGTTTTGTGGACCCTGCGCTCAGGCTTTTCATTTGTTGTCTTTCCCTCTTGGTGCATGAATGTGGCTCCATTGTCATTCATATATGAAATCTCCTATGCCATTATTGTGCCCATGTCGTGTTGTTAAGGAGATGACAAAGCATTCCAGGATCTTTGCCCAGAAAACCCCAAATGGAGTCATGGAGAATCAGACACGAGTGAAACAACTGAACAACATGTTGTAATCACTGCAGCCTGCTCACAACCAACTTTTTTGTCTGTGGCTCTTTGAATCGAGCGCAGATACTAGTGTGACATGTACACACATAAAAGAAGTTATTTGGTGTATTGAAGAAGCCATACCACAGAAGGCAAGAATTGGTCTTTTGAAATATAAACCTTTGTACTGTTACTTGTGGGGGCAGCACAGCTTAGGCAGCTAACCAGTTGGCAACCATGACGCGCCATAACTTACAAACATAGAGTCTCACCAGGAAAATATTGGTTTTGGGAAATTGGACTCTAGCGTCAGGGACCAGCACATGGTCATTGAAAGCTCCGTGTAGAACTTTTAAACATAATCTTAACACACTATCTTTTTTTCTATTAAACTAGACCTACGTCATCTGTAGAGTGGAGAAAACCGTTGCTGGCCATATGAATTTCACGAGAGGCAGCATGGTGTAGTGGACAGAGGGCTGGCCTCCGGGTCAGGAAGACTGGCACTCCAGTCTGCCCTCTCACTCATTGTGGCTTTGTGACTCTGAAATGTCATTTGATTTTCCAGCGCTCTGCACGGCTCTCGAAGAAACCGCAATACAAAAAGGTGCTGATCTTCATTGGTAGCAGGAGTTTCCTATACCAGTGAAATCTTAGGTTCAGGCCTGTATTGTGACTATAAATGATAAAACATCTTGAAAATGTTTTTGGGATCTTAAGAGAAAGGATGCACTATACATGTATTAATATTGGACTACTACCTTCAACAAACACTTCTAAAATTGATTCTCATCAGCGGTCAGTTTAAGTTGCCTCATCTGGATAATAGGTTTCACTAAGAAAGATTAGAAACAAATTTTGTTTTCCTCTGATACCTCAGTTAAATGACATAATGCTCTTTAGTAAGTTTAAATGACTTGCTATACGATTGGCATTTCAGATCTCGATAGTGAGAGATACGTTTGGAAAGAAACGTCATTTCCTGCAACCCTCAGCTTTTCTTTTCCTAGAGTTTGTGATCAGATGGATGTGTTTTCTAAAGCCTCATGCCAGTCCTTGTGTGGGGCAGCACTTCTCTTACCATTTCTATATTTAAAATGTTTTCCCTAAGAGCAGTGAGTATGTCACACATTCCTTTAAGTAGGAAACACAAGGCGTCCTAGGGAGCGGGAAAGGGAAACAGCCACGTGAGAACAGGATTTTTAAAGAGCATTTTTACATATCATTTGGTGGTAGTTTTTTGGACAGATTTTTTTAGAAAGATACTTTTCTCTTCCCATGGCATTTCCTCAAGGAACTAGCAGGTTTCTTTATGCTGGCTGTCCCCTTTGCCTGGAATTCTCCTCATCCCTACCTCTGTCTCTTGGAATCCTTATTTTCATTTAAGACTCAGCTTAAGCACCACCTTCTTCATGAGAGTTTTCCTGCCTCCCCCCACCCCTAGCTGCTAGTTATACTCTCTCTGAAAACCCCCCTTGTATTCATATATGTATGCATATAGGTGTATGTATCCATGTGGGCTTCTCCATTAGAATGTCAGATCTTTGAGGAGAGGGACTTTACTCTTATCCTCAGTCCTTAGCACTTAGAGCTTAATGAATATATGCTGACTGATTAATTGATCGGTGACCAGAAAAATAGTAAGATGGAAAGAGTGCTAGGTTTGGGGTGAGAGGTCATGGGTTAAAAATCTAGCTCTACTGTCACCTTGGCAAATCATAAGTCCTATCTGCACCTCATTTTCCTTATCTATAAAAATGAAGGGGTTGGACTAGATGATCTTTGAAGTTTTATCCAACTGTAAACCTGTGAGATAATAATTGAAAGACAAAAGAAGTCTTGGCTCTTATGCCTAAACCAGAGATTTTTTTTTTTTGGCGACTGGACTTTTATGCCTACAATCTCCTGTTATATGTCAAGTCAATAAGCATTTATTAAGTGCTTATCATGTGCCAGGAACTGTGGAATATAAATACAAGCAGAAAGTCCTCTGCACCCAAGGAGCATACATTGTAAAGGGGGAAGACAGCGTAAGAAAGGGAGGTGAAAAGGGAGTAGAGAGGTTGTGGATGAAGGCTCTCTGTGGGGCAGGGGCATTGTAGGGAAATTCAGAGAGTGAGAGAGTCAGGAATGGGAACCAGGGGTGGAATGAAGACGTGATTGGTCTGGGCCACCTTCTAAAAGTGGAGGTTTTGGGTGAAACCAGCCAATTAGAGGTCAGAGGCCACAGGAGCAGAATGTAATTCTAGTGTAAGAAGTAGTCCAGGGGTGGAGTGAGCTTCCAGGGAGAAGAAGAGGAATATATAAAACATCCTGTGGAGCTGAGTCTGGAGTGTAGCCTGGAGAAGGATGAAGGCTTGCATGGCCTGGGCCTCTGTATTACAGTACCCAAGTGGGTATGTGCTCATTCTTCTATTTTTAATCCTTCATCAAAGGAATCTACATCGGAATGGTTCCTGGACTACAATCAGTGCTAATTATAGAATCATGTGCTTACAGAATTATTAAGTTATGACTTTTATAGGTGCAATAAAATATGGTGATTAGTTCATTCTGCTCATTCCTATTTAAGTCTAGCTAAAATTGAGTTCAATGTCTTGGGTCAGTCAAAGAAGTAAAACACATAAGATACTACCCTCTAGAAGTCTAGTTTTACATGGAATCATAAGATATGCAGATATGGAAAGTTTAATACAATATAAAGCAATATGATTCAGTTCTAAATGAGTGGTTCGCAGGATTTAGCCATAAGTCCTAGTCCAACCCCTTCATTTTTATAGATAAGGAAAATGAGGTGCAGATAGGACATATGATTTGCCAAAGGTGACAGTAGAGCTAGATTTTTAACCCATGACCTCTCACCCCAAACCTAGCACTCTTTCCATCTTACTATTTTTCTGGTCACCAAGGGGTTCAGAGGAGGAAGATGTCAGGGAGAAGGAAAGAGGGCTGGAGCTGGCTTTTGAAGGATGAGGAGGATTTGAATAGGCACAGAGGAAAATGGGTATAGGGAAAAGTATTCCCAGGAAAGATCCTACAGAATGAACGATGCTGTGGAGGTGGAAAATAAGAAGCATATGACTCGGGGAGTGGCATGGACATTCTTTCATTAAAATAAATAGTCTCTCTAGATTTTTGGGATACTACTCTTCGCCTGACTTTTCTGCTAATTATCTGGCTGCTCCTTCTCTGTTTCCTTTGCTAGATCCTCCTCCAGATCATGCTCTCTTTCCATAGGTATCGGACAAGGTCCCCTTCTCTTCTACCTCTATTTTAGTTTACTTGGGCATCTCATCAGCTCCCATGGATTCAGTTATAGTCTCTATTCTGACAATCCTCAAATCTGTCTTTCCTGCCCCAATCTCTCTATTGACCTCCAGTCTCACATCTTCGGCTGCCCTTTAGACATCTTAAACTGGATGTCCAGCAGACATCTTAAACTCAGCATGCTCAAAAAGGAAACTCGTTACCTTTCCCTCTAAACCCTCTGTGCCCCCCACCTATTCCTGTAGAGGCTGTCATCGTCTCTACGGTCCTTCAGGCCCACAACCTCGCTGTCATCCTGGACTTCTCGGTCTCTCTCACTCCTCATATCCGAGCTGTTTCCAGGGCCTGTCAGTCTCACCTTTGCATCATTTCTTGTTTATGCCCCCTTCTCTCCTCTGACCACTCCCCTGGTGCAGGCCTTATCACCTCACACATAGACTTGTACAGTAGCCTACTGGAAGGTCCACCTGCCTCAAGTCTCTCTCACTCCACTGCATTCTACATTCAGCCATTGAAATGATTTTCCTAAAATTCAGGTCCAACTACATCACTCCCCTTA
>CM053625.1:345350522-345386750 GCA_028646595.1 Phalanger gymnotis | reverse complement strand
CGCCCCCCCCCCCCCCCCCAAAGTGTTTTGATAGGGAATATTTCTTGTTATGGTCTTACAAAAACAAATCTTTTGTATTTTCATCTGTGGTATATTCAAGGCAAGCTATAAAGACAGATTGAATTTGGATAATAGCAGCTAGGGGATATAGAGTCCTAGATATGGAACCAAAAAGGCTTAAATTCAAATCCTTCCTTATACATTTATTAGCTGATTGTTCCTAGGCAAGTCACTGGGCAAGTCAGCCTCAGTTTCCTTATCTGCAAAGTGGGGATCATGGTAGGCCCTACCTTGTAAAGTTGAGGCTCAGATGTGGTATATGGGAGGTGTTTTGCAAAATTTAAAGCCTCATGTAAAGGTTATGATTATTGATGGGAGCAGTTTGGAGTGGGTGGTACGTTTCTCTGAGTTTGAATCTGAAACGTAGAAGAACAACCAAGGAGAATGGAGAAAGTGTGACAAGGGTGAGCCCTGAGGAAGATGGCAGCCAAATGGATGTCACTGGGTGTCCACTCAAGCATATTTCTATTTAGTGGTGTGCATCCACACCCCAGACTCCAAGTGTGAAAGTACATTTTAAAAATCAGGAGTGATCATGGTGTGTGTAACAATCAGAAAACCTCAGAGAGTGGAACAGTTATTGACTCTAAATTGCTCTGGTTTTTGGCTGACCTCCCAGGTATAAATGCTCATCAGATAAAACACTGTGTTGCCAAGGAATGCCCTGGATAGAGGCACGCTCTCTATTAGAAATGATTTTATTTCGTAATTAAAAAGGAGAGGGAACAGCTTTCTGGAAAATTTGACTTGAGGGCCCTGAATTTGAGTTTGGGTCAGTTACTGAAGCCTCTGGGTTTGAGTGTTGTTTGAGTCAGGTTTACTGTGTCGACACAGTCTTCAAAGTTCTCCATGTCAGTCTTGAGTCTTCCATAATCCTGAGACTGAAGCTTTGAATGGGGGTGAGGATGGAGAGTGGGTGCCCTGCAGGTTCAACTGAGTCAAAGACACTCAGAAGCTACATTGATCAGCTCCTACAGCCCACAGCCAAAATGAGCCTGTTGGCCACGAGTGTCTCTGAAGCTCTTGGTTGTGTCCATCCTAAGTTCAGTGAGTTGAATTCTGAACCCATCAGGTTTGGTGAGTACCAGGGCAGCTTAGGACGTGCAGTAAGTGGAACGGCTGCTCTCTCCGCATTTTTCTTCCTGTTGTTCAGCTCCTGAGGCATATGGTTGGCAGGTTTTGTTTGTAGAATGCCTGGAGATTCATATAGTGAGTGGTGAGCCCTTCCTTGGGGCTCCTCCATCTGGTGAGCCTGTTCTCAGCGAAATGAGAGTTCTGGTTAGATGTGATCATTAGCTAAGACAATGTGCTCACAAGCTTTAGGGCAGGCTTTTAAAAGTTAATTATAGTCTAGTCATAAATTCATCTTTCATCTAGGGGATTTCAAAATACCTTAACATCTAATCTTAGAGTCATGTTTTTTAAAAGTCATAGGCAAGGTGAAGGTAAATTCGATTTATATTAGGTCAGGTTAGGAATAGCTCACTGACAGCTAGCAGGGACCTGAGAGGCCATCCAGCCCCCTCTCCTCATTTTGAAAGAGGCCCATAGGGGTGGAATCACTTGTGTAAGGTCGCACAATCATTAAGTATCGATGGTGGGAAGTGAAGCCAGGTCCTCTGACTCTACGCATGGTTCCATCTAGCTAGGTATCCTGTCTTCTGAATGCTGTATAACTAAATTGTGAGCTGCTTGAAGGTAGGAACATGTGCATTCATCTTGTGCCCCTCACCATGCCTCACAATAGACATTCAAGAGACATTAATTGGTTGGTTGAATTCTCCCTGAGACAGAATACCTTTTCTTCAGTTCTTCTAACGAACTCAGCCCTTCTCTGGTGCATATAATTTTAATTCAGAATGGCGGTCCAAAAAACATGGCTAATATGAAGATGGACACCCTCTGAAGTTTCTGGCTCTGTCCTGCCTCTCCCTGTGACTGACCTTTACGCTCCTATCGGATGTTGCTTCTTATTGATTCTCTTATCTTTGAATTCAGGAGCCCCATGTCCCTCCCTCTTCTTGCTCCATTCTCCCCTTCTTGCTTTGAGTGTGGAAGAAGTCATAATCCATCAACAAACAATAATCATGTGCCTTTCATGTGCCGGGTTCTGTGGTAGGCGCTAGGCACAAATACAAATAATGAAACAACCCCTACTTCTCAAGGAACATAGGTTCATTCTGAAGTGGGAAAAAGCAAGTACAGATGACATATATCTGCCCTCTAAATATAAATGAATTGAAGGCAGTTAGGGAGGGAGCTCACTAACAGTTGGAGTCAAAGAATGGCTTCTTGTAGAAAGTGCTGCTTGAACAGGAAGGGACTCTGGGAGACAAGGGTTAGGAGGGAGTCTGTTCCAGGCCTGGGGGATAGATGGTGGAGGTGGGGAGGCATGGAGACTAGAGATGGAAAGCTGCATCAAGGACAGAGAGGAGGCCAGTTTGCATGCCCCGTAAGTGTGGGTACAGGATGAAGCAGTAAGGGTAGCGAAATGTGGAAGAGAGGTTTGTTTGGGGGGAAAGATGATGGATTTTGTTTTGGTCTTGGTAAGGTTGAGATGTCTCCAGGTGGAACATGCAGATGGAAATGTGTTAAGTAGATTGTTGGTGATGGAAAACTGAAGGTGAAGAGATAGAATAGGGCTGGGCATATAGATCTGTGAATTATTGGTATAAAAGTGATCCTCAAACCTTTGGGAGGAGCTCAGAAGGTCACCAGGGGTTGCAGTAATTAAGGGTATGTCATTGTAACTTACTGTGAGCATCAGATTTTATCTGTTCTTTGTAGTACACCACAGGACGACCCAGCCCTAATGGGACGGAATCCTCCCTGAAACAATGATTTCATAGGATCAGAAGCTGAATGATTATCTAATCTAGTTGCTTCTTTTACAAATGAGGCAGCTATGGGCACCAGATAGGTTAAAATTACTCTCCTAATGTCCCAAAGGCAGTATTAAGATTTCAACCCATGCCGCATACTGGGTGCCTATGCCAATATGGGAATAAACCAGTCAGGGTTCTTAACCTGGGGTAACTGTATTTTAATATAATTAATTTTCTTTGCAATCTAAATTTACTTTGTGCATTTCAAAACATTCTGAGAAGGGATTAATAGGTATCACCAGACTGCCAGTGGGGTCCATCACACAAAAAAAGGTTAAGAACTCCTGAGCTAAATTAAGAAAACAACAGTCTTTCTGTCTTTTCGTGATATATGCCAGTAGGCAAATCTATGTTTCAGTATAGTTTTAAAATTAAATAGTAATCATGAATAAAAAATATTGATCTAGAGATGTTCACAGAAAATGTTTTGGCTCTTAATGAAATGTACCTTCATAGGGCATTTGAATGTTACCTATTGAAATCTGACTTTGGATATGAGCTGGAAGAAAAAGCAGCAGGTTTAGCTGAGATATGAAACTTTGAGTTGCATGTTAACAGTATCACTGTCTTAGGCAATGCCAAGAAATATGGTTTTACGATGGAAAAACAATTCTCAAGCTGCATATTATTTTCAAAATTTTAAATAAAACAACATTAACTAGTTTCTTTAATTATAAACATGAGTTGTTTTTATTGATTGCATTTTCATTTGAAGAATTTTAGGCTCTTAATGAGCCAATATTTTTATATAAATTGTGCAATGTTTTTATCTTATCTGTGCATCCTTTATATTAAAACATTTACTCAAAATGAAGTGCTTCCCTGTGGGCAGATGTGACAAGGTCTGGGTTAGAAAGGTGAACAGGAGTGGGGTGTCTTAACAGTTCCATGAAATTGAGGCGATATCCAAACTTTCAAAATGTGCTAATTCCAGTGCTGTAGTCTCATAACACTTCTGACTATTGAGTTTCCTGGCAGTATACTTTCAAGTTAGAGCAGTATTCTTGATCGCTTTTTCCTGAAATCTCTTCCTTGTAGGAGGGTTAAATGACTTTCATAAATCAGGCCAGGCAGATTCCTGTGGTACTTGATCATCATGTACCTTTCCTTCTGTTCTATTTTATTGTCAGTAAACATGCATTTATTAAGAGCTTACCATGTGCCAGGCGCTATGCTAAGTGCTAGGGTTATGTAAAGAAAGAACCAAACACAATCCCTACCGTGCCATCAAAGTGCTCATTCTCATAAGGGAGATAACATGCAAATAACTACACACCTATAAGAAACATGTAGTGTAAGTGGAAATTAATTTCTGAGGAAAGACTTGGTGGGAGATGGGGGTGAAGTGGGGATGGAGAGGATGTAGGAAGCTTCCTCCAGAAAGTGGGATTTGAGCTGAGTTTTTAAAAAAGTTAATGTATTTTTATTTTGAATGAACAAACACCAAATAAAACTGGCATTTCTATATAGCGCAACAGAAAAAAGAGTTTTATGTAAAACTGCAAATCGCTATCATGCGCAGCTTGCCTCTTCTTTCCAAATGTGTAATAAATTCACCCTGTAGCTTTCAAAGCTGTCCTGCTTGTCTGTAATTCTTTCTGTACTTCTGTTCTCTTTGACTTGAGCTGTGTTTTGCTGGAAGTCAGAGATGAGAAGGGAGAACATTCCAGGTGTGGGGGATAGCCAACTAAAATGCTTGGAATCTGGAGAGAACATAACCTCTAATAGGAATGGCAAGTAAGCTAGTGTAGCTGGATTGTAGAGGGGAAACAAGTGTAAGAAGAGGGGAGAGGCTGGCAGGGATCACGTGGGGAAGGGCTTTGAAAGCCCAGGAGATAAATTCGTCCTTTATCCTTTCGATATTGCAGAGCCCCTCAGTTTATTGAATGTATGAGATCTGTGTGATGTGGTCCAATCCAACCTGGGCTTTGGGAAAATCACTTTGGTAGCTAACTGGAGGATGGATTAGAAAGAGGAAAGGCTTGAAGCAGGCACACTCCTTAGAAGGATATTCTAATAGCCTGTGAAGGAGGCGATGAGAGCCCCTAGCAGGTGATGCCTGTCTGAGTAGAAAGAAGGGGACTCGTGTGAGAGACAGTGTGAAGGTAAAAAGGACGAGATTTAACCACCAACCGGACATGTGGGGTGGCGTGACTGAGGAGCTGAGAGTGACACTGAGGTTGGGTGATGGGGCGGATGGTGGTGCCATTGAAAATAATAAGGAAGTCGGGAAGAAGAGAGAGTTTTGGGGGGAAGATGATCATGTTTTGACTATGTCGAGTTTGAGCTGCCTACAGGATTTCATTTCAAGAGTAGTTTAAGAAATGGAAATGTAAGAACACAGCATTTCCGTTTGAAAAAAAAAAGGAACATATCAAGGCCAAATTATAGGTTATTAGGGGGGAATTTTTGATTCCTACTTTGGTGTTTAATTTGTTGGGAGATCTGCAGTTTTCTAAAATATAAATATCCCATTCTAGGTGATTTAACGAGCCCATTAAGATATATTCTTGGCCCAAATAGATGAAATTCCTTTAAAAATAGCAACAGCTATTCATCACAACCAATAAAGAAGAAATAGAGGTAATTATTAGGAGTTGTTTTGCCCACCTCTATGCCAATAAAACTGACAGTCTATCTGAAATTTATTGTTGTTGACTCGTTTCAGTCTTTTCCAACTCTTTGTGACCCCATTTGGGCTTTTCTTGCCAAAGATACTGGTTTGTCATTTCCTTCTCCAGCTCATTTTACAGATGAGGAAACTGAGTCAAACAGGGTTAAATGACTTGCCCAGGGTTACATAGCTATATAAATGTCTGAGGCCAGATTTCAACTCACAAAGATGAGTCTTTCTGACCCTAGGCCTGGCACTATATCTACTGTGCCACCTAGATGCTCTTGGATGAATATTTACCAAAATATAAATTGCCCACATTGATAGAAGAGGGAATAGAATACTTAACTAGCTCCCTAAGGGGAAAACCAAAACAACTAAAATCTCAAGACCAGATGGATTTATATTGGAATTCTATGAAGCATTTAAAGAACAATGAGTTCCAATAATATATAAAATGTTTGGGAAAAAAATAGGTGAAGGAGCCCTACCAAATTCATTCTTTAACTTAAATATGCTCTTGATATCTAAGCCAAGGAGAGTCAAAACGGAGAAAGAAAACTATAGACCAATTTCCCTAAAGAATATTGATGCAAAAATTTAAAATACTAGCAAGGAGATTACAACACTATATCACAAAGATATATGACCAGGCTGGATTTCTATCAGGAATTCAGGGCTGGTTCAATATTAGGAAAACTAGAAGCATAATTGACCATATCAGTAGCAAAAACAATAAAAATCGTACAATTATTTCAATAGTTGGAGCAAAAGCTTTTAACAAAATGTAACACCCATCCCTGTTAAAAGTGCTAGAAAGCACAGGAAAAAATGGAAATTTCCCTAACATAAATATTATCTATCTAGAACAAAGAGAGAAAGCATTGGTAAAGCAAGGATGTCCATTATCCCCAGTGCTATTTAATATTGAACTAGAAATGCTAGACATAAGACAAGAAAAAAAATGAAGGAATAAACATAAGCAACAGAAAACAGAACTTTTTTTTGCAGATGACATGGCGGAACAAGTTATGGTATATCAGTGCTTTGGAATATTATTGTAATTAAGAAATAATAAAGGAAATGGGTTTCAGAAAAACCTAGGAAGACTTAAATGAACTGATGCACAGTCAAGTTCGTCCAAGTTTTCGCAGGTTTAATAATAGCTAGCTAATATTAGCTAGCATTTATATAGTGCCTACTATGTGCCAGCCACTATGTTCAGTGCTTTATAATTGTTATCTCATTTGATTCTCACAGCAACCCTGAGAAGTAGATGCTGTTATTATTCCATTTTACAGATGAGGAAACTGAGGCAGAGGTTAATTGACTTTCCGAGGATCAAACAGCTATTAATTGTCTGAGGCTGGATTTGAATTTAGATCTTCTTGACTCAGGCCCAGTCCTCTTTTCACTGCACCACTTAGTTACCTAAGGATATTTTTTTTCTCAGAAGCCATACCCTTCATTATTTCTATAGTACAGTATTAATCCATCACATACTTGTTCAGCAATTCCTCATTGGATGGATACTGCCTCAGTTTCCAATTCTTTGCCACTGCATAAAGACCTATATTTTTGTATATCTTTAATTAAAATTTGTTTTGCTTAGGAGTAATCCCATATCTTAATCTACCATCCCTTTCTCCCTTCTTACCTTCTTCTCCTTCCTATTTCCCTGTTGAGTGAAATGTATTTCTGTCCCTAGCTGTGAATATATGAGTGTGTCTTCTTACCTCCTTTGAGCATTTCAGATGAGAGTGAGGTGCAGGTGTCACCCCCTCCTTCTCCAGACTTCTACTTGAACATTCTGATTATATGAGATAAAGTTCCATAATTTTCCTCTCCCCCCAATATATTCCTCTTTTTCTCTCTCTGTTCTTCTTTTAAGATCATCAGAATGTAACAGCCACACTCCTAGGCCTTTTGTCTAATTAGATTTCCTCTGTGACTCTAGATGCTTATAGGGCTCATAGAGTTCTCTTGTCTTCTGGTAGTTTATCATTGTTCATTCATAGTGACCTTTTTATGTTTCTCTTGGCTCTTGTGTTTGTATTTAAGAGTTTGTATGTAGCTCTGGGCTTTTCATCAGGAATTCTTTGAAGTACCTTATTTCCTGTTGACTTCCTCAAGCCCATGAAAAAAGGGAACAACTTGGTTTTGCTTGGGTCTTAATCTTCCTAGTTTTAATCTTGGTGTCAGAGGCTGTGGCTGATATGGGTGGGGCCATTCATTTGTCTGAGGTCTCAAGCTTCTGGCATGGTGCCTGAGACATTTGTTTCTATTGATGGAATCCTAATGGAGCTGCCCCTAGCCCTAGTATTCTAACTTCCTTGTGAGCCCTGGTGAATGGCAGGCCCACTGCCCCTACCAAGCTACTCCTCCTCAAAATCCTAACTTCTTCATGTATGCCTCATTGCTCACTAGAACAACAGGTGTGTCCATGAACTCATATTTGTCACAGAACAGCAGGCATGTCCATGTGATGAGATCCTAGCCATTGCCTCTAGCTAATCACTGCTCCTCTATTGTTTTGGGGTCCACATCCTGCTTGGGCATCCTAGTGGTGCTGCTTTCTGATTGGCTGAGTATTGTGGTCCTGTCTAAGGTTAGATGAATGTGGTTGTGGTTGGGTGTATGGACATACCTGCTGTTTCTGTGGGAAATATGAGGAATGGGTCTGGGTGCAGTGGCTGAGATCCCATCACATGGACATACCTGCTGTTTCTGTGGGAAATATGAGGAATGGGTCTGGGGGCAGTGGCTGGGGTCCCATTACCTGGACATGCCTGCTGTTTCTGTGGAAAATGTGAGTTCATGGACACACCTATTCTAGTGAGCAATGAGGCATTTATGAAGAAGTTAGGACATTGAGTGAGTGTATATGTGTGTGTGCAAGTGGCTAGGTAAGGGTGGTGGGCCTGCTGTTCAGTGGGGCCTATAAGGAAGTTAGAATATTGGGATTGGGGGCAGCTCCATTAGGATTCCATCACTATTATATTTTTAATACTTCAACTAGACTTTAACCTGTTAATTAACCAAAACTGATGGCTTAATAGATGCAAAAAAGAGTACACTGGTAAGGTTACACAGATATATAGGAAGTGGTCCCCATACTTAAGAAATTTGTAGTCTGATTGGGGGGATGATATGAACTTATTAAAATTAAATTACAGTATAAGAAATAACTATTTTATTTAGGATCATAGATTTTAAAAGCTGGATGGGATGCTTACTTAGCAGGATCAGTTTTCCATCTTCCTTCACTCCTTTTTAACTGCTTCTTCCCTATAGACATGCTAGAATCATTGACGCTTGGAGTTGTTACAAGGCATCAGTGAAGTCATCTCTTTCAGCCCTTCCTCTCTGCCTCCCCAGCCCTGATGCCTGTGCCTTCTCTTCAACAACCCTTCCAACAAGTATTTCTCTCCTCTGTGGCCAAATTTAGAACAAAATGCAGTCTCATTTGTAACTTCCCCTCTGATTTTCTGACCCTGAAACTAGTGGTAGGCCCTTTTGAAATTTTCTAAGAGATTTTTCCTCTAGAGATTTTAAAAACTAATTGAATTTACAGCAAAAGGGACCTTTGAGATCACGTAGTCAAATTGCTCCATTTTGTCGATGAGGAAACTGAGATTCAGAGTCACAAGGCAAAGCGAAATTTGCATTCAATCCCTTTACTCCACAACCTATGTCTTTTCTACAATATTATATTGTCAAAGAAAAGACAAAATGCCTCATTAAGATTTCATTTCCCTTCTTCTTTAGTTCTCCAAGGGGAAGACATAAATAGAACGATAGATAATTTATTAAGCTCTTACTGTATGCCAGGCAGTGTGCTCTAAACGCTGGTGATATAGTTATACAACTAAACAAGGCAATCCTTATCCTCTTGCAGCTTGTGTTCTAATGGTGGGAAGATACCACATAAAGGCAAGATAGAAGGCTAAGTGGGAAAGGGTACCAGCATGGGAGGCAGAGGTGCTGTGAGAAAGTAGAGAAATGTAGAGAATGAGTTGAGCTGAGAATGAATTGGCAATGGCTGGGGGTCCCTCATGAAATGACTGTCCCAGGTCCTTACCAATCCTGAGAGTGGGTCTCAGGATAGATTTATCTCTAGGGTGGGAAGGCTGCTGATGAGGAGATGGAGATGTCCAGAGAGTAAGTCAAGTCAGGAGTTACATAGTTAACGTAGTTACCTATAGATTGCCAGCAGTGGCTGCCTTCAGTATGCTAAAGACTGGAATAGACTTCACCTACCTCTTGGAGGGAAATCAAGCTTATCCTAGTCATTTCATCACAAGAGCCAGGGCAAGGACTCTAGGGTAGGAAGATGCCAAAGGAAGAGTCTGTTAACCTCATTGGATCCAGGTTTCCTCATCTGTAAAATGATGGCATTAGCTTAGATAGCCTTTGAGGTCATTTCTACCTCTAGCTGTAGGAGTTCTGGGGAGAGAGAAGGGAAATGGGACTGCTTCTCATGAGAGCAGCATGCTGGGGTGGGTAGTGTACGCAGCCTTTTAAAATGATTTCATTCAGAGCAATCAGTAGTATGGAGGACCATTCATAACCAGATGAAGAAAGTTGCGAATGACTCTCTCTTTTAGGTAAGTTTAACTACATACAGGTTTAACTTTGCACGCTTTATTCCAAGCCTTTGGGAATTTTGCCTTTTTAATTGTGGAGACAAGAAGAGTTTTTGAAAATTTATGTCCACTTTAACTTAAAACCCATCTCTTGGAACACTACTGGCGAAAGAATGTGTGTGTGCAGTATTACAAGTGGTATGTGATAAAACTTGGATGGTCCCAAGTTCTTTTCTGTGTTGTTTTTTTCTTCAGTTTTTCATACCCAGTTGTTTTGGTAGTTATCAGATGCTAAGTATTAACAGTTGCCAAGGATTGTTATAGATAGGGAAATAGTATACTGGGCCACACAAGTAGTGGCTTTAATTGTGTTGTTGAGCTGCATTGTGGTAGGAAGTGCTTCCTGATTCGGAACCCGAGACCTTCTCTATTAGAATCCTTTGACTCTCTGGGACTCAGTAATGAGAGTAATCAAATCATGGCTCCAGCTGGAAGTTTCCCTTGGCTTTTTGATGTCTCTGGCTGTTTTTAAGGGAAGTAATCTTTTGCATCAGAAGAGGGAGGCAGAATGCCAGTGATATTGTGGTGCAGGGCCTGAATGGGAAGGAAGTTCTCAGTGCACTGGAGAGCAGCTGCAGGTAGTCTGTGATTCACTCACCACCATTGAGTTCTAACTACCATCTCTCTACACAGTGGAGAGAGAGATAAAAATTCAGGGAAAGGCAGCTAACTTATGAGTTCTATAGGGTGAAGGAAAGATAGTGGACAGAAAGCTTGTGGCAGAGATGGAGGGAAATAAGACA
Source organism: Phalanger gymnotis (assembly GCA_028646595.1). Lineage (NCBI taxonomy): Eukaryota > Metazoa > Chordata > Mammalia > Diprotodontia > Phalangeridae > Phalanger > Phalanger gymnotis. The sequence continues at coordinate 345,375,802 of CM053625.1, read as the reverse complement.
CTAGGCAGTCTTCAGTCGAATGTACTTTCACTCTGTATTTGCGGAAAAGAAGGTTGTCCTTTATGACCAAAAACTTGCCTTTGGCTATTGATTGTATTTATTATGTACCAATCCCAGAAAAGCACAACTATGGTTGGAATGGGTAATAATAGGGAAAAAAAGCAAGATAAGTATCTTGTTTTAAACATTTTTTTCTCACCACAGTTTTACTCAAACACCTCCCTTGGCAATGCCTCCTGCTGGCTAGCGTTACTAGGCTGAGTCAAATTTACAAACGGCACCAGCTTATCACCTAATGTTCAGCAGTCCCATTTATGTTATGCTGATGTCACAGGGGCACCTTGATTTAGCATGGTAATGTTGAAAGAGAATATTGATAGCAACAAGTTTATAAATAGGATCATGAAATTCAGATGTTTAATATTTTGCTAATGCTCCTCCTGGATAGAGTACTCATACATTTTAGGGAAGTTTTGTTTTTTGCCCCAATCTGTGGTTTCATTGGTACAGTATATGGAGCTCTCAATGAGGTAACCAATGTAGACTGGTACCTGCTTTGGGACTTCGAGTCTTTGAAGATTGCCTACAACACTGAGATCTTAAGGCCAGGGTTGGTCCCTCATTGAGTAAGCGTTAGAGGCAAGACATGAACGCAGAGTTCCCTGATTTGGAGGCCAATTCTCTGCCATGCTTACTCTCAGGAATATCAGTAGTCTACAGAATTTTTGAGACTTTTCATCTCAAAGTCAGTCTCTTCCCTTTAGACATCATGCATAGTGTCTGAATTATTTACGTGGGGTTTTTCTTTTTGGGGAGAGAGGGGTAACAATATCGCCATTTCAGTTTCATAGTTGGCTAAGGGTAGGAGGCTTTTGTCCAGATATCTTTGAAGTTTACTTTTAGCTTTTATTACACTTTTTTACATTGTCCAAGCATTTAATCAAGGAGCGCAGGACGTTAGTATTCCCAACAAGTATTAGATTTAATTGCTGCCAATCAGCCGGTCTGTCTCACAATAACATCTCCTCAAAATCGACTTTACAGGCAGATCTGCATTCTTAATTTGCTAAACTAGAGACAATCAGGCCTGAGTGAATTAGTATTAGGTAACAGTCCAGTGTCCAATTTTATTTCTATTTTAAGATTTTCTCTTTCCAGGAGGTAAGATGGTTTATCAGAAAAAGCAGTCACATGAGGTAGTTGTCACTTAAGCCTTTCGTCTGAAGTAACGGATGAGCATTGTGCCTGATCTCTAGCTGTTTTTCAGTGCCTTTTTATAAAGCTAGCAGCACTTACCCCGACTCATGTTCTATTTGAGATTTCGTTTTGTTATTCTTGTTACTCCTGAGGACTCTGTTAGTAGATCATGGTCCACAGTAGGTCCTACCACACTGGAAATGTCTGGAACGTGTGCCCGGGAATGTGCTGCTATACCGAAGAGGGCCCGCCTAGCTTCGTTCAGAAGGCTCATCACTAGTGCTGCTGCAGAGTGACAGATTTCTTTTTGGCAATAATAATTCATAAAGCAGGGGAGGGAGTACACACCCAAAGGATTGCTCTTCAGCATGCTTAGACCAGATGATAAACAAGAGACCTACAAAAATATTTTCGTAAAAAACAAACAACAGGCATCACTTTATCAATCAGTTCGTGACTAAAAGTAGTTTATCTCCAGAATGAGACTATGAAATGGCTGAGATAGTTAATTTTATAGATGAGAAAATTGAGGCCCAGAGAGGAGAAGAGACTTGTCCAAAGTCACACAGGTAGTGAGTCTCATTTATTTTAAGGTAGATATTTGAAAATACCTAAATGTTATTGTTCATGGTCAGAGAATTAGGAGGGAGAGGTTAGAGGAAACCAATTATACTTGAAGGATGTTTATTTTGTTTTTAGACTTTGCTCAATCTTTTCTCTTTTGTTTCCTTATGGTTGTGACCGTTACCAGGAGTTATTTGTAGGAATTGCTTTCATCTGTTAGTTCACCGTCACGTCTGGATTCAAGCTCAAAGCTTGTAGCCTCCATCTTTTCTTGGAACATGTTGACAATATTACAGTTTTTGAATGCAAATGAATTTTATCATTGAAGAAAGATTCCATGAAACAAAAGCTCTATTTAATGTGTTTTTTGGTGGAGCCATTTTACTTGATGTCACCCACGTGCAACAAATGATTAATAAGATGTTTTAGTTCATCTCTGTCTTTGATTTGGAAGCCATACTTAGTTCTTCTTAAGAGAAATGAAAATCCATTAAGGCTAGGCAGAACCTTGGTGGATTCAATGATGAAGACAATGATAATTAAATAATATTTTTTACCCTTAGCAATTGTTTTTATTAGTAGTTATTAGTTTATTAGTAGTATTAGTATCTGTTACTTGTTTCTATGATGCATTATGGTCCTAAAGAAATAGGTTAGGTATTTAGTAAAAGAAAAGTTTTTTGGTTTTTTTTTTTTAAAGTACATGAGAGATTAAGTGAGTGGTTCAAGGTTACAGAACTACTAATTGGCACAGCTTGGACTCAAACCCATCTTTTTTGACTCCATGTCTAAGACCTTTTCCATTATGTCATTCTATCTCTGGATAAAAATAAAGATAGATTTTTTTTTACACTTTTAGAGGAAATGCTATTTCTTAGTCTCTTATTTGAATTTCTTTAAGGTTTTTACTAAATATAGGTATTGTTTAAGGTTTTACTAAATAGGTATTTTTATATTACACGTTATTTGGAAGCAGGAAATATCCTTCTAATGAACATTTTAGCTAGTTTTTCAGAAGTGTGATACTGTCTACTTCTACTTTAGGCTAAATTTCATTCGGAAACGTAGTTTTTAATGTTATACATATGTAGTATTCATATATTCTTCAATTATGCTTTGGATTCATTGTCAGCTGTTTAAACAATAAAGATAATTTACAACAAAATAGCGTCCAGATATACCTTTCTTCATTTGTACAATTTTTTTTTCTTCAGTAAAATTCACTCTGTTCCTTGGGAGGACAAATGTTTTATATTCCTCTGTTTAGTCAGCTGTTTTCCATTTATCCAAAGATGAACATTGTTATACCAAATGAAAATTTCAATTAAACACTTGGTCTGAGTTTCCTATGACCCAAAGGTTTGGAGAGAGAATGAGTAAAAACCATGCCTGGATAAGACTTGAGATGAATGAAAGGTTTTTGTTTTTATTTTTTTTAAATTTGAAGAGTTTAGCATAATTGTATTCCTTTGGCAATTAATTTGTGTTTATCTAGGAAGGAATAAAAATGAGTTTTTAAGATATCTTATTCAGTTCTGTGCTCCTGCTAATACAGTGCTTTTTATTACCTTGATCTTTTGTTAGAGGTTAGAAACATTGCATTTTAATAGTCTCTTGCAGTAGTAGGAATTGAATGACAATTTAAAGGAAGCATCAAACATACTGACATATTTGTTTGTACTGACAAGTCAGGTTGGCTAACGCTTTCATTTGCTTTAATAAATTATGTTTAGATTAAATTTGGTTGAGTGATTGAATTAAGAGGAGCCTGTTAAATAATTGTTCCCAATATCAGATATTTGTTAAGGGCTCACTGTCTATGTATAGTACACTCCATTTTCATCTGTTTAGTTTTTAAGACTTAGATTTTAATCTGAAATTTGTTTCCCGAGGAACTTTAATAGTCAAGAGACATTAGGATAACCACCAATCAGAATGTTTTTACCCTAATAAATTGTTTAAAAGATCTATTTTCACTCACAAGAGTTAGCTTCATCTTATAACTAGAACAAATTATCCAAACCAAATCAATGGTTTTCCCATTTAATTAAGTAATTTTGAGTTTCTGGTTGTTAGATCACTATATGGGTGGTTCAGCTAGTTTCAAGAAGTGAATGTTCAGGACCCTTTAAAATGTTATCTAAGATTCACTCGACGCCTTTTACAGCAGTGAGTTCTCCAAGAGCAATGTTCTCTTAATTATTATTTATCACTATCTATATGTGTGAGTTGATCTTTGTTACTTGGTTTTTATGTTGATGTCAGGAGGGAATTCTGGAATTGTGAATATCTTCTCATCTGACGACACCAGGGATTACTCCCACGGCACCTATTTTTAATCTTTTTCTGCATGCTTTGGCATCTTTCCAGTGATTGTTTTTGTGCCATCAGAATTCCTACCTGAGTTGGAAAATTTAGCACTGCTGTGATAAGTTTCTCAGTAATAGATGGAGAACTGTTATTTGAATCACAAGAATAGATAACATTTTAAATCATCGATATTAATTTATGGAATTTTTGCCTTTTCCCCCTATTTTGTATGCCGGAATTCTATGTGGAGGCTACAAGTATATAATTATCTTTTTTATAATGATTATACTTACATTTTAAAGGAAATTTAAATATATGAATGAATAAAAAAACATTTATTAAGTATTTACTATGGCCTAAACACTATACCAAATACTTAGTCAGTAGATATGTATTAGCCGCCTACTATGTTCCAAGCCCTGTGCTGGAGACACAAAGAAAGGCAAAACAGTCCTTGCTTTCAGGGAACTCACAATTTAATGGGAGAGACAACATTGAAACAACTACATACAAACAAACTATATGCAGGATAAATCGGGAATAATTAACAGAGAGAAGACACTAAAATTAAGACTTACTGGGAAAGGCTTTCTGTAGAGGTTGGGATTTTAGTTCAGGCTTATTAAATGCTTTGCTCACAACGATTAGGTGAGGTAATAGTAGTACACGTATTTTTACCCTCATTTTACCAGTAAGGAAACAGAATCTTTTAGAGGTTGGATAATGTGCTTATGATCACCGAGCCAGTTAGTATCAGAGGATGACTTGGAATCCAGCTCTTTGGCCTGCCAGTCCAGTGCTCTACTCACCATATGACACATTGCCTCTGAATCTATAAGGGAGAGATAGAACCTGAGAGAGGATGAAAGAATACATATAATAATGATAAATAATAACTTGTCTTGTGTACTAATTATTCAATTATAGGTTTTCTTTATTTGTAATAGTGACCTGTTAATTTGTTCAAGTATTAAAAGGTTTCTCCTATACATTTTTTACTAGTTATGATATGGTTCTCGCTGCTTTTTAGACTGGAGATTACTAATTGGGTTAGTGATTTGAGTCATAGGAATGAAAAAGGGATAGTCAAAGGGATGTTCTATAGAACTTCTATTGAAGTGAAAAAAAAAACTAAATCAGTGTCATGAAAAAGAAGTCTAGAACCCGGGGAAGGGAAATAATGAAAAAAAAAAAAAGAAAAGAAGGAATAAAGAGGGTAGGGCAAAACATCACTGTCTCTCAAACTTTCTCATAAAGTAACAATCATCAAAACTCTTAAGTTCTGGATCAGTGGATTAGAGAAAACCAGTAGCAATTGTAAAAAACTCAACTGTTGGTTGGCTTGATGTTTGATAAACCAAGCACTTAAATCATTGCAAAGAGTCCTTATTTGACAAGAATTGCTTGTCAAACTGGAAAGTAGTTTGGAAATTAATTAGTTTTGATCTCACACTCTATACCATATATCACAGTATGCTATAAATAAGAGATATAAATAATTACTAAAGATAAACTATGCAATTTCAGGGTAAATAAAAGTAAGCTTTTGCACAAACAAAACTAATGCAGATAAAATAAAAAGAAAGTGTCAATAGGGAACAAAAATCTTTAATATCAAGTATCATTGATAAAAGTCTGATATTTAAGATATATAAAAATTGCCTCAAATTTTTAAACTCAAGGATGATTTCCTAGTATATTAGTAGTCAAAGGTCATGTACAATTAAAAAAAAGGATTAAAATTATCAAGGACCATATGAAAGCAAACTGCCAATCCTTATTTATAGGTATGCAAGTTAAAATAATTCTGAGGTTTCACTTCATATACCTCGTGCTGGCAAAGATGACCAAAAAAATCAGAATATGGGAGGCTTCATGGGAAGACAGGCACATAAATGCACAGCTGGTGAAACTCTCACTCGGTCCAACTGTTCGAGCAAACAGTTTAGAATTAGAGAATTGTGACTAAACTATTCGTGTACTTTTGACCCAGCAATTCCACTGTGGAGGCATGTACTCTGAGGATTTGAGAGGTGGAGAGAAAAGTCCAGTACATCCCACAAAATTCATAGCAGCTCCTTTTAGGGTAACAAAGAGTGGAAACAAAGTAGATGCCCATTGATTGAAGATTGTCTGAATAAATTGTGATATATTGATGTAATGGTAGATGAATATATTTGCAGTAAGAAATGAAAAAAAAGAAAACTTCAGAAGCTCTGCATAAACTAATGAAGAATGAAATAAGAAATGGGAACAATATGCAAAATGATTATAAAATGCAAATGAAGCAAACATTTAAAGTACATATATGTATGTGTATGTATTCTCTTGAGTAATTTTAATAACATGTAATAAATAAACTGTTAAAATAAATAGCAATAATTTCAAGAATAGTTAAAAAAAAAACCCAATGCATACTTCTCACTACAGACTTGGGAGAGTACTGGATACATTTTCAGATATAGTTACTACACTGATTGTTTTTGCTTAACTGTTTTTCTTTGGTATAAGAGGATTCATTTCCTGGCTGGGGAGGGGTTGGAGGCGAGGAGTATATCCAGCATTGATGTAAATACGAGACATCAATAACATATGTTTCAAATTCATCTATTGTAGTTGTCAATCCAAAAGACTTTCGTATCGTTAATGTTGTTACTGTCTTTGAACATTCACTGATGCCCTAATGATACACAGAAGCTATATCATTCATTTCCTTTATATTGTAACATAGTACAGGATGCTTAAGGTAAAACACTTGGCTGCATTCAGTGGGTGGTTTTTATTCACATTGTCATTATAAAATATTTCACTACAGTCTCCATTTAGGTATCTTTTCAGATACAAAGTATTCATTATTATAGAGTCTGTGCTCTCTCCCTCTTACTTGCTGCCTGTCTAGCTTTCTGGGCACACACGTGTGTGTGCGCGCTTGCGCGGTTCTTCCAGCACTCCCACACCCCCCCCCCCCTCGGCCCCCCCAAAATAAAAAATCTATAGAAACTTGTATTGGGAGATTGACGAAAACTGAGAGGAAGGCTCCATGCTTTTGTTGTCATGAGGTGGTGATTTACCAGTAAAAACATCACTCTGGCCCAGTGGAGTGATGGTCAACTTTTGTCTCTTTTTTTCAGAGAGTGTTCAGAGCACAGCATCTGCTTCTAATGAGATTCAGCAACCCCAGCCTCAGGCGTTGCATTACACACTTGCCAATGCCCAGCAGGTCCAGATCCACCAAATTGGCGAAGATGGGCAAGTACAAGTAGTATGTACTTTTTATTAGTAGCCTTTTCTAAGAGGTGCAGGCATCAAAGCAGAATCAGTTTGGGGTGGCATTCGCTGTGAGGAACGATTTAATATTGACCTAAGCTATGTGATACTTAAAAAGCAGTGTGCATATAAATATATGTACACACACACACACACACACACACACACACACACATCAGTGTTTTTGGGTGACGAATGAAAGTACATTACCTTCAAGTGAATGGAATTTGGGTGGTGGCCATGGGACTTGGAAGGCTGAGAGGGATTACAGAGCTCTCCTGCTCTACCACCCACTTACTTCCGTTTTTCCCATATGGGAACAGATGCCCACAAACATGAAGTGACTTACTGTAGCTCACACAGCTAGGTTGTTTTACCAGCAAGCCTTCATACACTTCTCTGAGATGGTGCCAAGTACATCTCTGTGAGTAGTCTAAGCCTCCCTTTTCAGCCATTCCTCTTTTGTCCTATGAAGGTGATTTGCATGTGCACACAGCCAGCTTATGGTGCATCTAAACGAGCCTTGATTAGACTTTTTGTCATGCATTCTGCAGTGCCTTTGGCCATGAAGAAATGACCCCTAGTCTTCAAATTTCAGTAATGCTAGCCCTCCTTTTACTTAGAGACAAGAAGAGAATTTGTTTATATGAATAATTCAACAATTTAAGAAAATGTAGTTTATTGAATTGAATACCACTAATTTTGACAATTTCTCTAAAATTTTCACAACTGAGGAGTCACAATTCAACAAATTCCTAAATGTTAAAAAATAAAATAAAATCATTGAACTATTTATCTGCAGTAGTTATGGGGAAAAAAAGCTTCACTGGTGTTCTTACTAATGAAAAATAGTTACTGTCTCTTCCTTACAAAAGATTAATAACCCACGCTAAACAGAATGTAGAGAGGACTGTAAGATCAAGACAGATGTGAAAATACTTTACCAATATTTAACACATCCGCAGTACAAAATGAAGGAGCATTTCCTCCTTTTATGTACTCCTTTCTAAAGGATGAGACTCCTGAAAATTTTGTTAAGGAGCTGAGAATTTAAATGTATTCTACTGGTGTACATTCTTTGAGATATTTTTTAGCATCATTTGCATGTCACCTGAAGATTTTCATTTTCATGCCTATTTCATTTACAAGGTCATGTGTTAAGAAGGAAAAAGCATTCCTTATTTTAATGAAAATTGAGATCCCTTCCATAGTATTGTGCCATACTACTATCAGTTGAATATTTTCATTATTTTTTTCCTACTTCTGAAGGAAAGGAAATAATTTGAAATAGAGAATTTTCTTGAAGACAATTCTGTCATGGAACTCTTAAGTGGGTATTTTTATCCCAGGTTTTCTATAGACATATTAAACTATAAGCAAAACTATATACAACTTAAAATAGGTTACTTGAGAACCTGGTTTTTCTCTAATAAATTTTATATTAAAATATATTTTAATAATAGAACTTAATTTCATTTGGATCAATTGACATGAATTTTTTTCTTCCAAAATAGGTATAAAAGGTCATATTGACTGTTTTGTGATTTGAAGCTTGATTTTTTTTTTCCCCCAACAAATTTACTATAATTCTCTTAGATTGTTTTTCATTGGAGTATTTGTCATATTTATAGCAGTTGCAAATCTATTTACTCTTTTTCTTTTTACTAGCATGCTATTTTGATAAAAATGTATCACAATGTCTAATTCTTAATGTTGCGGTGCATATGTAACATTGCCTACTTGGCTCAATATAGAACCCTGTAAATCTATAACTAGTCCTCGTCCCACTTTCCTGATACTGGGTATGTGTTTTGGAAAGAATTTTAAGAAGATCTTATTCTAAGCCTCCATGTACTGAGAACCAGGCGTTTCAGGATCTTCATAGGATAGTGGAGATTTCCCCTTAAAATTTGATTAGCTTGAATTTAAAACTTGATTTTAAATAACACTTTTGTTTCAATCATCTAGAAAATTTTTGATAAGGAAATAGTTCTCCACCCTTTCTACTAACGTCTCCCCAGGTCGGAAGATAAGCTTCTTTACTGCAATATGATATTTACCTAAAGTTCGTGACCCATTGCTTCCTTAAAATTTTTATATGGATGGATATTCAGTGTTAAAAATACCACATATTAAGCTCTTTGCAATCTTTGCTATATAGATTTGAGTTATTATTTGATAATAAGGAATTGAAAGAAACTGCACAGTTATTATACTATATATGGAGTGCAATGTATTATTCAAGATCTAAATATCCATTCTGAGTTTGCTGTTTTGGGGGAGGTCATTTATTGGACCATAACCATATAATTAGGAGTTCCAAAGATACTTTATTTCCTCTGGTATTGATTTTCTTCTGATGCTTCTTGATGTTTTATTTTGCTGTGGATTCCACAGGGACATCTCCACATAGCTCAAGTTCCCCAAGGGGATCAAGTCCAGATAACACAAGACAGTGAGGTGAGTTGACCATGGTTCCCTAAACCTGAGACCCATTCCTCCATTTCCACCCTGTGTTCCTTCCCTTCTTTTTGGCAGTGGTCTTCTCCTGCATTACACTGCAAAATCAGACCTGTGTTAGGAAAACATTTTCTTCATCAATACTTCAAAGAGTTGTAATTTCTTCAGTATGGATCTTCCTTGCTCTTATATAGCTCATAGTCCTATAACTTAGCAGATGATCCTTGAGAACTGCCATGGCTGAAAAATCTGTCCACTCTGGCTAATTCCATTACTTAGCCCTCTGAGCTGGTCCTGTGCTGGTCCTTTCATGACAAGCCTATGTGGTTTGCCCTTCAGCTTCGATGCCAAGTCTTGAGTTTGGGTCAGAGCTTGTTGTGCTTTCCTGAAATTTCCTTTGAGAACCCAGTAATTCATCTGGGACATGATGAGGTATCCTAGGATTACGGGAAATACAATTAAAATAAGAAATTCTGGAACCAAGGATAAATTTTCTTTTATGACATAGATTTTTGGGTGTTTCTTAAGCATCTTTTGTGCTGTTACTTTTATGCTAAGGGGGAAACCAAAAACAGAGAGAACCCTATTCTCAAGAGCTCCCAGTTTGATTGGAAAGATGTACCCAATTCCTTTAAAATTACTAACAAACAATGCCGTAGAAGAGATCATATGATCAAAGATTGACAGAAGGGACCTTGACAGGAATTATTCAATTTGAGTGTATATAGTATAGAACCAGGAGTAGGGAACCTGCGACCTCAAGGCCACATGTGGAATTTGGATTCGAAAGGCTACACTTGAGAACCTAGAAGGCCACATGTGGCCTTGAGGCTGCAGGTTCCCCACCCCTGGATAGACTCTATGCACCATCAGAATTTAGAGATCGGTAAGGCTCGTAATGTCAAGGAAGAACTCACAGATGAGGTGAGATTAGAGCCAAACTTTGATAGATTTGAAACTCGAAGTTTAAGTGAACTATTTTTCAGATAAGTTAAAGGCCCATGTTGAAAAAGAATTGACTGGATATAGTTATTCCCTTGAGTCAGCAAATGTAGACTACTTTTTCTTGGAAGCTAAGCAGTTGTAAACGTGGTTTGTAATTGATGGTCTCCTCTTTTAATATACTTCAGGGGATGAAGGGTTAGTTGTTTTTAGGCAGTGAAGATAGAACTAGCTTTGTGCTTACTCTGTCTGCATGCACTTAAATGTGTTAAAAATATTTTAGATCTCTTCAGATGCTGAATGCATCTAACAGATGCCTATCCAGCAGGCCCAGGAAAGGCGCTGGAGCCCAGGGAAAGCTCTTGGGCTCGACTAGATTAATTAGGTGACTAATGGCCATTTGTTGGAGCTCTTTGAAATATTTCTCACTCTGCTCAGGATTATTTTGAAGTTAAGGGAAATATATTATGGAAGCCAGTAAAAAACTAGCACTTTAAAAAAAGTGTACTGTTGATGAGTTTACAGTAGACTACTTTTTGTTAAGTGGGCTTATTAACATAATGTTTTTATATATCTATGGTGGAAAAATTGCCTCTGAATACTCTCATGGGTGTAGCAAAAACTGAAGCCTGAACTGAGAATTCAAGAGATAACAAGTAATTTCCATCAGTGCTATAAGGAGAAGACATTGTCATTGAATGGTTTGAATGACAGGAATATTGGTGCAAATAGAATGGATTTTAGAAAAAAATCATATCAAAATGGCTAGCTTTTCCTCATTAAAAAAAACAAAACCACCTCATCCTCTGCCACTTCTAATGGTTGTGCTCAAAAGGTGTATTTTTATATATTTAATACATGAAAAGAAAGAGCTTCTTTCTCTCTCTCTCTGTCTCTCTCCCTCTTTTCCTCCCCCCCTCTCTCCCTTTCACTCACAAACTGTAATGACCAGTGTTTTTTATTATTATAGTTTGAATTTATACTCAGACCAAAAACTGCAACTTTCTAATGTGGACCTGGTAATAAACATTTTGCATTGGGTCTGTGTGTTTGATAAAAATGGAAGAATTGGAAAGATTCTCCAAAATGTACCTCATCAAAGGTACATGATCAGACTTTAAATTTAATTATATTTTCGTAAATTACATTTTCTTTTTTCCTTCATTGGGGGAACTTTTTTTTTTTAAAATTGTAAGGCTCTGGTCCACATGATTAAACATTTTAGATGAAATGTACCTTCATTGTTTTTATTGGCCAAGAAGGTCAGCCCTTAGGAGCAATTCCTGAAATTAATGTGTTTGCTTAAGTAAACAAATGAAGCATTTGAATAACAAACACTGTAAATGTCTCATGGAATCAGTATTCTCTTGCCTGATTCTTCACCTTGTATGTGTGTCTTTTTTTTTAACAGGGCAATCTACAGATTCATCATGTTGGACAAGATGGGCAGGTAATAACTATCTATTCTGATTGCTTGTCAGATGTTGGTGAATTACATTGAGTTTGCTTGAATATCTGACTTTACTTTGCTGAGTTGGCATGTTCTCATTCTGTGAAGTCTCCATAGAATCTAAGCATATAGATCATAATATTGGAGGTGGAATGTTTTTCCTTTGTATCATAAAGTAATTTAATATTCAAACAGAATTTTCCCTTGACGAAATAATAGCGGTTCAGTGACCTTTATTTCTTCTTCATTGTGGATGAAGAGTAAAGTTTTTATTTCATGTAGTCTTTCTATACCTTTGTCCTGATTTCCTAGTTTGCCAGACGCAGAATTATGCTGATTGAAGAACATCTGTAAGAATTATGTAAATGTTGTTTCATGATCACAAGTCCCCTGAGAATGCAGTAAATTTTAGTAAGATAGTTTTATTATTGTAGGTTGCTTATAAAACTGAGACAACTTAAATTCTTTCTCATCTGTGGAAAACAACGCCCTTGAGTAGAAACCTCATGATGAGAATCAGCTGTAAAAAGTGAAAATAGTCAAAACACAAAATAATCACAAGTGATTTGCCTTACAAGCCCAAGCTAAGTCTGCACGCGTGGTCCTAAATCTTTTTGGGGATGATCATAACCTGTGAATAGAGAGAAAGATTATTTCTAAAGTTGCTCATCTTTCAGAATTAGCTAATTTATTGATATGGATATGCCAATCAGAATAAATTTTACGAACAGTGAGTATGTATAATATATAAACATGTTCATTATATCAATTAGCCAATATTTACTAAAATAGTATATCTAATACTAGTATTTCTGCATTTGGAATATCTCGCTTTCATTTTAAAAATCACCACTCTGAGAGATAAATGCCTTATGTGTATAATGTCTGTATGTGCTACATATATCATATAAAGATATAATCTACATGAAGAGATCATTTGTACATGTCTAGGCACATATGCATCTTATACCATGTATTTATATAAACATTACATGTTATATATGTACATACAGATGTGTTCATTATATTTAATATCTATATTTATATTATATTATGTATGTATTTTTGTAAGTAAATAACAACATACCCTCTTATCTTTGTATATACACATATGCATCTTTACATGCATGTATACATGCACGTACACACACCATGTTTGGAATGCATTATGCTGAAGTTTTCTATCATAATACATATGTATTTATGTTAAGCATGTAATAGATTCAGTATAGAACAAAAAGATTTAATAAATCCAATATTGGGTTAATACCCCTTTTGGTCTTTTGGAGCCTGAACCAGAGATTTCATTATCACAGGTTAAAAAACAGAATCTTAGAGCAGATTTTCTTGAGTTTGTGGTGCTTCAGAAGAAAGGATTCCTGGCATACCAAAGAAGAACAAGCCACTTGTATTTGTTGTTGCAGGTCTCCAAAGGTGCTTTGGGCCATGTGTTTTATATAATGTAATTAAGTGGCGCTACCTTGGAGAGGCAATTGGGAGGTTTTAAAATTCTGGATCTCTCCTCCCCACCTGCCTCTCCTCCCTTTTTTATAGTCAGAGATAATGTTTATTTGATTTTGAGGTTGTATTAGCATTTGGCATCTAGTTGTCTATTTAAAGAGCTAGATTGCCAAATAAGTGTCAAACTTTAAAAATATGAATAATTGCATATTCCAAAAGGTGGTACTTAAATTGAGAGGCAATGGCTAGTTGTCAGAAGTAACACCAGTAAATTCTGTTAAAAATTTCTTTTGAAAAGTTCTTATGTTTGCTCAGTTGAGAATTGTTTCATTTTGGGTGGGTGGAATACCAGGTTAAAAATTGGTATTTGAGTATATTGTCTTTAATAAATTATTTTCTTCCTTTTCTCATTGCTAATAATATTTCAGTATAATACGATAACTGGAGGTCCTTTGAATGACTCATAAAAAATAAATTCTTTTACTTAGAAATTCTTCTTCCTTTTCCTGTCTTGGAGCAATACTCTGTTTTCTATTTTCTTTGTCCTCAATATTCCCTTTCTTCACAGTTCAAATTTTTAATGTACTAATTTTAATTCTACTTACTATGAAGATGAGTTAGAGAAGACTGCAGAAAACACCCCCACATATTATGTAAACATAGAAGCCCTGGCTTATAACTAAAAGACACATCAAGTTTGTAGTAAGGGTAAAAAAATGATTACAGTCCATCTTCAGACACAAGTATATGGATTCTTATAGAATTCTTTTGAGGGGCCAAGAAATAGTAAGATCTTACTTTTTTTGGAGCCAGAAAACTCAGCATACCACATACCATGATTTTATCTTGAAAAACAAACCCACTATACTTTGCAACAGACATCATAGCATGAATTCTGCTCGGTTTACTGAATTTATTTATTAAACACATTGTTCAGAGCACTGTGCTGGACATTTGGTGGAATAAAACAATTAAGGACACTTACCCTGTCCTTTAGGAGCTTCCTGGTAGTAGACCATGGCTCTCAAGAGTACCAGGACTGTTCATCTTTGTATCACTATTGCCTAGTAGAGTGCTTCACTGGTTGGCAGGCTCTTAATAAATGTATGTTTGTGCTTGAATCTGGGAGGATGATGACATCAACTTGTCTCATTCACTTTCACCAGGAATACTAGAGTGACCCTTAATGTTCACAGGGATGACTGTGAGTCACTCTGTGATCCTGAGGCATCTTCTGAATCCTTCAGAACAAATTACATTGTATTCTGTGTAATTTCACATAGATTATAGTTTATTATATTTGAATACTTCGATGATTGGCATTAGTTGTAATAGTCCATAATTCTAACTTCTCAGTTTCTTCAGTCATTCTGAACAGATGGGAATTTCTTATAAATGAAAGCATGGGTTAAGTAGGTTCAACTTACTAAGAGTGCGTCACAGCTTAATTCTAGGCCGCCTCACAGAATGGCTTCTTTGGGGTTTGGATCCCACATTTGCAGCCCCAAGCAAAACTATTATTTCAGCTTTTTCTACATTGAGGTGAATCGAATCCTAGATTTAGAAGTCTGAGAGACCTTACGAAGGGCATCTTAGTACAACTCCATTTTGTAGATGAGGAAACTCAGGCCCAGAGAGTTTAGGGAAGTTGCCATTTGATTTGCTATGTAATTACTGGCTTCTCTTTTGGTGTTAATTTAAAGCAGTCACATACATCGGGGTACAGGCCATGCAAGTAATGAGTGGCAGAGCTGGATTTGAACCAGGACCAGAACCTTACTGCTTCACCTCATGCCCTCTTTAAGAGCTGCTTTTGAAAGGTCTCTCTCTCTTGCTCTCTGTCTCTCTCACACACACACACACACACACACACACACACACACACACACACACACATACGATACACAAAAACAATTCCTGAGAAGCTTCATGGAAAAAGCAGATTTAGAGATTAGAAGTCCTTGTAGTAAATGGACCTCATTTTGCTTACTCTCATTGAATGAAGGAGTGATTTGACAGCCTTGCCTTTGTCATTGAGCTCCACACTACCTTTGATGGGAGTACACATGATTGGCAAGAATATTTTGGCCTGACAGTTTTTATTTTTAATGTGATTTACGTTAACCACAATATTTATTTTTAATTATTTGTGTATGCCTGAGTCTTTTGATTGGCAAGGGACTGTGCTGATTTAAATGCACCTTTAAACTAAACTTAAAAGAGAGAGATAATTCTTTGTAAAGGCCAGAGATTTAAAAATTACCTTATATGATTTAGCTGTTTTAATTTTTAAATTTTGCAATAATCACAGATGCTTCAGATCATTGAAGTAGCCTGTATCATAAACCACCAGAGAACTGGCGAATCTACCTTAGGACATTTAAATTGTGAATCTGGTTTACATTTCCATCTTTGGTTAAGTGTTTGGCAGTTATTCCAACTAAGACACATTGGCCCGGAAGGAACTTCATGAGGTTACCCTCCCGCCTTCTTGGAGAGATTGTCCTTAGTCTCTTGTCAGGAAGAGTTTTCTCTCCCTTTCTCTTTAAAAAATGATCTCGAGATTATTTTCTGGCCTCTCTTTATAAGATGCTCTCGTTGCCATGACGCTCGATCCCTTCTCTCTGGTTGTGAGTCCTTTCCTTCTGTGATCTTTGTAGCCAGAAGAATGACTCAGAACTCATGGAACAGAGCTCTCAGTGCTGCCTGTGCAGAGGAAGTCATTGCCCCGGCTTCTGTTAGTGGAGATCATTTGTCTTTCCTGAACAAATTTGGATTTGGTTCCATTAAACATCCTATTTACATCTGCCTAGTTCTTCTTGGCAAGGCAGTTCCAAATTCAAATTGTGTTTTCTAATGTGCTAGGTGCCCAGTTCAGCTTCAGGCTCTTTTGGTAATGAATCTGATTTCTGTTCCAAAATCCAGATAATTAATGCTGTAAGAACTCTAGTATATTGCTATAAATTTCTAATTCCAGGGGTTGCCACAGTGCACAGAGCACCAGGCTTGGAGTCAGGATGGCCACAATTCAAAAATGGCCTCAGACTAATTGTGTTACCCTGGGCAGGTCACTTAACTGCTCTGTGCCTCAGTTTCCCCATCTGCAAAATGGAGATAGTAATGGCCTAATAATGGTTGTTGTGGAGATAGAATGAAATGATAATTGTATAGCACCTGGCACAATGCCTGGCGTGCACAAGCACTCTATCAATGTTTTTTAATTGCCATTGTTATTATTACTGTCATTATTATTGTTACATCTTGATAGGGTTATTAGACATATAGTTAGACCTAAGTTCTGAGTTTGTTCTTGCAGCAAATAAAATCACTGCAGCATTCGGCATAGAACTATGGTGGTTCTCTGCAAACCAGAATTGAAAATGGTTTTATTGAGCATACATACTTTCTTTAGGAAATTCATTTGAAGTCTTTTCAAACCGATAGTCATATTAATCCTCACATGGGCTGGTAACTTTAGCTTGCCAGTTCTTTCTTTTGCTTTGAATTTTCGATCCTAGTAGCTCTGTTGGGTTTAATTTAGATCATGTTTTCTGGCATGATGGGCCATGGAACAAACTGAATCATGCCAGAAGAGCTCTTTCTCCCAAATGTGGATTCTGTTACCCTGGAGTTTTCTGTTGCAGGGCACGTTTAATAAAAACACTAAACTGCAGAAATAATTAGGCTTCTGTATTTGTGTTTTAAGTACTTTCTTCAACCAGCTGGATTCTCCACCTGCCTCCCCCCCCCATACACAACCTGTTTTCTATTGTCTTTTATCCTGAATTTTTCTCTCTCCATCACTTTCCCATGTTCCCGTGCCTCTGTAGCATTCCAGACTTTTGAAGATTCTAAGTACAGCCTACTTATACTCACTATACATCTTTCCTTGCCCTTTGGGTCATCTGCAGTTTTGATTCTTCGGAGATCCTGGTGTTCCATGATTCACAGCCGTAAAGCATCACTGGGAGAATACTGATTTTTCAAGAGAAAATCTTTCTCTTAAAGAGAAAGTAGCAGCAAACTTCTCTGAGTGCTTGAGAGTTGTACAGTTTCCCAATTGCGATCCAGCCCCCTCTCTTTATTTTGTGACATTTTAAGTCTGGCTCATGACCTGTCTTCAGTGTCAGTCAGTCAGGCAGCAAGAATTTATTACGTGCCTGCTATGGGCCAGGCACTGAGCTATGCTCTGGAGATAGACAAGATGAAGGAAAAAATTGACTCACAAGGGGCTTGAGTTTAAACGGAGGAGACATGTCTCTGAATAAGTGTACACCAAATAAATATAGAGAATCAGTACAAAGTTTTGTTTTTTAAGGTGATGTTTGACCGGCCTTTTGAAGGAAGAAGGGGATTTTCAGGCATTGTTGAGGCGAGAATATATTCTACTTGTGAGGGACGGCCCCTTCAAAGGCCTGCAGAGCAGAAGTGGAACAGAGAGAAGAGCGCTTTGGCTGGATCTCGATGTGTTTGGTGAGACTGGAAGGAGGATGGCTTGTGGCAGGCGTGTGGGGAGGCAACCCAGAGGCTGGGGGGCTGATCGAGGAGGGGATTTTCCTCATCTGTGCATGAGGAAAATCACTTTGTCAGCAGTTTGGAAGGTGAGCTGGGTTGGAGAGAAACTTGAAGCAGATAGGCCAGTTAGGAGACTGTTGCAGTGGTCAAAGGGAGAAGTGACGAAGGGCTAAACCAGGGTGGTGGCTGTGTGAGCAGAAAAGAGTCTGATTTGAGAGACGGCAAGATTTTACAACTGATTGAGTGTTTGGAGCGACGGAGGCTTTTCACAGATGTGAGGAGCATCTCTGCTTGCAGACCTAAGAGTCTCTAGTAGTTTGTACCTCTCAGTGTTGACAGCTGATAGGAAAGGAGCATCCTTGACTGACCCATTCTGAGAACTATGTGCTGTACTTTCAGTTATTATCAACATTAGTGATTAATCAGTCAGTCTTAATCACCACACTGGCCCATAGGGATTTCATGACCATCCCATCTCTTGAAGACCGTCATGGAGGTGAGCAGGGACCACTGGATCATGGATCTCAGAGACCATCTAGTCCAGCCTTCTTGTTTTACAGATAAGGAAACTGAGCTCTGGGGAGGTTAAGTGACTTACCTTAGATCACATGGGCCAGGTAATGGTCAGGATCTGAAGGAGGGCCTTTGACTCCATAGACAGTGGTCCCTTCCCCTTTTTCTTTGCAGTTTACATTAATGAAGTCAGTACCCACTGACTGATGCCAGCAAAGCCTCTTGATATTGAATTGTTGTCGTTCTTATTTTTCTAGATTTATTTAGGAAACACCAATTTTTCTCAGGTCCTTGCCTTTGATATTTTTTTTTGTGGCTAGAATTGTGTCTCCCTGAATCAGCTGCTATTTCTAACGGCTAGCATTAAAGTCTCACTCTTAAGTATAAGTTGGCTTCCTTGAAGAGGCAATATAAGACATTTTTAAAATGCCATACTTGTTGGAAAATATTTAATGGGAATAATATCTTTGATATAAAGTGACAAAAGTAAAAGTCCTCCTGGATATCTTAGGGAGGGTTTGAGGGCTGCTTGCTTAAAAATATTTCCTGTGTCTTTTAGATGAAGGTTACATAAATTCATCAACCTGTTGCAAAAGGAATTCCGAGTGAAATGTTTTTTTTTTTTCAAGACATATTATATTTTTTTATCCTCACGTGGGAGACACAAATGCTTTCCCTGAATCCTACCAGAGCAGGCAAGCATTTTTACATGCCTGATTCAGATTCATTGCTACTAATGTATTTCTTTTCATTTACTGTGTCACTGTTAACAGTAGAGGGCAATGCTGTTAAATTCATTCTCATATTTCTTCTGCCACATTTTGATTCTACAGTTGGGGATAAGCTGTACTGTCAGGGAAAGACTAAAGTCTTTTGCTAGCTGCCATACTGTAGGGGAATAGCGATTCATATTACATATGCTCATTTTGCATGTGCCACTGGCTGTGGAGTTTGTTCCTCCCATTTTGGCATGAAGCTCTTATAACTCCAAGGATTGTTTTCCTATTTCAGAGCATAAACCATATAGGAAAACACAAAAACACAGAGTGGATGGAGGGTAATCTCAAAAGGAATGCAAAGAGGCAGGTGGGTGAAATTCAGAAAGGCCCCTTACAAAGTCAGGAAGGAAACTGGTAGATAGAGGGGAGGAGAGAGAGCATTCCAGCCATGGGTATGCCTGCACCTACAAAGGAAGGCTGAGACAAAAGGAAAAACAACCACCACAACTAGAAATTGCCTGATGCCAAATGGAAAGCTTTTATACTTCAAAAAAATACCTTTGATGCTTTTTAAAATAGTGTTTTTTTGAATATTTATTATTCTGTTATCTTGTAGAATTACTTTAGTTTACAGGGGAGATAATATTGAGCAGAGAATTTAGCAAACTGGCATTGTTAAAAAGCTTTAAGAAGCTCAGTTATTAAATCTTTATAAAAGAAAAAAAATATTTATAATGCCAGAATTGTTTGAACTGGAAAATATTCTCTTTGAATTATTTGAATCTTAGCAAAATAAGTATATATTGTTGAAGTTTAAAGAATTATATAAGCAAGTAATGGTATTAAATGTAAACATTGCTTTGGGATTGTAAGCAATTGGCATTTTCTGTATAAAATTAAGGTGGCAATTAATTGCACTGGAAAATTGTTGATATTTTCACCTTCTGATGTGAAGTATATAATCATAAGAGCGTCACATGTACAGTTAAATCTTTAGTCAACCAGTCAGTCAATAAATATTTATTAAATGCCTGTTGTGTGTCAGGTACTGGGTTAAGCCCAGTCAGTCCCCAGAGGTCACAGGAGGACGTAGCGTGGAGCATGACCTTCCTTCTGGCCATTCCCCATTTCCCATCTCCCTTCTCCCCTCCACCTACAGGCTCCCCTAGTTTTCTTCTGGACTTTGCTAGGGCCCTTTCTGAATTCTCCCTGCTTGCCTCCTTTGCCTTCCCTCGGAGATTATCCTCCATCCCCTCTGCGTATACCTCATAGACCATTGTTGTTTGCATGTAGTCTTTTCATTAGATTGATATCCTTGGGGCAAGGACTCTGTATGCCTCTTTTTGCATTCCCAGCACACAGCTCTGTGCCTGGCACATCAGTTGAAAAATAATAGTAATACTATTATTAATGGTATTATTAATAGTAATACTATAAATACATACTAATAGTAATTATAATTAATAAATTCTTATTGACTACTCCCATCCTCTTGTGTTTCTTTTTTCTTCCCCTTTTGAATTTATTTCACATACCATGTAAATAGTAGCTTATGATATGTTTCCTTACCACATAATTTGGCATTTTTATACCCTCTGTTATTTATTATTTGCTCAACTTACCTTTAGAGCCAATCAATCTAAGTTTCTTGTAGGCAGGAGCATTTACTGCTATGTAGCAGAATTTTTGTCCCTTGAATCCCAAATCTAATATGTATCACAGGCTGTCCAGCCTGTAGGGCCTCATCAAATACTTGTGTTTCTGTGGCAGTGGTGGGGCCTATACTGCGCCTGCCCTGGCACTGCCAATGTTCTTTGTCCACTTGTCACGTTTCTGTGCCCTAGGCTTATGGCTAATTATGTATTGGGTTGATAACACAATGCTCTAACTGGTGTTTCTCAGCCTTTCTGAATGTGAAAAGTCTGTCTTCTAACAGTAACAACTACAAAAAATGCTGTGGGCCCCACCTGGTAATAGTTGTACTATTAATATTCACTGATTGAAAAGTACGCAATGGCAAACAAAACCCTACTGTGAATTCAGTAAGGATTGAGATGAATTTGTACTTTATTAATCACAACAGCTTCTGTCTACATTTCACATATGGTTAAGGCGTAATTTATTTCTCTTATAGAAGGCGTGTTTGTTGCTTTATGTGTTTGCATGAGGATTTGTGGAACCCTTACACAGTTACATGGAGATTCACAGATTGGAAATAAAGCTCTAAAAATATTTGGCTGCTTCAAGTTGGATTTCTGTAGAATTCTGTAGAATGGAAGAGTATTTTATAGAGCCAGTAATTAAGTATCTATTTATTGTATAGTAAAGTGGAGATAATGTTAGACTTAAACACGAAAACTGACATTTAAATTTCAGCTCCTGCACTTCTTAACTCTGTGATCCTGGGCAAAGTTCTTTGTCCTTGTTCCTCAATTTCATCATTGATGAAACTGAGATAACGATATTTTAATACCTAATTCAACAGGGTTTTGGGAATAAAGTGCTGCCCGTCACCCCGTCCCTGAATAAAGTACTTCATAATGGGGACAGTTATTCCAAGCTGATAAAGAGTTTATATTAGATGATCTTGAAGGTCCCTTCTAAGTCTAAAATTCTACATTTTTACCAGGTAATATTTTTTCCTCTCTGTGCATCTTGTGATATGCTTGATTTGAGCAAACAGCATGTGCTACTAAGATTTCAGTATTACTGTTTATAGTCTATATTACTATTCCTTTGCATCTTAAAATATCAAATATTAAATTATGTTGTTTATCCGTTACATAAAACTCTTAATTTTTAATTGAAATATTCATTTTTACAAATCATATTTAAAATTAAGAATGTTGAGATATACTTAATGACATGAACTTATATAGATAGTAGAATTTTGGCAGTATTTTGGGCTTGATAAGCATTTCAAAATATTTTTTGAGAAATATTTTGGTTGAGCCAAGTTCAAATGTCATTTTGTGAAACACTTTCCCTTTTAAATTTCAAATTAAAATTTCAGGTTCTAATTTGTTTACACTTTGTTCCTTAGCATTCAGTTTTGAACAAAAACTGCTGGCTCATAGAGCTTTTTGACACATTTTTAATGAGCTTTTTTTTCCCTTTGAACCAGGAAGTTGAGTTCTGCCAAGCATAAATAGAACTCAGACCTCAAAACATTTGTGTTTGGTTTGAAAGTCAAAGGCACGAAGTTCAATTCGGGCAAATTATGCGCTCTTCACACTGTTCCTTTATATCTAGAAAATATTTTTGGAGTTATTTAGCCATTTAAAAAAAATCTTGGCAAGTCATGCTTAAGAAATAGTTTCAAATTAATAATACAGGATTAGAATTTGGCCCTATTTTCATGCTTCATTTAAGAATGACGCAGGTAAAGATTTGTTTTGGGAGCAGACCGTAAATTCCAGGGGATAGTTGGCTGCCCTTCCATAGTATGGCATCTGTATTTTAAGTCAAATATACTTCTAACCTAAACCGTAAATTTTAGACATTATGTCATATAACTCCTTATACTTACCATTCAGAATCTTTTTCATTTGTAATAGCACACCAATTTTGTTAATGAGTTGTAATAACTTCAAAAAAATATTCTTGCTTTCCTTTTTTTGAAACTAGTTGTTTGGCGTGGGGAGCTGGGAGATGCCTTTGGTCTCGAGGAGTGGGAATGCATGCTTCCCAAAGCTTGGAAGTTGTGTTTATTTTTCCACACTTGTTTCATTAGCTCTCTCCAGCCCTTCATTTACAAATATCTTAGGAAATGGAAAGGCTTACTAATCTAGAGATGTTCTTTGGATCCTGACATAGCAGAAAGAGTAGTGAACAACACGAGTCTTCAAGGCAGTTTCTGGGAAGGGATAGTATGTCTTTCAAAACCACATGGTTTGGTAAATTTAGCACGAGCAGTTCAGGATTTCTGACCTGAGCCCTGTATTCTGGAGTCACCTACATTTTTCTATTAGTATGGACTGTAATTTTCACCCAGTTTATTAGGTTCCAATCAAGTAAATGGTTAGAAGTTTTTTTGGGTTGGAGAAAATGTCATATATTTAGGATTTATCCTTCTATTAACTGTCAGATTTTTTCTAAGTTGCGAAGAAACGAAACAAGGTGTTAATACTTGTGGCCAGGAGGCTATAATTTCCTAATTGATGCTTCAGCATAGCAAGGACTATGTTATAAAAAACATCAGGGGTGAAAGGGCAGGGGAGAAGTTGCTGCTCACTTTCTGTCTTCCACAGTTTACAGTAGACCTCTGTAAACTGGATTTTTTAATTAGGTGATAAAAGTGATGTTGCTTCATAAGCCTGATGAAAGATAAAGTGTTTTCATTTGATTCTTGGTCCACTGCCTTTAACTTTCCAGGAGAGTTGAACTGTTTTAGGAGTGAGAGGTGTTTAAAAAAAAATGGGTACCTTCCAGTGACCTAACAATCTATCCTAGAGAGGAGTGTCAGTTCAAAAGTGTTTTGTACCCCCTCAAAAGTAGAGAAATGTAAGTAATGCCAAAAGAAATACACTTGCTACCTCAGTGACAATATAAAGCACACCTACAATTAAATCCCCACCTACAAAGACATAAACATCAAAAATATGAGCACAAGAAGGGCATTCTTTACTTATGGATTAGATTTGGCCCACGTAGATTAAATTTTTAAATTTAGAATTGTGTGACTGAGAACCGGGCCAGCTGTAGTTAATTGAGCATATTTTGTTTGAAACAATCAAGGGAAATATGCAAATGAGAGATTTCTTTGAGATTTCATCACAGTTCTGGATTTGAAATTATAAATATTAGATATTACTTGGTTTACTTCAACAGGGAGGGGGCATTAAAATATAAGGAAAGGTTATTCTTAGGATATTTTCACGATCTCAGCATCCGTAAAGAAAATTGTACAATGGAAGTATACCATATGATTTGCTTATTAAAGTTTAAATATATGTCACTATTTTGGGGGATTGTTTTAAAGCTTTAATAGTATCTCACAACCTCACATAAACCATATAGTGGTTTTACTAACTCAATTACAGTATATGATCAGTTCCATCCCTGGTGTACCACAATATAAAGAATAGGTTACATAAGTCATATGATTAGTGAGAATTTGTGACATTAAGCTTTCAGCCAGATGATTTCACATCAAAACCAGGTATCTTCTGTAATTCATTTGAGTGTATTAAAAGATAAAATGTGTTCTTTTTTTTGGATACATTTTTTCTAAAGATAATGGTTTTCTTAAAGTTCAGATTGCATAAATCTCAGGAAAGTGTGTGTGTGTGTGTGTATGTTAATTAAAGTAGTGTAATATTTTTACAAATTAAGAACATACTTGTTTTTAGGAAAGAATTGGCATGTCTGTGCTCTGTTTTTGATATTTTTCCCCAAATGGATATTATAATCACTTAACATTTTATTTGATTCATATTGTTTTATTCATCTACCTGATTCAGTTCCATCTGGGATCCTCACATTTCGGGCCAAATCCAAGAGACTTAAGTCTCCTTAAGTCTCTTGCACAGAAATATGATGGTTGTTAATGTTGTCATTCAGTCAATCCACAAGCATTTATTAAGGTCCTCTGTGCCAGGTTCTGGAAAGGCAGAGCCCAGAATGACATAGTACCTATCCTTAAGGAATTTCCTTTGTTGGGGTGAGCACTACACATAACTCCAAGTATATGGAAAGCAGATTGGAAGGTAGTTCGATGGAGTTGGGGTTGGGGAAGTGTAATAGGAAGGCCGAATTTGTAATCTCAAATATAATCATGTATATGTTTGAATGGTTCGAAATCGCAAGATATGAGAGGTTCTCTAAGGAGAAAACAACAAAAAATTTATTTAGGCCCCACCGCAGCTGATCCGTGAACCAGC
>CM053625.1:345295833-345350022 GCA_028646595.1 Phalanger gymnotis | reverse complement strand
AATCTACACCCACACAGGTTTCACATCTGATAGGGCTTTGGGCCTGGGGCTTAGCACTTAAAAGCTGAAAGTACTTCCGCTCAAAAGAAACAAAAGCCATACTAAGGAGACAATTTTGCTTAACAACACAGGAAGACAGAATTGGAGGTGGAATAAGAGAAGTTTCCATCTAGCTCCATCTAAGAACTAGAGTTTTGAAGGGAGCTTGGAATCTTGGTAGGCAGAGGTAGGGAAAGAGTGCATTCCAGGCAGCAGGAGCTTCCAGTGGAAAGGCATGAAGACCAGAGATGGCCAGTCGTGTGTGAGGAATGGCAAGAAGGCCAGTTTGGTGGGATTCTGCCTGGAGGGCATGAATGGGAAGAGTTTGTGACAAGCTGGGAACACTGAACAGGAGCCAGGTTAGGGATGGCCTTCATTGCCAAGCAGTGGATTTTATACTTTATTCTAGGCACAGTAGCTTACTCAGCAAGGGTGTGGTATGATGAGACCTGTGTTTTAGCGATGTGAGTTCAGCAGCAAAATAGAGGATGGGTTGGAGGATGGTAGAGACCCAAGTCATGGAAATCCATTAGGAAACTAGAGAATGGTTGTAGTGATTGTGTATTGCCTCTGATTACAATACGAATGTTTATGTTGTATATAATTTATATTGTATATTATGTATTTATATCACACTATTAATGTTTACATTGTGTATTTTACATTGAATGTTTTGTGCCATTTGGGAAGACAAAAAATATTGTCTAGTCTTCACCGTTCATCTAACTAAGT
This sequence comes from Phalanger gymnotis, assembly GCA_028646595.1. Taxonomy (NCBI): domain Eukaryota; kingdom Metazoa; phylum Chordata; class Mammalia; order Diprotodontia; family Phalangeridae; genus Phalanger; species Phalanger gymnotis. The sequence goes on along the minus strand of CM053625.1, from coordinate 345,349,251 downwards.
ACATCAATTTAGGCATAATTTTTAGGAAGATCCATGTAAAGGCTTTCACAGCCATTTCTCAGATTTCCTACTGGATGTCCCATTGCCTATAGAGACTCATTATTTTCAAAACAGGCATATTCTAAATAGGCTTGCTTCTCTTTCATGGAGTGGCAAATTTACTGTGAAACTGACTTTATGATATTTGCTAATTAGTCATAATAGCGGACCTGGTTAATTTGAAGGCCATGGTGTACAAGAGTAGATAGGAATTTAAAATTTGAATGTAACGGAGGACGTTCAAGTGGAATTTGGTGGGGGCACTTTGTATGGAAAAACTAAGGATGGCTTTTGAGAGGAAAATCAAGAGAGAAACAGAAAAAAGAGAAAATCCGCGAAAAATATGCCTGTGAGTATGTAGACTTCAGAGACAACTCTTGAATAAGTTAATATTTGCATCATTAGAACCTAGCATCATGCTATGTATATAGTAGGTAACAGAATTATTTGTAGAATCAATTTTGATTGAATTGACTCTTGGAAAAACTATAATTGGAAGTAAAGAGATTGTCACTGTAGCTACTATTACAGATAGATCCTACTGTTTTCTCAGTGTTTTTTGTTTTTTTGGAGGGTGGCAGGGTTACTTTAAACTTTTTTTCTTTTTTTAAAGACGGTACATAAAAACCACTTTGATTCTTGGCTCCTGGCTTCTGGGTTTCATGGTTGGGGTTTCTGTGGTTGAAAACACATTGAAAGCTCAATGGTTGTTGTGATATTACTGAGAATGTACCCTTGATCTTTCCATTCTTGAAACAATGAGACCAAAAGAGTAACAAGGAAGATGAATTTCAGTCTGAAAATGTGCTGAATGCCCCCTTTGAGAATCTAGACTATTCAGCACATAATTTGTTGGTTGGCCTAGCAGTGTAGTTACAAAGACCAGTTCAATTAATGTTAAGCTACCCAGATGTACGAGAGTCTTCACAATATTTGTCTTCACAATTCTGTGTCCTCCATTTCTAATCTCCATTATCCACAATATCCCCTTCTCAAAGAAGAAGCACTAAAAGATATGACAGCTACAAATGTACCCAGTTAATGATCATCTCCACATCCAGGAACTTGTCCCCTCATATTTCATTGTCTAATGCTATCCTTGTTTCTTCACATTTCCTGGCTTTTATCATAATCGAATTCATTGGTCAATTTGTTGACGTTTTCTCTGAGGTTATGTCCAACTCTGTTGCCTAGATTGTTCCTTCCTGGTATTTAGTCTCCTAAATATGTCAGCTTGTGTAGTTTCTGGGAGATTTAGCTTTAAAGAATATTACATATTGGTGAATTATAGTAGCAACTTTGAGCTGTATTCTCTTAGTATATAAGTTTTGAATTACTGAGAGAAGTTTACTTATAACCCCTACAAACCATAGAACGCAAAAAGAAAAATGCCTTCTGCCAGTGGAATGCCTAATTCTTTTGTTGTTGTTGGTTCTGTTGTGCAAACTTTTACTTATTTTTACATTCATTAAAAATTTATTTTTTTGAGTTTGATATTTTCTCCCTCCTCCACCCATTGAGAATGGAACCAGTATATTATCACCTATACTCATGAAGTCATACAAAACGTTTTTCCATATTAGCCATGGTGCAAAAACAAAAACAAAAAGCAAGAAAAATAAAGTGAAAAAATATGCTTGTCTGCACTCAGAATTCATCAATTTTCTTTATAGAGGTGGATAGCATTTTTCACCATGAGTCCTTTAGAATTGTCCTGGATCATTGCCTTGATCAAAGCAGCCAAGTCTTTCACAGTAGATCATTGTTATAATATTGCTGTTATTATGTACCATGTTCTTCTGGATCTGCTTAGTTCATTTTGTATCACCTCATATAAGCCTTCCTAGGTTTTTCTGAAACCATCACACTCATCATTTCTTACAGCGCTATTCCATCACAGTCATATACCACAACTTGTTTAGTCATTCCCCAGTTGGTGGGCATCCCCTCAACTTCAAGTTCTTACCACAGAAAGAGCTGCTATAAATATTATTGCACATAAAGGTTCTTTTTCCTTTTATTTGACCTCTTTGGGATATGAACCTCTTAGTGGTATTATTAGGTTAAAGGATATGCACAGCTTTCTAGCCCTTTGGGCATAGTTCCAAATTGTTCTCCAAAATGGTTGGAACAATTAACAGCTCCACCAAGAATGCATTAGTGTCCTCATTTTTTCACATCATCTCCTGCATTTATCATTTCCTTTTTCATATTAGCCAGTCTGGTAGTTGTGAGGTGATACCTCAAAGCTATATAAGTTTTCTTTTCTCTAATTAATAGTGATTTAGTGCATTTTCTTCATGTGACTATTAATAACTTTGATTTCTTCTTAAAACTTTCTGTTTATATCCTTTGTTTATCAGTTGACGAATGGCTCTTATTTTTTATAATTTTGAATCTGTTCCCTATATATTTGATAAATGAGGTCTTTATCAGAGAAATTAGCTGTATTTTTTTTCCTCCAGTTTCCTTTTAATTTCATAAAAATTACTCCTTTTACATCCCATAGGTAAAGGGAAGTAAATTTTGCTCTCTTCTATCTTGTTTGGTCATAAACTCTTCCCTTATCTATAGATCTGGCAGGTAAATTTTTCAGTGTTCTCTGCTAAAGTTAATTATTTCAACTAGTTTTTTTTGTTGTTGATTCTCTAGGGTTCTCTAAGCATAACATCATATCATCTGAAAAGAGTGATAGTTTTGCTTCCTTATTGACTTTTTATTCTTTTGATTTCTTTTTCTTGTCTTGTAGTTATAACTAGTATTGAATAGTAGTGGTAGTAATGGACATCCTTGCTTGCTTGACTTCCCATTTGGGAAGATTTCTAGTATATCCCCACTACAGATAATGCTTGCTCTTGGTTTTAGATACTACTTATCATCTTTTGAGGGAGTGTGGGGGTAGTGGGAGCTAGGTAGTACAATGGATAGAGCACTAGGTTTGGAGTGAGGAAGATCTGAGTTCAAATCCGGCCTCAGACACTTACTGGCTGTGTGACCCTGGGCATGTCACTTAACTCTTACTTACCTCAGTTCCTCAAGTGGAAAATGAGGAAACACCATAGAAGGAAATGGCAGACCATTCCAGTGTCTTTGACAAGAAGGCTGGGCACTCCAGATCAACAACATACCATTTTAAGAAAGGCTCCTTTGATTCCTATGTTTTCTAGTGTTTTTAATAGGAATGGGTATTGTATTTGCCAACAGCTTTTTCTGTATCTATTGAGGTAATCTTATGATTTTTGTTGTTTTTGTTATTTGTATGGTCAATTATGCTTACAATTTTCCTGATATTGAACCAGCCCTACGTTCCTGTTATGAATCCCACTTGATCATTGTGTATGATCTTTGTGATATATTGCTGATATTTTATTTAAAAGTTTTACATTAATATTAGGGAATATAAAATATTAGGGAATATAAAAATAGGGAAATTGGACTATAGTTTTCTTTTTGTTTTTGTTCTCCCTAATTTGGGTATCCAGATCATATTTGTGTCATAGAAGGACTTTGGTAGGATTCCTTCTTTACCTATTTTTTCATATAGTTTATATAGCAGTGGGATTAATTGCTTTTTAAATATTTGGTACAATTCACTTGTCAATCCATCTGATCCTAGATATCATGTTTTTAGGGAGTTCTTTTAGGACTTCTTCAGTTTCTTTTTCTAAGCTAAGGTTAGTATTCTATTTCCCATTCTGTTAAACCTGGCAGTTCACATTTTTTTAAAAAAAAATATTAACCTAGCTAAGTGGTGCAATGGTTAGACTGCTGGATCTACAGTCTGGAAAACTCATCTTCTTGAGTTCAAATCTGGCCTTGGATATTTACTAGCTGTGTGACCCTGGGCAAGTCACTTAACCCAATTTGCCTTAGTTCCTCATCTCGAAAATGAGCTGAGGAAGGAAATGGCAAACCACTCCAGTATCTCTGCCACAAAAACCTCAAATGGGGTCATAAAGAGTTGGACGTGACTGAAATGACTGGACAACAAAATTTCCCATAGAAATTATCAGCTTTACTGGCATATAATTGAACAAAATAATACCCAATAATTACTTTGACTTAATCTTCATTGGATGTCTATTTACCATTATTATTTTTGATTCTGGTAAATTGGTTTTCTTCTTTTTTAAAATAAAATTTATCATTGGTTTATCAACTTTATTGTTTATCTCCCCCCCCCCTCCAAACCAGCTCCCAGTTTTATTTATTAATTTAAAAGGTTTTTTATTTTCAATTTTATTAATCTCTCCTTTGATTTTTCAGGATTTCTATTTTGGTGTTTAAGGATTTTTAATTTTTTTCCTTTTCTAGGATTTTTTTTGTTGTTGTTGTTGCATGCCCAATTCATTGATCTGCTTTTTCTCTATTTTATGGATGTAAGCATTTATAGATATAAAATTTTCCCTAAGTACTGCTTTAACTGTATTCCACAAATTTTGGTGTGTTGTCTCATTGTTGTCATTCTCTTCGATGAAATTATTAATTGTTTCTTTGATTTGTTCTTTCACACACTTACTCCTTAGGGTTAGATTAATTTACAATTAATTTTTAATCTTTGCTTCTAATTCTCTTTATTAAATATAATTTTTATTATATTTTGGCCAGAAAAAGTTGCATTTAATTTTGTTTTTCTGCATTTGTTTGTGAGGTTTTTATACCCTTAATAAATACATGGTCAATTTCTGTGAAGGTGCAATGTGCAGGTGAGAAAAACAAGTATTCCTTTCTGTCCCCGTTAAGTTTTCTCCAGATGTCTATCATGTCTAACTTTTCCAGAATTTTATTCACCTCCTTAACTTCTTTCTTACTTGTTGGTTAGATTTATCTAGCTCTGAGAGGGGAAAAGCTGAGATTTCCCCACTAGTTTTACTATATTTCTTCCTGTAGTTTACTTAACTTTTTATTTAAGAATTTGAGTGCTTTTATGTTTACTATTGATATTACTTCATTGTGTATGGTGTGTAGTTTCCTTGATTATCTCTTTAAATTGTGTCTATTTTTCCTTTCTGTATGAGGTCATAATTGCTACTCTTGCTTTTTTAAAAAATTCAGTTGAAGCATAATAGATTCTGCTCCAGTCTCTTATTTTAACTGTGTGTCTCTCAGTTTCAAGTGTGTTCCTTGTAAACAACATATTGTTGGATTCTGGTTTCTAATCCATTCTTCTATCTGCTTCTGTTTTATGGGTGAATTAAACACATTTAGATTCACAGTTATGATTACTTTTTGTGCATTTTCCTCCATCCTGTTTATACTTCTGTTTATACTTCTTTCAGTCTTTTTACCCTATCCTACCTCAAAATTTTGTTCTGCTTCTTACCACTGCCTTCCTTAATCTGCCTTCCTTTTATTATCTCCCCTTCCTTTTGCTTATCCCTTTCCTCTCGTATTTCCCTTGTGGATAATACAGATTTTTATACTCATGTGTGTGTGTTACCTATTATTCCCCTCCCCCTCCTTCCCAGCCTCAGTTTATTCTAATGTAAAAGCACTTCTTTGTGCACCTCTTTTATGTAGGATCATTTTTTCCATTCTTCTTCTCCCTTCCCCTTTATCCTAGTATATCCTTTTTTCTCACTCATCCATTTTTTTTTGTTTTAAATCATTCACAATACAATAGAATCACAAACATGCCCTCTGTCTGTGTAAAGTTTTTCTAACTGCCTTCATAATGATAAAGTCCATATATATATATATATAGTGTGTGTGTGTGTGTGTGTGTATATATATATATATGTGTATATATATATTCTCATATGGGAATGTAAACAGTTTAATCTTATTGAACCCCTTACAATTACTCACTCACATTTACCTTTCTATTTACCTTTCTGTGCTTCTCTTGAATCTTGTATTTGAAAGTCAGATTCTCTATTCAGCTCTTGTCTTTTCATTAGTAATGGTTTGAAAGCCCTCTATTTCATTAAATATCCATTTTTTTTCTTCTGAAGGATTATATTCCGTTTTCCTGGGTAGGCTTTCTTAAATCTAATCCTAACTCTTGTGCCCTTCAGAATATAACATTGCAAACCCTCTGCTCCTTTTATATGGAAGCTTCTAAATCTGAAGTGATCTTGACTGTATTTGATCATTTTCTTTCTGATTGCTTGAAGTATATACCCGTTGACCTGGGAGCTCTCGAATTTGACTGTAATATTCCTAGGAGTTTTCATTTCGGGATCTCCTTCAGGAGGTGATAGGCAGATTCTTTTGATTTCTGTTTTATTCTCTGGTTCTTGGACATCAGTGCAGTTTTTCTTTTTAATTTCTTGAAATATGATTTCTAGGATCTTTTTTTGATCATGTCTTTCAGGTAGTCTAATAATTCTTAAGTGATCTCTCCTTGATCTATATCCATATCAATTGTTTTTTCCTATGGGCTATTTCACATTTTCTTCTGTTTTTTTTTCATTATTTTTATGTTGTTTTTTTGTTTCTTGATATCTCATGGAGTCATTAGTTTGCACTTGCCAAATTCTAGTTTTTAAGGAATTATTTTCTTCAATGAGCTTTGGTATCTTCTTTCCATTTGGCCATTTCTATTTTTTAAGGAGTTATTTTTATCAGTGAATTTTTGTACCTCTTTGAGCATTTGGCCAATTCTGTTTTTTTAAGGAGCTATTTTCTTCACTATATTTTTTTAGGCCTCTTTTACCAAGCTGTTAATTGTCTTTTCATAATTTTCTTGCTTCATTTTCATTGCTTTTCCCAATTTTTCATCTACCGCTCTGATTTTTAAAATCACATTTTAGCTCTTCCATGAATTAAGAATAAGATTCTACTGTGTCCAATTCACATTTTTCCTTCAAGGCCTTGTTTTTAGCTGTTTTAAAATCATTGGCTTCTTCTGCGGTTGTTATCTTCCCTGTCACCATCTTAACTTTTAATGGTCAGGTTCATTTTTTGTTTGTTCTTTTTTTTCCTCACCATACTTCTTGACTTTGAATTTTATGTTAAAGTTATTCTTTATTCCATGGTGGATTTAGGGGAGCACTATCTTAAGCTTCAGATTTTTTTTTTCCACTGCTGTTTTCAGAGCTAGTACTAGGGGTTTGGAAGTTTTTGATACTTTGAAGATGTTTGATCAGAGGAGAAGTGTTGTCCCTATCTTCCTGGTTGACTATTTGGGCTCCTGATTCTTGAGAACTACAGTGATACTGCTCCATGGGGCCCATGCTCCCTTGGGACCACAGGCGATACTACTTCTTAGGTCCCTGCTTACTTAGGACTGAAAGAAAATACTATTCTTCAAGGACCCTGCTCCCTTGAGATTGCAAGCACTCCTCTCTACAATGGAACTGTGACCAGGAAGTGGGTATGGGCAATGGAGCTGCCAAATAACACTTCGTCCTCTGCCCAGTGCCTACCCAGTGGGCTCTTGTAATATCTTTCTGGCCAGGTACCCAATTCCCTGACTTAAGGGCCCAGAAGTTGCTGGTGCCGATGTCACCACTGCCTCCAAGGCCTTCCCCTGTAGTGTCACAGACCTTTCCTTCTCCTCAGTTTCTGGGGCTGGAAAAATATTTCACCCCAACCTTTTGTTGGCTCTGCCACTCCAGAAATTAATTTGAGGCATTATTTTAAAGTTGTTTGGAGAGCTCAGCAATAGTGTTTCCTCTACTCTGCCATCTAGGCTCCACTCCTAAAATCTAATTCTTAATATTGCTTTTACCAAAATCAGGTGGCAACTGTTTTCTTATTGGTAACCTGTCCCTAATTAACAAATCAATCAAATGGCATTTTTAAACATGCTTACTATGTGCTACTGAACCTGTGCTAAGTTTTTAGGATACAAATAGAGAAAAGGGGTAGACTCTGCCCTTAGGAGCTTATACTGTAGTTGTTGTTCAGTCATTTTTTAAGTCATCTTTGATTCTTTATAACCTCGTTTGGGGTTTTCTTGGCGGAGATATGGAAGTAGTTTGCTATTTCCTTCTCCAGCTCATTTGACAGATGAGAAAACTGAGGCAAACAGGGATAAGTGACTTGCCCAGGGTCACACAGCTAGTCAGTGTCTAAGGTTAGATTTGAACTCAGGCAGATGAGTCTTCCTGACTCCAAGCCCAGAGCTCTATGCATTGGATCACCTATCTGCCACTTTACACTCTAGACAACACATTTGAAAAGAAAAATCACTGTAGGTTATATGTAACAGCCCAGGAATCCTGAGGTCAGAGAGGCAGGGTGGATAGCAAGGCCTAGGTTTCCTTTAGTTCAACAGTTGTAATTGGCCTGCTCCCTTGGGGGAATAGATTGGTTCTGTGAGGTCTATTTTAAATAGTAGAGAATTAAATTATGTTCAGTTAATATCTTTACAAAATCCATAATACTACTGTGTAAAAATACTCATGAAAGTCAAGGATTCTGGGAAGCATTCCACTTAGCATAGTTAAGCAATGTACCGACAAAAATGTAGCTAGTTGGAATTTGTGAGCACTTGGAAGGTGAAATATTTTCTCCCAAAGCGGTTTTTTTTTTTTTTTTTGCTTCCATAACTGCTCTGGTTATTTCCTGGCACATACAATAAAATACTGCCAGTCTGTCTACTAGATTATTTTGTAAGCTATTGTTAGTTACAAATTCAGAGTGAAAAATTCAACCAGATTAGATCTTTATTGAGGACACAGTGGGAGAGAACTCCCCAAAACCTTCACTTGTTTATTTTGTTTGACAGCATAGTTTTCTTATTCTCAGTGCAGTACACTTTCTTCTATATCGTGCAAGCTTTGGTGAAACACAAATACTTTGTTCCAGGGACTAAGAATTTTTAAAATTGTTAATGCCAGAAGAATAGTTAGAAGATCTCACAAGAGGTTTCATTTCTTAAAGAATATGGCTATAGTTTAATTTTTGAAAGGATCAGCTTCTCAAATAATTTTCCTCTCAGAGGAATAAATGCATTTTGAAGTTTTCTTCAATTCAAATAAAGATATTTTATTCATTTTTATTAATTGCAAAAACACGAGAAAACCAGGCTTTGGAAATGCTTGAGAACAATAAAAGAGATGTGCAATATAAAAGACTCTTTAACAAATGAATTTGATTTTATCCTATTTAAATGTTGTGTTTTCAAGGAAGTTGTGTTTATTGCATTCCATAGCTATTTGTTACTAGTTCATTTATTGATCTTTTTGAGGAGGTGTGTGTGACTAATATGTTTAAGAACATGAATTTAATTTTAATTCAGTATTAATTTAAGGCAAACACGATGTTAACATTTTATAACTGATTAAAAAAAAACACTACTAGTGTCTTGTTACCAAACTGCATTCATTAAGCTGATTGATTGTCAGTAAAATGTTTTGATGCCTCTTTTGAAGATTTTATGTTCTTCGATTGATATTTGGCATAGATAGAATGTGTCAAAAGGTTTCAGAATGGGATTGGAGCCCATGGAGACAATTCCTACGGACATTCTCTTGGCGAGGATTGATGTTTATTCAGTTCCTTGAAGATAGAGCTATGGAAATTTCAAGTACTGCTGTTTTTGTTATTAAGAAACCTTAGAATTTGAATAGAAGAGCAGAATACATATGGCTCTACTTTCCCTAGACATTATTTTAATCCTCAACTAGGCTTCAAGTAATTTAACCTCATTGATTGCTGTTCTTAATATCTCCCCCAATTGGTCATGCATTAGTTGGGCTTTAGAGATGAAATTAAGTTCTCTCACTATAAAGAAACAGCTTCTTTTATTAGCCTTCGTTTTCACCTCATTGTTGTATATACATTTATTTTAGCTTCCAGAGTATAGCCTGGAAGTGAGGAATAAAGTGCTTAGTAAATCATCCTAATATAAGCTGATGAGAATGGAAGGTGAAGGTAGAAGGATTTCCCTGGTAGCTAAAAATGACATTTCTTTCCAGATACCTTTAGAGGCTTCAGTCATTTAGACCTTTGCAACAGAAAAGTTGTATATCGTATAAAGGAATGTGTAATGGAAAGAATTCTGGTTTTGTAGTCTGGAGAAATCTAGCTTTGAATATTCCTTGAATTATAAATTTGTAGAAATCACTAAATCTCTCTGAGTCTCTGTTTCCTTGTCTGTAAAAAGGGGAAAAAATGTACCCTAGCTTTTCCATAGGGCTGCTTTAAGGAAAGCTCTGTAAACCTTGAAGTACAATACGCATGTGAGTTAGAATGTCCCAGCAGTAATTATAATATTTGAAAAAAGAAGGGAAATCTTAACTTTTGATCCTGGTTTTTAGAAGAGAGCGATGACCTGTGTTGAGATCATTTAAATGTATTCATTTTTTCCTCATAAGCTTCAGCCTTTCCATTTGCTTCTCTCACTAATGGCTATCTGCTTGGTGCTACATTGGTAATGTCTAGAGCTGCGATCTGCCATTTTACAATGAGTTCTGGCTCTACTCCAGCCTAGTGGATGGGATGCCTTGGAAGAGTGCCCTAGCTTGAGAGCAGGGGCTGTCATATGCTTCTATCTCTACAGCCTTTGTCTCACATGTTACAGTATCATAGAACCAGTGGTGTGAGGGGCTGGGGGCCCAGACTTGTGGCCTCCCTAGTGTAGGCATCTCCAGGCAAGAGAACATCTTCCTCCCTCTACTAAGGCTGCTCTAGATCTGTTGTACAGATTTGGCATGTGGGAAGTTTTAGGAACAAATCAAGTTGCCTGTGTAAACAGTTGAATTTTTTTAAATAAAGAATTATAACTATAACTTTTACTTTGATTTTTACAATTTTTCAAACTATTTTGATACTTTTGATATTTTTTCCTATAGTTTAGTTGCCTGGTCCCTTTCCTAGCATTCCCAATTTTTGCTTTGGATCATTAACTACCAAAGGGCATCATGGCTAACAGATGAAAGCCGCCCAGTTTTCATCCTTCCTTTGAAAGTTAGGTAAATTTAGACTTGGGCAATATAGCTTCACACTACAGTGTAGCATTCATTGCGTATGGCTTTTAAAACTTGAGTTCACAATCCTTTCAGAATTTGTCACATGAGATCAAACAGTAGGTTTTTTTTTTTTCTGCTGATATACATCTCAGTAATTTGGATAATTGTTCCAATTTCCTTTGTAAATAAGCATTCAGCCACATGTCTAAAGACAAGTATCTTATGAATTATGTTTGTTTTATGTCTTAGAAGGCATAATCACACAACTCTGATAATGTGTAGGAAGAGGCCTGCGCAATAAAATAGATACATTCTCAATTCTTGGACTTGAAAAGGAATGGGAGGCAGCATGTAATGGTTAGAGCCCTAAACTTCGAGTAAGGAGAACTTGAATTTGGACTGTCTGTAATCTACACTAGCTATGTGACCCTGAGGACCAAAAAGACACGTGTGTGTGCGCGTGCGCGTGTACATCTATCATATATACATATATACACATATATATGCAAATTTTAAAACTACATTAGCGCAAACTATTATTGCTATTGAAGTTGAGATGAAATGAAGGGAGAGTGATCAAAATTCTTTATCCAAAGATCAGGCATTATCTCACTCTCAAAGATAGAAGCCACAAGCATTTTAAAAAACTAAAACTGTTGACAATGTGCTAAAAAGTAAGTGGTTCCTTTAATCTTGGAGCCCTTCCTCTCAAAAGCTTTTTATTGCCATTCCACTTCTCACGTCTAGCTGGTTTCAGACAACTAGGACCAAACCCCACTGCTTAGAGCTAGACAATAAAATAAACTCCTGGATGGTTAAACAGTGAAGAGAAACAAGAAGGGAAGAGTAGTCGAGTAACAAATTGATAAAGTGGATAGGGACCTTGGCCAACCAACAGATTCTTTCCTAAACCTCCCTCCATTTGGTGACTTGGCATTTCGAACCCTGGTTCCAAATCATCCAGTTCTACATAAATAGAAGTGTTATTTGGGACCCATTCCTCAAGCGTGGCAAGCAAGTGCCACTTTCCAAGCAGAGGGGAGTTTTTGCCCCAGAAATAACAATGGCTAACAAGTTCACATATGAAAATACCTTCTGCTCATTCAGTTTCCAGAACTTCAGATGATTGGTTCATGTGGCTTTGAAAGCCTATAATTTTGGTCACCTTTAGTTTATTCAGAAGAGGAAAGAGAATGGAAAACAGAAGATTTTTAAATGGCTTTATCTTTATGTCAGCCACATAGGTTTTACCTTCAGTCATTTTGTGAGTACTTTAAAAAAAATCCTCTTGTTAACAATAGTGGCTAAATCAGGTCTTTTAGATACCTTACAGTCATTTTACCAGCAGTTGCAAAATTAGCTGAGGACATTTTCCCCCTACTATTTTTCCCCCTTAGGTTAATATCCTCTTTGAAAGATCCAGAAATCAATCCATTAGTCAATGAAAGATGGGAAAATAGGGGAAAAAAAATCAGAGACGCCTCTCTGAAAGTATATTTCCTCCCTTCAGCTCAACCTCCAGGAAAATTCTTGCACTGGCATGTTGTTTTAACAAAATTGAAATGGTAACAGACTCAGATGATTATTAGAGATGCTTTAAAAAGTTTTGTCCTCAACCACTATATGATAGTATGTACCCTGATGGTATGTTTACAGGGCATGGTTTCCTAAGCTTAATGTCCCATGCCACAGGAATCTTTCTCAACAAATTATTTGCCCAGCAGGTTTTATTCATTAAGGTCAGCCTAACCACAAACCTGGTCAGAACATAATGGTATTTTGCAAGAGGATAAACAGAGACAAGTTTGTGGCCTTGAGTATCAGATATATTCTTCGAGTTAGTGTGGGAAGCATTGCATTCAGGTTTTCTTTCTTGCTGTGGTTTTCATTTTCTCTTGCTTGTAGACTAATTTGAAAAGGCAAAATCGATATGGTGGGTAGGCACATTGTCAGTTTGTCTCAACATTAATACTTGAAATAAGAATCATTTCTCTCTTGGAATTACATATATGGGAAACCATTGTCCTATCTTGTGTACAATGATCTGTGTTTAATGGTACTATGGCCTTTCTTTGGTTATTTATTTCCCCCATACTTTGTTGTCGATATTTTGTCAATCAGCAGTTAACAAACATTCATTAAGCATCTTCTACGTGACGGGCATTATGCTGAGTGTTATTAGTTGAAGTCTCAGTATCATTTTCAAGACTCATAAAACTTTTATAAAACTGTTTGAATGGGAATTTCAAAGTGTTTGGGAGGCACTGGCGGTTTTATTTGTTATAGAGAGTTGGGACTTGTAGTTGTTCCTCACATGATATGACATTCTATGTGTGTGTATAAGGCTGTCTTTGACAAGTCCTTCTGTAATTCCCCAAAATGATGATTTCTAGCGCTCCTACTTAGAGACCTGGAACTCACAACTTTGTATTCTTTAGCTCTACAGCAACCTGAGACTCCGATTAAAAATTGAATGAAGGAAGGGTTCTTTTTTCCTCAATACATTTCTGTAATAGAGCGTTCTACCTTCAGGAGCCTCACAAAGGTAGCTGCTGTTTTCTATTTCCATGATGCATGAAGGCCTTGCATGGGGAAGGTGTTTCTACCTCTCAGCATCCTTGGCAAGATGCCATTTTGAGCTTTCAGTCTTAGTATTTTTCCACTGAGACTATAACTTCTTTGGTCATAGTTGTCTCCCCCATTACATTATGAGCTCCTAAAACCAGGGACTGTCTTCTGCATCCTTAGCACTTAGAGCAGCATCTGATACATAGTAGGTACTTAATAAATACTGGTTGACTTGATTTTTCTCTAGCCTTTCCTCCCAGACTGAAAACAGTTGTGCTTCAAAGGGAAGATGGGGCTTAATTTTCGGAAGTCAAACAAAGAAAAAAGCTTTGCCTAATATGCCTTTTTAGAAATTGAGCACTGAAATGATAATAATCAAGTTTAGGAGAAGAGTTGAGAAAATGTACTTTCTTTCTTTTCAGAGGTTGGGGGCCAATAGTGTAGAATATCATCTGTCTAACTGATAGATATGTCTATCAGTTGATGTTTTAGTTGGTTTTGCTGAACGTCTTTTTGTCATGACCTATCCCTCCTCCACCTCTTTCCCCCTCCTCCCTCCATCCCAATCTGTTTTCAGAGGGAGAGCTCACTATGTAGAGAAGGGAGAAGTGTGAAGGGTGGATTCTGAAATGAGCTGGAGAGAACCTTACAGGTTATTTAGATCCACACCTTCATTTTATAAGTGAGAAAAGAAAGGTCCAAAGAGGCTAAATGTCTTACCCAGATTCACGTGGGGAGTAAGCAGCAGGGGAAGGTTTGAACCCTATTCTTCTGACTTGAAATATAGCATTCTTTCCATGTAGCGAGCTGTCATTTGTGGGACAAAGTTGGCTCATGAAAATTAATGAGTTCAGCAACCTTTAGTGTTGTTTTTGTTTACATTCTTTTCATCATTTTTTATATTGTTCTCCTGGTTTAGCTTATTTCAGTCCATAACAGCATGTCCAAGTCTTCCCCTGTTTTTCTGAATATGCCTTGGGCTCTGCTTCCTGTGGTGTTTCATTAATGCAGAGGTCATGATTTTTTCAGTCCTTCCCTAATTCATCTGTGCCTACCCATTTTGTTTCCACTTTCTAGGTGGACAAAAGTACTACTGCAAATATGTGATGTGTATGAGACCGTCTGTCTTTAATTTTAGGGTTAGAGTTTTGGAATAGGGGAGAAGAAGGAGTTCACGACAGATGTCTGTTTTTTAAAATTTATTTTATTGATTCCTTTGTATAACATAGCCATTTCAGAATATTCCTCTTGGTATACTCTTCCCTTTATGAATGTCCTTATCTCTTTGTAGAGAGGAGGGGAATGTATATTTTATACTGGAGCCACAATCGGTTATTACCTTTGTTCATAATTTGGCTTCCTTTTAGCTTTCTTTTCGTTTATACAATTATAATCGTTGTGTGTTATAGGTGGCACGTGGCACAGTGGATAGAGCACTGGGCTTGGAATCAGGAAGACTCATTTTCATGAATTCAAATCCAGCTTCAGACACATACTACCTGTGTGCCCTGGGCAAGTCACTTCACCCTGTTTGCGTCAGGTCCTCATTTGTAAAATGGACTGGAAAAGGAAAGGGCAAGCCATTCCAGTGTCTTTGCAAAGAAAACTCCAAAATGGGTGTAGGAGAGGTAACACCGACTACACCATGTGTCGGGAGACACAGGAGCTTTTGGGCTCTGACCTCTAGCAGGTTCATTCTTGATCTGGACAGCCAGAAGGACAGCATCAGAGACATAATAAGGGGTTAATTAATTGCATTATTCTTCTCAAGGGGTTGCTGATAATGGGAGCACCAACTCCTACAGCATCCCCTAATTACTCTTCTCACAGGGGTGGGCGAGGAGTAGGAGCACAACTCCTACAACATCCCCTAAGTCTTGATAGGGGCCGATTGAGGCACGTACAGCATTCCAGCTTGTGCATTCTCATTCTCCACTTACTGACCAGCGCTCATTTGGTTTATAGGATAACAGACAAAGAAGGCAATTTGCCATAGCCTCACAAGTTTACATTAACTTTAGCAATACCATGATGACTTAGCATAGCACACGTGCCGTGGGTGTTTACAACTAGACTCAAATGTTTACGTTATCTTACGATTATAATATGATGTGCAAGTGTAGTGGAGATGTTTACAAGCCATGAGCCTGGGAACTAGTAGATTGTTATGGCCATGGATCCTGGGAACTAGTATCCTTAAAAGAACAACAAAAATCTGCCTTGCATGCAGTGGGGTCACAAAGAATTGGACATGACTGAAACAAGTGAACAACAACAACAATCTGTGTATATTCTAATTCTGATGATTTCATTCTGCTTCAGTTCATAGTAATTCCCCCATGTTTCTCTAAATTCCTCATGGTCACAATTTCTTATCGTATTAATAATGCTTCATTTTATTAATTTGCTTGGCTTCTGTTTTCTTTGGAAAGTAAGAGTTTCTGAGAGTGAGTAAGACGGTTTAGTATGGAAGACTTGAGGATAGATGACTTGAAACAGCTGCTGTGGAGAGTATGGTAAAGACTTATGGAAGAAGAAAAGAGGTGTCATGCAGTAGTGAAGACCAACTGGAGACTTAGAGAACCTAAATTTGTAGTGGACTCAGTATGGTTGATTGACTTCTTCCAGTTGTGGTTGTGAATGGAGAAAGTAGATGGTAAGGGTAACCAAGGAATGGGATTTGACAAGATTTTAGCAAATCATAAGCCAAGAAGACAAGAACTTCAGTGTACAGTCATGGCCAAACAGGTTAGCTGTGCAGTCAGCTACATCAAGAGGAAAGTGAAGTCAGAGCAGAAGTGATATATTGGGTGAACGAGGCATGGAGTGACAAGAGATCTTGATGAGAACAACGAGCAGGTTTATGAAGAGGGAGACATGGAAAGCTAAGAGATTTTTCTTTGGCAGTGGGTTATTGGAACTGTAAAAGTTGATGACATGAGAAGTCAGGTCGTTTTAGGAGGGCATCAACATCTATATTTAAGTCCTTAAGTCTAAGGAGAAATGTTGGGGAAAAAGAGGAAAACCGATGATATATATTGATCTCTTTTGTTTCTACATATCTCAATATATTCTGTCTTTTTCTCATCAGAGAGCCATCCCTTATAAAACAAAGAATAATAAAGAAAAAGGGAAAAAATAGTTCAGCAAAATTTGTCGGCACATCATAGTCTGATAGGATCTAGACTGTTCCACACCCATTCAGGCCTCCCTCTGCAAAGAAGAGGAGGTATATTTTTCTGATCTCTTGGGGTTCATTATAATTACACAGCAGTCAACTGTTTTTGTTGTTGGTCTTTCCATTGAATTTGCAGTGTAACTCTGGGTTCCTGTAAGTTTTCCCATGCATATCTATCTCTGTATTCATCAATTTCATTTTTTCATAAATCTGTATAATATTCCATTACATTCATGTACTGCAATTTGTTTAGCCATTCCCCAGTCATTGGGCATCTTTGTTTTTTAGTTCTTTGCTACCACAGAAAGTGCTGCTATTAAATATTTTGGTGCGTGTGGGAGCTCTTTTTGTGTTTTTGACCTTTTGACCTTGTGCTTTGACCTTCTTGGACACATGCTTAGCCATTAGGGTCTTTGGATCAAAGATCAGGGACATTTCAGTCACTTTATGGGAGTAATTCCAAATTGCTTTCCAGGACAATTGGTCGAGTGCATAGCTTCACAGAGAGTATGTTGGTGTGCTTCTCTTTCTGTAATGCCTCTGATGTGACTCTTCTTGTCTTTTGGCATTTTTTTTTTTTTGCTAATATGCAGGGTATTAAGGGGAACCCCCAGGCATTTTGATTTTCATTATTAGTGATCTGGAGTATTCATTCATAGCCTTTAACTACTTGACTTTTGGAAAATATCTCTTTGTTTTATATTTGTATTAGTTCTCTATATATGTTTTGAATATCAAGCCCTTATCTGCAATATTTGGTGCAGAGTTTTGTTGTTTGTTTTTTTTTTCCTCAACTGGCAACTTCCCTTATCCTAATTTCATTGATTTTTTTTTTCTGAAAAAGCTTTTCAATTTAATTTAATTGAAACCATCTGTTTTGTCTATTGCACTTGCTTCTCCTCCTTGTTTGTTTAAGAATTCTCTCCCTAACTAAAGCTGTGAGAACCTGACCTGATTCTCTGCTAATTTTTTTTAATAGTATGATTGTTAATATTTTTATCTGTTTCGACTCAATCATTTTCATTTTAGACACTTCTCTAAGAGGCAGTAGAGATTAGAGGTGAAGTAGAAAAAGAGCTGGCTTTCAAGTCAGGATATACACACACACACACACACACACACACACACCCACACACACCCTATGTAACCATAGATGAACCCTTCTCCACTCTGAGTGTCTGTTTGCTTATCTGTAAAATAGTGGTCCTAAGTATTTGTGCTACCTACATCGTAGAGTTGTTGTAAAACAAGTACAAACATGATAAGTCTATATAAATGAGAGGTGTTATTTTCAACTAAAAAAATGAAAAGTTATGTTTGGACTTGGAAGGAAACCTCAGATGATGCCAAGCCTTTCTGAACTACAGTAGGCAATATAATTATGCAGTCTTTCTTTAAGACAAAAAGCATATCAATTGTTTAGTCGAGTCTGGCTCTTTCTGACTCCATTTGGTGTTTTCTTGGCAAAGATACTGGAGTGGTTTACCGTTTCCTTCTCCAGCTCATTTGACAGATGAGGAAACTGAGGCAAACAGAGTTAAGCAACTTGCCCAGTGTCTCATAGCTAGTGAGTGTCTGAGGCCAGATTTGAACTTAGGTCTTCCTGATTCCAAGTCCAGTGCTCTATCCACTGTGCCAATGACAACAAATCTGAAACTAATATAAGAAACTCAAATTTTTTTTTTCTATAAAATGCCTCTTAACTTTAGCTGAAATCACTTCTTAACTTCCATAATGCTTAATTTATTGTTCATTTCGGCATTTATTAACTATCTTACATTGACATGTATGTGTGTCGTGTGTGTGTGTGTCGTGTGTGTGTGTGTGTGTGTGTATTAGTATAATGAAGTTCAATTTATTTTTAAGTTAACTTTGTAAAAGAAGATAGTGCTATTTGGTTTACAGAGAGATTGTGTTGGATATATATTTACATTGGGAAGATTTTGTACCATGTGGCCAGTGCTATCTATATATTGGAGCAGTCATAGGAGGAATTGTATGTTGTTAGTACATGAGCCAGAACGAAGTACTGGACTCAAGGGGCCAGAATGGAATACTTAGAGTACAGTCTCATCCTGCAGCCATATTCTAGTTCCACCAGCAGGGTCTCCAATATCCTTTCCTGTAAAGTCTGTTGTCCCTTTTCCCCGCATCCCGGATATTTTTGAGTGGGGCAGTTCTGTGTCCTTCCCACCCTGTCCAACTGTCTTGTCCATTTATGCCTCATTTGGAATTGTTATCAGAGCCAGGATTTGAAAGAAGGGAATACTGATGTGGGTAAAGTTGTACTATAACCTTGTAACTTTCAGATAGGCTTGTAAATTATATGACCTCAACTACTGTGAATTCTGAAGTAATGGAATTGGATTTATTGGGGAGTCATTATATGCATATGACCTAAAAGTGTTTATTTGAAGAATTTACCAGTGGCTTTGTGCCACACTGGCCCCAAGCCATCCTGACTTCTCTCAGGTCCAGTTCCTGACAGGATGCTAGAAATATTGCTCAATGGCCTAAGAAAAGCCATTGGAATCAGAGCATTAGAGAGAATCTGAGTGTTCTGGGCAGTGGTAGGCAGAAGGTTAAGGGGAGGAGACAGTCTGCTTTTGTTATCTAAGCTGCACCTAGAGGAGTGGTCAGTCTGTTGGATAACAGATGGCTTCTAGATGCTTGGTTTGAATTAGAATATTTGGCAGTTGATGTCAGCCCCAAAACATTTCGTTTTCCATAATTCCTAAAACTTGACTTTTTTTCAACCTTTTTAGTCTAGATACCCCTTAGTTCTCATAGACTAAGTTTTGGTGAGTAAATCAACATTGACCCTATCCATATATCCATATCCATCTTCACTATTGTGCGTATTTGAGTTGTCTTCTTTCAGCCTTTGGTTTTTCAGACTGCAGAGTGCCATCCTCATGAGGCAGCTGCTTATCCCCTAGGTTCTTCTGGCTGCCCTAAGGTGAAGCTCTCATGGACTTTTCTAGAAAATCTTCATTATATTCTTTTTTATTTTCCCCTTTTGTATTTTACCCAGCTCCTACCTGTGGCTCCAAGAAGCTGTAGTATTCACAGTGGCCATACCCCTGATAAAACCATCCTGGTAGAAGGACTAGGTTGAGGTTTGAGACAGGCCTCGAACCCAGAGGTGAGTTAAAGGGATGTCCACATAAGCATGTGAAGTCTTCCCCTGGTGGAATGAGTGGATGAGAACCATTTATTCCAGTGGCCACAAAGGCCCGCACTCTGGAGTGCTTAGAGCTTGGTTAGCCATCAAAGATGCCAAAGTCATCGGCTGCCTCCTCCTGAGCCATCACCAATAGTCCTAACTTTTGTTCTGCCACTGTCCTCAGTGAGACTGGGCCTCTGTAGATGCTACTCTCCTACTTCTCACTCATCCTGGTCACTGATGACTCATTCAGTGTTTAGCTGTCTCTGTATGATTTACATGGTTATGAAGTACAGCCAGCCATTTAACATATTTTTATTTACAATGCTGAGGTAATGGTAAATACTTTTCTAATTTTGCTGTGACAAAAAGTGCTTCAGAACCTGTCAAAAATTCACCTTTTCCTGATATATATCCTTCCCAGAAAACCATTTGTATCCCTTCCATTGGCTAAGTACCTTATACATTTTAAAGCACAATTATATCCACTGTCTCATTTGAGTCTCATAATAATCTTGTAAGGTAGCTGGGTCCAGCATTATTATCCACAGTTTTCATGCAAGGAAACTGAGGCTGAGAAAAGTTAAATGACTTTGCTTAGGACAAACCATGAGCGAATGTCAGAACTGGACCTCGAACATAGGTCTCTTGATGATTAGGTTTTCTTAACCATACCAAAGAGAATCCCTTAAATGAGTCTCCAGAATTTCCTATTTTCATTTTTTAGATAAAGAAAGAGAATTGTGGTGTGCTCAAGGTTTAACATGCTTTGGTCAATGAACACTGTGCTAATTAGGAGTGTGACCAGGCTATTGGTTATTCTTTGGTAAATAGCACCATCTCTCTATCGCATTTACAAAATGAGCATCACTGAATGGGGTGTGTGTGTGTGTGTGTGTGTGTGTGTGTGTGTGTGTGAGAGAGAGAGAGAGAGAGAGAGAGAGAGAGAGAGAGAGAGAGAGAGAAATTTCCAATAAGAACCTTGATGTGAGTTCTCTAAAAAGTTCAGATCCTGCCTCATACGCTTACCTGGCTCTGCGATCTTAAGCAAAAAATCACTTCACTTCTCCCAGACTTGGTTTTCTCATTTGTAAAGGGTTATTGTAAGGATCAGCTATGTTGAGTGCTTTGTCAGCATGGTTTAAATGTGAACTCTTTATGTTTTATTATTATAGCAATTATTATTGTTGCACTTTGTGATTTCATGGGTTTGTTCATGTGGTGTAAGGGGACGAAAGCTTGATTAGAATTACAGGCCACAAACCATTTAACCTCTCTAGGCTTCTTTCTTTGAAGTAAAGCGGGGTGGATTATAATTCAGTTCACTTTTTCAAGCAATCAGGTGCCTACTATGTGTTAAGCACTCTGCTGGGTGCTGATGATACAAAGACAAAAATTAGAAAAATCCTTGTTCTTAAGAAGCTTATTTTCTGCTTAGGGGAAACTACATACACAAGGAGAAATCAATACAATTCATACAGAGTCATGGGAGAATAAGGAAAAGCCTCTTGTCGGAGATGGCATTTGAACTGTGCCTTAAGAGGCTAGGTTGGCCCTTCAGAGAGGTAGAAGTATGGAGAGAGAATATGCCAGTCTTTGAGGACTTGTTCAGAGTGTTGAAGGCTAGAGATGAATATTGGATATGGGGGCATAACAGGCCCGAGGCAAGTAGCAGGTACCACCTCTGCACTCAAAACTGAGAGATCAGTAGGGACAGAGTCCTTTATGAGTACAGAGTGTGGGAGCAGTGTGGGAGAAAACCTTCCTTGATGGAAGCGCGGCTTGAAGAATCTGACCTTCATGGTTAAAAGTCAGATAAGTAGAAACTTAAGTCAGAAACCATTCTAGGAGAGGAGCTTGACATGATTGGAAGTCAGAGAGCAGAGGACAGGTTGGCAGCATGTTTCAAGGGTAAGAACAGGGTTTAATATGGCAGTAATGGACCTCACCCCAGTGAAAACAGCCCCTACAAGGCAGAGGGGCTTGGGGTAGAGCGGCTTAGGGTGGGGTTTTCCAAGCCTTCTCCAGTCCCTTCCACCTCTAAACAGATGATCTTGTGTTTCTTTTACCATGTCAGATCCCCTAGTCAGTGGGCTTTATGATCAGCTTCATCATTTGGCATCTGGACTTGTGGAGATGAGAATCTCCATACTTAGTGGGGCTCAGCCTCAGAATACAGGCATATAAACTCTCTGCTGCTTGGCCTACATTTTTAACAGGGCAGGATGTGCCTGAGCTTGTGTCCTGATAGTGTATATAGCATTTGAGACCCCAGGGTCACCCTCACAACACTGTGATGAGGCCCAGGAGGTCATTGGGAGGAGCGCGACTGGCTTGTATCATTCTCAGTTGTCAGTACTTTGCCTGTGTTGATTGAATAGCCTTAACCTCATTGCTGAAACTTTCCTAAGTCAATTCAGTTGAATTTATATTATGATGATGGTAGGACTTAATATGGATTTGTTAATAATGCTCTCTTCCTTTGCATATAGAAAAAAATATTGTTATATTTGTCTATTATTAAAGCTTTTAAGTTAAAAGTTGTTTAATTTCAAGACCTTGGATTCCCCTTTCTGATAAATGCCTTCATGATGAATGAATGTATATTTTTGAATGGAGTTTCCTAAGTCAGTAATGTAGAATAGTATCCAGAGAGATTTATTATTTATACTTAAGACAACTCACACAACAGCCACCTCAGAAATGCCTTTGGCATCATTAAACTTTAACCTTGTGTTCTTAGGTTTTTTGTTAAGTGAATTTTAGTAGATTTCAGATCTTTTCCATGAAGTGAAGCCTTCTGAACCCAGATGGGGAAAATATTAAGAGAAGCGAGGAGTTTCCAGCAGCATTACATATGTAACAACTTGGGGTGGGGGGATGTTAGGGGTTTTATCTACGGGAGAAAAACAGTCCCTTCAAATGATTTCCAAGAGGCCTCAGACCAGTTTTGAATGGTTTGTCTCATAAGGGAGAATAATCTTAACTCAACAGACAGCACACCGTGTCACTTCGCTTCTAATAAAAATGTTCCTGCTTTGTATGCCAATGCAAAAACAGAAATCTTGGAGAAGCTGGGCAGCTCAGGGAATTAATCCCTCATGGAAAACCCTTTTCTACCAGAATTAGTGGAAAATATTTAAGCTGTAAAAGGTTAGAAGTGGACTGGATTTGGTGTTGACTAGCTCCACAAGGCATCCTGGTAAAGTCTCCAAAACAACTGAACATCTCTTGGTGTCTGGCAAAGGAGATGGGAGCCAAAAGAGGCCCAGGCCGGAAGGACTGAGGCGCTGAAATATCCGCCCCAGATGGGGCTCTCGGCAGGTTCTTTTCAAGTTGTCTGATGGAGATTGTGCTTTGTGTGACAGCGACGTTTCTCTACCATTACTGCTTCAAGGTCTTGTTATTCTTCCTTTTTTTTGGAAAGTAAAACTGTTACAGAGCGGCAGAATGAGTGCAGAGTTCCCCAGGACTTGGTGATACACTGTATCCTAACTTCCTTCTTTCCCTCTCATTTTACTTGCTCTAGAAAGGTTGGCCTTCAGTTTTAGCAGAGATTGGTGCATTTAAGGAAAAAATCCGCCTGATATTTTAAAATAGTTCTATAGCTAGCATTTATATAGGCCTTTAAAGTGCATAGACATTTCGCTCCAGGAGTCAGGTGCTAGTACTGTTACCGTTTTACAGATGAGGAAACTTGAGGCAGGCAGAGGTGGAGCGATTTGCCCAGAATTATGCAGCCGGTGTATCTGAGGCAGGATCTGAATTCGAGTTTTCCTGACCTTAGGTCTAATGCTCCTATCCATCATCAGTTCATCGCCTAACTGCCCCAGATGCATCTTTCTTGTCTATTTTGAATTTTTTGGCATCCTACATTCTTCTAGGCTTTTCATCTGCTTTCTGAGGTAGTAGTTTGCCTTTCAAGCTCTTTCCCCGTTCTCTGCACCCCCTCAGGGTTTACAAGCTAAGACTGGATGGCCACTTGTTGCCTCCATTGTAGAGGGGATTCCTGTTCAGACGCAGGTTGGACTTTGGCCTCTGAGGTCCCGGCACTCTTAGAGATTCTCTCATACTCCAAGGCAGGTAAAGGCTTAGGACAAAAAAAGTATTGGATAATATTTTTGCAACTGGAAAAGATAACTTTTTCATTCAAAAGGGGGAAAAACTGGTTTGGTTTAATACTTTTAATTATATTTGATTCTTTTACACCATTGGAAATCTGGAACCCTTGCTTTGATACCATATCCATCACACCTACTGTATCTTGAAGCAGACCTCCTCAAACGACACTAAAATTTTTAGAAGTGGTTTTTAAAAACATACAGAAAAAACCTGCTGCAGTTATGTTGATAGTTTTCACATTAGGAATATATTTGGTTGCTATTCAAGAAACAAAAACCAGTGATGGACCCCAAAACAACCTCCATTTTTGATACATAGGTACCTCTAATGATACCCAATATACATAATGATACCTAATACATAGATACAAATGACTAAATGATATTTAGTGCATAGATACTGAATGAAACATTACTTGGAATATTCAGAGTGTGAAGGCAGTCTAACCTATTGACTTATCTGAAAAGTATTTAAAAACATATTCAATATCAGTACTTATAAAGTAATGTATAATATGAGCTAAACTATAAAAGGATACTTCTAAGTTAAAGAAAACATTTAAAAGTTATAAACCTCAATAATTTTTATGCGATTTCATATCTCCTACAATCTCCCATATATAGTAACCTCTCAGTTATTTGTGGAATAACTGAATGGACAAACTTAGATGGGCCACAAATAGGAAAGTCTTATGAGTCAGTGATTGGCCTTACACTGAAACAGAAGACATTTTGAAAAGGAAAGATTCTTACACTTACTGAATCCTTAGTTTCAACATGTTACTGATGTAGACCATAGAATGATAGATTTTTATAGAATGGATTTCAGGGATCACCTAGTCCAGACCATGAATAAGATCTTGAAATTTTATAAAGAGAAAAAATTTTCAAACTTTTTTTCAATCGAACTCATGATGACAGAATTATTATTATGTTTCCAATTAATGAGATTTGAATTTCAGTAATAAAATTTTACTGAGTGTGAAAGTAGCATGAGTATGATTTATAGCTATCAATTCTTCAATAGCATTATTATATTTAGTGTGGTGTTTGCTGTCTCTAGCTAGTTTGGTAGCTTGGTATCATGGATAATGTGATGATTTTAGGAAGGATTTTTTTCAACCCTAAGAAATACATTTTGAAAGAAATTTTATCTTTAGAAAACCAATGAGCATCAGTTCGAAAAGAACACCACCATTATTGAAAGTATGGCTTTATTTCTGAACCAGGTGTTGGGCTTAAAAAAAGAAAAAGTTAAGCTGAGACATCTCTTCAGGATCCAGCAGGAAAGTCCAGCTACTTTACTTATTCACAGTAGTAGACAGTAGACATGGAAAATACCAATTAGAACATTTAATTCCTTCTTTGATTGATGTTCAATTTATCCATGGTGTAAAACCCCTCTGAACTTTGACTAGTCTAAATTTAATAAGACTTGGAAGACTCTTTTCGCAGTCTACCTACTGGAACGGTCTTGAACTCTGGTAGTTATGTTGTATATGAGAATTTGCTTTTCTGTGCAAAATAGCTGACTTCAGAACAATGGAGAAAACCCACGGAGTGGACTAAAGGATCAGCACTAACTGAACTTTGCCTGGCCCTGGCTGGTCTTCAAGATTTGAGCGGCCCTGGGAGTGAGTGTGGTCGTTATGAGTAGGGCATCCATGACTCCATGGTGATGGACAGTGGGATGGAGAGTTTGGGCTGTGAGTCATTAGGGCCACCTCTAGGATGCTGCCTTTGAATTCAAACCAAGATTGGCATTTAAGCAAGCATAGGTACTTTGTGTAGGTGAATAAGCCTAATTTAAATCTCATTTAATCCTGTTGATCTGTCAAGCAACAAAATTTACTACAGAAGGAAAAAATTCTTAGGTAACTTTTAGAGTGAACTAAGATGATATCATTTCTTTAGGTCTTTGTTATTATCATTTGTACTGAAAAATGTGGAATCTTCTCTCAACAGGACCAGTAGTTAACATTTTAGCTACCACCATACATGTTGAAATGAACAAGATAATAAGACATGGGCTTAATGCCAAATTTTCTTTTGGGGGAGAGTGTGGAAATGACAAAGATGATGATGATAATCATGATAATAGCAGCTAGCATCTGTATAGTGCCTGCTGTGTGCCAGGTACTATGCTAAGCACTTTACAAATACTATCTCAAGTGGGAGCCAGAATGTAGAAGGTTTTTCAAAAAAATTTAATAGATTTTGTTGTTTTCTTTTATTTTTATAATACCTAGATTTCCCCTTCTACCCTCTTCCCGCGGGTGTGTATATGTTTGTATGTATGTAGATATGTATTTATATATTTACATACACACATGTATATACACTTACATACATCATATCCTTTACTCTTTTTCCCCACACGATGAACTATGATAAAGGACCCAAAGAATAAAACAATGAAGCTGATGGTTGTGCGGGATTTGAAGAACCAGTGTCTTCACTTTTTATGTTGGGAGGAGTTGGATGGCACAGTGGTTAGATTGCTGGACTAGTCATCAGCAAGACCTGAGTTCTAATCCTGCATCAAACACTTACTGGCCATGTGACTCTAGGTGAGTCACTTTACCACCCTCTAGTTTTCTGGCATGTAAGATGGAGGCATAATGGTGCCTACCTCCCAAGGATGTTATGAGGATCCAATGAGATAGTAGATAAAGAGCTTTACAAACCCTAGAGTGCTGTAGGAATTCTGGCTATTCTTGTACTTTTGTGCTTAGAGGAATGCACTCGAGTCTGAATCAGAGCCTAGGAATTCAACTTCCTGGTCATCTTCCCATGCTGCCCTTACGAGAGTAGAGGTTTGTCCTACTGTCTTTCTCAGAAATTGAAAGAATTTGCTGTTTCATCCAAAAGTAACCACTCCCTCCCTCATGTGTATGTGTATATACGTGTACATGCATATACACATATACACACATATATGTAAATGTATATTTCATGTCTCCTACTACCTCTTTCCATTGTGCTCTTTTTGATTTTTTTTAAAGCAGTTCTCCTGCCTCAATCCTTTGTGCACGAGAGGGACATTATGACATTATCAAGTGAATTTTGTTTTTGTTTTGTGAGGAGGTGGTATGGACAAAAGGAGGGAGAGAAATTAGTTCATATTGAGCAAATCTATTGTATCTTAAAATAGCAGGTTTATTTTCTTTAAAAGAACATTTAAGACACATTGAATTAATTTGCATAATTGGCTACATTAGTGTACTAACCTCATGAGGACTTGGTCAGGGGAGCCTAGGAAATGTTTTAATGCTTGAACAAATGTCTCCATTTGTTGTTAATTTTTGTTACTTGGGCCTTGCCTTAGGAATGACTTTTCGAGTTCTTTAAAGGAAAAATAATGGTAGGAACCCAAGTCTGCTCGTCTGCAAATTCTGTAAACATTTTTCCTCGTTCTACCCTCTGGTGCCAATCAGGACAAATCTGATCCCTCTTCCACATGACAGCCCTTCACATACTTGAAGACCACCATGATGTCCCACTTTGAGTCTAATCTTTTCCACACTAAACGCTCCTATTTCTTTCAACTAGTCCATACACGACATAGTTTAGAGGCTCTTTACCAGCCTGCTTCCCCTACAAGCTGGTCCCTCTCTAGTTTTTGCATGTCCTTTCTGAAATGAAGTGCCTATGAGAGAACACAGCACACCTGATGTGATCCAGTAAGGGCATTAGAACCTCCCACATTCTGGATATTGAATGACTCACGATTAAATTTAAAAACAGTTACTGTCTGGGCTACCAGTGGACCTTTCTTGAGCTTGCATTTCATTTAAGTAATAACCCAAATCTTGTCCATAGAGACTATTTCTTCTTTTAAGTTTCCAGGAAAGGCTCACCTTCTGCGAGAAGGCTTTTCTCACCATCCTCCTTAAACTCGGTGCCTTCCCTCTGAGACCGTCCTTAATTTGTTGCGTCTGGATGCAGTTCTTGCCTGTTTTCTCCCCATTAGACTGTGAGCTCCTTGAAAATAGGGACCGCCTTTTGCCTGTCTTTAACACAGCGTCTAAATGCTTGATTGATTTAACTTCCCTCCATGGTTGAATTTTTCAAAGCATCATATTAACACTTAAAAGAGAAGGCTTCATGTTTTTGCACAAAGACTTTACATTTGTGCCTTGTGCTGCTGAGTCTAATCAGTGCTTTTCTCTAGGCGTGGGAATAGCAGGTAGACAGGTTTGAGTGTTCCACTGGAATGCCTGAAACGTGCCAATCGTAGAGGAAGACTGGGAGGACTTTTTCTGGGTTCTCTCTGGAGGATCTCGTAGAGCGTATGGACAAGACTCACCAAGGAGAAGAGGCGTGGGTGGGGTATCCTCTGCACTAGCAGATTTTTCCATGTTGGTGAGAGCATAAAAGTCCACACAAGGTTTTATTTGCCATGTAATAGAAAGAGCCCTTGTCTAGGAGTCGTGACTGTGTTATAGTTCTGCTTTTTTTCCTGCTAACTTGTGATATCGGTTCAGTTGCTTCATCTTTCTTGCTCTCCATTTCCTCACCTGGATTATGACAGGGTTAAATCTACTATGTAATCTCCAACATCCCTTCATGCCCTGAAAAGTTAAAATTTTATGTATATCGATATTGTTGTTTGACCTTGACATAAGTAGCCAAGTAGCTTAAAGAATCTCATGATCTTGATTGCTTATATATAATCTAGATCTGATTGTGGGAGGGTGGCAGGAAGGTTAGAATTTGGAACTCAAAACTTTAAAAAAAAATGCTAAAAGTTGTTTTAACATGTAACTAGGGAAAATATTAAATTCATTTTTTAAAAAAGAATAAAAATAGCAGCCAGGTGGTGCAGTAGATAGAGTGCTGGGCTTAGAATCAGGAAGACTCATCTTCATGAGTTCTAATCTCGCCTCAGACATTTACTAGCTGTGTGACTCTGGGCAAGTCACTTTAACTCTTTTTGCCCCCTCAGTTCCTCATCTGTAAAATGAACTGGAGAAGGAAAATGGCAATCCATTCTTGTATCTTTGTCAAGAAGACCTCAAATGGGGTCACGAAGAGTCAGGCACTTCTGAAATGACTGCACAACAACATAACGGAATAAATTAAATAATTTTTTAAAATTCTGTTTATTTTATTTTCAGTTTAATTCTAGAAACATTTGTCATGAATGTTATATTCTGTGCCCTAGATATAAAAAGCCAAAATGCGGGGATGGAGGCACCAGCCCCTCTCCCTAAAAAGAGTTAATGTTCTTTTAAAAAGTTTTATGGGCACATTTGCTTTTACATCATAGTAGTTTCTCCTTAAGACTCTTCCCATCCCCCACCCCACTGTACCATTCCTAGTAAGCTATCTTGGAGGTTCTCTTGTCTTACACTTTCATTTTCCAGATAGTGAAACTGATGACCAGGGCTGTTAAGTAATTTATCAAAGGTCAGAAAGGCAGTAGCAGTTGTTATTCAGCAACAGGAGTAACTAGCATTTATATAGTGCTGCAAAGTGGTTTGATTATCTAATGTTGTCCTCATAACAACGTGGAAGAAAGAGGAAACAGTCTTGATTAAGCACCTTCTATGTGCCAGGCACTGTGCTTAAACACTTTATCGATATTATCTTACTTAATCCTCTGAACAACCCTGGGAGTAAATGCAGTTATTATTTTCATTTTACAGATGAGAAAACTGAGGCCAATAGACATTAATGACTTGCCCAAGATTGCACAACTAGCTCTTAAGAGTCTGAGGCTGGATTTGAACTAGGGCCTTGCTGATTCCACTGCACCATCTAAGTTCCTTTATTGTTCATAGCATAGCTGGAATTTGAGCTAAGGCCCACTAACTCCAAATCCAATGGTCTTTTCCCTTCACCAGGATGCCTCTCATAGTTTAAAGAAGAAAAAAACCAACCCTTTTTATGTTAATATCTTATTTTATTTATATCACTTACATTTCCCACTCTCTCCCTTCCAGTGCCCCTCCCGGGAAGCATTTCCTATAACAGACAATAAGAAGAAAAAAAAATATTGCAGCAGAACCAGACAACTTGTTACAGGAATCTAATGTTATGGATGGACGGATGGATGGATGAATGAATGAAAAAGCAGTTGTGAAGTTCTTACCGTGTGCTACAAATGCTTGGGGGGGGGCAGGACAGGTACAAAAGTGAAGGCAGTCCCTGCTTTCCTTCTTTTCAGGTGGAAATAACACAAATAGAGAGAAGAATGATAGTCCTTGGGGGACATTTTGGTTTGGAAGGTGACAGGGATGATGAGGGGAGCCGGTTGACATCTCCTTTCCAGGACCAATGACAATATAAGTGTGCTTATGGCTCCAGGATTGGAACAGGTGGGAGGGACTAACAGAATGCTGGTGAAGCAATGAGTGGGAACACAGCTGGATGCAGCTGGAGTCAGGAGTAGATGTAGGGGATACTGAGGCATCCTCTGCTCTGGACAGCGGGGCTGTGGGCTGTAGGGGAGTGCCAGGCATGGGAAGTCAAGTTCTCTGGGACTTCTGTGTGGTTTTCCACACTCTAAGGCCCTATCTCTTAAAAGTAAAATCTCTCACTTTGGGACCGTGCTTGATCATGATAATCTCACAACCCTTGGCTTCGATCGTTGTCTTGGTCCATTTATGTTGTAATTGTTGCATGCTGCCTCTCGTTCTTTTTGTAAGAGATGCTCATAATGGCAGTTTATATTTATTTAGAACTTAAAGGTCTTTTGGAGCAATTGTCTCTCACCAGCCCTGTGAAGGTGGAATGGTAGTAACTAAAACAGCAAGGTGCTGCACGACATTGAGTCTGGGACTTGGAGTCATCTGAGTTTGGATCCTGCCTGTAGTTTACTATCTATGTGACCCAGGCTAAGTCATTTAACCTCTCTCTGACTCAGTTTTTCCATCTGTAAATGGGGCTAATCATAGCACTGACCTTCCAGGGTTGTTGTGAAGATCAAACAAAATGACATATGGAAAGTGCCGTGCAAACCTTCAAATGTTACGTGATAATGCTACCTTTGCTGGTAAGAAGAATTGTGGTTTAGAGAGGGATAGTGACTTGTCTTCTTTCCCCAAGGTCACCCAGACGATAAGTGGGAGCATTTTCTGATTACAAGAAGCTGAGCGCTTTTTCCATACTGCCTTTTAAATTAAGAGAATCACACAATTCTATGTATAGCTCTGATGACAGAGGCAGGGGCAGGGGAGTCTTTTATATGAAACTTAACTGATAAATATTTCCCAAATATTAGTCAGCAGCAGCAACAACAACAACAAAACCAAACAACTTGGTGACTTGGGATTTTTGTTTTTTATTCTTCCCTTCCTTTAGAGGGAAACTTTTTAATGTGTCTTTGTCCTTAGGACAATGTTCTATAATATTGGTGGTAAAAATTTAATTGTCTGAATTAGTCACTGCTGGCGTTTTGTTTTTATTCTCGTATGGAAAAGGATTAGGTCAGGGGTCCAGCTAGAGCCGAAGACTCAATCCCTGTAGGGTCTGAAGGAGGTGTTGCCAGCAATCCTGGCCAGTCTGCTCTTTTCCATCTCCAGGAGGAGCATAATGAATTGCTTCTTAGTCTCCATCAGGACTTTTTTGGAGCTCTGAGACTTCAGATCAGTCTAATTGTTCCTTATACCAGGATAATTTCTAAAAATGCAATTATTTTTTCTGCTTTGAGCCTTTATATTCCTCAAGAAATCAAAAGGAAAGAAAGCCTTCTGAAGGAAACTTGTCACACTTATGAGTTTAAAACTTCCCAATGAATGCCTGTAAGTTACTATTCAGTTTTTTCCCCATCTGAGTGTTTTGCTGATCATTGGAATTCAGCTATATAGCTGATTTAAAGGAAAGACTTTGTTTTTTGAAACCTGATAATTGTTTCAGGGGCACCTAGGTGGCACAGTGGTTAGAGTGTCAGGCCTGGCGTTAGAAAGACTCAGCTTCCTGAGTTCAAATCTGGCCTCAGACACCGACAAGCCGTATGATTCTGGGCAAATCGCTTCACCCTGCTTGCCTCAGTTCCCTCATCTGTAAAATGAGCCAGACGAGGAAGTGGCCAACCAGTCCAGTGTCTCTGCCAAGAAAAGCCCAAATGGGGTCATGAAGAGTTGGTCATGACTAAATAAGTTCGAGCTAAAACAAGGCCACATCATTAGCTGGTGCTGGAACCAGAATTAGAACTCAAGTCTTTCCATGACCTTTCTACTCCAGGTCTCACCAGGCTGTGAAAGTCTTGGGGGAGGGCTCTGACACAAGGGAGGACGCGGAGGACCATTCATTGTTTCAGACTCCTGCCAGCCATTTCAGTGGCTTTTCAACTAGCTGGTGAACATTGGGGGGACCACTAGACTTGGGGTTTGAATCCTCCCTCAGATGGTGACATTACCATTCTATGCCTTACTCTCCTCATCTCTGTGATGATGGAGTTGAACTAGATGGTTTCTGAGGTCCTTTCCTGTTCTAAATCCATGATCAGTGATTGGTGCCGAAGTATTGGTTCATCTCGGCAAACACTTATTAATCGCCTGCTGTGTGCATGACCATTTATGCTAGTTATGAAGAGTATAAAGATGAAAACCCACATCATTGTTTAAGTTTCTTAAGAATTTACCGTCTGCGAGGGAACGTTGCCCACCCGTTGACAAGTGTAATATAGAGTATGGTTGGTGCAAAGGAGACCTTCAGGCAGATGCTTTGTGCTCTAGGAAAATATGAGGAGTCGTGCATTCTCTCGACAATGGCCGTGGGCTTGGTATTGGTCCAAGTTTTACAATCATCTCTCTTTATTTCTGCTGTTGAGGAAAGTTAGATGATAACCTCACATACGCTGGTGATAACTTCTGTTAGGAAATATGGGAAAACAAGACTATCCACTCCCAGTCTGGAAACGCTTAGGGCTTGTGTGGTGTCTCCTGTAAAACCTCACCGCCCTGGTTTCTCCCTCTCCTGTCCCCTTTGTAGGGGACTCTGGATTGTCGTATGGTGTCCGTAAGTCGAGGTCAAAGTCTTCTCCCCAGAACAAGTGTGGGAGAGGGTGCTGCCGTGTGCAGACTTGAAGTACACGTGAGGCAAAATATGTCTGTTGTTGCCTTAAGGACCATTGCCTTGTAGTATGAGTGTGTTTAAATTTTTAAAAAATGTTTATTCAAATCTTTCAATTACTGGTAGTTAAAATTTAACTATGAAATACTCATCTCCATTCCCATGAACCTCAGAATGTGGGGGAATATACCACCCAATCGTGTATGAATTAATGCCTCTCGTTTAGGCACTTTGGTGGTCTGGGCAAGGTTTTGAATCTGATGAATCTGAAGCCAGAGTAGTCCCATTTCTCTTCCAGTAGATTTCATCATATGTAGCATGAGTAAATTTCGTTTTGTTTCATTTTAGCCAGTGCAGGAAAACCAGTGGGCGTTGTGCTTTTGAAAAGCATCGCTGCTCTGAGAAAGCAGTTTTCATCTGTGTAAATGCTACTCATCATCTCCATTGTTTCTTCAGAGAAGACGAGAAGTCTGGCCAAATATGAGAAACCACTTTTCTGGGTGGCAGCTTCCCTATAAATTGGGTTTGGGTCACTCAGAGTTGACCTCTGCAATAGTGGTTCTCGGACTTTTTTGGGCTCAGCACCTCTTTACAGTCTTAGAAACTTTGAGGAACATCTCCACACTTCCCACCCCCTATGAAGATTTATTTAGATAGGTTATTTCTATCAGCATTTACCAAATTAGAAAGAAAGTATTTATGAAATTAGTCTTGACCTCCCAGGGTTCCCCGGACCACACTTCAAGAACTGTTGTTCTAGAACATCCTCATGAATAGATGGGAGTTAAGAGTATTAAATCCAAATGATTTCAAGGCAAAGCTTTGTCATTGTACATTCCTGGCCAGATCATGATGCCCAGATCAGACCTGGGGCAAAGGGATATTATGACTTAATTGCAATCAAAATGACACATCCAAATGAGAATCTGACATTTAGTTTTGAATTAGTTTTACTGCCATTAGAAGGAAAGTTGGAATTAAACAAAGTCTTCTCTATGGCTGATAAAATCACATTCATGAAATATGGCTTAAAGGACTACTATTCGTGAAATACTGTTATCGGGCACTGGGAAGGAAGCTGCAATAACAAGAGTTCTTTAATACGGAGCGTAGAGACTGTGCAAAGCCCTCTCACCATAACCCAGTGGTAGATCATTGTTTATGGAGGAAAAACTTAAGCAAGCCCCAGTGAGGTGATTGAACTCACCCAGCTCCCAAGTGTCACAGTCTAGACTTGAATTTGACTCTTTTGATTCCCAGTGCAATGTTCCTTCCACTGTACAGTGGCCATATCCATTACACTGAAAACTGTATAGCCACCATGCTCATGGACTCAGTCTGAGGTGAAAGAGATAAAACAAGCCCCTAAGAAGAAAGCCAGGCATTCTTCTTAGGATTGCTAATAGACAGAAATTGCAATAAGAAAAATAAAAGATGCTTTATTAGTCGATTAGTTGGGATTGTTGTTATTAATTAACAGCATCAGTGCGGTGGAAAGAAGCAAGACTTGAATCGGGTCTCAGAAGTCCTAGATTCGAATTCTGATACTGCCGCTTACTGTATGGCCTTTCGTGAGACACCTCACGTCTCCAGGTCTCTTTGTTTCTTCCTCTGTAAAACACAGGGTTTAGTCTAGGTGACATCCCTTCCAGCTCTTAATCTCTGATCCAAGTTCAGGTGAGAGATAGGTCACTTGTCATTAATCAGAACAGGAAGATCTGCAGTATGTGAAGCAGGCCATGTAGGATGCTCGGGATTTGAACAGATCAGGCACATTCTAGAGGAATGCTTCCTAGTTTGCTTTGTGTGTCTTCTGGGGGGAGGGACAGGGCAATTGGGGTTAAGTGACTTGCCCAAGGTCACACAAGCTAGTTCATGTGTCAAGTGATTTGAACTCAGGTCCTCCTCACTCCAGGGCCAGTGCACCACCTAGCTGCCCCTTTGTGTGTCTTCTTTAAAAATAAGAATAAACTTTTCTTGTTAAGCATAAATATTTTAGTATATAAGCAAGAATAAAAGCAAGAACTTTAAAACTAAAAAAAATTATTAGTTACTATACATGCTCATAAACTCATAAACATGCTTTTAGCTTGATTACTGAGCCTAACTCTAAAA
Source organism: Phalanger gymnotis (assembly GCA_028646595.1). Classification (NCBI taxonomy): domain Eukaryota; kingdom Metazoa; phylum Chordata; class Mammalia; order Diprotodontia; family Phalangeridae; genus Phalanger; species Phalanger gymnotis. The sequence goes on along the minus strand of CM053625.1, from coordinate 345,314,181 downwards.
TTCTCTATACTGGATCTTTTAATCTAGTGATCTCATCATGGTACTGGTTCTCGTAACCCTTTCTGCGTTTGTTGCTGTTATTGTTGCCTTTAATTTCATAATTTCAGTGCACAAATATTGCTTAGATTCTGCTTTATTCATTCAGTATTCTTTCCTAGAAGATTTCACATTTCTTTGGAATCTTCACAATTCATCATTTCTTATGGAATAGTGATCATAGAAACACAGAAATTTAGAGTTAGGGGTCTCAATGGCCATCTAAAGGATCCCTTAGAGAACAGATCTCAGCAGCCATCCAGTTCACCCTCTCCTCAAAACCACCTTTCAACATACCAGCAAATGTCTTTGCTTGAAGACCTAGACCACTGTTTAGAAAGTGGTGGGAGTGGGGTGGGATTTGGGCAGGAAAGTATGAGTGGTTGGATAGAATGGAATGAGAGGAAACAAGCTAGAACATGACTTTCCATGAGTCTCCTTCAGCCGCTTTACTTTGGACCCTAAAACTAGCTCTAGAACAAAATTCCAGAATTCCAGAGGAGGGAGGACAGGACTACATTATCAACCCTGCCCTGAGACATTATCTCATTCTTTGTATTTGTATCCTAGGTTCTGGGACCGTACTTGAAATGTAGCAGGAGCTTGATAAATACTTGTTTGTTGGATTGAAAACACCTCCTCTTTGATCAAAAGAATTCAAGGAAATATATTTACTTTGTTATAGTATTTGATTGTTACAATATGTACATATGTTCTTATTATATAAAATATAGGAATTAAAGCTTAGTTTAAGTTAATTGCTCAGGGCCACACATTTATCAATCAGAGCAGAGACTCTAGTCTCCATATTCTGACTTCTTGACCATTCTACAGTGCTAATAAATGCCCCTGTGGGGAAGAAAAAGGGTAAGCCCTGTCTGATAAGATGGTACAGGTATGTGTTTACATGAGAAGAATAACATTTTATTTTGATATACATTGTTAGTAGCATTTGAGTTCCTGTTATGTGCGAAGCACTCAAGCTGGTCAAGATATCCTAGGTTACTACTTGCAAAGTTGTTCTAATGGTTGGATATCTTAAATAACTATTTTGAGTTAACTTTGGAGGAATTTTCTTAGAGAAAGTTTGATCATCTTCGTTTTCCTTGTAGGTAAAAAAAGGGGGGGAACAATTCCTCCCTTTTTCTTACGTTTTGCTTAAAGTAGGAAAGGCCCTCTTTTGAAAATGTTAAACTCTCCCAAAACAAACAGTTCATTGAAGACAAATGATGATCACATTTTGCCAAGACAATGTTATAAATGTTTAAAAATAGTCCACTATGTTTTAACAGTGCACACAAGGGCAGTACTTCATATTTGGAGGCAGGACACATGAGAATATAGTGTGTGGGGTACAGGTGAAGAAGGAGCAAGAGCCTTGTCTGTTTTTCTTCCTGTTCATTCATTCGAGTCATGAGAATCCTTTGGGAGTTGCGTCACAGAGCAGATCCTTTATGTTTTCCCAGCACCCCCTCCCTTTCTTGCTTTTTCATTCGAGCAAGAGGTTAAAGGTCCCAGCCTTTTAATGTCAAGGAACCACGTCAAGCATTGTCCTCCATTATGGCTTAATAAACTCCCACAGATTTGTAATGGTTTTAGAGAAACATTTTACTCAATCCAAAGCCCGGGGCATAGTCAAAGAAGTTCTTTGTAAATAAAATTTGTAATGGGTATGATCTAGGTTTTCTAGAGCCATTGAAAATAACCCAGTAAATGTCATTAGACAGTTATTCCAGTTTATATGAATAACATGAAAGTTAACTTTACATCATAGAAAATTAATACTGTTAACTTTGAACCCAAGGTCAAAATATCAAAGATTCACTAAGAGGTCAGATATAGTCTTTCTCCTCTATGTCCTTCTTTCACATAGCAAAGATCACCAAGAGTTCAAGTTATAAACTCTCTCTCATTTGTATTAATTAAAACTATTTAATATATCATGTATTTAATGTAGAGTAATAGTATATAATATGTAATGTGGTATATAATATATAATAGTATATTATAATACCTAATAAGTAATATATTTCAAATTCATTTTGTTTTTTGCGCTCAAGTAGCCACAGCCCTATATGCTTTAGACCCTCATCATCTTCTAGTTTTAACTCTTAGCTTGTATTCTTTCCCCTCTCTCCAATCTGTCCCCCACATACCTAGCAAAATAATGAAGTAGAAGTCTAATAGTCATTTCTCCCCTCAAGAACCTTCAGTCACTCCTTATTTCCTCTAGGATAAAACATAAACTACTCCACCGGCCATTTAAAACCCTTCATAATCTAGGTCCATCCCACCTTTCAAGTTTTATTTCATATAATTCTCTATTCTAAGCCAAACTGTCCTTTCTACTCTTCCCTCAGTTCATCATCCCATTCCCCATCTCCTTGTGTTGGGCAGGTGGGTCTAGAGACTTAGCCCCTGTGCCTGTCAAGTCCCAGAGTTTTGTTGCCGTTCAGGGCAAAAACTAGCCTACTCAATATGGTAGGAAAGTGAAAAACCCAATAGTGATTTTATCACAACCCATATTTAACATTTTTGCACCATAATATTTTATTATATTAATAGTCCACAAATTATTCATTCTTCAGTTATTGGGTATAGATCCCTCCCTCCTTCCCTTTCTCCCTTCCTCTCTTCTTCCCTCCCTCCCTCCCTCTCTTCCTTCCTCTATTATGTAGAGAGCAATGAGGAATATTTATATATAGATAGATCCTTTTTCATTTTAATGATTATTTTCAGATAAAGATCTGGTAATAGAATTGCTGGGTATAAAGGTCTGGTAAATTTGGTTACCTTCTGTATATTGCCATATTGCTCCCCATATATTTGTATCAGTTCCTCCCCCTACTCCCCCTTAGTATATTAGTGTTTTGGTTTCCCTGTGACTCTGCAATATTCAATTTCATTCATTTTATTTTAGTACAAGTATAGTGATATATTTTAAGGTCATCTTGAATTTTTTTTTTGGATGATTAGTGAATTTGCAGCATAGTGGACAGAGAGAACTAGCTTTGGAGCCAGGGACTCCTCAATTCAAATCCTTCCCCTGACCCAGTTGGGCTTTGTGACCAGGGCCATCTCTCAGTGCCCTGAAGAACCTTCTCAGATGCCTGAATTGCAGAGAAGGGCTAAGCTGCATTGATGTGATTAAAATGTCTTTGTCTTCATACTTTTTCTTCTAGTTTTGAAATACATGTTTAATATGGAGATGTTCCAATTATGGTATGAGGTTTGGGTCCAACTTTACTAGGAAGGCCTTAGATTACCAGTAAAGGCAGGGCCCCTAACTCTGGTGAGGAATTTGCTGTAACTTGGAGCCCAGACTCCGAGACACAGTGGCACAGCATAGAAGGGGTTCCTAGTGGCTCCTGGGATGCATCTAGTACTAATAGAAGGGAGTAAATTATCCCCAGGTACCTGTTGTTGTGAGAACATGGGACAGGCAGATAACATTAAAAAGTCTTCTAAGATGCATTTCACCTGTATGCTATCATAAGAAATGAATATTATCTGTGGTGTCCTCATTTTATTTATGCTGCAGAGTTGTACACTATGATCATAATGCTGCTTCCTTAGTTCTCTAAAGTCAGACATTTCCATTATACTAATTGCTTGTGAGACGTTTTCACCTACCTTGGAAGCAAATTGTAGTAGCTTTTGGCCTCATTCTTTCCAAACTTGGAAACATGTACATTTGTCTGTATAGAAAATTCATAAAAATTAGCAGATGTGAATTAAAGATGTCATCCATGCAAAATACCCTCTGAAGTGCTGAGCATTCAAAGCGTAAGTAAGCCGTGGTCCTTGTCCTCAAGAAGCTTACCGTCTAATGGGGGAACCCTTTACTTATGAAGCATTTAAATGTTAATTTCATTTATCTTTTTACTTTGTGTTTGCATGTTCTTTTACTCATTGGTATTTATGTATATACACAAAAATGCATGTGTATATTTATGCATATGCATGTATACACAAATATACATATACATATGTAGACAGGTATATAGATATCAGTGTATTTAAATTATTATTCTTATTTTTCTTATCTTTTCCAGTGGTACTCAGGTAGAAATAGTCTTGGAACCAGTTGTTAGCCTGTTAGTTTTCTTTTAGATTCTGTGTTTTATAGATTCTTGCAAAGGTGGATAAAAATAAGTGCCTTTTGTTCTTGGTTAAAAGTGTTTAGAATCTCTGTCGGCTCACTTGAAGCGTTCTTGGTACAACTTGAGGAACATTCAGAAAAATAGGGAAAATGTGCATTTCATCTAATTGTGTATATGCTGCTTGGTCTCTAATTGGAAAGCTTTTCAATCCATGTGGTATGGAGAACATGAATATTTAGCCTGGCAACATCTATTCATGCCCTGCTCTTAAGCATTTTTTGATGGGTCACTGTTATGTTCAAATAATTATGGGCAATCGCAATCCATTTGTCTGTGATAATGATGTAGTTGCACTATGATTTATTAGTTAAGTTCTCCAAGATACTTTGAGATCTGTATTTGTAGTATGGAAGCGGGTCACTTTCCATCCATGAAAGATAGTGAGTTTCTGTTATAGTGCTAGCCTCCTGGTCAGATCTGTCTAGGTATTCTGGAGGTACTAAATTTTGAGAGCCTATAATGATGTGTTGCACAATGTCTGCCATTTTCTTGCATAAACCATGCTAATTACTAGCTTTCCATGATTCTTAAGTATAACCCTTAGTGAATAGAGCCCTGGTCCTGGAGTCAGGAAGACCCGAGTTCAAATCCAACCTCAAACATGTACTGACTGGGAGACCTTGGACAAGTCACTTAACCTCTGCATGCCTCAATTTTCTCATCTGTAAAATGGGGATAATAATAGCGTCTATTTCCCAGAGTTGTTGTAAAGATAAACTGAGATAATAATTGTAAAGTGCTTTGCAGATCTTAAAGTATCATATGAATGCTATTGTTATTATTGTCATTAATTATTGCTATCTTGGACAGCTAGGTGGTACAGTGGATAGAGTACTGGGCCTGGAGTTAGGAAGACTCAACTTCCTGAGTTCAAATGTGACCACAGACACTTGTATCTGTGTGACTCTGGGCAAGTCTCTTTCCCCATTTGCCTCAGTTTCCTTATCTGTAGAATGAGCCTGAGAAGGAAATGGCAAACTGCTCCATTATCTTTGCCAAGAAAACTCCAAATGGGGTCACGAAGAGTCAGACGTGACTGAAAAACAATTAAACAGTAAAATTGCTGTCTTAAAATCCTCCATTTCCTGCTTCAGGAAAGGCTCGTAGCAGGCAGCTATTGAACTGACGTATGAGAGTTTTTCTTATATGTTTTTTCACCGACTGCTCGCTCGTGTGCACTTCTCTTCAACTCAGGCACTTTAGGAGAAAATTTCAAAGGTTCACATGGTTTTTATCCTCAAAACGAATTTGCATACCATTGTTTCCTCCTCATTCCTCACCTCTGTATAAGTTTCTCAAGTGGTCACTTAACCTCCAATTTGGTCATTATGATTATTTTTTCTATTCCGTACAGTGTGTTACCCAGTTTGAAAAGTCCAAGCTTCGGTGACGTTTGGTTTGCCACGTCAGTGATGGATATAGCCTAGGGAAATACTCGTTAACTTCTTTCTTCTCAAAACTGAGTGGTAATTTACTTAATTTCACTACATGCTTGACAACTGATGTAGAGATGGGTTTCATTGTTAGTTCTGATCATTCATTACAAGTAGTGCAATATAACAGCTGAATTCGAGTCCAACATTTTCCAGGGTATATTTTAAAAATAAATATTGAGTATGAGCCTAATAATAGACTATGTATATTGTTCAAGGACTCATAATATTTACATTAAACAACAGGCCAGTTGTATTACAGGGTGATACATTTTTTTGGCCATGAAAGTTCTTGAAGACTTTCTACCAAGTTTATGGAATATAACTCCTTGAGGCAGGGACAATTATATTTTTATCTGTATTACAAATGCTTAGCATAGTGCCTTGTACAAAGTAGATATTTAACATATGTTTTTTTTAAACGAGGGGTTATGTGGAAGGAGCTGTCTACAAAATTATGGACCTTTGAAGTTTTAGGAAAGTTTTGAATCCCTTAATAATTTCTATAAAACTAGTGAGCATTTGTTTTATTTAAATGAAGAACAAAAATATTTTGTACTTTCTCTCACACCTTTTTTCTTCCTTTATTCCCTCCCCCCATAATAAAAAGAAGAAGCCAAGATTGTCAAAATAATATAGCATAGAATGCAGAGAACTTATATTTGATTCAGACCGTGATTTACAGCAAGATATAAACAAAGAAGTTTCATTGGGAAGGCTTTAGGACACATGGAGAAGATTTGTTGCTTGGAATGCTATCCTGCTTGGAAAGAGAAGAGTCCCAAGTATCTGCAGACTTGTGTTATGCACATTTGACCAAAACTTTTTTTTTTGTTTTCATTTTATTTTGTTTTTTTTCCCCAAAGATCACCTTTGAGCTCCAAAACCCAGAGGCTAGAATCAGCCACAGTCCATGCAAATGATAAGTTTTTTTTTTTTATTCCTGCTCACTATATGGAATTCTTATATTAATAGCATAGTGATATTTTGCTTTCCTTCGGGCCATCTTAGCCATCATCTCTGAGCTATGAATCTAGTTCATTAATACTGTAGTTTGAGGATCAGGCCTTTGCTGGCTCCAGGGATGCTTTGCCTCAACTGTCTTTTTCAATTGTTTTAAACTTCAAAAGCTTCTAAGAGGCCATACTTATTTTAAAAATAAGAAATAAGTCCATTCCTTGACTTTGTATTCTTGGAAGTCCGAGTTACTGTGATCTGTCTCTAACTCTGTGAAAATGAGAGATGTTTCATTTGCCAACCAATCAACCCACATTTAATAATCACCTAACAGGCACCAGGCGATGCAGCAGGCAGTGGAGATTCAAAAATAAGACTGAGACAGTCCCTATCCTGAAGGATTTTACTGAGAAGATATTTGTTCACAGGAAGTTGATCGAGGCTATATGCTGTTATTAGTAGATGTTGGGCTACTCACAACTAGATGAATCTTTTTGTTTTTTAAAAGTGACCTACAGCTGCCTTATGGAATTCAAGGAGAGTCCTTGCATTATTTTCCATAAACTTCATCTCCTCGAATACCTAAGAATTATAATCTGTTTCTTGATCTTCAGAAACCATTTTGTGAAAATGGTTTTAGTTTGGCATGCTGGAAATTTCATTCTATCTTTGGGAATAGAGCTAGAATAGACAAGGCTCCTAATCTCTGATAAGTTGTTTTTCTTTTATTTAAAAAGAAAAAAAAAACACTTCATAGCTTTGTCTCTGATTTTAAAATCTCATGACTTGCTTATGTAACCAGGCTAATGTTTCAATTTGAGATTGGTTCAACATGGTTCTTAGTGGCTCCTGCCATTCTGCATCTTTTTTTATTTTTGGAGTTAGTTTCATGAATGTTTTGTGAATTTGTGAATGCTGAATCTCAGCTCCAGAAGGGATACCATGTAGTCCCACCATGCTTGAAGAGATTCTATCTTTCACCACTGTGATAAGAAGCCAAATGGTTTCTGCTTGAGAACCTTCAGGGAAGGAGGACCCCATTACCTCCCAAGCAGCTTCGGAGGTTTTTGAACAGTAGTTTTCCTTAGATTGAGTGTAACTTTCCTCCCTCAAGTTCCATCCATTACTTTTATGTGTGCCTTGTGGGCTGAAGAATGAGAAGTCTAATCCTGCTCTTCTGGATGGGGGCCCTGCATATATGTGAAGATGACTCAAGTCTCTTCTTCCTCATGAGTGATGCATTGTTTTAAAAATCAGACTTTAAAAAGCTCAGTGACACAAGAAATAGAGTGCTAGATTTGGAGTCAGACTGATCTGAGTTCAAGTGTTACCTCAGACGTAGTAACTCTTCATGACCCTGGGCAAGTCACTTAATCTCTTACAGTGTCAATTTTCTCATTTGTAAAATGAGAATGATAATAACACCTATCTCACTGGGTTGTTGTGTGGATCAAATGAAGCAACGTGCAAAACTCTTCATCATCGTCGTCGTCGTCGTCGTATAGGAGCTTCCATATCCCCGTTAAGTGAAACTTTTATTTATTTAAAGCTATTGGAGGGGAAAACAAGGTTAGAGGTCAGCCTCTTCCATTTACATCATGATGCTTGTCCCAAGATCATATCACTCATAAGTGCTGAGGCAAGATTAAACCATAGGTTTCCTGACCCACATTCTGATGCTTTCCCCACTCTACTGTGCTTAAATGTTTCATGCATTTATTTTAGGTTCTTCACCAGTTTTGCATTACCCCAGCTGGGTTTTAAACTGAAATTCAGAATTGGCAGTATATGGGAGGAAACCAGATGTGTACAGTTGAAATATCATACTTTTAGGTCCAGGATTTTCATGGAAGGCTGCTGCAAATCATACCCCATGTCATTCGCCCTTCCCCTGAAAGAAACTGAATCTAGTTCAAAAGTGCATTTTTTAAAAAGCCCAAATGATGATTGGAAAATTTAAGAGATCTACAAACACTCTCTGGATATCACTTTAGAAGGAAGAGAACTTTGACTGGTGCATTCCTTCAGCTAGTAGCTCGGTATAGGGCCACTCGGGAAGTCTTCGTTCAAGTTCACGCACAGGCTGGTTGTAGCTGGAAGCCCAAGGACGATGCTCTTGGCCACCAGGAAGGGAGCAAGGAGCTGACTGTGCTGCTATTAAGAGATTTCAGAAATTAAAAGGCAGTTTGGAGACTATCTGGAGTTCCTTTGCAGTTATTACAGAGCAGGAAATGAGGAAATGACTTTTCAGAACATCCCCAAACCTTTGATAACCCACACCAGAACTCTGGGAAGAGCTGCCCATTTCTTCTGTAGCAGAGAATGCACTCTAAGGGGCTTGGGCCTGCACGATGCTCGTTTCCCAGATTCAGGGACAAAATCGCTTCAAGTTTCTCCTGATTGTTTTTCTTCTGTAGTTGGCAGTGGGGCTGTCCAAAAGACTCATGCTTCAGCTCACTTTTGCTGCTCTTAACGTAGGGCTTCAAGCAGATGGATTTCACTTATCAATAATATTCTGGATTTAAAATCAAAATGCAAAGATTGCATTGGATCTCTGGGCGGCTGTGCTCAAGGCACTTCAAATCTCCCTTTCTTTGTGTTTCCAGAACAGCACAACACATGTGAGCTCTGGAGCAAATTGTACCCTCTGGGGCTTGAAGACACGCACACACACACACACACACACACACACACACTCACACATATATACATTAATTTTTACATACATAATTATAGACATATATTTTAAAAAGCATAATCATTTTTATAGTCCATTAAACACTTTAGTGTAAGTTTAAACTAGCTTCCAAAGAACTCTCCCTCTGAGAGAAAGAAAAGATAGATTTGAGAATTTTACCTGAACCCAGAAAGTGAGAATGATAAACAGTAACCAACCTAAGAGAAAGAAGCTCCTGATGGTGGTACAGTAGCTCTTGTCTCCTTCCCGCTCTGCTTCTGGAAGCTGTGCCAGATCCAAGCCTGTTTAGTTTTCAAAAAAAATTATTTTCGTTTTAAAACATTCATATATATATATATATATATATATATATACACACATATATACACACACATACACACACATATGTTTAAATTATGCATTTTACAAAACACTTAGTGTTCTTGAGCTAGAATTGAGCTAAAGGAGGAGCTGCAGATAGAGTGAGGTGAGCACCAGGCTTGGAGACATTGATTCGACTCTTCCCTCTGAGTTGTCCCAGTTAGGTGACTTCACTTTCCTGATCTGGAAAATGGGGAGAGTGAATCTTGTATTTCCTACCTCACTAGGTTGTTGGGAAATAGAGGTTTTGTAAATGTAAAAGTGTTTTAAAAGTATATATTATAATTTTTGCCAAGGTTAGCTAAAATTATATTAACATTTTTTTCGGAGGGGGGAAGGCAGGGCACTTGGGGTTAAGTGACTTTTTCCCAAGGTCACACAGCTAGTAAATGTGTCAAGTGTCTGAGGTCGTATTTGAATTCAGGTCTTCTTGATTCTAGGGCCAGTGCTCTACTCACTGCACCACCTAGCTGCCCCATATCAACATTTTCTGTAGGTATTTATATAATTATTTCATATCATTGGAGCATCAGAGGTTAAAAAAGAGAAGTACCCAGAGAAAAAGAGCCTTTCATTTTCAGAAGTAGTTACATTTCTTTTTTTCTATGATTCTTAGATTTAATATAGGGTATCCATTACAATTACTGAGGAAGGAAATGGCAAACCACTCCAGGATCTTTGCCAAGAAAACCCCATGGACAGTCTGGTGTCCATGGGTTCATGAAAAGTCAGACAGGACTGAACAAGAACAACAAAGCATTACAATTGGTCATCTTTTAGTATTCTTGTTCCTTTCATCATTTAAATTAGAATACTTTTGTTTGCCTCATCTAAGCTGAGTGTACGTGGATCATACAGAGGAGGGTGGATATAGAATGAGAAGGGAAGTCACTCTCGTTCAGATCTCTCATATAACAGAAGAGCAGTCAGAGACTGAGAAAGTTCCGAGGACTCGTCCAAGTTCACACAGTGACTTGGTGGGCCTGGACTCTATCAGAGCAAGAAGCACAGATAGCCCTCCCTGGCCCCTTCTCCCCTGCTCCTCTAAAGGCTTTTCTCTTTGCCTCTAACTGCAATACATTGAAGAATGAAAAATAGCAGAAAGGTTGGGGACCTGTGCTTTGGGTAAAGTAAGCATCAGCTCGCTCTAGTGTCTTAGGAGAAAACATTGTTTATGAAATCACTGGGCTAGATTCTGTTACTGATGAAGAGGGTAAAATTGAAGCTTTGAGGTGAAACTAGCAAATGCTCTCAAGGCAGTTTGGCTTTTCTAATATTATGTATTTCTAAAGCTCCTGGGCACCTCTAGAGAGTTATCATCAATGAATAATATTTAGTAAGGAGGAATTTAAATATAAATCAGTTAAAAGCTTATTAATGCAACACCAGGGAAATCCTGGTCATTTTTCCTTCAAAGTGGTGAGGTGATACCCACCTACTGAAAAGAGAACCTAGAAGTAAAGACAAAAAGGTCTTGCTTCTCACAGACTTTCTCATTTTACTTCCTATTGTAGCAACTTAAGAGTCACTCTAGCTGCTTCTAGACCCTGGTTTGGCAGCAGCAAGACTCATTTTAGTGTGTGAACCACCAGGTATCTGAGAGCCACCATTCTCTTCTAGTTTCATCTCAAAGCTTCAACTTTACCTTCTTTATCAGGTCCTCAAGTGCAGCCCTTTGATCCAGGGTTCAGTCAGAGGGTTGCACTTGAGGACCTAGAGGGCCACATGTGGCCTCAAGGCCACAGGTTCTCCACCTCTGCTCTAGTGATTCCCCAAATTACCTTGTATTTGCTTTGAATCTACTCATATTAGACACATATTGTCTCCCACAGTAGACTGTAAGCTTCTTGAGGGGAGTGAGCAGCTGTGTGATTTCTATCTCTGCATCCTTAGCATCTGTCACAGTATAGTGAGAGGAAAACCTGAGTTCAGGTATAGAGGTACCTGGAGCAAAGTAGACTTTTTTTTTCCCTGTAATTCTCAGGTATAATATAAAGTGTGCATTAGAATTGGTCATCTTTCAGTATTTGTGTTTCATTTAAATTAGGATACATTCTTCTGCCTCACTTTAGTTTTCTGTGAGGAAAATGCCAGCTCTTAGTATATTTATTTTTAGAGGAAGAAGGGACCTCAGAGGATATCTAATCCAAATTCCTTATTTTACAAATGAAGAAACTGAGGCTGGCATGGTAACATAATGAATTAGTAGACCTGGACTAGAATCCAAGTCTTCCATAAGCAGAAGGAGCACACAGTGTCTCAGACACTTACTAGTCCTATAAGTGACCTTGGGAAAGTCACTTAAACTCTTTAGTCCTCAATTACCTCATCTGTTAATCTGGGAGAATAATAGCACTTACCTACAATGGTGGTTATAAAGATCAAATGAGATATCCTAGGTAAAATTGCTTTCAATGCCTTAAAATGTTGTATATATTCTCGCTAATATTACTAAGTACTTAACAAATGTTTCTCGATCCAGTCTACCTTCACTTAAAGAGCCGTGAGATAGCACCTGACAGCTCATGTTTGATCCGTTCTTCAGAAAAACTCCCTTGTCTTGTGGCTGATCTTACTGTTTCCTTGGACCCTGATCATGTGTGCATCCTTATAGGCTGGTGCCCTGGGTACTAGATCAAAAGACAGACATTCCTTTTTGCGTTCCAGAGATCCTGATCTCTGCTTGGTGCCCCCTAGTCTGTATGTACAAGAGAATGCCGGATATTGATCCCAAACTGATGACATTTTCGAAGCTGATGACGAGAATCGGCTTTGCCTGTCTGGAGAGACGTGTGCCTGTGCATGTAGAAGGGAATTTTATTGGGGAAGAGGAAACTTCCATAGAGCCCTTTAAATCTAAAATCATTGAGTAAGTGGGAATAGAGAGGAAACACCTAGAGCTTTTAAGAAGTACAGTTGTTTTTTTACACATATGTCCCAAGTGCCCTATTTGGGCGGGGGATGCTGGGTAAGAGTAGTCAGGGGAATGCTTATCAGATAGCAGCCCCCAGACTTGTATTGTACTTCAGGTCCAATGCTGCACAGAATGTTGAGCCTCTCCTGTTCTGTAGTCTGAGGGACAGAAGGGAGGAATGAGGGTCTTCTGGCTCAGCTGAGACTATGCCCACTCCAAGGGTTTCAGGATTCCTAGAACTGGAAGGGACCATAGCTATCATCTGCAGCCCCCTCATTTTTAAAATAGAAATGGAAGTCCAGAGAGATGACAATCCTTACCTTGGGTCACAAAGGGAGTGAATGACAGACTGAGGGCTGGACGGTCTGCTGCGCCACCAGTGCCAACATACCTGTTAATAGAATGCTTGTGTACTTAGACTAATAGATTCTAGTACTTAGTGGTTTTGCTTTTACTTTAAATGATGTAAATAAAATTACTTAGCATATAGGAAACAGGTCATATCAGTGCCCATGAAAATATCTCCAAACTTTTTTTCTCCACATTTATTCCTACTTATAAGCCTGTGAGATAAGTATTATGAAGAAGAAAAAATAAACTAGCTTGGTAAGAAAAATAGCACTAGAGATTTATAACATAAATTAAGGGTTTTTTAAACATCTCATTGCTTTTCTTCTCTTCAGATGAGGATCTGATTTTTGAAAGCTGCTTGTAGCTTTTGTGTTTCTTTAAAAATATCTACACACACACACACACACACACACACACACACACACATTGCCTGTAAGAATTTTTCTACCCCCAGACTTGCTTCAATGGATGATTGCCTGGGAAATAAATGCATTCTAAAGTTTTACTCTGTTTATTAGGTTTGGTTTCCCATTCTAGTGTTCAAGATGAATGCAATTTCCATGCTTTGGATAAATATAAAAAAATAAACCAAGTATGATGTTTGGTTTGTTTCAGTGCAGATAGTATTTAATAAATGCCTACTTTATCCAGCATTAGAGATACAAATTAACTAAATCATCTCAGCCTTCAAGAAGTCTGGGTTCTTAGCCTTTTCTCCTGCCTGGACTGTTCTGCTTCCTCTACTCTGACTCCTTCCCTGGCTTCCTTTAAGTCCTAATTAAGATCCTACCTTCTACAGGAAGCTTTCTATAGCCTCTTTTAATTCCAGTGCTTCCCCTCTCTTAATTGTTTCCTGTTTATCTTGTACTACAACTCCTTGAGAGCAGGAACTGTCCTTTGCATTTTTTTTTTGTATCCCCCATGCTTAGCACAATGCCTGGCATACAGTAGGTGCTTAATAAATATTTATTGATTGCTTGATTTTTGTGTCCTGGACCTGTTTATTGGTCTGGTGAAGAATAAAGATTTTAAATGCATAAAATACGTAGGATTATGAAGGGAACTAATTGTCTTGAAATACATTTATTAAAATATTAAAAATTCCAAGTAATAGACACCAGTTTAAGAACCTTTGTGCTACAGGGATATGACATGTACACAGATAACAAAATCTAAGGTAATAGGAGGAGAGAGAGCTCTGGCCCAGATTGTATAACTTGGTAAAGCAGTGTCACTTATTGACAACTCCTGATACTGCCACGCCATGGCTATACAACATAGAATCCAAGAAGTTAGTGTCAGTTTCCTCCCCTTCCTAAGGGGCAGTAGAATCTGATTTCTACAGTCCATTAAAGGTGTTCCTACTTTCCCTGCAGTCCATTAGGACGGCAGCGAGAAAGATGTGTATTAGTGCTCCTCTCCTGGGGTTCAGGGCCGTATTACTTTGAGAAAGCAGTAGAAACCAACTTCATTCTTTACTTTCTTTGATTTATCCCACCCACCTTCATCCAAGAAAGGATGAGCCAGGTCTAGAGGATGGAAGCAAACGTGCCAGAGAAAAAGTACAGCGTGTATCATTTTCATTTGTTTATTTCTTCTTTTTGCATGTGGTATGTATTCAATTTATGTTTCAATTGAATTGAGGTATAGAGCAGAAAAAAGAAAGGTGGGATGGGGAAATAGCTAGAAAGGGGAGTTGAGTGAGTAACTGGAAAAAGACAATAAGAAATTAAGTCATGTTCAGTCAGTACAATGTTTTGAAAATAGTATAGGCTTAATGAATGTTTATTCAGTTGAGTGTTGTAGAATTATAGACTTTTCCTCGTAATAAGAAGGACACTGAATGCTATTGATGAGTCCTGGTAAATATGTTTCCTTTTAAGTGAAGGACTTCTGCCATGGTATGTTGGCTTGCATGTTAGTTCTGGCTGTACTTTAGGTGGTCTTGCATCCTAGATCAGAGCACATGCCTAAGAACTCTAGAACTCACATAGTCTCCAGTGGCTTTTCAAAACAAGGGTATAAATAAATCCCTGGGCTCAATCCAGACCTTCTAGTGTCCACAGTAGGAAGTGATTTAACTGGAGATTGGGACCTGTGAACCAGACAGTTCTCTGTATTTCCATTTATGGGGTTGGCAGGAAATCATTAAATTAAAATATAAAAATGGAAAGAAATCAAACCTATTTGAGAGTATTAGTGATTGTGTTTTTATGGTCACGGCATGCCTCGGCAGAGACCTTCCCATCAGCCAAGTTTGGTAGTGACTCACCATTTATGATTCAAGGAGTAACCTCTTTCAGCCAAAGAGCAGTAAGTACAAGGAGTCTGGGTCACTCCCTTGTCCGGCTGCTTAAGTCTGTGGTTTATAGATGAACTGTGGTAAAATAAAAATTTCCTGGGGACTCCAGGTGTATACATTGTAGTGGAAACGAAGATTCAGTTCTGCAAACCCAAAATTTAGTGAAGTATTCTTTCCCAAGTTTTTGAGAAAAATGTATCACATGTGATGTTAATAATTCTTTTTCAAACAGTATAGTTCACAGTTTAGGCTGACTTCCTATGATCCTTTAAGAACGTATAAGTAACAGTAAAGTTTGATCAAAGGCATGTGCTCAAACTTTGTAGTTCTGTTTTGCCCCAGAAAGGTGTTTCCAAACAAGCACTATCAGCTTGATTTTCTTAAAATGTAGAAACTTCTCCCCTTTTTTTCCCTCTGTGCCCTGGGATCATATTTTTAACCCCTCTAAACCTATTGTTGAGGTAGATTCTGATATGTTACTTCATTTGCCCTTAAAAACTCACAGAATTTAGCACTAGGAGGAGGTTTAGGAAGCTACCTAGTTGCAAAATTCCCCCACCCCCCTTTTTTTTTTTGGACTGGGCCTGTGATTGTTGATTGAGGGGAACTCCTGAAGAGGAAACACATCTACGAATTCAGGTGATTGTCACCTATGCTTAGTCACAAGGGAACTGTGTAGGGACTGTGCCTCTGGTCTTTGGGGCAGTGTCGTCAGATTTTATAAGTAGAAACCAAGGCTGCTGATCTGTACATAAGCATCCTTGATGTTATTTTTATTGTATTTGTATTCATTTTGTTAAATATTTCCCATTTACATTTTAATCCGGTTCTGGCCAAGCCAGTGCTTGGCCTAGAGCACTAAAAGGTTAGGTGTTGTGCTCGGGGTCCTATAGCCAGCATGTGTCAGAGGCAGAATTTGAACCCAGATCTTCTTGATTTCCAGGTCAGCTTTCTATCCACACTGCCTCCAGCTTTCAAATTATACGTGAAAAAACCGAGGCTCAGAGAGTAGACTAGCCAAGGTGACACAGGCAGAAAGTAACAGAAACAGGATTGGAGCCCAGATCTTATGATTCTGTTGTTTTTGTTGTTTAGTAGTTTCAATCATGTCTGATGCTTTGTGATCCCATTTGGGGTTTTCTTGGCACAGATACTAGAGTGGTTTGCCATTTTCTTCTCCAGCTCATTGGACAGATGAGGAAACTGAGGCAAACAGGGTTAAATGACTAGCCCAAGGTCACCCAGTTAGTGTCTGAGGCCAGATTTGAACTCAGGAAGATGAGTCTTCTAATTTCAGGCCCAGCTGCTCTATCCACTATGGCGCCACCTAGCTGTGCTGTTTTATCATGCCAAATCTAAATCCAGTACCCTTCCTGCTGTCATACTTCCCAACATCCCAATCATGGAGAAATGCCATAGTAGACAGAAAAGGTCTAAGATTCATAGGATCACAGCATTTAGAGTTGAAAGTGACCTTAGACATAATGTTATCCAGTCTACTCCTTTTTTAAGATGAAGAAATCTTTTTTCCTGAGTCATACAACTAATAAAAGGAAATGTAGGTTCTAAACCTTGGGTTCAGAAAATTATGTGGTCATTGGCCAGCCATTTAAACTCACTAGATCTGAGCTGCAACAATCTTTTTTTTTTTTTTAAAGGTGTTTGACTAGCTGACCTCTGTTTGGCAGGCTCTTTCCAGCTGTGCACTGTGACTCAGTGGGAATGGGGCCGTTGGGAAAGTTCTCATCCCAGCTGAAGACAGGACCACACTTGAACTATTAAAAACACTATGAAAGCTTGTCTTCTTGGTAAAGGCCTTTTAAGTAGATTGTGTGCCTACTATCGCATCCAGTCGAATCTTAAACACTCTTTATTGTCAAGTAGTCCTTACAGAAACGTGCTCTATGGTAGAAGGTATCGGAGTCTGAGAACCTCAGTTGAATCTTGAGTCTGCAACTGACTTCTCACTGAGCAGCCCTGCTTTTTTTTTTCCTGAGTGGGTCATATTTTTCAAATCCTTGCTTTGTGATTGGCATGAAAGGTTTCTGCATGTAAAGTTTGACGATGTAAGAATAGATAGGAATAATGATAATTTTACCAAAAGAATTTTTCCTCTACTCATAAGCCTTACATGCTTAATTTATTTCTAAAACATTTATCTAAGCTCAGCCACTGTGGAAAAATTAAAAAGTCATTACTTTTAAACTAAGCTTCTAATTGAAAAGGGTTTTATATTTTCATTTTCTTTTATCAGTCTGGTTAGTAACTTGTTCACTATTGTAGTTCTGCAAAATCAGATTCTGATGCCTCTTACAATGCAATTCATAAGATTTAATCAGTGACACAAATCATGTGAAAATCACTTCATTGCCAATCTGAGGAGGGAAAAAATGAGCAATCTTAGGTTAAGAAGTTGTCCATTTGTATGGGCTAATGGATTTTGGCCAAAAAACCAGAGTACATGCAGAACTTTCTCAGAATAAATTCCATTATTTCATAAGTTTCATTAAAAAAAAATGAGCTGCAAGATTTGACCTTAAATTCCCCTAATAAATTGTCTTTTTGAACATAAAAAGGTTGAAAATATATAACTGCAGTATAATACTTAGCTTTTAGATTTGAGATTTCAAAGCACTGAAAAGATTCTTGAGTTGAGTCCAGGATTAGCCTTTAGGCTCTAGTTAAAGGAATTATAATGAAGAACTCCCATCCTTCCGCTCCTAGGGAGAAAAAAATAGTTAGATGAGCAGAACTGTCAGCTCTCTTTGAACCTCTCATTCTAATCCATTGCAGAATAGATGATTCCAGCGTACCATTTTATCAGCCTGGCAAGCCTCTCCTAACCTGGCCCCTTTCTACCTTTCCAGGCTTCCTCAACTTGACTGTCTTCCATCTACTTTCTCTCCTCACCTCTGCCTCATAGTCTCACTGGCTTCCTTCAAGCTTTCAGCTTAAATCCTGAGGCCAAATTTTTGCCTTTCTTGTATCCCCAGCCCTCAGCACAGAGTGAACTTAGCTAAGTGTTTAATAAACTCTCATTGTCTTCACTTGGGACTTATAGTTGAGCAGGAGCATGTGTCTTTCTATTATTGATGACTTTCCTTTCCCCAATCCTTTCCTTCTACGTGTTTTTA
>CM053625.1:345264589-345295333 GCA_028646595.1 Phalanger gymnotis | reverse complement strand
CTCTAAGGCCTTGAGTAATAGTCTTTCTTGGCCTCTTTTTTCTCTTCTGAAAAAAGATGTGGTTGGACTGTATGGCTCCCAATATCCCTTCTTGCACTGAAAGGTAGAGATGTTGTACATTAGGGAAAGCACCTGGTGTAGTGGTAGAGGTTGGGGAAGGGGACATGTAAAAGTGACTATTCTCTCTGAGAATGACTTGCGTTTTCTACTTCTTGAATTTTTGGTTGGAGAATTGGCTTCAGAGAGTCAGGAGGACCTGGCTTTGAGTTCCACCTCTGACATATAGAAACTTGCTTTGTGATATTGAGTAAGTAAGTTTACATGTCCTAGACAACTTCTCAAGGTTTAAGTTGCACACAGAGGTCTATATTGTTAGGGGGAGTTTCATTACTGGTAGTTCCCAAAGGCAGCGAAATTGAAGGCTCAGTTTCTGTCCTTTCCTTGGATATTTTTTAGGAGACATGAATTGGTGGTGGTTGGCACTAACACCAAGGACTCATGTAGTCCTGTGGAGTCTATTAGAAATAGGGCTGGTTCCATAGATGATCAATATAGACTATTGATCAAGGACTCTTTAAAAAAAGGCTGTCTGTGGTTAAGTCATTTTCAACTTCCCAACTTGGGGAATCTGGGTGAATGTTGATAACAAGTATTTAACTGATTTGAGTCTTTCCACTGCTTCTGATGGGGGGATGAGAACGTCAGAATATGCCAGGATGCTCAGATCCAGGATAGAATTTACTGTGACTTTCCTGAATTCTAGTGAATATCATGTTAGCTTTACCTTTGTAATCACTGACCCACTCCCTCACATGGATATTTAAAAAATTAATGATTATTTGGTTTTTAATAAGGCACTCATTTGGGTACCTGACAGTGATTGTCTGCTTGTTCGTTTTAAGTACATCATGTGCCTATTCTCTTTTTAATGGCCCTGTGTGAGTCCACTGAGCAATGACTTAAAAGGGTGTAAGTCCTTCAGGTAAGATTTTCCAATTACACACAGCTATTCTCAATGGAAAATTTGGGTTGCAGTCAATGAGAGGCATGCCTGAGTAATGGAAGGTTGGCATTTGATCCATTATTCTGGGTGCACTTTCTACCCAAACCGTCTCTCTACTACTCTTAGAACAAATTCTCTGTAAAGGTAAATTCATCCCAAGTAGACATCTCATGTTTCTCATCTCCCTTTCATGTTGCCTTACAGTAAGTAATTCATGTCACTCGCGTGATTGCCCCCTGGGCTTCAAGGGTGAATGCTATTATTAGTGAATTCCAGCAGGAGAATCCACTCCATCAGGCTCCACTGAGCACTTCTTGGATGAAGCTTGTTATTAGTTTCTCAATGTCTGCATCTTTTTATAGACTGAAAAGTGACTCGGACATCATGGTTTTAAAACAGACCTGTTCATCAAAATATGACTAAAAACAAATTTAAGTCATTTCTCTGGGTCAGTATAGTTCTACAGCATTACCTGGTAGTGAAGAAGACCACTATCATTGGTAGTTTCTTTAAAAAAAAAAAAGTAAAGTAAAATGTTGGTCATTTTTTAAAGGGACTAGACTTTATTTCTAGATTTCCTTTCATTTTTATCAAAGGTCATTGAAAATGTACATTTGTCTACAGGGAGGTGGAGTTGAGCCACATCTTCCTTGTTTGAAGACTAATTTTCAGGGCTTTGGTATTAGCTGGTTTCAAAACATAGTAATGCCAGCACAGCAGTTGCTCTAGGACAAGATGATGCCATTGGAGCATTGGCCATCACTAGAAACATATATCACACAGGAATTTAGCGTAATTATTTACAATCACGTCTCAGCCAAATCTCCACAAATTCTAAACTCGGGACACCGAGGTCGTCTATTGTGAGATTTCTGTCTTTCTGCCTTTTATAATTAGTATGGACACACAAAAAAAAATCCTGGTTCATTGAAGAGATTGCTGACAATGGTATAACTTAATAACCTCTTATATTTGTATAGCATTTTTAACTTTGCATGGTGTTTTTCCAGTGTTTTATGATCTGCTCCAGCTAACACTTTTTATATTTATTCTGTGTTTTTTCTGCATATACTTACAACTGTGCAGGTTGTCTGCCTTTAGAACATGTGAGCTCCTTGAGGCAAGGGATCGTTTTCATTGTTTGTCTTTTGTATCTCCATTGTCTGGCTTATAGTAGACACTTAATACATGCTTGTTGACGGATTGATCTCATCAAAGAGGTGAGTGTTAGGTAGGGCAGAAGTTATTATTGCAGTTCGGCATATGAGTAATCTGAAGTCCAGGAACGTTATGTTATATCTCTCCATTCAAGAGTTTGGGTTAGAGCCAAGGCTAGAACCCAGGCTTCTGACTCCATATCCCCAGGCTCTGTCTGTTAAACTCTGCAGAGCATATTTGCTCTCTGGCTGCACATAGAATGCTTCTCTTCATTACAAAGTGAGATAACTGGCTGGAATTCATGGAGTCAAAAAGAAAGGAAAGGACATTTTAAAAACAAATAATTATTTGGTTTTTAATGAGGCATTCATTTGAGTATCTGACAGTGTTTGCTTGTTCATTTTAAGTACATTATGTATCCATTTTCTTTTTAATGGCAGTGTATAAATATACTTAGCAATGATTTTACAAAGGGTATTTAGTCCAAACCTGGCTTAAGAGAGAATCTTCAGATAGAGAAAGAAAGTTTTGTTTTGAAATATTGGGGTTTCTAGAGCAAGAGGGATTTGAGAGTGAAGGGAAGACTTCGTTTCTTCCCCATCCCCACCCCAGGCACTATCTGATTGCTGCTGCTTTCATTTGGCTTAAGGAAATGAGGTCGAAAAGCTGTCCTATTAGGCCCTAGTGTTATATGGGCCTTTCTCATCTTTTCTAGTGACTATGTTCAATTCTGGGTTAGACCAAAGATGTCGTAATCCCAGCTGGCTTTGTATCCTTTCTCCCAGTCCAAATGGCCTGGGCTTTCAGATTGATTCCATTGGCTTTGCCTTAGATTATGATCCTAAATCTACTGTGATTTAGATCATTTCAGCAACTGTAGAGAGATTTATGGCTCTATTAGTTTGCACTGGATTTCATCTTCCTTTTAGATATACTTTCAAATATATTTTAATAGTAAGCCCGTCCAGGGCAGGGAAAGGCATCTTTACCTCTTCCAGAGGCACCACAGCTGTTTAGCCATTGGTGACTAATCAGCTGACCTCCTTTGGTTAGTGCAGTTAGGACCTTGAACAGCCACGTGGTGACTGACTGCTTGGGGTGAAGCGCGTCATTTCCAGGCCAGTTACAGTGTGTTTACATACTTGAAAGCAGAAGAAAAAAAATTAAACTGAAAACAATTTTCCTCCCTCGTTCTTGTGGCAGCTTTCTCAGGAATCAGACGAGTCAGCATAGAATGTATAATTGTGAACTTGTGTCCTAGATCAGAAAGTGTGAGCACGAGCCAGTGTGAGTTGGGATTCCTGCTTTGAAGGACATATGGGTGGGACATTTGGACCATAACTTGGGTATAATCCACCTTTTTTCATCATTTTTCCAAGCAAGCTTTAGCAAAATTAGCCATCAGTTGAAACCTTCTGAATAGAAAAAAAAAATCAATGCCCAAAACATACCAAACTCAAGGAGAAAAAGATTTTAAACTAATTCCAATTTCGATATGGTTATGTTTGTCATTTAAAGATAAAATGCACTCAGCAGCCCTTCCAACGCTATCTCACTCCTCCCACTTCCTTCTTTTTCTGTGACCACCTCCATCCCATTGGAATTTGAACTCTTGGCTATCCCTAGCTCTGATAAGTGAGGCTCCTCCCTTCCTCCCCTCCTTCCGTCTTCCCTTCCTCCCTCCCTCTTTCCCTCCCCTCTTCCCCCCTCCCCTTTTTCATTTTCCTCTCTCTCTCCCTCCCTCCTTCTCTTCCTTCTGGCATCCAGAGTCACTCCAGTCATCCTGATCTCTATCTTTCCACGGTACCCAAATGACTCCAGAGGAGAAAGTGAGGCTGATGACTTTGCACAACCCTCCCTCACTTAAATCCAATTCACTTAGGAGTCATCTGCATCACCTCCCTTATGTCTTGGTCTTCTTTGAGAACGAAAGACAAACCCTCCCCCTCCTCCCACCTCTTTCTTCACCTCATGTGCTCAGGCACACATAGCCTCCACAGAGTGACTCTCTTTTAGTCTTGTTTGTGGTATGTTTGGTCTTCTTCCTTTGCCCCATGTTACTGTACCTATGTACCTCTGCAGACCTCTCAGAACTCTACTTTGTGTTCCTGTCATTGTATTTTGCTGGTACCTTGGGGACCACCCTATGTCATTGTATGCTCCTAGATTCCCCAGCAGAAGCATTTCTTTGGGGGCTGGAGTAGAGTTTACCAGGGAGGTTTTTTTTAAGCAGGAGTTTTTAAGATCTGGCCATAGAATAAGAGCAAAGGAGAAAGCTTGGAGATTCAGGCACTTACAGCTCCTGCTTTTGGAGCAGGATTAATTTTCCCCATATATTGTTTTGTATTACAACAGATGGAATCTGTGCTAGGCAGACATTTGCCTATTTTTCTATCAAGTCCTCAAAGCAATGAAATTTGTACTTATCCAAAGTAGATCATTTGCTTCAATAAGGAGAGTGGCCCAAACTATGTGTGTTCAAGGGGCATGTTTCTGTGATAGCCTACTACTCACCGAGACACGTTTCTCCAGGCTGGTAATAGGTGTTCCTCCAGATTTCTGATCTATCTTTTATCATAGACTCCCCTCCTCCTCCCCCCTCACTAAACTGCCACAAAGGGCTCTGGGCCACAGAGTGCCCCCTCCCTCCTTTGAGTTCACAGCATCCACTGGCCATAGGATTTAGTTGTGATGTTTCTAGTATGATTATCACTAACGCTCTTTAGCCTTCCAGTCCCTATGTGTCTCCCTGTTATTATCTCCCCTTTCTGTGTCTTAGACTGTGAGCTCCTTCAAATCCAATCCGTTTTCTCTTAACTCCTTTTTCCCCCTTTTCTTCTTTCTCCTCTAAACAGCACAGTAGGCTAGGAGTACCAGGATGCTGCAGGTTTCCTTGCCAGAGAGCCACTAATAGCCCTGGTGTCTGTCTCTTAATGAAGTCTCAATAGTCACCTAAACTTATTCCCCAGCCCCTTTCCCATAGATTTAAAATATGACCTTGTCATTTTTAGAAGGTTTCAAAAGAGAATAATATACACAAGTTCTTTTCTTAATGTTCTGAATTTGCCACAGATATGTTTCATGCATCATTGACAGCGTAGTTTGGAGGCTTTAGGGCTCTTTTCTGTTACAGTGCACATAGCCTCACTGCACTGCATCATCTGTACCACGAGCTTTCTGCAAACATTCTTTGACTTACTGCTTGTCTTCTTCGGAAGTCCTGGCCTTGTGTTTTTTCCATAAAGCTTTAAATGTAGTTTATCCTTTCCCTGTACAATATGTGGATTTAATACCTTTGACAGTAATGGGAGTTTGTGTGCGTGTCTGGTGTGAGAGGCAGGCTGGACAGCAGAACAGTTTTTTGGGGTGTGTGTGTGTGTGTGTGTGTGTGTGTGTGTGTGTTTCATTTTCTTTTAAATATATACCAATCAAATATCATTTAAAAATAATTTAAGAAACGCAGTTGAACCCAGAAGTATTTAGCGTCATCCCTTGGGATCATTTGATTCCGTTGCTTAGTGGTGCTGTTTTTGGAATGCAGTGTTCTGTTGTGTAACGGGACAGTAAGAACAATAAATGGTTCCAGGTGCGCTCACTGTTAACTCTTTCAGATGAGTTCAGATTTCATTCAAGAAAACAAAAATAAGAAAACAGTTAGTGACAAATGAAGATGACCATAGGCCCGTGGTACCAGGGTACCAGGTACCAGGGTACCAGGGAGGGGAGGCATAATTGAAAGGACAGGACCATTTCTTTAAGGCTTTTGTGCAACATCTAACAATGGGAGGGTATTCGGTACTGTTGAGCTACCATTGAGTAAAATATGACTGTACTCTAGGTGTTTATTTGGAATTAAAAAGAAATCTTTTCGCTTAAACAAGAAATTATCTAATATCATCAATAGCCTTCCATTTCACCTCTTATTTCTACCTCCAGGTGGTGTCAGTGGTGGTTATTTACAGTTTGTTCTCTGGGACTGTTTTTGCAGGTGTTACAAGGTGCTCAGTTGATAGCCCTAGCCTCTGCCGATCCAGCCACTGCAGGAGTCGATGGGTCACCTCTCCAGGGAAGCGATATCCAGGTCCAGTATGTCCAACTGGCGCCAGTGACTGACCACTCAGCCACAAATCAAGTACGTCCTCTCCCCATTGGAAGTGGGTACATTAGAAAGGAGGGTGTGTGGCATGACCGGGTTGGTGGGTTTGCAGAGACTTCATAATGAAGTCCACAAGTCCTCTGTTTTTAGCCAGATTCTTATTTTGCAGAAATCAAAAGGCAAATCTCTCTGAATCTATCACATTAAGGTTTTTGTTTCCACTCGAGTCCTTAACATTGTCAAGCCCTGCTGGCTTCCAAGGAGCCTGCCCCCAGCAGGTCCCACCCAGCCTGTGGTCTACCTGTCACATACTACATGACTACCCTGCCTCTATATCACACCTCTGCCTTCTTCTCTGACCTAGTCCTCCCCAGCTCAGTCCTGTCAACTCCTTGACCTCACTTCAGATCTTCTCTCCTCGGGCCTCATGCTCTCTCCCCTTAGTCTATGCTTGTTGAGGATTTTACTCCATCTTCCAACCCTAGCAAAGTCCTTAAGTCATTGACCTCCATGTTATTCTTGCCATAATGGAGGCCAGTTAGTTTATGTACTGGTCCAGGTGAGGACTTCTCCATTGGGATTGTCCCTTCTACTTGGCTACTCTTTGTTCTAACAGTCCAACAGTACTGCCTCAGGGGGTGGGACCCTTCTTGTTGCCCTCATGACCCCCAAATAAATAGAATTTTAGATGTGGAGGTGACTTGAGAGCTTGTCTAACTCAATTCATTACCCTGTGCATGAATTCTCTCTACAACATATACTCAGCCAGCTTGAGCTTGGATACCTTTAGTGACAGTGAACTTACCACCTGATGATCATTTCATTTGGGGAAGACTCTTAATCATTGTTGAGTTTTTTTCTGAGATTGATCAGCTTCTATCACTGGCCCAAATTCTGCCCACTTAAGCCATCCAGGATAAGCCTTGCGCTCTCCTTGACATGACAGCACTGGCAGTGATTATTGCCCCATCCACCAGGTAGCCTCTTCTTCAGTCTAAACATTCCCAGTACTTTCAGCTGACATTCACTGTGACATGGTTTGAATTTCCTTGTCAGTATCATCTGTACAGCCTTCTCTACAAGTGTTTTAGTTGGTTTAAAACACGGTCCCCAGAAGGGAACAGGATATTCCAAGATTGTCTCACCAGTATGGAGTCTGGTACAATGTGGAGGAAATTTTTGTTGATTACTGGAATGGAACGATCACTTCCCTTTTCTGGACACTTGGCTTCTGCTAATACAGCCAGTGGGTCAGCGTGGCTTTTCTATTGTCTATCATGTCACTTTGCAGTGGGTGAGCTTGCGATGAGCTAAAAGCCCGATTCATTGTCGCATAAGCTGCCGTGTAACTCCATTTCCTCCATGCTGTATTGGTGGAGTAGTTGATGTTTTTGCACACGAGTGCTAGACTTGGCATTGATTGATTACCATTTAATTTAATCCAGTTAGTAGGCTAGACCAGTGGGATGCCAGCTATCTCTTTCACTTTCATGTGATTCACAAATTTGATAAGTAGCTTATATAATTTGTCTGCATCCCCCTTCCCCCCAATTCTCTCAGTGCCCATTTCTGTTCTCTGTCCTTTCCTGTCCCTCTCAAGTGCACCACCATGGTCCCAGGAGCGGGGGCTCACAATCCCATGTCATCTTCAGCTCCTCACTCTCACTCCTCCCTCCCCACGACATTGCCAAATCGTGGCATTTTGGCCTTCACAACATATCTGTTATTCGTCTCCTTTTTTCTGCTCACCAAGTCTCCACCCTGGTGTAGACCTACATCACCACTCACCTCGATACCGGCAGTAACTGGTCAATACCTGCCCGAGTCCATCCTCATTTACTCTCCTGCTCTGTAAACTCCAGCCTCCTGTCACTTCCAGGATCAAACATAACATCCTTTGCATGAAAGTTCTTCACAACCTGGCCAGTTCCCACCTTTCTCGTTTTCTTACATTTCATGTCCTCTACGGCCCATCCATACCAGCCTCATCAGTCAGCAAATAAGTAGGTATGAAGCATCTGCCATTTTCCAGACACTGTGCTAAGCACTGGGGATTGTGTTTGTCCTTTGTTCTCAGGTCACCAGCCTCACTTTCTCCTCCTGGGCCATCTGGGTCCAGTGGCCAGATATTCATCAGGACAACTGGAGATGGCCCAGGATGCATCGGGAGACCCTGGCCCTTTTAGGCTAAGGTCTTTTCAGGTTCTCACTCTTTAAGAAGTTAAACAAGGGATGGCCCCTTTAATTAAAAAAAAAAAATCAAACGAGCGGGTGGGGGGAGAGAAAGACCCTCAGGGTTCCTGGGTAGAATAGAAACAGTTACTATTTACATTCACTCTATGCTAGGAGAGCAGGGACCATTATCCAATCTATGAGCTCCAGAGTGAACCGGGTTTAACACTTGGTCTTTGAGAAAGAAATCTAGCCAGTAAACCAGAAGTTAAGGAGGTAGCCCTCTGCCATTGAAATGTACCTTCCTTTGGGCAGAGCACCCTGAGGAGAAGAGAGGAGAGGAGAGGCTATTCACAGGCTGTGTTTGTCCTTTGTTCTCAAGGAGGACCATGACATTAGGAAAATGATGGCATGACTTGCAGTTGACTTTGATTTGAGTGAGGGAGGGCTGTTCAAGGTCACCAGTCTCACTTTCTCCTCCACAGCCATCATGAACTAGGGATACAAAGACAGGCAAAAACAGTCCCTGCCCTCAAGGAGCTTCCAGTCTAAGGAGGAAGCCTCCTTGCTCTTCCTCATACCCTCACCTCTTGTCTTCAGGCATTTGCGTTGGCTGTCCCTCATGCCTGGAATGCTCTCCCTTCACCCACCTTTCAGTGTCCTTGGCTTCCTGCAAGACAAACCAGAGGTGGCTTTTGCTGCCCTCCCCAACTGCTAGTGCCTTCCCCTTAGAGATTACACTCCATCTACTTCATGTATGTGTGTGTGTGTGTGTGTATGTAGTTTGTCTCATTTTCATATTTGTCTTATTCCATTGGATAGTGGGCTTCTCGAGGACAGGGGCTATCTTTGTGTCTCCAGTGCTAGCACAGTGCCTGACATAGAATTAGTACTTAATAATTGTTTATTGACTCGCTGCGACTTCCATCCAGGTTGACACTGATGCCCTAGGTGGATTGGTCATCTCACCCTATTGTCCACACTTCTCCATCTTGCCTACAGAGGCCACCTTGTGGACATCCAAATGTATGTCTCCATAATATTAGCCTAGTATATAAATCTAGTAACTGTATGAATGAAAGCCGATGAAGTTAGCCTGGCATGACATAGTGAACTCATGCCACCTCCCAGTGATCCCTGCTTCCCTGAGTGCTCACAAATTATCAATTTAATAATTCATTCTAGAATTTTTCTGAGGATCAGTTATGCTCCAGCCTCCACCTCCAGCCCAGTGCTTCAGCTCCCGTCATGGGTCCTTGGGTTTCTGGTTGGTGAAACTTCACCCTGTCTAGCCTGAGTCAGAACCCCCCTGCTGCTGTTAGCCGGTCATCTCCATGTCGTGCTCCCGTGCTTCGGCCTGCGCCTCCAACCTGGCACTCCACCTTCTGCCTTGGGGCTCTAGGCTTCTGCTTGGTGAGACCTCACTGTCTCTATCTGACTCAGAGCCCCTCGCTGCTGTCACTCGGCCATCTTCACGCCATGGTCCTGCGCTCCAGCCTTCACTTCCAGCCCAGCATGTCAGCTTGTGCCCTGGGTGCCCGGGTTTCAGATTGGTGAGACTCCACCATTTCTAGCCTGCCCCAGACCCCCGTACTTTTCTTTCCTGTTCATCTTCATGCTATGGCTATGCAAGTGCTAGTTGTCCCCTTTCCACCTTTCACTCAGGTAATAAAGTAAGCCAACACCAGCATGCCTGGAAAGCACACATCAATCCTATGACTGTTCTGTGGCTGCACTTGCTGTCCCTGTGATGTCCCTGACCATCACTCTCTTCTGTGTGTTGTCCTCCCCTGTTAGAATGTAAGCCCTTTGAGGGTAGGAACCATTGCCTTTTGTGTTTGTGTCTCTATCGCTTCGTAGAGTGCCTGTCACACAGTAAGTGCTTAATAAATGTGTTTGTTCATTCACTCATTATCTTGATGTGGCCGGTTGTGTCTGCTCCATCCTCTTATCTGTGCTGTAAGCCTACACTTGTCCACATTGCCCCCTGGGGATCTCATGGGAGAACCTTCCTTAGATCCCTTGCTGGATTCCAGATGTACGTCATCTCCACAGCATTTGCCTAATGTAGTCATCTGGAAAACTTGCAAATACAAGGAAATGGGATTAGTCTGGTATGACTTCTAGTAATCACTGCTTCCCCCAGTGCTCACAAATTATCCATTTAATCATAAGGTCATTGATCTGGAGCCAGGAGGGGCCTCAAAGGTCATTTATCACTCTAATCCCAATTCGCCTGTTCTGCCCTAGGATTTTTCTAAGCATCGATGGCAAGCTCCCTCAGCAGTCTTTAACTTCCCTGACTCACTTCTGCCATTTTAGACAATTGAAACATTCTGCTCATCTCCATGGCCTTTAGCATCTCTGGACCAATGTTCTAGCCTATTTGCACATAGGCGTTTGGACACTGATCAATTTTTGCCTCATGATTCGCAGTCATATGACAGAATTACAGTTTGGAAGAGACAACATTGTACAATTATATTCAAGCTTAAATTCATTCTGTGCAGGTGTCCCATTTTCCCATCAAAATTGAGTGTTTTGTTACTTCTGTTCCCACGCTCTTTGCTTCAACTGGTCACTTGCTTATCCACTTCCGTTTGCATTCCCTAGACCATCCGAGTCTTCATTTCAGCTCCTAATTTTCATGTAAAATGCTGGCCATGGGGGTACGTACCTGTAATCCCAGCTGTGGGTGGGTAGGGAGGGAAGCTGAGGCAAGCAGATCACCTGTGCAACAGCAGGATTAGAGCCCATTGGGTGTCCTCCCTCAATCCTGTACCAAGATGGTGAGCCCCTGGAAGAGGGCCCATCTGGCCTAGCTCAGAAATGAAGCTGGAAGTGACATTCAGTACTGGGACTGAGCCAGAGTGGCTGTATGTCTAGCCTAGATGACATAGGAAGACCCAGTCTCACCATCCCCACCCCCACTCCCCAAAAAAAGCATATAAGAAGCTTCCTGGCCGAAATAAAACATTTTTCTAGACTCAAATTGTTCTTGGTGCCGGGTCCTTAAATCTGTTCTTACTTAATTACTCTTCCCTGCTGACCTGTTTACTCATCCTTTTCACTGTGTACTTTGTTTTCCATGTTTTCTCTTCCTTTCTGGTGTGATTCATTGCTAATCTTGACCCCAGTTCTTGTGTTTGCTGTGTCTTCTATTTACCCACCTGCTTCCTATCTTTGACTGTTTCGGGCTG
This sequence comes from Phalanger gymnotis, assembly GCA_028646595.1. NCBI lineage: Eukaryota > Metazoa > Chordata > Mammalia > Diprotodontia > Phalangeridae > Phalanger > Phalanger gymnotis. Next base: position 345,283,704 of record CM053625.1, on the reverse strand, counting down.
ATCTCCAGTTCACATGTGCTTTTGGACGATTAGATTCATTGCTTACTTACCCTCCATCCTCAAACTAACTTAAGCATGTTCCTGACTCCTGTAGTGTCTGTCATATACTAAGCACATAATTCCTCCTGCTTCCTTCCCTTCTTTCCTCCCTCTTTCCATCTCTTCTCTTGTCTCCTTCCTTCACTACTGCCCACAATCCTAGCTCCTAGCGTGGATGGTAATTTACCATAGGTCGATGTGTGATATGACCACAGAATTTTGGGAGTTGGAGTGGACCATAAAAATCTTCTATTCCAACTCTTTTATTTCAAAGATCAGGAAACAGGCCTAGAGATAAAGCCACAGAAGTAGTGGGCAGCAGCACCTAGGTCCTCAGATAACAAACCCAGAACTGTTTCCAGGATTACTCAGATGCTCACATCGCCTCTTTATTTCTGTGGGTTTAACATTTTCCTTCTCCTTTTTTTCTGTTTTTGGGTATGTGAGCCTCCAGAGCTCAAGCTATTTACATTTTTCCATCTCCACACATGTGAAGTGACCCATACAGGGTCACCGAAGTGGTAAAGAGCAAAGTTCCATCTCTAATTGCTGAGGGTTTAAAATAATATTCTTTTATAATTTTTGTGGTGTTTTAAAAGTTTTAAAAGTTTAAGAATTTTGTTTTTAAATATTCTGTGAAATTCATGAATATTTTATAGAGCATTAGATAATAATTAAGCACACACAGTTGTTTGGGAACTTCTTGTGTATCCAGCAAAACATGGGCCTGGTCTTAGAGAAGCATTCATTTCAGTGCCAACTCTCCTTTTGCCTTGCAACACTCCCATATTAGTGGTGAATTTGAGAGAACCTTTGAATATATCAGTGGGATTTTTTAGGGCTTTTTGGTTTTTTAATCTCTTTACTTATCTCAGTGCCACAGAGTGGGTAGGTCATTCCATTTCTAGCACATGCATCTGTTTCCCACATGATTGGCAATGATAGCTAAAGACACTTGTGACACTTTGCATTGTGTTAAGTTTTAATAGTGTGGTTAACCACAGAGATTTATACTACACTCAAGATAAACTGGAAAGGAATGTGAAACAAGATGGAGGAATAAACTAAATGGTGAAAAAAAAAAAAGAAGAACCCATCCTGAAGCTAAAACGTTTCCTCGTAAACCATTTGCTACAAAGTTAAGAAGAAAAATCTGTATGTGAAAAGACATGTAGTTCTTATAAAATATCTCCCTTTTCCCTCCCCACCCCAAGTAGAATAGGCAGGTTGATGTAACAGAGAGTTCACTAGATGGAGAGGAAGGAGATCTGGGTTTAGAACTTTCTGTGGGACACTGAGGAAGTAGCCTTGTCTCTAGGCCATTTTTTTGCAGCTATGAACTAAAGGGTGTCAATCAGCCAATCTTTAAGGACCGTTTCAGGTCTTCTGTTCTGAGACCTACGATCTAAAGTCTTGAAGTATATATATTTTTTAAAATACATTTTGTATTGATTTCTTTTTACATTACCTGAATTTCTCCTCTTCCCTTTCCTAGAGAGCCATCCTGTGTTACAAATAACATTTTAAAAAAGAGGAAGAGAAAAATAAAACAGCAACATCGATCAATCTTTAGAAGACATCTGAAAATCTGTGCAGCGTTCTGCTCCCATACAACTCCCACTTCTGCAAAAGAGAGTGGATGGGGTATCTTTTGTCTCTTTTTGGGAGCCCTCCTTATTCTCTTTAATTTTGCAGCATTCACTTTCGATCGTTTTGTAGTTTTTCTTTCCGTTTACGTTGTTGTTGTCACTTCTCGGCTCTGCTTACTTCATTTTATATCAGGCCTTTCCATCTCCTTTGAATTTATCATTTCTTGTAGTGGTTAGATTCCATTCCATTTCATTTGTGCACCACAAATTGGTTTAGTTACACCCTAACTGATGGGCATCTACCTTGTTTCCAGTTCTTTGCTCGTACTGTACAAAGGTCTGCTCTACGTATTTTGGCCCCTATGGGAAATTTCTTCCTATCATTGACTTCCTTGGGGTATATATCTACCAGTCCTTTTATTTTTAGTCCCTTTATTTGCATAATTCCGAATTGCTTTCCAGAACAGTTGTAATGATTCACAGCTCCTCCAACAATGTACCTGGCCTTCCATGACCCCTGAAATCTAGACTCTTCCTATCTTTTGACTTTCTCATCTTTTGCCCATCTACCTCAGGTCTTTTTTGGAAATCTTGTATTAATTAGATTTAGACGACTACGTCTCTCATGTTCTTTTCAGTAAGGGAGTTGGGTTAGACTCAGAAGTCCCTCTTGACTCTTCAATCTTATTTTACTCTTAATTTAATTACTCATTAGGATTTCATATTAGATTCATGTGTCTGGACACAGAAATCTGAATACAAGTATTCATAGGGTTTCATAGGCTTTGGAGCTGGGCCTTAGAGATCTTCTAGGCCAACTCGTTCATTTACAGATGGAAGAAACTGAGCAAAGAGAGGAAATGACTTGCCCAGAGTCACATAGATAAGTGTCAGTAGTGGGATCTGAACCCAGATCCTGTGCATTTGTCACTTTTACCGAGCTGCTTCTCCTTTCTGGTGCCCAGTTGTCTGAAGAAAATGGGCACTTATTAGCCTCTTTACCTTACCAATGTTAGTCATTGTTTTATAATTATTTGATGGATAATTAATAAAAATTACTAAATCAATACTATTTAATTAGTGATTGTCAAGTTATTTGATAATAATCAGAATGTAGAAGAGCTGTCCTATAAATATTTTTAATTTGTTTGCCTTTTTAGCCATTTTTCAGTTGTGTTTGATTTATGACCCTATTTGGGGTTTTCTTGGCAGATACTGGAGTGGTTTGCCATTTCCTTCTTCAGTTCATTTTACAGGTGAGGAAACTGAGGCAAATGGAGTTAAATGCCTTGCCCGAGGTCACACAGCCAGTAAGCGTGTAGGCTGGATTTGAACTTATGAAGATGAATCTTCCTGACTCCTGGTCCAGTGCTCTGTACCACCTAGTGTATATCTGTACCACCTAGCTGCCCTTTGTTTGCCTTTAGATACCTGCTTCCCTTTGCTTTAATTCACCCATTTAAAGTATAAAATGCTCTCTTTTTTTCCTATTGGATATAGGGCTTATTTGAAGCATCTAGAACATTTTTCTCAATCAACCAACCAACAAATATTTAGTGTGCATCTATTATAGCATATAAAGTGCATCAGAGAAAAGGAAAGGAACAGAAATTGGATAAGCATTTATTAAGTACCTGCTATGTGCCAGGCATTGTACTAAACACTTTGTAAATACTCGATTCTCAGAAAAACTCAACAAGGTAGGTGCTATTATTGGCCCCATTTAGTTGAAGGAAATGAGGTAAACAGATTATAAGAGGTTGCAGTGGGGCACTGACAAAACAGGAAGAGATTATACAATTATATTATACATTATATGATTTCCTTTATACATTATATGATTATATGATTTTACAGTTACATTATACATTATGTGATTCACACTTAAAGTCCATGGTGATGGCAGCTAGCACTTACATGTTGCTAGTATCTAATCACCTCATTTAATCTTCACAACAGCCTTGAGAGGTGGGTCCTATTAAGGTAATCTATTAAATGTCTGTGACTGGATTTGAACTCAGGTCTTCCTGACTCCAGACTGCACTGCATCTGCGGGGCCCCCTAGTGGCCATGAGACGTTGCACTAAAGTACATGCCCTAAGGATAAGTCAGGGGAACCTGTCTTTAGTGTTACTTACTTAGCTTGTCCAGTAGGTTTGCAGTCTCAGTCAATTCAGTGCAATTCACGAGGTACATAGGAAAAGTGAAGTTTGCAATTTCAGTAGGGAAAAAATACTTTCTTTTCATTTTTTTTTTTTTACCATATGATCTTCACAAATGGGCTCATTCAAGGGATTACTTATTTTGATAGTTTGTATTCTTAATAGTATATAGCTACATCCAGACTGCATGATATCTTGGTTATTTTGTTTACAAAAATGAAATGAAACTTACTTGTGAAGTCACTGGGAGGTCAGCCGTCTTTAATTCCATTGGCCCATCATAGATATCAGGGGCATAGCTTTCTCACACTCTAGGAGGCGTACAGACATCCTCAAAAACATGTTCATTATTCCTGATTTCTTTTTGAGGATTTTTTCTTACATGTCAGAAGAAGCTTATGTCATTTTGAAATTTTAAACTTATTTTAGTTATAAATGTGTAACCCTGATGTTGTGGATGCCTAAAAGTTCTTAGTTATCTTCTGAGGGTTATCACGTTTTTTAAACTTGATTGGTCACCGCTCCCACCTCACCTACAAGCTTGAGAAATATTCCCTCCTAGACAGCTTGCTGAACTGTACTCAAATGCTCATAGCTGCGTGAAAAGGGCTTTGATGTCAGAGGGCTCAGTTCGGATCCTGGTTGTTCCCACATCACATGGATGAATAACCACAGGCAGGTCACTTCGTCTCTGTGGGCCTCAGATGTTCTTATTTCTCAAAACAAGTTCTGGGGTTCTTTATAGTTCTGAAGCCTAGGAAGGAGCTAGGAGGTACATTGCATAGACTGTTGAAACTGGAGTCAGGAAGACCCAAGTTCCCATCTGCCTCAGATAGTTGCAAGTTGTGTGATGTCAGTTTCCTCATCTGTAAAATGGGATAATAAATAGTACCTACTTCCTTGTAATGATGAAATAACACTTGTTATTTAGCAAACCTTAAACTACTATGTAAATGTCAACTGATGATTATGACAATGATGAAACAACAACGGTGGTAACATTACCATCTGTGGGCTTCGTTATGCCAGCATATGCTTGGTTCCAGACTCTTTCTGACTTGTCTCCTACCCCAGGTCACTTAGTATCTGGATCCTCAGTAGGAGTTCTCCTTCTCCCCTTCCCCACAGTGCTCTGTCTTCCCTGTAGATCCAGGGTTCCTTTGGTAGCACTGACCTCTGCCCTCCTCCACTCTCTTAAGGAGTGATTCTTTAAACAGCACCACATTTAGCGGTCCTGCTGGGTGGTGTTAGGGAAGCCTTCTCACTGCAGCTGTGCCTGAGAATGTAAACTTCTCAAGGGTAGGGTCTTCCTTTTTTGTCTTTGTAATCCCCAGTGCCTAGCATAGTGCCTGACACATACTAGACATTTAATAAATCCTTATCGATAGGTGGATTTAATATCCTTTAATATTAATAATGCTTTTCTCTTGTTGAGTATTTTAAATGTTAGTAGTACTTTACTCACAACCATCTTGTGATTCAGGTGGAATAAGTATCATCCCCATTCTACAAATGAACAAACTGAGCTGACAAAAAGGCGAAGGGATTCGTCCCCTCCTCTCATTTGTTTCACACAGCTAGTGTCAGAGGCCTGACTCAAAGTCCCATCTTCTGACTCTAAACCAATGTTCTTTTTATGACTCCAGAGTGTGTCTCATATGATACCATGGAATGCTAGGAACGATATAATAAAATGTTCAATCCTGGTGCATCTGTGTTTTCTTCCATTCTACCTGTCGTCAGGTTCCTTCCATCTTGTCCCAGTAGACTGAAGAGTGAGTGTGTGTGTGTGTGTGTGTGTGTGTAAAATGCCTTTTTAATGTCAACTTGTTTTTTCTCTTCTAAAGAGGAGACAGGTTTTTCTACTGCTTTTCTTCTACTCATTCCTTTTTGTCATTTTCCTTGTTCTTTTGTCTACCTTTCATAAATAGTAGCTCCTATTTCTTAATTTATCTTCTCAGTCCTGTAGACTTTGTCTTTTTCAACTCATGGCTTAGTTACTAGCTTGAGCCACACTCATAGCATTGTTTTAGGCCCTTACCTTGTCTTTAGTCTGATAGAAAGAACGCAAAGATGGGAGAATAGCTTCCCTGGATCAGCCTTATGGTCCATCCAAGGCTGGGTTTTATCCCTGATGGGGTGTGGGGGCAGCATTGTGGAACACACGGACTCACTGATAACACCCTTAAAGCATTCTAGTTTCCCTAATGACTCCTAGGTCCTTCACCTTAGGCCTTTTTGTAGGCCATTTGTCTTTGCTGCACTGTGAGATAATGAGGGCCACTCCCTCTATGATGCGTCCCATCTTTTATTTGTTCCACTTACATTTTAACCTTCAGTGAAAGCTTTTTAGCTCTATAATAGCTAAGCTATATTTATCTCATGCTGCTAGCTCTTTGGGATAGGCTCTGGCCATTCTGTTCTTATCTCTCTAAACTAAAAAGTCTAGCTCCTTTCCCTTCTCCGAATCCAAATATGTTACAGTTCTCTTCAGGTGTAGCAGCCAGAAGAGGGCATGGTCTCTCATACCCTGCTTCTGTTCAAGACTAGAATACTGCTTCGCATACCCTTCCGAGTATTACTAGATAATTATGGGTAACATAGGCAGTTGGTTTGGCTGCTGTCTTTAGGAAATAATCTTTGCACAACAACTATTCACGTTCTCTGCCTTTTCCTTTTCACCCTTCCGTAGACCTCCAAAGAGGTTTATTAAGTGGTCCCAGTGATTCTTTAATTGGCCTCTTAAGTAAGGAGACTGATTTCCACCAGCATGGTGGTGAAGTTTTTGGATTTGGACTAAAAGTACTCAGGGATTGAATTCCCACCTTTGCTATTTACTACCTGTGTAACCATTCCCTACCTTTGTCTCTCTCCTTCTTCCCCTTCTCTCCCTCCATCTCTTCTCTCCTTCCTTCTCATTTTCTTTCTCCCTCTTCTTCTGTCTTTCCTTCCTTCTTTCCTTTCCTCCTTTCCCTCTCCTCCCCCTCACCTCCCTTATCTACAAATTGAGAGAATTAAAGTGGGTCTCTACTAGCAGTGAATCTATAATCCTCTGTCCTTCAAATGAGGTAATATGTAAAAGTGCTTCACAAACCTTAAAGTGCTGTCTAAATATTAGCTGTTACTCTTATTTTTATTCAAGAAAACCTGTCTTGTTTCTTGAAAGTCACCATGTGTATTTTAAGAATCTCTCTTTTTCCGTGGAGTCCCTTGTCAAGGTATTATTTTTCATAATAATGCCATATTTGTGTTACAAAGATACAACATATAGATTAAAAAGTCTAAGTGTATTTGTCAGGTGACTAATAATATTGGGATGGAATGGGTACAAGAGCTATATTTAAGAGAATTGACAAAGTGGATTCTCTCATCCAGGCGAAACAGGATCGGGGGAGGGAGAAAGGAATAAATGCTTATTCAATGCCCACTGCATGCCAGGCACCATGCTAAGTGCTGGACAAACCTTACTGCATTTGATCTAACAACCCTGAGAGGCAGGTGCTGCCATTCTACCTTTTTTTGCAGTTGAGGAAACTGATGCAGGCAGAGGATTAGTGACTTGTCCGAGGTTACACAGCTAATACATGTCAGAAGTAGGGTTTGAACTACCGTCTTCCTGACTCCAGGACCCAGGCATCATCTACAACGCCCCCTAGCTGCACAGTAGAGTGGAAAGACCAGAAGATTGGCTTTGAGTCTTCCTGATTCTCATGTGTGACCGTAGTCCAGTCACCTCAGTTCTTCTACTCCTCGTTTCTCCCATCTAAAAAAATGAGACTAACATTATCACTTACCTCAAAATGAGTACTGAGTTAAGTATCAGAATGAAGTAATGTATGTAAAGCATTCTATTAGTGCAGTGGTATTATTTCTGCATGAGAAAATAGTGCAAAAAGAGAGCGAACTGGACAGGATGCTGGGAGAGCCCGTCAGGTGAGAGTGGCCATAGCAACCCTTTGAGTTTTTACCATTCTGGACACAACTTCATATCTGGGGACAAGGGCACCTGAAGGTGGTTTCATTCTGTTTGTTCAGTGACTTTTGTTACTATATCCTGATAGACGTCCTTTCTAAAACTTTGTTCCAGAGCACCGATGCCCTTCAGTCCACTCTCCAGCCAGAAATGCAGATTGAGCATGGCGCCATCCAGATCCAGTGAGGCAGAAGGGGGGACCGAGGGGCTGCAGATCCAGTTGCCCTGGCTGTGTTGATTGGCCGTGGCTTCCATCCAGAGACCTGAGGGGGAAGTGATCGCCACCCTTACTGGTTGGCGATTCCCTGGACGTGATCATTGTTCTGAAACCATGCTGTTGTCCTCATGGTTTAATGCATGGGAGGTCAATACACACACACACACACACACACACACACACACACACACACACACACACGTATATTCTGTTAGAGTGCACTTACAGACTGCGAAATCCTCCTCCAAGGACAAAAAAAAAATTCTCCTGCGAAATCAAAAGTTCAAAAATAAATTAACATCCCCCACCAGCAGCACTTCTCATGTCTTCTGAGTCCTCTACTGTTGGGAGTCTAGAGAACGATGGAAGCAAGCATGGAGCAGATACTTTACTACATATAGAAAAATCAAGAACTAAAATATTTTTCATTGTCTAAATGGCTTTTTTTTAATTTGCTATGGTGTTTATAACAAAAAGAAAAAAAATTTGAAAAAAAAAAATGAGTGTAAGTATCCGAGGCCTTTGGCTAAGCGTTTTCTGTCCAGTGTAATGAAAATAGGTATTTGAAAAAAGACTACTAACGATTTTGATGGAATTGTTGCTTAAACTACTTTTCTAGGAGAAAATGCTATTGGACTGTAATTATGCATTTCTAATGAAATAAATGTGTATTTATGAGCACAGCAGCTTTAACGCTATTGAACGTTAGGGGAGTTCGATTTCAGTAAAACTCGACATCGCTCTTGGCTTGAAGTGTGGGCTCGGCGTGCTTATGGCCTCAGCCGTTGCTCACAAGGTGGGATTCTGATGCTTCTTGGCGGTGCTCGCAATGCTTGTTAGCTTCACCTCAAAGGAACTGGCGTGACCGTTTTGGATGGTTTGCCCAAGGTCTTCCCATCCACGTGGAATGTTAGACCATCAAGGGATCCTCCCCGTCATCTCACTGACTCGTAGGTGGAGGATTTTGGTGAACATCTAACCCAACCCTCTCATTTTATGATGGACAAGGAGACAACTAGAGAAGCAAAATGCCTTAGCCAAGGTTAGACAGGGAGCCACAGAACCAGATTTTACACCCAAAGTCTCTGGCTCCCAATCCTGTCCTCTTTTTACTACACCAGCCTCCTCCCCACCCCCACCCCCATGTTGCCCATGAAGAAACTGAGTCTCAAAGTTGAATATTCAATAAAATTCTGTTTGGAAAACTACATTCCCTCGCCCCTACTCTGCATCAGCATCATGGCGCCTGCGCTATGAATTACTTAAAGCCAACCCAATATCAATCATCAGAGGCGTCATGGCATAGTATAAAGCACTGCACCTGGAGGGAGAAGAACCTGAGTTCAGGTCCCACCTCAGACATTTACCAGCTGTGTGATGCTGGGCAAGTCACTTAACTTCTCTCTGACTTGGTCTTCTTATCTGTAAAATGCGGGGGATGGACTAGAAGACTTCAGGTGCTTTCCAGCTCGATGAGCCTATGTTACTAGAAATATACCTTGCTCAGAAATTCACACTATTTTTTATGGTCCTTTGTGGGGGGCGGCAAATAAACATGCCACCTCGTTCATCTCTGGTGTCTAATGCTGGTCCAGATAAGTAGAGAAAACAACCAAGCAAATGTATGTTCAGCATCATTCAGGCGATTTAAGCTACATTAGCCCACATTTCCTGACCGTCTCTCCTCTATCTCCCCCGTCTGTCTATCTGTCTATCTCGATCTACCTGTCCATCTGTCTATCTCCTCTGTCTGTGTCTGTCCATCCATCCATCTATCTGTCTGTCATCTATCTCTAAATGATTCAATGGTAATAGGAAAGAATCCTAGATTTTGAGTTAAAGGACCTAGATTCAAATCTCCTTGCTACAATGCATTATGCGTGTGATCATGGACAAGTCACTTCATCTCTCCAGCTGGACCTTAGTTTCCTCATCTGTAGAATGATGAGGTTGAACTACATGATCTCCCGAGCTTCCTTCACTCCCTAATGTCTTTGATCTCAAAAGGTACCGTGAAATCTCAAAAAGTGTTGTTGACTCTAATATGGAAAATACGTTCTGTTTGGCATGTGGTTTTTACGACTTAAAAAAAAAAAAAAGGTTGTTGATTACTTTGTAAGTTTACCAGCTAAAATAGGTTAGTGTGGGAGTGTCAGGTAAAGAGGAGGTAATGCCTCCAAGTGCCACAAGGTGGCTGTCACCTTCCATTACCTGTTAGAAGCCCCGATCTGCACCTGTTGGTTGAGAGACGTGGGGACTACTCGAGGTAAGCATCCTTTTTGGGATAGGCTTTGCAGTGCTTGGACTAGGAGAAGGATGTAGACAAAATGTGGGCTGAGCCTAGAGTAAGAGCTTTATCTGTTAGAAGAGGGAGCCTCCTGGAATCACCTTTTGTCTCCCTGGAAAGGTGTAGATTGGAAAGCTGAGGTGATCATTTTAGTTCACTGCCTTTCATCAAGCTATATGAGCTGCCTAAGACTAACAATGACTTCTTTGGTCTTTTCCAACTCAAAGATTCTGTGAGAACTGAAGTGGACAGAAGAACAATTCAACTTTTCTTATGGAGAATGAGATTTGGGGGGGGGCTATTTTTCTACTTCTGCCTCTATCATATACCTCTACCTCTGTCCTGGATTGAATGTGAAAATCTGGGTGCCATTGACAGACAGTAGTGGCCCAAAGAAGCAGATTTAGGAGATAATATAAAAAGCTGGTTTTGGTACATGTTGAGGTTGAGGTGCCAGGATTCAGGTGAAGGTGTCTGAAAGGCAGTTGGAGATGTGGTTCTGCCTCAAAGAAGGGAGGTTTGAATAACAGATTTGGAAGTCAACTGCTTAGAAATGGGATGGCATGGTGAAAGGGTGCTTCAGTGTCATATGGAGCTTTGGTATATAAACCAATAGTAATAATATGGCAATGATAATAAGGAAAAGGATCTGAGTTGAGGAAATGCTTGACCTAAGTCAGAAAGTTGGAAAGTAAAAGAAGGTCACATGGAGGGAAAAAAAGGAGTAAGAAGGGCTACATTATACTTGTTCCTAAGAAACAAACTAGAGCCTTTTCCTGAAAGGTGGGGCTCAGGGTTCTCAGCTCTTTGTCCTCTAAGGAATTATGATGTAGGTCTATTCATTGGTGGTGGGAGGGGGGAGGTCTGCTGGAAAGGGCCAGAGGAGGGAGAGAAGAGCAATGGTGGTCGATGAGGCCTTAGGCAGCTCTTGACCCGCCCAATAACAAGAGAGAAGATGCCTATCTTCTTGGGGTATGTATGGGAGACATGATAAGGAACCTCCAAAGACTTGCCCAGCTGGGTAATTAATACTCTCTTTTGGTAATTCATATGGGCTTGAAGGAACCTAAAAAGGATTAATAAAGATTTGGGCAAGAAACTGAAAACCTTAGGGACACAGTTGACTTCATCACAGTTACCCCTTGAAGGCAAATGACCCAGAGATGAAGAACAGGTTTTGGGGAGTGAAGAGCTGGTTAAGAAGATGATATCTGAGAACAGGATGTGAATTTCTAGACCATGGATTGAACTACAGGAATAGCAAGCTCTCAGAGAAGGCTTTCATTTCACCTCACAAAAGTTGCTAAAAAATGCATTTGCAGGGAACTTTCGAATCTAATGAAAAAAGCTTTAACTTAAAAAGAAGGCAAGGAGAAGAAAACTGCTTATATACATCCACCAAGCTAGATGTTATAAAATCTTAACTGAATAGCAGTAAAGATGTCCCAAGGTGCCTCAAGAGACCCAATTCGAGAAGGTAGCAGTAATAAAACTTGTGGCAGCACCTGTCTAGACTCAGCAAAGTTTGGCTAAATGAAAAACAAGGGAACCAAAGATTCTTGCATAAGGTGGCAATTTGATATCATAAGTATTACTGAGGTCTAGTAGGTTATACCCCATACCTGGGTTATGGAATTGGAAGGATGTGCCTTATATAACTGAAAAAATTCAGAAACACGTTTTGGGAAACATGATGGAAAGCATTTGGATGAATATCAACAAATCCATTAAAAATAAAAATTTTGAGACAAAGAGGCCTAATTATGAAGTAGAAAAGGGGAGTCGTCTCAAGAGATGACACATAGGGAACTCTCCCAATCAATTTATATCTTATGAAATGGAACAAAAGAGTCCGCAAGACCAAGTAACAGTAATTACAGTGTGAGAATAGTGTAAATGGGGCTAAAGCTAAGAATGAACTGAAGCTGTCAAAGAAAGCTAAGGACAATGAAAATTCTTTGGGTTTTTAGCTACAGTGGAGGAAGGAGGATTATCAGAGAAGGAATAAGACAGCCACACAGAGTGGGGAGAAGGAAGAATTATTCAGTGCTTACTTTGCTTTTTTTTTTTTTTGACAAGGAGAATGACCTTTGGACTGGGAAGAGCAAGGAAAAAAAACCATATAGCTCATAGAAGGTTGATCCCCAGGCTCAATAGAGAGCCTTGCCAATGATCTTTGAAAGATTGTGGAAAATGAAGGCGGTACCATAAGACTGCAGATGGGCAAATATCAGACATGTTTTTTTTTTTTTTAAAGAAGGTAGGGGAAAATGGGGCCTGGCAACCACAGGCCAGTGAGCTTGACTTTAATTCCTGGAAAAATCCAGAACACATTATTTAAAGGAATAACTATTGAGTCTTTAGAAAGGGAAAAGGTCATGCCCATGTAACTTCATTTCCTTTTAACACATGGGTCAGAGGAATATTGTTAGTTAACTAGATTTTAGCAAGGCATTTAGGTCTTTCATACTATTTTTAAAGGGGAAAATGGAGAGATGTAAGTTTGATGATAGGATGATTAAGTGGATTTGGAATTAATTGAATATCTGGATCCAAATCATAAATGCTTCAGTGACAATTTGGAAGGAGCTCTCTGATGGGAGCCCCAGGGATGCCTGGACCTGCATTATTCAATGTTTTCTTTTTTAAATCGTATTTTTAGTTGACACAAGGCTTGGAATCTAGCTAACACTCTGGATGGTAAGGCAAAGATTCAAAGATGTAATTTACAAGGTAGGATGTTAGGTCAGGTTGACTGTGATGGAATTTAAAAGGAATAAATGTTAAGCCTTAGATTTAGGTTCAAAAAATCAACTTCACAAGTACAAAGGTGAGAAGAGGAGCTGGGGAGAAGTGTGGTGAGGCAGAAATTTTCCTGAAACAGGTCTGGTTTAGCAACCTGCAAATGTGATGTGAGTTAGTGGGCTATAGGAGTCAAAGAAACTGATGAGATCTCTGGCTGTGTGAAGGGTCTGAGCATTCAAGAATTAGATGGCACAATTCCTGTTGGACCCTGGTCTGGCCAGACTATATTTGAAGTATTATGTACAATTCTAGGAAACGTGATTTAGCAAAGACATGGGTCAAACTGAAGAGGATCCAGAGGATGGCAATGAGGATGACAAAGGAATTTGAGCTCATGTCCTATGAAGATTGGTTGTAGAATCTGAGCTTAGATAAGAGTAAACTTAGAGGGCATGATAGTTGTATTCAAGTATTTGAGGTTCTGTCATGTGGAAAAGGCATGAAATTTGTTTTTGACTCCAGAGTAATGGATAGAAGTTACAATGGAGCCAACTTGGGCTTGAAGAAAATTCTTTCACAATTATAGCTTTCTGAAAGTGAAATGGATTGCTTTGGGAGGTAGTGGGTTCCCCATCATTGGAGGTCTTCAAGCATGGTCTGAAATGATGTAAAGCGGTTGCTACAGTGAGGAGGCTGTTTGCCTAGAAAGCAATTTAGCCAGAAAATACTTGACTCTTTGTCAAGTGGGGAGACACAACAGCCAACAGTAAGTGCTTTAGAACACAGATTCATATGTAAAAATACTACCAAGGAGGATGGCGGAAGATATAAGCAGTATAACTTCATAAAGCTGAAATCAAATCACATCAATGGCAGTGAAAGGTCTGCAGAAAGCTTGATGTGAGACTCCCCTGCCTTCTCATTTCAGGACCATTGATAGATGAAATTGGAAGGAGGACAATAATTATAGCATTTCTGTAATTAACTCTTTTCATCTTAAGTGACAACTGAGCTACCACATTTTGTCTACAAGATATCACTTCCAGATGTGCGACGTAAAGACAAGATAATCTTATGGAAGAACATGAAGCCAGGCTAGAATGGAGACTGCAGATGGACAGAGAATCCACGCTCAGGTAACAAAACTCTGGGAGATTTGAGGGGTCATTCAACAGGATAGCTCAGAAAGGGGAAGATATCGAAAGAATGAGGGTAGGGTAGGAGAAATCACGGATTGCCCTTATTTTTTTAAAAACGTCTAACAAGAAGACACCAATACCTACCCACCTTTATGCCCACGAAGATCAAATGAGATCATATTTATAAGGTGTTTCGCAAACCTTAAAGTGCTATGTAAATGCTAGCTATGATTACTATTGGCAGAGCACATTCTCTGCAATATATTGTATACTCCTTGAGAGGAGGGACTTTTTCTTTTTTTGCACTTGTACTCGCAGTGCCTAGCACAGTGCTGGGTATATAGCAGGTACTTAATAAATGCTTATTGATTTGATACATGAAAAATGCTTTTGAAAAATACAAAAGAAAGTATTCTATGAGTTCCAAAGGGGAACATCAGTATTGATGGGGGAGGGTGATTCAGGTGTGGCTTCATCAGGGAGCCACTGGGGGAAACCAGATTGCCCTGGGTGGAGGAGAGAGAGGGGTGGAGAGGTGGTGGAAGTGCCAAGCAAGTGTAGGCAGGGTCAGATATAGTCTCCAAGGGTGAGTTTAGTGAAAAAAATAATAACCTTTCTCTTATAGAGTACTTTATCATTTACACAATGCTTTCCATGTGAGGTAAGTAGGACATGGGTGTGCGGGAGCCAGCTCTCACGAGCTCGTTTCCATGGTTGAATTTCCAGTGTTAACATTTTTACCTCAGAAATTGGCCACGGGCTCTTCAGCTGGCCTTGGTTTATTGTTTTGTTGATTGTTCAAGTTTAATAAAGTATTAATCATGCAAATTCGTCTTAGAAGTCTGCACACATTTCCCAGCATATCTCTGTATTCCTCTACAAGCTATATTGGGGAGCTGTAGAAGGCTCAGGGAATGAAGGCATCACCAGAGTGGAGGCCCAGGGACTAAAGGTTAATAATAATAGTAACAATAACTGGCATTTCTGTAGTGCTTTAAGGTTTATGCATTATCTTGCTTGGGCCTCACAACGCTCCTCATTATTATCCCCATTTTATTTACTTATCTGTTTATTGGAGGCAATTGGGGTTAAGTGACTTGCCCAGGGTCACACAGCTGGTAAGTGTCTGAGGTCAGATTTGAACTCAGGTCCTCCTGACTCCAGGGCTGGTGCTGTATCCACTGTGCCACCTAGCTGTCCCCTGCTTTTGGCGGGGCACTCATTTTAGATAGGAAGCAAAAGTGGTCTGTGAGGGACCTACCCATGTTTGTAGGTGACAGAGTCAGTATTTGAATCCAGGACATCTGAATTAAAAGGCAATGGATGCTCTTTCTACTACACTATAAACCTAAACTCATTCACAAAGTATTAATTGAGTTCCTAATACATTTGAGATCTTGGGTACGGATACTGATAAAACCAAAGAAAGTCCTACGCCCTGTGCTCAAAAAGCTTTGAGTCTAATATTCATAGACCATAATCATAATCTAATCAGTGATATAAACACATGTTCACAGGGTCATAGATTTAGAGTCTGAAGGACACTTAGAGGTAACCCAGTCCAGCCCCTTCCTTTTATAGATGAGGAAACTTCCCCAGGGATATGCCAGCTAGTAATTATCCTGCCTGAGATTCAGTCCCAAGTCATAGAATCACAGCTGCAGAACTGGAAGGAACCTCAGAGGTCATTTAGTTCACCTACCCATTTGACAAATGGGTAAACTGAGGGCTAAGGAGGTTAAGTAGCTCCCTCAAGATCACTTGCATAGTAAGCACCCAGTTCTCTGACTCCACAGTGAGGACTTTTTTCCCATCGTGTTGTGCTGCCCCGATGTTGATCTGGGGTCTACAGTTCACTTGTGGAGTGGAATCGGGGTGCTGGGTTGGATGGGGGTACTGCTGCTGTGATTGTTTTCTGCTGCTTGGACTGATTCTGCTTTTCTGAACACAGAAACAAGCTGTAGGCACTTCTTAGAGTAAATATCAAGAAAACAAATTCTGCCTTGTTTGCAGGAACTCTTAGCAGAGAGGGTTTGGCAGCATGTCTTAAGGTTATGTTGCTTTCTGACGGGGCAGGGCGTCCTCCACTCTACATTTAACACTCATTTCCAGTAAAGTAACTCGTGGTGTAGCAATTTGGACAATATGGACAAATGGTCCTGAGGCATTGGACGCTTCAAATCTCAGAACTAGAAGAGACATCATCAACTATCCTGTCCAAATAGCACACCCAAGCAGTGACGGGACATGACTGCGGTGTCATACTAGGTCTACCCTTGGATCACGCAGAGTTGAATGGAATTGAAACTATTCTAAGGTCTTCCATCATAACCTCAGCAACCCACTAAGCTAAGCACAGCAGTTACTACTACCATCATCTGACAAACAATGAAACTGAGGCATAGAAGAGTGGTGACTTACTCAAGGGACAGACAGCTGATTGGGGACTGACCTGTGATTTGAAATCTAGACTCCCAGTGCACAACTCTAGAGAGTAAGACTTTGTCTCCCTATCAGTATGCAGCTAGTGAAGAGGGGAGCTGGAGGAAGATGGATGAATGTGTGTGGTAGGGGGAGGTTAATAAGAAATCCAGATAGAAGAGAGAATAGAGAAGATGGAAACATGGAAGAACTGCTGCAAGAGGCATAGGGGAAGGACACTGTGAGGTCACAGGATGGGAATGGCAGGAAGTTGGAGGGAGGTCATGGGGTAATCATAAGCTTAGGTATCAAGTGTCTAGTCAAGTCTCTATTGTTTACATCTCTATTATTTCTCTACTGTGGAGTCAGAACAAACTTTCATGCAGCTGGAGCCTAAAATGTGTCCAAGACAGAGTGATGAATCACCGGACACTGTTTCCTTCATACATTTTATCTGAGACCATCGGGCTCAGGCAGCCGTGGAAATGATGGATGGGTCCAGTGTAACTTGTAACGAATGGGAGTATAACAGACTGAAGTTACCCGACAATTGAAATGACGGCAAAAGTTTCAAGAGCAACAAAGCATTTCCACATGGTGGGGAGGAAAACGATTGTAGCTTGTAAACTTTTTTTAAACAGTAGTTAAAATCGGGACAGAGGGAGAGCTCAGTCATAGCATTTTAGAGCTGGAAGAGACCTTAGCCCAGTGTCCTTATTTCATAGATGATACAACTAAGACCAAAGAACGTAAGTCACTTGCCCAAGGTCACAGAGCTAGTCAATGGCAGGGCTTGCAGTAGAACTTGCTTTTCTGATTCCTGGCCTAATACGTTCCCTTCTATATCACGGTGACACTCTGTTTTTTTTCCCCTCTTATATAGAAGTATGGTCCTTTTGTTTTTGGACAGATGGACTTCAAATCATCTGCACTCTAAATTGTTCTATATCAGTACCACGATGGATTTATGCATTCCCTCCGCTCTTGCAAATCATAACCTATCCAGTCCTTTCCACTCTGTGTGAATCTGTCCATATATTTACATAAATCTTCCACAGGAGGACTACCAAATATGCTACTCAACAGGCCTTCCTCTGAGTCTTAATAATTTGTGGGTAGGACACCTGTAATCTCTTTCTTGCTACATGAATAGCCCATCTCCTTTTTCCAATTATGCATATCTTCCCTGGCATCTTTTATACTACTTCTTACTCATCCTTATGAATATCCTGTAGCCTACTTATACCCCTCAGGTATTTCTGCATTGCCTGTTCAGGCACTTGCAAATTAGACTTTTCAGGGCTCATTGTGTACCATGATCCATAGGCATATTAACATCCCTAGGAGAAAATTGGTATAAAAATGGGGTTTGACAGCATGGAGCACCCTGTGATCTTTGAAAGTGCTTCACCTTTCCTTCCCGAAGTGGGATCTAGTTTGCTTTCTTCCTTGAGGTCATTACTTATTTTCAGTGAATATCCAAGGTATTTCTACTGATGAACTAACTCAATGGGCTGCTCACCCGACTGTAGATTCAAACTAAAAGAATAATATCTTTACAACAGTAGGCCTTCAGTAGATGCTCTCCTAGTAGATTTCATAATTCTATTTCTCTTCTATTCCAACATAATAGTAATAGGTCTGCAACTAGATTATAAGCAACTTGAGGGCAAGGCCCCATCCACCATTTATTCCTTGGTGGTCTCTAGTACAGCTAGGTCCCAATTAGTGTGAACAAAAAATCCCCTGAATTGCTTGTATTATTCAAATTTGCATGACTTATTTCCATTGGGTTGGAACCAATGACCATCTTTTACATCATTATAACTTTGAACAGTATGAATTTGAATACATGCAACCACTTAAGGGGATTCATTATAGCGCTAACTGGAACCCAACCCTACAGTGCTTTGCATTCAATAGGTTTTGCAGGATGAAACACTCCAAGGATCTTTCATTAGAAATGTGGACACGTCTCTTTAGAAAAAGTCTCAAAAAAGTCAAAGAAATTCAACAAACATTTACGAAGTGCCTGCTATGGCCTAGATGGTTGGAGATGTGAAGATGAAAACAAAACAGTTCCTGCCCTGAAGAAGCTTACGTTCTATTGGTGCTTTTACCACAATATGGGCTTTAATAATGAGAATTCATACTTGTATAGGACTCTAAGGTTAGCAAAGCACAATGAGCCCATGAGGATGTAGACAGTACAAATGTAATTTCTAGGGAGAGTTGTTGTAGATGGCAGAGTTGGCCAATTGGAACTCAATCCACATTCTTCATCTGGGGAGGCAGCTCCTGTGGGGGTGGAGTGGGATATCCTCACCAACTGTCAGCCAACTGCCACTCACTGCGAAGGCAAGATGGCCTAACTGATGCAGCAGGGCCCCCTAGGGGAGAGACAAGAGGCAGTAAATGCCATGCAAGTCAAACCATTACTACCACCTTGACTACCATGTTCCCTCATACCAGGACAGTCCAGAACCTTTTTTTTTTACTTCTTTTTTTTTTTTAGTTTTAGTTTGCAACACACAGTTCTACAT
>CM053625.1:345249161-345264489 GCA_028646595.1 Phalanger gymnotis | reverse complement strand
AAAGGTGAGCATGAAGTGTGCCTCGATCTGCATTCATACTTCATAGTTCTTTCTCTGGATGTAGATAGCATTCTCCATCATGAGTCCTTTGGAGTTGTCTCTGCATATTGTGTTGCTGAGAAGAGCAAAGTCTGTCAGGGTTAGTCATCACAGAGTCCATATATTTGTGGTTGTGTATAATGTTCTCCTGGCTCTGCTCCGCTTACTCAGCATTATGTCGTATAGGTTCTTCCAGGTTGTTATGAAGTCCATATCATCCCCATTTCTTATAGCACAATAGTATTCCATTACCTTCATATACCACAGCTTGTTCAGCCATTCCCCAATTGATGGGCATCCCTTTGATTTCCAATTCTTAGCTACTACAAAAAAAGCTGCTATAAATATTTTTTGTACATATGGTTCCTTTTCCCACTTGTGTGATCTCTGACAGTCCAGAACCTTAAGCTCAAGAGAATAATAGTAGAGCTTCCAGCCCAGAGACCTTGGCCATCATACTAGGAGGCATCTGGGAGAGGGGAAGCATGGCAGCTGCTCCTGCAGGGGCTACAGCTATCAAAGACCCAGAGAGAAAATTCTTGTCGCCAAAGTCCTTGACGCTATCAAATGGATCAAAAACAGAAACTGATATTATTGTATCAGTGGAAGTGACATGAAAGAAGAGGTATTACCAACTGTTGCTGATGCATCCTAAGGACCATGGGAACTTTTCATCTGACTTGCAGCTGAAACCATCCATATATGCTGTCTCATCTATTAGAATATGAGTTACTTCAGAGCAGGGACTGTCTTTTCTATTTGTGTCCCTGGCACAAAACTTTGTAAGTGCTTAATAAATTCCTTCCTCCCTCCCTCCCTCCCTTCCTTCCTTCCTTCCTTCCTTCCTTCCTTCCTTCCTTCCTTCCTTCCTTCCTTCCTTCCTTCCTTCCTTCCTTCCTTCCTTCCTTCCTTCCTTCTTTCCTTCCTCCCTCCCTCCCTTCCTCCCTCCCTCCTTCCCTCCTTCCCTTCCTTTCTCAGATCCTGTTTTTATGTCTCTATATAGGGTTAGCTCAGAGGTAAGACTTTCTCCTCTGGTCCCTGCCTTTACTTCTCTCCCTTTCCCTTCATCAGGAGATAGAGAATGCCCTGAACTGCCATCATTCAAAACAAAACAGACTACTGGAGATCATTGGAATAAAAGTTCATGGTTTTTAATGGGATGAGGTCCTGAATCCACATGGATCATTTCCTCCACTGATTTATAGAGGCTAAAAAATATAATTGCTTAACACTGGTTATTTGTGAAAGTAACAATAAAAAGCTCAGAGCCCCCAGCTTAGAGAAGGATTCCCCCCCTCCAAGTCATTGGCCAAATACTGAAATCTCTGCCCAGTCTTGGGTTCTGCATAAATCCCAGTTAGACATTGCATTTCCCCTTTTCCTTAGTATTTTTCTGGCAAGATACAAGCATATTCCACACAGCAGTCAGGCACAGTGTAGGCAGCAGTACACTGGATAGTTTACTGGGCCTGGAGTTAGGAAGACCTGAGTTCAAATCCAGTCCCAGGAACTTCTAGTTGTGTGACCCTGAGGAAGTCACTTAGCCTGTGTCTGCCTCAGTTTCCTCAAATGTAAAATGGGCATAATGCTAGAAACTACCTTTTGAAATTATTATGAGAATCGCATAAGATAATACTTGTAAATTGCTTAGCACAGTGCCTGGAACATAGCAAATATTTAATGTTTTAAAAACATTTAGGACATCTTTATGAAAAAATAAAATGAGGTCAATATAAAAGAAAGGAAAATGAAGAAACAACTCAGAAGAAGGTTCTAGGTATACACGACTATGGGAGGAGCTGTAGAGCTGAAAAGGAAAAAGAAAGCCTTTTGCAATTTTTCTGCAGTTCTTAAAGGCCTGACTCATCGCCGTCTTTAATCTGAAGTCTTTGGAACAGAGGCTGTCCCTGACGCTAGCCTCTCTGCCCTGCCTCTAGTCCCCTACCATATATTCATTGTAGGATATCTCCACGGATCTGACGGTTGGCTCTGCTGATGCATCTTCCCTGCTCTCTCTTCCTTTGCTCAAGCTCTCTCACTCTGCCCTACCAGCTGCCTTTACATCTCTCACTGTGCTCACTCAGTGAGTTTTCAGGATTTTGGGCTATAAAACACCAGATGCTTATTATCTAGCCTTCAGTTGCTTCCTACTTGCCCTTCAAAGAGAGTTGGGTCCTTTAAAAAAAAGGAATGCTCCCCAGATGTTTTATCATTCCCCCCCCCCCCGTTTTAGAGGTGAAGAAACTGAGACTCAGAAGTTCAGTGTCTTGCCTTTGTTTGCCCAGAGCTTTTGGGACCTGGGTCTCTGGAATCCGATTTCTAATAGTCTTACTATTATTTCTAATACTAATGCTCTTTCTAGTACATTACGATGCCTTCAAAAGTGTGGGCCAGATGTGACTCCAATTGGGCAGGCAGTTTGGGCTTACAATTGTAATCAAATCAGACACTTCCAGATTATTTAACATTTATTGAGAAAGAGGGTTACTTAACAACATCGTGGAAAGCGTACATAGCAAAGATAAAACATTGATTCATTTGGTTGTAACTGTCCTGATTCTGCATTTGCCACATGCATATATCAAGCCTGAAGAGCTCTCAACTTCTCACATGCTGGATTTTCTCTACTTGGGTGACCAGGAAGCTATGTCAATAGTTAGAACCTTAGTAGCTTAGAATGATTCATTTCTGAGAATGGTTTCATTTCCTTTTAAGGGAAAGCTCACCAAGCCTTCATGGCATAGACTTTAGCAGATACTGCTCTTACCACAACAATCCTACTTATGGTTCAATATCAACCTGTATTTAGTGGACAGAAGGCAATAAGCCCCAAGAAGAACACGTTCAGGGCAGGGAGAGGGTGAGTCTTTCTCCCTCTCCCTCTCTCTCTCTCTCTCTCTCTCTCCCTTTCTCCTTCCCTCCGTCCCTCTTCTCTCTCTCCCTCTCCTCCCTCTCCCTCTCCTCTCTCTCCCATTCATTTTTAAATTTTGAGTTCCAAGTTCCAAATTCTCTCTGTTCCTCCAGCCCCAGAGAAGGCCAAGAAGAACACATTTGGGGCAAGGAGAGGGCTATTCTCTGACTCTCTGTTTCTGTCTATCTCTGTCTCTGTATCTCTGTCTCCCTTTCACTCTCATTCATTTCAAAATGTTGCATTCCAAATTCTCTTCCAGTCCCTCCCCCATGGGTAATGATGCCCATTATACATGGGAAGTCATGTAAAACATATTTTCATGTTAACAGTGTTCAAAAAAGTAAGGAAAATAAAGTGAAAAAAAATATGCTTCAATCTGCACTCGGAGTTCATCAGTTCTCTTTTTGGAAGTAGATAGTATTTTTCATCATGAATCCTTTGGAATTGTTGGGGATCATTGTACTGATGAGAGTAGCAAAGTCTTTCACAGTTGATCATTATTACAATATTGCTGTTACTGTGCACAACATTCTCCTGGTTCTGCTAACTTCACTTTGCATCATTTAATCTCAGTCTTCCTAGGTTTCTTCTGAAACCATCCCCCTCATTTCTTAAAGCACAACAATATTCCATCACAATCACATACCACAACTTGTTCAGCCATTCCTCATTTGATGGATATCCTCTTAATTTCCAAGTCTATGCCACCACAAAAAAGAGCTGCTATATTTTTGTACATATAGGTCATTTTCCTTTTTTTTCTTGTTGGGACACAGACCTAGCAGTGGTATTGCTGGGTCAAAGGGTATGGCGCAATTTTCTCCCCCTTTGACATATCTCCAAATTGTTCTCCAGAATGGTTGGATCAATTCGCAGTTCTACCAACTGTGCATTAGTGTCCCTATTTTTCCATATCCCCTCTAACATTTGTCATTTTCCTTCTCTGTCATGTTAGCCAATCTGACAGAAGAGAGTTGGTACCTCAGAGTTATTTCAATTTGTATTTCATTAATTTCTAAATCCTAAATGGTGATTTAGAGCATTTTGTCATATGACTATTGATATCTTTGATTTCTTCTTCTGAAAACTGCCTGGGTTCATATCCTTTGACCACTTATCAATCAAAGATTAATTTAAAAAGATATGAATTTTTATAAATTTGGCCCAATTCCCTCTACATTTGAGAAATGAGACTTTCATCAGAAAAACTTACTGCAACTCCCCCACTCCCATTTTTTGCTTTCTTTCTAATTTTGGCTGCATTGGTTTCGTTTGTACAAAAACTTATAAATTCCATAAAATCAAAATTATCCATTTTACCTCCTGGTGGCCTCTCTATCTCTTGTTTGGCCACAAAATCTTCCCATATTCATAGACGTGACAATTTTTTTCTAATTTGCTTATGGTATCACCCTTTATGTGTAAATCATATGGAGGGCTACTTTCTTTGTTGCATGTTAACCCCTCACAGATGCGGTCAGAATTCTCCATTTTTCAATAAACAGAGTGTGTATTTAGTTGTGAAGAACAGTGTATTCTGAAAGTATGTTGGAATGATGATATCAAAACAAAAACAGAAGGGTGCTGGTCCTCATGGTGAATGATAAAAAGAAGGTTGGTAAGATAAATTTTCCAGCATATCTCCATCCTTCTACAGTAGGGTAGAAGATGTGTCAATGAGTAGGAAGGAAAAAAAATTCTAGAACTCTTTGCTGGAGAAGCTTGATCTGTCAGGCTGATGAAAAGCACATTTAATTCAATTTAGCAAGGATTTATTAAAGACCCGGTGACTCCCAGTTACAATCGCAAGCAAATGTATATTCCCCTATTCGGCAATTAAAACCTTTCACAACCTAGCACCAACTTACCTTTCTAGCCTTGTTGCACGTGATTGTCCTTTATGTACTCTATGTCCAGTCAAACCGGACTTCCTGTCTCTGCGCCCTTTCACAGTCTCTCCTTTGTGCCTGGGATGCACAATCTCCTCACCTTTACTTTTTGGAATCACTAGTTTCCTTAGAGACTTATTTCGAGCATTAACTTCTCCATGAAGCTTTTCTTGGTTTTCCAAGCTACCAAGTACCACTCCCCCATGTTGCCTTATATAAATTTTGTATCTATTTTATGCATGTGCAAGTTTTCTAGCCCAATGGCATGCATTCTCCTTGAGGGGCTTCCTCGATTTACTTGTCAGCTTTCCTTTTGTCTTTGTGTTCTTAGCTCCTAGCATGGCGTCTGGCATGTGGCAGGTGCCTAATGAATTCTTGATTGATTGACTGGTATACAAAACACTCTGTGGTAGGCTATAGGGACACAAAGTCCAAACCTCCAAAACATTTCCTGCTCTCCAGGAACTTACTTGGGGGTGGGGCTGGGTGAGTGAAAAAGCAAACTAAAGGAAAGAGTGGTAGACTGAGAGTGAGGAGACCGGACCTCTTCTGGTCCTGGGTTAGCTACCAGCTAGTTCCATAACCTTGGGCAACTTTCTTCTGCTCTCTGAGTCTCACTTTGCTCATCTGTAAAATGAAGGGTTTGGATTCAGTGGGCACTTAGGTCCCCTCCAACACTTTAGGGTTGTAGGATTCTATTGAAAGAGCCCTCCTAGATTGTAAACTCTTTGCAGGCAGGAGCCATTCAAACATTTACTTTGTATCTCCCTTAGTACTCAGAACATTGTACATGGTTATAATTGAAGACTCGCCATAACAGCCCTCTGATGGTTAATTAGGCTTTCTAGGTATCTCAGATCTGGCAGAGGCTCCAGCCAGTGGATGTGACTAGTTTAAAGAAGAAGAATTTGGCAGACTTTGGGGTCATGGCTTTGACAAGATGGCAGATTAGACACTTTCACCAGACCCCATTAACTCTCAGAATTCTTCTCAAAGAGAATTATGTGTAAGATAAAGAGCAATGATGTCTGAAGCCACACTACAAGGTGAACAAACCCCTCAAAAATCCTTTCGAATTAGCACCAGAAAACTCTAATTCTCCATGACTCAGTAGGCCCACCCCTCCCCCTATGCTCCCAGCAGGGACACAGAAATCTCTGGACACGTGTCTGGGTCCTGACCATTGCGCAGACTCTACTGACTCTTGCCCTGCACTGACCAAATGACAAATCAGACCCTGTGCTGAATGAGTCCAGCAACAAGCATTCATTAAACATTTACTATGTGCTAGGCATTGTGCTAAGTTCTGGGGATACAGAGAAAGGCAAGAGCAGCTCATTCCCTCAGATGTCACTATATTAAGATGAAGTACCATGGAAAGTTGTGCCTTAATGAGTCAGCAAAGAATTCTCTATTCTAGAACTTTTGAATGTAGCCCTAGCCTGAGATATTATTGTACAAATGTGGAAGGAAGGAAGGGAGGGAAGGAGGAAGGAAGAGAGAAGAAAGGAGAAAGGATGGAGGGAGGGAAGGAACAGTGGAGGAAAAGAGGGAGCAAATAAAGAGGAATAAAATAAAGAGGAAGGAAGCGGGGAAGACAAACAGGCATTTCTTTTGGGGTTTAAAGAAAAAAGAAAGGTTCCACGTAGAGACGAACATATTCATAGCATTTTGGGTGAAAGCAAAAACTGTAAAGAAAACAAGTGTCCATTAATTGAGGAATAGTTGAATAAATTGTTATATAGAACATAAATATAATGAAACACTTTTGTGCCCTAAGACATAGTGAATGTTAGAAACACAGAGGAACATAGGAGGACTTGTAGGAATTGATTCAGAGGGAAGTAAACAGAACCAGAAGCACCAGCTACACAACTATTGTAATCATGCAAATGAAAACAAAACCAAAAGGGAGCTGAACTAAGATTAATTGTGACAACCATTGTAGGTTTCTACAGGACAGGTAATAAAAAACCAGCAATAATCCCAATAACAATAGTGAGCATTTGTATAATGTGTTAAAGTTTGCAAAGTGTTTTATATATTTTATCCCATTGGATTGTCACAACAACATTAGAAGGCAGGTGCCATTTTTATTCCCATTTTGTAGATGAAGAAGCTGAGGCAGGGATGTTGTTGCAACAATTCGGCTAGCAGCTGCTGTGGGGATGAAAGACCAACACAAGCCCAACAACAAGAATGCTGCCTGCACAGGTTCCTTTGATCTGCTTTGCTAAGGAAAGCAACATTAAGGGGTTAATAATCTTATTTCAATTCAACATACAAATATCATTAACTTAGTTCAGGGGAAAAAGCAAACACCCTGAACTTCAGAGCAAATACAAACAAATTACGAACATACATCATAAACAGACCAAATACAATTCATAGTTACCAAGAAACCAACATCTGAATTCAGGGACCAGGGAGCTCAGAGCCCCAAGGGAGAATGCTAACCTCTGGGTTTATATGTCTTGTTCAGCGTCAAAGGTGAGTCATACATGCGATTCACCCACGTGACCTAAAAGCATCACAAAAATGGGACTTAAACCCATGTGATCTAAAAGCCTCTGATGTCACAAACATGTCACTCAAATCCATGATTGAATAAGTGGTAAAAGCCCTCCTTAATTACCAATACAATAATGTGTTAAAGTTTGCAAGGTATTTTATATATTTTATCCCTTTTAATTGTCACAACAACATTAGAAGGCAGGTGCTATTTTTATTCCCATTTTATAGATGAGGAAGCTGAGGCAGGGGTGTGTAGGAGCCAGCTGTAACTTGAGAGCAGATTGTTAAATTTTCAGTGTGAGCATTTACATCTTGGAAATTGGCAAATGCTACAAATTGTGGCTTGATTGTTTTGTTGATTGCCTAGACTTAAAAACATAATGGAGAAAATATTAACAATGTAGATTAAACTTCAAAGTGTGTTGTGTTGTGTCTACATTGTTGAGAGGCAGTTATCAAACATTTACCAGCATACCCCTGCCATGGTCATCCAGCTAGTAAGAGTCTAAGGCTACATTTGAACTCAGGTCTTCCTGATTTCAGGTCCAGTGCTCTATGCTTTACGCACTGGACACCCTAGTTGCTTGAAGATAAAGAAACATGCCTTTACTTCTCTGCAGAGAGATGGCCAGCTACGGTTACAGAAGGTTGTGTACGGCCACATGGGTGCTGCCTCAGCTAGTTTTGCTTAACTATTTTTCTTTGTTTGAAGGGAGATTTAAAGTGGGGAGGGAAATTATATCAGCAAATACATGTACTATAAAGACTAAATACATTGATAAAAGAAACAAAAAATAAAACTGAAGCAAAACCAACTAAAACAATCTGATTTATTTTTTTAAGCCCAAAAAAAAGCTGTAAGTTTCCAAAAGCTCAGATGTATCCCTGCCTTCTTTGATTTTGCTTATGGCATATTTTGTCCTTGAGCATTAACAATTAAATATTTCTTAGGATGCTAAATTACTTCCTCTCTAGATATTGGGTTCACACCCTGCCTCTCACTCATACTAAATTTGTGACAGGGGCAAGTCACTTAAGCTTCCATTATCCCCAAGCAACCAAGAGCCTAAGTTACAGACAAATTGCCAATCTCCATAACCAGAGGGAATCTCCACACTGGAAGTCCCCATACTGCCTAAAACAAAAAGCTGGAACACTTGTCCCAACTCCCTATCCAAAATAAATGGGAACCTGTTGAGTTTTTCCCTAGACATTGAAGACCAAATTCTATGAGTATGATAAAAATGCAAAGATGATGTCACTTGTGGTGGGCAAGGCTTTTTTGTTTTTGTTCCTTTATTCATTTTGACTGTCAAAAATTATTCCTGACCACAGCTACATGTTTAGAATCTTAGCCAAGAAACAAATATTTTTCACACTAAAAAATAACAAAATTCTTCCTGCCAAAGTTATTTCTCTCTGTTTGTATTCTTCATCTCATAATTTTGATGAAAAGTAAATACCTTGTCGGATACAGGTTAATCTCCTTGTCCAATTGCTTTCATACTCTGCTTTTTCAAAGAATAAAACTGTGTTAGAAATAGCGGAAGCCAGGGAGCACAAGGGAGCCAGTGCCTAAACTTGCTGCACTGTGCCAGGCAGATCCAGTCACCTCATTACCTCATTGCCTGGAAGGATTCCTGAGCTTCGACTGATTTCTCAGGTAAATAATGAGTCTGTCGAGTAGAGGGTGGCAAATGTCTCTATGCAGAACTCTAGAGCCTTGACTGACTGGAAGCCACTTTTCCATAAACTTTAGTTGACTCACAAGCTCTAAATGTGCATGCATGAAAGGTAAATTAACTCCCTCTGTGGGCTGGCAAATGCTGCCACTGTTTCAATGCCCAGTTATTAAGGAATTCCCGTATTACTCTTGGCCACAAGGCAGATTGGAAATTAGAAATTTTGCACGATGGAATCTTTTGGTCTCAAACCATTTTGCCAGGAGGGGAATGTTTTGGAATATTTTCTGACAGAAGCCTTTCTTTCTTTCTTCTTTTTTGTATTAGCATTTTTGTTTGAAGTTTTGAGTTCCAAATTTTATCCCTTCCTCCTTCCTCCCCCTCCCCTCCCAGACCGTAAGCAATCAGATATAGGTTATACATGTGCAACTATGTAAAATATTTCCATTTCAGTCATTTTATACAAGACTTGAATAAAAGAAAAAAATGAAAGAAAGTGGAAAATATCATGGTTCAGTATGTATTCAATCAATATCAGTTCTTTCTCTGGAGGAGGATACCATGTTTCCTCATTAATCCTTTGGAATTGGCTTGGAACATTGTATTGTTGAGAATAGTTAAGTCATTCACAATTCTTCATCAAATAATGTTGTGGTTACTGAGTACAATGTTCTCGTGGTTTGGTTCACTTCAATTTGCATCAGTTTATATAAGTCTTTCTAGGTTTTTCTGGAATCATCATGTTTGCCATTTCTTAGAGCACAGTAATATTTCATTATAATCATATACCATATCTGGTTTAGCTGTTCCTCAGTTGATGGGTATCCCTTTGAGTTTCACTTCTTTGCCATCACAAAAAGAGCTGCTATAAATATTTTTGTACATGTGGGTCCTTTCCCCTTTTTTATGATCTTTTTGGGATAGAGACTTAGCAGTAGTACTGTTGGATGAAAGAGTATGCAATTTTAGAGCCTTTTGGGCATAGTTCCAAATTGTTCTCCAGAATGGTTGGATCAGTTCATAACTCCACCAATATATTGTGCATTACTGTCCCAGTTTCCTCACATCCCCTCCAACATTTTCCTGTTTTGTTATATTAGCCAATCTAATAGGTGTGAGATGGTATCTCAGAGTTGTTTTAATTTGCATGTCTCTGTTCAATAGTGATTTAGAACATTTTTTTCTGTATGCCTATAGAGAGCTTTAATTTCTTCCTCTGAAAACCAGCTGTTCATGTCCTTTGACCATTTATCAATTGGAGAATGACTTGTAATTTTATAAATTAGACTCACTTCTCTGTATATTTGAGAAATGAAGCCTTTATCAGAGATATTTGCTGCAAAATCCCCCCCCCCCTTTTTCCTTTCCTTATAATTTTGGTTGCATTGGTTTTGATTGTGCAAAAACTTTTAAATTTCATATAATCAAAATTATGTATTTTACATTTTATAATGTTTTCTGTGTCTTCTTTGGTCCTAAATTCTTCCCTTATCCATAAATCTGACAGATAAACTATTTGATGCTCTCTTAATTTGCTTATGGTATCAACCTTGAGGTGTAAATCATGTACCCATTTTGACCTATACCAAGAGGCATTATCTGTTCTATGATATAATCATTGGTTTTTCAGTTGTTATTTAGAGCTTTTAAAAGCAATTTCAGTGATCTTTTTAGTGATCTTTTCATTTGTATTTTACTTTAAGTACCTGCCTTGCTCTAGGCACCCTGCTGTGAGATGTTGGTCTATACCAATAATTTCTGCCATACTGTTTTCCAGTTTTCCCAGCAGTTTTTGTCAAATAATGAGTTTCTGTTGCAAAAGCTTGGATCTTTGGGTTTATCATATACCAGATTACTATGGTCATGTACTATGATGTAATTTGTACCTAATCTATTCCATTGACACAACACTCTATTTCTTAAACAGTACCATATAGTTTTGATAATTACCACTTTATAACAGTTTGAGAACTGATATTGGTAGACCAGCTTCTTTCATATTTTTTATTTATTCCCTTGATGTCCTTGAGCTTTAGTTCTTCCATATGAATTTTGTTATTATTTTTCTAGCTCTGTAATTTTTGATAATTTGATTGGTATGGTACTGAATAAATAGATTAATTTAGGTAGAATAGTCATTTTTGTTACATTGGCTTGGCCTATCCATGAGCAATTAATATTTTTCCAATTGTTTAGATCTGATTTATTTGTGTGAAAAGTGTTTTATAATTGTGTTCATATAGTTCTTGGGTTTCTCCTGGCAGATAGAATCCCAAATATGTTATATTGTCTACAATTATTTCATGTGGAATTTCTATTGATATCTCTTCCTGTTGGACTTTGTTGGCAATATATAGAAATACTGATGAGTTATGCAGGTTTATTTTATATCCTGCAACTTTGTTAAAGTTGTTAATAATTTCAAGTAGTTTTTTTTAGTTGATCCTCTAGCATTTTCTAAGAATAACATTATATCATCTGCAAGGAGTGATAGTTTTGTTTTCTCATTGCCTTTTCTAATTCCTTCAATTTCTTTTCCTTATTGCTATAGTTCTCATTTCTAGTACAATGTTAAATAATTGAAATTATACTAGACATCTTTGCTTCACCTCTGATTGGATTGGGGAGGCTTCTAGCTTATCTCCATTACAGATAACATTTGCGGATGGATTTAAATAAATATTACTTAAAATTTTAAGGCAAGCTTCATTTATTCCTATGTTCTCTAATGTTTTTTTTTTTTTAAGAATGGATGTTGTATTTTGTCAAAGGCTTTTTCTGCATCTATTGAGATAATCATGATTTCTGTTGGTTTTTGCTATTGATATGGTCAATTCTGTTTATAGTTTTCCTAATCTTGAACCAGCCCTGCATTTCTGATATAAGTCCCATCTGGTCATAGCGTATGATCCTTGTTATATATTGCTGTGATCTTTTGCTAGTATCTTATTTAAAATTTTTGCATCAATTTTCATTAGGGAAATTGGTCTATAATTTTCTTTCTCTATTTTGGCTCTTCCTGATGTAGGTATCAGTACCATATTTGTGTCATAAAAGGAATTCGGTAGGATTCCTTCTTCAACTATTTTTTCCAAATAGTTTATATAGTACTGGGATTAATTGTTCTTTAATGTTTGGTGAAATTCGCTTGTGGATCCATCTGGTCTTGGGGATTTTTTCTTAGGAAGTTCATTAATGGCTTCTTCAATTTCTTTTTCTAGAATTGGATTATTTAGATTTTTTTGTTTCTTCTGTTAATCTAGGTAATTCATATTTTTGTAAATATTCATCCATTTTATTTAGATTGTCAAATTTATTGGCATGTAATTAGGCAAAAATAGCTCCTAGCAATTGTCTTAATTTCCTCTCCATTGTTGGTGAATTCACCTCTTTCATTTTTGATGCTTCTAAATTGGTTTTCTTCTTTCTTTTTTTTAAATCAAATTAACCAGTGGTTTGTCTATTCTATTGTTTTTTCCCATAAAACCAGCTTCTAGTTTGATTTATTAATTCAATAGTTTTCTTACTCTCAGTTTTATAAATCTCTCCTTTGATTTTCAGGATTTCCAATTTGATGTTTAATTGGAGATTTTAAATTTGTTCTTCTAGTTTTCTTGGTTGCATGTCCAATTCATTGACCTGCATTTTCTTTATTTTATTGGTGTAAGTAATTAGAGATATAAATTGTTCCCTGAGTACCATTTGGGTTGCATCCCATAAGTTTTGGTATGTTGTCTCATTGTTTTCATTTTCTTTAACAAAATTGTTGATTGTTTTTGGATTAGATTATTGAATTTCCAGTTAATTTTTTTACCTTTCCATTGTCCATTATTGAATGTAATTTTTGTTTTGTTATGATATGAAGAGGATGCATTCACTATTTCTGCTTTTCTGTATTTGGTTGTGAGATTTTTATGACCTAATACATGGTTAGTTTTTGTGTAGGTGCCACATACTGCTGAGCAAAAGCATATTCCTTTCTATTCCCATTTCATTTTCTCCAGAGATCTACCATATCTAACTTTTCCAGAATTTTACTCACCTCCTTAACCTCTTTCTTGTTCATTTATTTTTGGTGTGTGTGGGGGGTTAGATTTATCTAGTTCTGAGAGTGGAAAGTTGAGGTCCCACACTAGTATAGTTTTATTATCTATTTTCTCCTGTAACTCAATCAACTTCTTCAGAAATTTAGATGCTATACCATTTGGTGTATATATGTTTAGTATTGTTATGACTTCATTGTCTATGGTACCTTTCAGCAAGATAGTTTCCTTCCTTATCTCTTTTAATTAGATCTATTTTTGCCTTTGCTTTGTCAAGGATCATGATTGTTACTCCTGCTGTCTTTGCTTCAGCTGAATCATAATAAATTCTGCTCCAGTCCCTTACCTTTATGCTCTGTGTATCTCTCTGCTTCAAATGTTTTTCTTGTAAACAACATATTGTAGGATTCTGTTTTTTAATTCATTCTACTATCCACTTCTGTTTTATGGGTGAATGAGTTCATCCCATTCCCATTTATAGTAATGATAACTAATTGTGTATTCCCCTCCATGCTATTTCTCTCCTTCTTTCCCACCTCCCTGCTCTCTCTTAACCCCTACCCTTTCCCTCCTCACAAGTGTTTTTCTTCTGATCACTGTCTTCCCCAATCTACTCTCTCTTTTATTATTTCCCACCTCCCTTCTATTATTCCATCCCTTTTTACTTCCATATACGGTAAGATAGATTTCTGTATCCAACTGAGTGTGTATGTTATTTACTTTTAGAGCCAATTTTGATGAAAAGTTTGCCCACCCCACCCCCATATTCCTCTCCATTATAATATCTCTTTTATGCCTCTTTATGTGGAATAATTTACTCCATTCAATCCTGCCCCCTTCTTCCAGTGCAATTTTCTTTCTCAGCATTCATCCCATCAAAGTCACCTTATATTCCAAACCTTCTGTCTACATACACACACACACACACACATACACACATACATATGTACATATATTCCTTCTAATTGCTCTTATAGTAATAAAGTTAAGTTACAAGTATTATCTTGCCATATAGAAATATAAAGTTTAACTTTATTGAATTTCTTAAGTTTTTTCTTTCTTGCTTTTTTTTTTGTTTTACCTTTTTATGTTTCCCTTGAGTCTTGTATTTAAAGGTCAAATTCTTATTCAGCTCTGGTCTTTTAATTAGGAGTGCTTGAAAGCCCTCTATTTTGCTAAATGTCCATTTTCTCCTACAATATCTCCCTCCAAAACAACTAGAAAACCACCTCAAAACTGATCTAGGAGCAGAGAAGTAGCTTGCCAGCATGGCAGGAAAGGTGTATCTCACTGGGATGGGAGGAGAGTGAGGTCCAAGAACAGCAGCCACAGCCAGCCTCACAGCAGGGGGCCTGTAGCAAGCAGGTACTTAGAGTAAAATGCAGGTGACAAGATGGCTAAAAGGATCTCTAAAATCACTTTTAAAAACTCTGAATAATCACTGAAAAACCAATGATTATATCATAGGACAGATAATGCCTTTTCGTATAGGTAGAGGACAAAGGTTCCTCTATGCAGAAAGTACCTGTGCAGTAGTGGCATAATCAAGTCAAAGAATATAAACAATTTTGTCACTTTTCTAAGCAAACTATTTTATGTAAATTCTCAGCTGTTTGTGTTTCTGGCTCCTCACCTTTCTATAGGTTATAGGGATGCAGTGAAAGTGAGGTGTTGTGATAAAATAATAGGGATCACAGAACATTAGAAAAGGATGGGACTGGGACAGTTAGGTGATACAGTGGATAGGAAACTGGCTTTGGAGTTAGAAGGATCTGAGTTCAAATCTAACCTCAGACACTTACTAGCTGTGAGACCCTGAGCAAGTCACTTAACCCCAATTGCCTCAAAAAAGTTAAAAAAATAAACCAAAAAAAAACCCTAGAAATAGTACCTTCTTTTTTTCTTTGAATGGAATTGAACAGCATTTATTAAGTGCTTACTATGTTCCAAACATTGTTTTTTTATTTAATTTATTTAATATATTTAGTTTTCAGCATTGATTTTTCACAAATTTTCTCCCCATTTCTACCTTCCTGCCCACTCCAAGATGGCATATATTCTGGTTGCCCCGACCCCCAGTCAGCCTTCCCATCTGTCACCCCACTCCCCTCCCATCCTCCTTTCCCTTCTTCTCTTGTAGGGCAAGATAAGTTTCTATGCCCCATTGCCTGTGTATCTTATTTCCTAGTTACATGCAAAAACTTTTTTTGTTTGTTTTTGAACATCTGTTTTTAAAACTTTGAGTTCCAA
>CM053625.1:345230960-345248661 GCA_028646595.1 Phalanger gymnotis | reverse complement strand
TGTTTACCTTTTCATGCTTCTCTTGATTCTTGTATTTGAAAGTCAAATTTTCTATTCAGCTCTGGTATTTTCATCAAGAAAGCTTGAAAGTCCTCCATTTCATTGAAAATCCATATTTTGCCTTGGAGCATGATACTCATTTTTGCTGGGTAGGTGATTCTTGGTTTTAATCCTAGCTCCATTGACCTCCAGAATATCAAATTCCAAGCCCTTCAATCCCTTAATGTAGAAGCTGCTAGTTCTTGTGTTATTCTGATTGTGTTTCCATAATACTCAAATTGTTTCTTTCTAGCTGCTTGCAGTATTTTCTTCTTGACCTGTGAACTCTGGAATTTGGCGACAATATTCCTAGGAGTTTTCTTTTGGGGATCTTTTTCAAGAGGCAATTGGTTGATTCTTTCAATTTCTATTTTACCTGCTGGTTCTAGAATATCAGGGCAGTTTTCCTTGATAATTTCTTGAATGATGATGTCTAGGGTTTTTTTTTTTTTTTGATCATGGCTCTCAGGTAGTCCAATAATTTTTAAATTTTCTCTCCTGGATCTTTCTGCAGGTCAGTGATTTTTCCAGTGAGATATTTCACATTGTCTTCTACTTCTTCATTCCTTTGGTTCTGTTTTACAATATCTTGATTTCTCATAAAGTCATTAGCTTCTACTTGCTCTGATCTAATTTTTAAGGTGGTATTTTCTTCAGTGGTCTTTTGGACCTCCTTTTCCATTTGGCTCATTCTGCCTTTCAAGGCATGCTTCTCCTCATTGGCTTTTTGGAGCTGTTTTGACATTAGGGTTAGTCTGTTTTTTAAGGTGTTATTTTCTTCAGTATTTTTTCGGGTCTCCTTTAGCAAATCATTGACTTACTTTTCATGATTTTCTTGCATCACTTTCATTTCTCTTCCCAATTTTTCCTCTACTTCTCTTACTTGCTCTTCCAAATCCTTTTTGAGCTCTTCCATTGCCTGAGACCAATTTGTATTTTTCTTGGAGGCTTTTGATGTAGGCTCTTTGACTTTGTTGACTTCTTCTGGCGGTATGTTTTGATCTTCTTTGTCACTAAAAAAAGATTCTATAGTCTGAGTTTGTTTTTGCTGCCTGCCCATGTTCCCAGCCAACTACTTGACTCTTGAGCTTTTTGTCAGGGTATGACTGCTTGTAGAGTAGAGAGTACTTTGTCCCAAGCTTTGGGGGCTGAGCTGCTGTTTTCAGAGCTACTTCTACTGCACCATCACCTCAAGCTCTGCCACAGCAGTGCTCCTCCTACCCCAAGAACTGCTAACCAGGATTGTGACCCAGATCCAAGTAAGGCAAAGAAAGAGAACCTGCCTCTGCTTCATCAAAGTGCTCTTTGCACCCCCACTCTGATCCTCCACTTGATTCCTTCCACTGTGTAAGCCAGGGACCTGGAAGCAGCTAATGCTAGAGCTCTGGAAGCAGCCACAGGAGCTTCCTGTTGCTGTCGCAGCCACTGCTGAGCCACATCTACCACCCCCAAGGCTGGGGCCGGACCACTCTCATCCTGATCCAGAATTTTTTACTAACCCGCTCCGTGATCTTTGGCATTTGTGGGTTGAGAAGCCTGGTAACTTCCACAGCTCAATGATTCATGACTCTCAGGTCTGCTTCAACCAACTCCTAGTCTGGTTGGTCCTGGCATGACCCAAGTTGGGCTGCACACCGCTCCCAGGACCATGCAATAGACCCTTTCCAGCAACCATTCAGGCTGTCCTGGGCTGAAGACCTGCTTCCCTCTGCTATTTTGTGGATTCTGCAGGTATAGAATTTGTTCAGAGCCATTTTTTGCAGGTGTTTGGAGGGATTTGGGGGAGAGCTTAAGCAAGTCCCTGCTTTTCAGCTGCCATCTTGGTTCTGCCTCCCCCCCCCCCAACTGGTAATTATTAAGCACCTTCTATTTGCCAGGCACTTAGCCCTGGGAATACAAATAAAGCAGAAATAGTCCTGCCCTTAAGGAGCTCCAAATTTAGTGGTGGTGATGGTGATGGTGATGGTGATGGCGGTGGTAGTGGTGGTGATGGTAATGATGTTGGTGGTGGGGAAAACAACATTCAAACAACTATGTTTAACAACCTATGGGGAAAAGATTGGCTGGCCACAAAACCCCTGGGATTTGTAGTTCTTCCAAGTTTGGAAAGAGAAGAAACTAACAGATCAGCCCTCAGTTAAAAAGGTAGAGGTTTTCATGGGAGTTTTGGAACTCTGGAGGAGGAGGAAAAGAGAAAAGAGAGGTGGCAGCTATCAATCAGTAAACATTTATTGAGCATCTACAATGTTTCAGGCATTGTGCTAAGTGCTGGGGATACAAAAAGAGGCAAAAGACAGTCCCTGTCCTCAAGGAGCTGGAGGGAGACAATGTGCAAAGCAAATATGTACAAAGCAAGCTCCATATGGGATAAATAGGCCTATGGTAGCAGCCAATGCTTGCTACATCTGCTGTTCCCTTATTCAAGACCATGAGAGATGTTTTTTAAATAGACAAGCTGGGAGGGGTGTGACCATGTGATTTTTATCACTGGCACTGCAGTAGTAAGAGAAACATGCCAGAGTAATGAGTAATCCCGATCCTGGCCCTGATTTACTTTTGCTTAATTGTGAGTTTTTAAGAAATTCTATTGAAGAATACATTTGCTCAATTTAATATTTTTCATAAACACTTATGGTCAACCCTGTCCTTATGTTGCCTTTTGGGATCCCTTTATTTTCAGCATGATGCCACCCTGAGAGCTACCCAGGGAAGAGGAACCTTTCCTAGCTAGGCTGGCAGCTCAACCCCCATCCCATTGTTCTAGAAGGAATGGGGAGAGGAGGTAAGCATAAGCCATTTCATAACTACCCTTATAAGTAGAGATTTACTCTGAATTTGGTACATATTTTATTATCTGAATTACAGACTCAAGCCAATGTTACATACAACTGAGAAGTACAAGATGAATTGGAGATACTCTGAGAAAAGGACTAACCTTAAGGACAGCTGGAGAAGGCATCTTGAAGATGACGGGATTTTATCTGGGATCTGAAAGAAGCCAGAGAACCCAAGAGATGGAGAGGAGGAAAGAGAATGTTCCAAGACTTTGTAACAATGATCTTCAATACCACATTTAGGTATATAGATGAATAGGAAGCCAAAAGAGTAAAGATTATTTCATTGATTGTACTTATATCCCCAGTGTCTAATACAGTACCTGGCACATAGTAGGATCTTAGTAAATTCTTACTGATTAATGTGTTAAAGTCCATTTGCATTAAGATTTTCCTGTTTGAGGGAGTATGAATTAGGAGGAGGATAAGACTGTTTGGAGAAAAGAGCTTAGCTTATCTCTGGAGTGGGACAGGATAAGTTAGAGCAGGCCAGGCCAGGACCAGGGGAGGCAGGGTGGTATAAAAGCATGGAATGGTGGGAAGAATGTTAGACATTTATATACTTGAATGTTGCCCTCAGCAAATGGAGTACACCTAAAGAGGTCTGGAAGAATGGTATTTACCTGGAGTCTTGCAAATATTTTAATCTCAAAAGGTCTGGGGAATAAAATGATAATGACAACAATAACAAAATTTCCTAGGCATATTTACCAAGCCAAATACCTTTGAAAGTTCATACAACGTAGAAAGAATAATACCGTCAGACACATTCCAAAGCTTACAGGAGATAAAATCAAAGAAAGGAATCAGTAAGAACAAACAAAACCTCTGGCTTCAGATAGCTTTGCACAAATGCCCTAGCAGCCAGCACCACATCATCCATTGGAACCATTTATTATAGCAAATGGAGAAATTCTGAATACCGTGGATGAGTTAACTTACCTTGGCAGAATGCTTTCCAGGCATGTACATATAAATGATGAGATTGACGCATGCATTGGCAGAGCTGGCTTGGTATTTGGGAGGCTCCAAAGAAAAGTGTGGGAAAGAAGAGGTATTAGGCTGCCTACCAGGCAAAAAACAGGCTTCTGCTGATTCTAAGCGAAGAAATGTTGCCCTAGCTTCGAGAGCTCTGAAGTCCTCCAGCTAAAATGAACACAGTAACACTAATTTGAAGAGCGCAGTACCACATAGCCAAGCCAATGACTTAAGGAGAAAAAGATAGCATCAGTCCATTGAAGAATGATCCCAGAGTGCCCAGTGGATTGATCCATTTAGCAGAGATGTCATATTCCAAGAAGAATTGAGCGATCAATGGCCCAGCCTAATAGCAAGTACATAGTAGCAGAGAATTCTTCCTGACTCTACCTAGTGGCCACTGTCCAGTGGCAGAGCAACCTGTTGAACCTAGTACAGAAACAGTCAGATCTATTGAGATGCTAGCACAGGTGCTGACTAACTAGCCCAACCCAGTCCAGCAGTAAACTGACTCATCTAGCTTGGACACCACGCCCTGTGAGGAGCAAGGCCATCTGATGTGGACCATTCAGCTGAGCTACTATGCCTTACAAGGAGTCAACCCAGCTGGTTATCAAAGCAATGTATCCATTACCTCCACACCTCCAGTGAATACTCCAGAATGACCATCATGAGGAGTGTCCCAAAGAGAGAAAGGAGACTGAGTCTCTGTAGATCTGGAGCTATGAGTTGCCTTTGTCACAAATTTGTGCTCCTCACATGTGTACCTCACTTGCCATTGTTTCCCTTCCTATATTTGGTGTATTTTGAGGGGAGAGTATGTGCCTGGTGTTAGGGAGAATAGTTTGTGACTGCTATTCTTTTTTTTTAACAAGTTTATTTATTTTTAGTTTTCAACATTCATTTCCAGC
The DNA here is from genome assembly GCA_028646595.1 of Phalanger gymnotis. Lineage (NCBI taxonomy): Eukaryota > Metazoa > Chordata > Mammalia > Diprotodontia > Phalangeridae > Phalanger > Phalanger gymnotis. The sequence goes on along the minus strand of CM053625.1, from coordinate 345,243,899 downwards.
AGTTTTAAATTTTCTCCCTTTCCCTTCCCTCCCCTTCACCAAGATGTCATACAATCTGATATAGGCTCTACATATACATTCCTATTAAGTATATTTTCACATTAGTCATATAGAAGAATTAGAATGAATAGGAGGAACCACGAGAAAGAAAAACATAACACAAAACAAACAAAAAAAAAGAAAAGAGTCTGCTTAGATCTGCATTCAGCCTCCATATTTCTTTTTCTGGATGTGGATGGAATTTTCTATCATAAGTCTTTTGGAATTGTTTTAGGCCCTTGAATTTCTGAGAAGAGCTAAGTCTATCAAAGTCAGTTATCGCACACTGTGGCTGTTATTGTGTACAACGTTCTCCTGATTCTGCTCACTTCACTCAGCATCAGTTCATATGAGTCTTTTCAGGTTTTTCTGAAGTCCTCCTGTCATCATTTCTTGCAGCACAATAGTATCCCATTACATTCATATACCTCAGCCACTCCCCAACTGATGGTCATCCTCTCAGTTTCCAGTTTTTGGCCACCACAAAAGAGCTGCTATGAGTATTTTTGTACATGTGGGTCCTTTTCCTATTTTTATGATCGCTTTGGGATTCAGCCCTAGAAGTGGACTTGCTGGGTCACAGAGTATGCACTTTTATAGCCCTTTGGGCATAGTTCCAAATTGCTTTCCAGAATGGCTGAATCAGTTGGGACTGCTATTTTTTTTCAACAGTGATAAACAGTTTTTATTCAGGCAATGAGACATTAAAAAAATATATTAGCACTTATTATAATAATTTCATTTGTGTAAGTATAACTCTTACAAATATTTACCTGATATATAAAAAGGGAAATTATTGTACATATAAAATTTATGTCGATGATCATTACATATACAATGCAATCCAGGTAGGAGTCAAGCAGCTTTCACTCCTCTCTATGGGAGGGTAATCAATCACTCACCGTATGGCAGTCACAGGGGCACAGCAGAAGCAGGTGTGCAATTAGGATGATCACTTATTGGCACATATGTTACTGTATATGGAAATCTATTGGCAATGTACTCATACTGACAGAAACACTGAGGAACATACTGGCACCTTTGAGAATTAAAAGGGGCATCGGGATTCTGTCACAAGGAAGAGAAGACTCCAGGTTCGATTGAATTAAGACTTGGGGATTGGTTTAGAGTTTCAATTCGCATAACTACAAGACCATTTGAGTTATCAAGTAAATACAGAAGGTTACAGTTATTAGCCTGGGCGCTCTGTGAGGGCAGGATGGGACTGCTATTCCTACTATACCATTTGAGTCAATGCCTTTGTGAAAGAACAGAGTCTATTGGTTGATTCATAAGGGAAACCACACTGGTGGGGGCTCTTAAGCTAGTGTTAAGAGGATAGTTGCCCACAGGATTAGTTCCTATAACACGAGAGTAGAACTTCCAGGGACCTGCTCAGCACCCAATCTGACAGTGCTACAACAAGCTGGACAAATGAGCTGGACAGATGAAGGTATTCCTTTCAAGGAATTCAAGGAAGGTATTCCATAAGGAAGTAATTTATTAAAAAAGAATAGGATAGGTAAAGAACAGCATGGAATAGCATTGTATATTATGACTACATACTCATACAAGGCTATCTGGGAACTGGAGGGGATTTGCATGGTCAAAAGTATTTGAGTAAAGATCAGGGGATGGAGAAAAAAGAAGTTATGTTGTCATGGGAGTATACTATAGAACATCTGGACAGAAGAAGAATTAGAAGAGACGTTTGGGAAATAGATTACATGAATGGCTCAGGGGCATGATATAATGATGAAAAACTTCAATTAACCAGATGTCTGCCCGCCTTCTGCCAAAAGCACAATAGCTAATAACTTCTTGACTCTTCTTAATAACAATTTTATCCTTCAAAAGATGGAGAAAATCAACAAGAGGAAATAGTATTATGGATCTGATCTCACCAATAAAAAAAAAGAACTGATGTTAGGGAGAAAATAATGAAAACCTTGGAGGGAATAGACTGCTCTGTTTTGGAATTTGTGAGAGGAAAGCAGGGAAAATCAGTGGATAATTTGAATATAATCTTGAATTTTGGAGAAGAAATTTCAAATGGTCCTTAGAAAGGATCTTATGATACTATCAGCTAATATTCTCCAAAGGAAACCAGGGAAATCAGTCTAGAAGTAATAGAATGAAAGGGGGAGAAAGCACATATTAAACATCTACTATGTGCCAAGCACTTCACAAATATTATCTCATTTAATCCTCGCAACCACCCTGGGAGGTAGGTTTTTATTCCCATTTTACAGTTGATGAAACAGGCAAACAGAGCTTAAGTGACTTGGCCAGGGTCACACAGCTAGTGTCTGAGACTGGATTTGAATGCAAATCTTCCTGGCTCCAGGCCCAGGGCTCTGTGCTGTGCCACCAAGCTGCCTCTATAACACCAGACTAACTACATTTCAAGTGTGAAATTCTGATCACAAAGACAAGTAATTGTGGTGAGGAGAAAAAGAGGGAGTTGTTGAAAAAGACCTATGTGGATGCCCAAGGAACTCATATCAGCTTCAATTTTAAAAAGGAGGCTATAGATGAGAGAAGCAAGCTCACAGCCCTACCAGAATCACATTAGGGTAACTAACATTCAGAATGAGCTGTGGCCAGCAAGGGAAGCTGTATCAATAATTAAGGTGGGCTTTTAGCACTTATTTAATCAAGTGCCCTTGAAGAGTTTGGCCTTTGTTCTTTCATTAAATTAGGAGTCTTTGAAGACCTTGCTGCAAGGGAAAATCTAATTTACATGGGTTTCAGTCACATATTTGTGACGTCAGAAGCTTTTAGGCCACGTGACGCTGAACAAGATATATAAACCCAGAGGTTGGCATTTTCCCTTGGGGCTCTCAGTCACTGGAAGAGTGGTGTGGGACTCTAGGCAGCTGCTTTAAGAGCCCCCTGGCTCGTAAACCCAGACGTTGATGCTTTTCTGGTAAATATGAATCGTGATTTGGTCTGTTTATATTGTGTATGTTTGTCATTTGTTTGTACTTGCTCTGAAGTTCAGCGTGCTGGCTTTTCCTCCCAAACTAAATGAATTATATATGTATGTTGGATTAAAGTAAGATTGTTAACCCCTTAATGTTGCTTTCCTTAGAAAAGCAGATCAAAAGAACCTGTGCTGGCAGCTCTTGTTGCTGGTCTTGTTGGGTCTTACACCCCTACAGCAGCTGCTAGCCAAATTGTTGTTACAGAAGCCAGGGACAAAGGAAGGTTTTTCTTAAGCTGGATTGAGGGAAAGAGGGAGAGCAAAGAAGGGATAGGACCAGTCACTCAAGGTGGATAGAATGAAGATACCCAAATAATGCTTCAGGAGTAGAGAAGGGCAAATGTTGTTTCAATTGTGAAGAAAGGGGAAGCGAATGGGGTCTGCAAGCCAGGAGCATCTTAATTCCTGGCAAAATTATATAATAATATACTAATATTAATATAATTCTATAATAATAGGATGTTTAATGAACCTCTAGAAAAGAAAGCAGTAATCACAAAAGTTATCATGGTTCTCTCTGGAGCAGGTAATGCCAGACTGACATTTCTTTTTTTCAACAGGGTTACTAGACTGGTAGATGAGATGAAAGCTGTGGATTAAGTTTGTCAGGATTTAATTTTTTTAAATTTTATTAATATTTTTTTGTATTCCTGGAAGTTATTTCCTGATATAATCCCCACCCTCTATGAACTTGGGGGTAGCTGGGTGGTGCAGTTTGAAGAACACTGGGCCCAGAGTCAGAATGACTCAATTTTCTGAGTTTAAATTCAGCCTCAGACACTTACTAGCTGTGTGACCCTGGGCAAGTCACTTAACCCCTTTTGCTTCAGTTTCCTCATCTGTGAAATGAGCTGGAGAAGGAAATAGCAAACCACTTCAGTATATTTTCCAAGAAAACCTATGGATAATATTAGCATGCTATGGTCCATAGGGTCGTGAAGAGTTGGACATGACTAAACAACAACTGTCTTCCAAAGCTGTGATTAGACATTCCCTGAATTCTCCTGCCTTTTTGTTTTGTTTTCCTTAACACTATTGTAATTGTTGCATATATTGCTCTCCTAGTTCTATTCTCTTCACTCTGTGTCAGTTGATGCAAATATTTGTTTTCAAGCAAATGATTCACTTTATTGCAGTACCTACAGCTGAATGACATTTATATTGAAGCAATCGAATTTTAATATTGTATTTATTGTCAATTTTATTCCAAGCTTTTGGTTCTTAATTCACTGAAAGAATAAGATGCTACAAATCACAAAACATAGAACTACAGGAGCACAGGAAAGAACATAAAAAATTCGGGATATAGTGGAAATACCTTGCATCTGTGGTAAACGGTGTGAGACACATAGTCCTGTAGGAATATGTTACTAACTTCATGCAAATATTTTAAAAGTATCTTGGGTTTTTTGGTCTTGTTTACATCGCTATTACTCTTCTATGATTGTCTCCTTCCCTTCTACTAGGTAACACCTTTTTCTCTGTCAAAAAAAATAGCTAACACATTGGCCATATCTGGCAAAATATACCTTATTCTTCACCTACTGTCTCTTCTGTTGTGGGGAGAGAGGTATCTTTCACCTTCAAAAGTTACCTCGACTCCTCTGAAGTCAAGATTGATCAGCCAACAGATTGTTCTTCCTTAAGCATAGGTCTGATCAGGTCAATAAGCTCTAGTAGATCTCTTCGCAATCAAATATAAAATCTTCTTTGGCTTCTAAAGCCCTTCATAAGTTTACCCCTATGATTCCTGCCTTTTTACACCTTACTTCTGTTCACATACTCTGTAGTGCAGTAACATTGGCTTCCTCTCTGTTCCTCTAATGGAACACTTCATCAGTATTTTTACTGGCTGCCCTCTCATGCCTGTAACTGTCTTTCTCCTTTTTTCAGTCTCTTGGCTTCCCTGGCTTCCTTCAAGTCTCAGCTTAAGTCCTATCTTCTCTAAAAAGCCTTTCCCAGCCCTCCTTAACTTTGATGCCTCCCCTCTGAGACCATCCCCAGTTTATACCATCTATATTTGTACATGGTTGTTTGCATGTTGTCTCCCCCATAAGATGGTGAGCTCCTTGAGAGCAGGGACTTGGCTTTTCTTTTTGTACTTAGCACAATGCTTGTTGACTGAATTTTTATGTTTTTAAGTTCTGATTTCTTTTGTTATTGTGGTCATGTAATTTGTTCTCTTGATTCTGCTTACTTCTCTCAGCATCAATTTATAGAACTTCCCAAATGTCTCTGAATTCATCATATTTGTCCTATGTTGCTATAATATTCCAGTATATACGTATAGCATAATTTTTTCAGCCATTCTTCAAATGATGGACAAGCATTTTAGTTCTAGATTTTTTATGACTTCACAAAGTTCTGAGATTATCTATCTATCTGTCATCTTTCTCTCTTTGACTCCTTTGGGGGGTATATGCCTAATGGGTTATCAATAGGTCTTTTTTAAAAACTTTTCTAGCATAGTTCTAAATTGTTTTCCAGAAGAGCAGGACCATGTCAGAGTTCTACCGACAATTAATTAGGATGTCTGTGTTCCCATAGCTCCTTTGATATTTACCATTTCTGTCTTTTGTCAACTTTGCCAATGTTATAGTGTAAACTAAAACCTTAGGGCTTTAATTTGTATTTCTCCTGTTATTGGTTATTTGGAACTTTCTTTCTTATGGTTGTCGATATTTTGCTGTCCTTCTTTTGAAAACTGCATGTTCATATCTTCTCACCACTTATCTGTTAAGGAATGGTCCTTGTTTATAGGATCATAAGTACAGGGAACTGAAGGGGGCCATAGAGACCTTCTAGTTCAACAGTCTCATTTTAAAGATGAAGAAACTCAGAACTGGGAAGTTCAGTGACTCGTTCAAGCATTAGAGATAGCATTTGGACCCAAGTCTTCTGACTTCAAATCCATGGCTTCTTCCATTATGGCAAAACAATCTTATATATTTGCATTAATTCCCTATAGAGAGGATGTAAATCACTGTCAGAAACAGTCAGATTTCCCCCTAACCATAGCTATTCTACTTAGTCTAGATGCACTGAATTTATTTGTACAAAAGTTTTAAAAGTTTTATGTAATCAAAATGATCTGTTTTGTTTTTTGCAAGCACCTCTGTCTCTTCTTTAAGAATTTTCTACTCCACACCCACAACAATTGCGAAAGATATAACCTTTCATATTCCTCCTCTTTTAAAAAACATTGCTGTAGCCTTTAAAATTTGATATTGGTAACCTTTATTGTGGTATATTGTTTAATAAGTTGGTCTAAATCTAATTTCCACGAAACTACTTCCTAATTTTCCCTATAGTTCTTGTCAAAATGGGAGTCCATTTCCCAGTGTTTGTATTTTTGGGTTTATCAAACAGTAGGCTACTATGTTTGATTGCTTCTGGGTCTTGCTTACTTAGTTTTTTCTGTTGATCATCTTTTCCACTTTCTGACCTATGCTAAATTGTTTGGGTAGTTAGTACTTCATGTACAATTTGAGATATGTTTATGCTAGGCCCCCTTATGTTCTGCTTCTTTTTTGTAACTATTTTAAAAAGAGATTTTTATTACTATCTTTTGCTTTAACATTGCCTGCCTCCCTCCCATTTGCCTCCTGCTCCTCCCAAGGAACCATCCCTTATAATAAATCATTTTTTAAAGAAAAAAAATCAGCCAAACTAAGCGATACATAAAAACCTGAAGTTATATGTAATTTTCTAGAGCTGTGTACCTTCACCTCTGCAAAGAAGCAGAGGAGGTATTTTCTCATATTTCTTCTTTGGCAGTCAAGCTTGGGCTTTATAATTTAGCAACAGTCAGTTTCAATTGGTTTTGTTCTTTGCATTTATATTGATGTAGTCTTGTGTGTGTATGTGTGTGTGTATGTGTGTGTGTGTGTGTGTGTGTGTGTGTGTATTCTGTATTCACCACATTTCTTGTTTCTTAGAGCAGAGTAATATTTCATTGCATTCATGTGCCACAAATTGTCTGGCCATTCCCCAAATGTGGGCATCTACTTCACTGCCAACTCTTTGCCACAATAAAAAATGCTCTTATAAGTATTTTAGTGGGCATGGAATGTTTTCTGTCAGTGATCTCCTTGGGATATATCTAGCAATGGATTCTCTGCATCACAGAGGATAGACATTTTAGTCACTTTGTTTGCTTGCCTAAAATTGCTCTCTAGAATGGTTGTAGCATTCACAGCTTTGCCTGCAATGCAATAATGTGTTTCTCTTTCTACAGCCTTTCCGACATTTTCATTCCTATATTTTGTCATCTTTGCTGGTTTGCTAGGTGAGGGGTAAAACCTCAGGGTTATTTTGATCTGTATTTACCTTATAGGGATTTGGGGCATTCTTTCATGTGGTTCTTAAAAGTTTGCAATTCGTCTTTTGAGAACTGTTTGTTCATATCCTTTGATGGCTTCTCCACTGGAGAATGGCTTTTGGTCTTATGTATTTTTGTTTGTTTCCAAATAAGTTGGATACCAAACCCTTATTAGAGATATTTGATACAAAGATTTTTTTCTTTTTTTTTTTCCCATTTGGTCACTTCCCAAATGTACTGCTTGTTTGTGCAAAAGCTTTTTAAATATGTATCCAAGATTATCTATTTTATCTTTTGTAATTTCTTCTATTTCTCATTTGGTTAAGAACTTATCCTTAACTTGTAGTTGTGAAAGAGAGATGACCTATTTCTCTTCTAATTTTTTGGGAGAGGTGATTTTTAATATTCAACTCACATCCATTTTGAATTTATTTTAGAATATGGTATAAGTTGCTTGTCTAAACCTAATTCGTGCCAGGTTGTTTTCCAGTTTTCCCAGAAGTTCTTATCAAATAGAAACTTCTTTCTTGTAAATTAATATTCTGGATTTATAAGATACTGAATCATTGAGATTAATTATTTCTGATTCTTCATTATCTAGTCTGTTCCACTAATGTACTTAAAAATTATTTTTAATGAGCACCAAATTGAACTGATGTTTACTGCTTTATGATGTAGTCTGGAAGTGCTTTCCCCCCTTCATTACTACCTTTATCCTCAATCCTTATTATTTCATTCAATAAACTAGATCTTTTATTCTTATGAATTTTGTTATTATTTTGTCTAGCTCTATAAAACACATATTGTATCTATCTATAAAGTATCCATCTACTGGTTTTATTGGTGTAGCACTATACCTATAAGTATCTACAAATTAACTTTGGTAGTGTGGTCATTTTAGTTACATTATAATGTAATACTAATTATATTAGTATTACACAGCGCTGAATAGTTCTCCAGCTATTTAAACTATTTTTTATTTCTTTAAGAAGCATTTTGTAGTTCCATATAAACAGATTATTGAGCATGCCTTGGTAAATTGGCTCCAGGACTGAACTGGCAGATGAGTAACAACAGGCTTTCGGGGGATGGGTGGGGAAGACTGTATGCTTAAAAATCTTTAAGTTCAATTGACATTATTAACATTTTCTCTATCCTTATTAAATCTAGAAATCAAAAAATGAGAAATCAAGGCTAGATTTGTAGTGGTTGTTGACTTCTGGGGTCTAAATGCTCAAACTAAAAATTTAATAATTGGCTCTCGTGAGCTGGTATGAGCTAGCTCCAGCACACCCTGGTACTGCTTTGTTATTGTTTTCTCCTGGATTTTTGCTTGTTCAGCTTCAAGAGATTCATAGCAGAAAATATTTAGAATGGGAATTGATATTATGGACCATAGTCCAACTACTCCATTTTACAGAGATGTAAGGATAGCCAGGTAGTGCCATGGTGCATAAAGAGCCAGGCCTGGAGTCAACAAGACTCATCTTCCTGACTTCAAATCTGGCCTCAGATACTTACTAGCTGTATGACCCTGGGCAAGTCACTTCACCCTGTTTACCTCAGTTTCCTCATCTGTAAAATGGTCTGGAGAAGGAAATGGCAAGCTGCTCCAGTATCTCTGCCAAGAAAACCCCAAATGGGATAATAAAAAGTTGGACACAATTGAAAAATGACTGAACAGCAACAAGCAATAATTCTGATGTGATTTAATTTTGTGGCAGCGATGGTCATGTGTGTATGCTTATACTGATGCTACTATGACCTAGCATATACTTCTGGGGATGGAAATTTGGTTCAGAATTATTTTTCCTTGCTTTTCCTTGGGAGAGTGAGTGGAACTGATTCTCTTTGGCCATGCTTACTGCTACTCATTAGGGCCAACTCAATGCATGCTCTTTTTTTTTTTAAAGTACTTATCTCTAGATCCTCTCCTCTCTCTCACTTCAGGGGGCAGAGAAAACCCAAAGGCCTTTGATGCAGAGCAATCTGTCTTCTTGGAGATAAAGAATTTATTTCACAAGGGTTTCTGCCAAGTACAAGGACCAATTTTATCTACAAAGTAAGAGAGCTTAAAATACAGATTACTAATACAGTTAATAAAAATCTCTGAATTCCCAGGTGATCATTTAATTACCAGGCAGGAAAGGAAACATTACAGCTATTGAAATTATGTGCAGTTAGTTATCCATTGGCTTTCCCCCTTATCCACATCCTTTACAGTATAGCTAAGATGCTACTTCAAGATGTAAAACAAATTATCTTATTTTTATCTAGAAAAAAATATAAAAAATTCAAATAACTGGTAAGAATTCCTTACTCAGTGTTAACAATACAAACTATGTGTAGGTAGTGATAAAAGAGAGAAACAGAGAGAAGAACAAATTCACCAGTGTGTTTGTAGCATCTTGAGAGTAGTCTGTTTTTATTTTTTGTCATTTCTGAGATCAGGACTAGAAACATTGCTTTTTGGGTCCATTTGAGACATAATAGATTTTACTCTAACCTCTTATTTCCCTTACTATGAACCTTTATATTTTAAATATATTTCTTGTAAATAACAAATTGCTGTGGTTTGCTTTCTAATCTTTTCTAGTACCCTTTTACATGTTATGAGTGAGTTCATCATATTTACATTTATGATTATGCTTATTGTGTTTTTCCCTCTATCATATCCTTTCAATGTTTCCTCTCCATCACTTCTTTTAAAGAAAAAAGAAAGGAAAGAGGTAAAAAGGAATAGAATAAGCACTAGTTACCTTTCATTGATCCAGTCTTAACCCATTTTTCTCCTTCTTCCTGCTTTCCCAGCCCAAACCAATAGCTTTCTCTTTCCTCTTTATTCTCTCCCTCTATCCTATTTTTCTCTTCCTTTTAAAATCACCTTTCTGCAATTGAAATATATTTGACTTGTGATTCTTTTATTCCAGTTCTATCCTCTCTATCCCAGCCAGTTCTCTGTTTATTTTCTTTTATTTCTACAACACTCATACCCACTCTCCATCTTTAGCTTTCCCTAGGGCTGGTAGCTTAGTCCTTTGTTTTGGGGGCTCTCTTCCTTATCTGCACACTCTGTCTTCGTGTCCTTATCATCTCCCATGGGTTTAATTATCATCTTTACGTAAATGACTCATGGATCAAACTGTCAACAATCATATTTTAAAATTCTCCAAATGACTATTAATAAGAGAATTACAAATTTAAGTAACTCTGAAGCTTCACCTTATATTTTCAAATAAGCTAAGACAATAAAAATGTAAATAGTTGATGTCATATCAATGTATCCATAACCATTTTTTCCTCTGAGCTTTAGTGCTGCATTTTGGACATTTAAACTGGATGTCCTGGAGGCACTTCAAGACCAACATGTCCCAAGCAGAATTAATAAATTTCCCTCCCCCCATGTGCCCCTACCCCCTGCCCCACTCACTTTCCCAAAATGACTCTCTTCAAAACTTTTCTATTTCTGTTGACAACACCACCATTCTTTCAGTTCTCAAGGTTCATAGTTGTGCTCAGGTAATCAAACAGAACCCCAACCCAGTTTGATAAATATTCCTTATTTAATAAATTTGGGGGACTTCCAATAATCTGGGGGTCTTTAATAGATATGGAGAACTTTCCTCGTAAGCTGTTGATTCTCTCCTTCCCCCATCCCTCTTGACCCTCCTCTCTGCCTCTGTTTATCTCCCTCTCCCTCCCTCTCTCTTTCCCTCATATATAAAAAGTATATATATACATATATATACTTTATGTATTATATATATGTGTGTATATATATATATATACATACATATAGCTATCGAAGCATATATATACACCCCAAACCTTAATTTCCCAGAATTAAATTATATACATACATATGTATATATATATATATATGTATATATATATGTATTATGAAAGTTACTGACTATAAAATAAAGTAATACTATAATCAAGGACAACTATCAATAAACATTTACTAAGTGCCTACTGCATGCCAGGCAATATGGTAAGTGCTAAAAGAGGCAAAAGACAATAAGTGGCTCACAATCTAAAGGGGGTGATGACATGCAAACAGATGTGTAAAGAGAAGTACATGCAGGATAACAGGAAATAATGAAGGGAAGACACTAGATTTAAGAAGGGTTGGGAAAAGCTTTCTGCAAAACAGAGGATTTTAGTTGGGACTTAAAGAAAGCTATAATTATTGAGTATTTTAGCTATGAGAAAGATGATAGCCAGAGTGACTTCTATCACTTTAACTATGGATGACTTCTCTTTACTTCTGGAAACATAGTTCCACTATTCATTTAGGACATGATACAAAACAAAGTCTCTTCAATCTCTTTGCAAGACCAAGTTGTTGAAAACAGTTCCATTAAGAAAGGTCTCTCTACTATCTTTAATTTGGTGTTCAATTTTTAAAAATTCTGAACTTCACGTTAATGAAAATGAGTACTTCTGTATAGTAGAACAGAGAGTTACCCACCAACCTACAGATCATGTATAGCTTGGTTTTCAAGTATGTGATACATTCTACATATTACTTTCAAAGCTGTGCTGTTTGTCTATAAGTGTGTGTGTGTGTGTGTGTATGTATGTATGAAAATATCTGTGAAGATTTTCAATGAAGCTGGAAAGATAGATGGACCACGTTGTGAAAGGCTTTAAAAACCAGACAGTGGCATTCCTATTTTGTCTCAGAGGCAATAGACCACCACTGGAGTTTAGCTCTGCCATTGTTTAACTCTTTGACCTTTCTGGTCCTTAGTTTCCTCATCTGAAAAATGAGGAATTGGTAGTGGGTGATCTCCAATGTTGCTTCTAGCTCATTCTGTGATTTTATAAGCTCCTGAGGGGGAGGTTCAGTATAAGGATGGGGAGGAGAGGAAAGAAAGCATTATGAATTACTTCTGTTCATTTCAAAGCTACTTTGCCACTAGTAACAATCTCCCAAGCAACTGTAGCCTTGTCTCTCTCTATTGTATAGTCATTTCGAGCTCCTTGAGAGTAGGGTAAGCATAGGGTGGGAGAACATTTCACAGCCATGCCTTGATGCAGCTGGTTCAAAGAAACCAGGGCCAGTGATAGCCAACACCTACCACAGTGGCCTCTAATATAGCTTGCATTCAAGGAATGCAGTTTGCAAGTTAGTCTTTGTTTGAAATGGAAATGAAATTAGGTATTTGCAGGTTATTAAGCAGTCATAGAAAGCATATTCAGCATATTCAGTAAGGAGTCTGCAGCTGCATTATGTGATGACTCACACTTGGGATGTTCACCAAGTCTGAACACTCCAATTCTACCATGGGTGGACCTTTTTATGCCCTTAGCTAGTTAGGAATCCAAGATGGCTTCTGGCTACCAGACAGACAGCATACCTTTCAGGGAAGAAAAAAATTATCCTAACTCATGTGTTGTTGGTAGGAGGGGAAACCCTGGTAGATAACAATCTACCAAGGATTCCTACACATTGAGGTTGGCAATGTCAGGAGCTAATTGAAGGTTTTCTCCCAACTGATTGAGGATTGAGGAGAAATGATTATTAATAACCAACGATCTGAGGATATCCAGAATTCCCCCTTTTTCTTTTTTTCTTTTTTTTTTT
>CM053625.1:345213537-345230460 GCA_028646595.1 Phalanger gymnotis | reverse complement strand
AGTGGAAGATAGAGTGGAATGGGGAGAGACTTGGGGCAGGGAGACCAAACAGAAGAGGACTGTGGACTTATGTTAAGTCAGTGATGGCCTTGGGCCCTGGGCAGTGCATCTCCTGCTTGCCTCAGCACTTCTGGCTGAGTCTCAGGGCTCAGCCAAACCTCTTGCTTTCCAAGACTATTTCTTCATCCATGAGTTTCCTGTGGGGCAGCTGGACCAGGTTATTCAGATTATGCAGGGATGTTTCTAGAAGGGAGAAAACAATAACACCAGCTCCCTTTGGTGTAGGTGCCCAGATACTAAGAAGAGAGAGGCTAGTCTTCTAGCTGGCTAGTCTTGTCATATTCAGGACATGAATTTAGGAAATAATTTAAAAATAATTTCTAAGTCTAGTTCAAACTAAATACATTAATGCAGGAAGTGGGGGGTGTCTGAAGGGTACATATATAGCCAAAAGGCTCTTTGTGGGGCCATGCATCAGGCTTCCTGGAGAGAGGTGGGTCTTGAAGGTTGTAAAAGAATCATGAAAGCACAGGTAGGGACCTGAGTAAAGGGATAAGGAGAGATTGTAGAAAAGTCTGTGTGTGATAATAATAACAGGTATTTGTAATGTACTTTAAAGTGAGAGGAAGCACACTATTATGGGAAGAGTCCTGGGTTCAAATTCTGGCTTTGCCCACTTACTATCTGTGTAACTTTGAGTACAAAACTTAATCTCTCCATGCATCTATTTCCACCTCTATATGTAACATGGGTTGGACAGAGCACCTGCAAATATTCTCTTCTTGCTTCTGGTTGGCCATGGGGGAGGTTCTGACTCAGGGACTTGCGGTGAGAAATCAAGAATTCCCTAATTGGCTGTTGAGCTAGAAGGGCTGATAACAGTGGACACACAGAAGGAGTGTGAGTCCTTCCCCGCCACTCCCACCCCCACCTCTCTTCTTTTCCGTCTGTGAGGCATAGAGGTTCCAGCTACATTGAATGGTTCCTACAATCTGGCTTCCACTGACCTTTGCAGCCATATTTTGTGTTACCTGCTTTTACTCTATCTCTATTCTAGGCCAATGGACCTCCAAGGCATCCCATCTCCCATCTCCGTGGTCACCCATGAATGTCTTCGCTCCACCTCTGTGAAGCTCTACTTTCCAATCGGAGTACAGCTCACTTCCTTCCCCAGATCTTTTCTAATCCTTCCATTCCCCAATTGGGCCAAATTATTATGACTCCTTCCTTCTTCAAATTACTTTGTGTACATTTTGTGTTAACTTATCTCTGTATTTTGGACTGAGGGGAAGAAATTGGATATAGTTTTGATACATTAAAAAGTTTTCCTGCTGGTAATACCAGTCTGCATTCTGATCAGAGCTCTGGGCCATAGTCCCAAAGGACAAAGTTGACAGAATATTACTGGAAAGGGGTTGCTACTCATGGATAACTCACAAGTGATGACCCTTTGGTGGAGGTAAAGAACCTAGAACAGGGGTGGGGAACCTGAAGCCTCGAGACCACACGTGGCCCTCTAGGCCCTCAAATGCATTCCTTTGACTGAATCCAAACTTCACAGAACAAAAGAGTCAGAGTCAGAGGCATGTATTTAGGGTTAGGGTTAAGTTTGGATTCAGTCAAAAGACTGCACTTGAGGACCTAGAGGGCCACATGTGGCCTTGAGGCTGCAGGTTCCCCACCCCTGAGCTAGAATATTAGAGCTGAAGGGGACCTCAGAAAGCATTTGGTTCATCAGCCTTTTAAGGGAGAAAAACCTTTTGGGGGATAAAAATTCTCAATTATAACTTTTTAAAGGACCCCATTACATTTTATGTTTTTGATTGATGCCAGAGAAGTTTTATATTCATCTTGCTTTTGCTGGTCCATTAATCTTTATCATACTATACAGTTTATGCATGTTGATATAGTATAATTGAAAGATCAAATAACATTTATTACTATATCTCCAGAAAGCCTTCGTTATAAGGTATATACATGCAGCTTAGGAAACTGGAGGGCTGGTCTTAAGGCAATTCTATAACCTTCTGCCATAAACACCTAAGTGAAGACATGGTGAAAGAACCTATGAGACATCACCAAACTTAAGAGGTAGCTAAGGGGTCCATTGGATAGAGCTCTGGATCTAGAGTCAGAAGGAGCTGAGTTCAAATCTGCCCTCAAACACTTATTGGCTTATGTGACCCTGGACAGGTCACTTAACCTATGCTTACCTCAATGTCTTCATCTATAAAATGGGTTAATAATAATAGTTCCTACATTCCAGGATTTCTGTTAGGATAAAATGAGATAATATTTGTAAAGCACTTTATAAACCTCAAAGCACTATATAAATGCTAGTTATTATTAACATGGAGCAGTTAGGGAGTATAGTGGATAAAGTGCCAGGTCTGGAGTAAGGAATGTTCCTCTTCCTGAGTCAAATCTGGCCTCAGACACTTACTAGCTGTGTGACTCTGAGCAAGTCACTTAGCTCAGTTTGCCTCAGTATCCTCATCTATCAAATGAGCTGAAGACGGAAATGTCAAATCCCTCCAGTATCTTTGCTAAGAAAACCCCAAATGGGGTCCCCAAGAGTTGGACATGGCTGAAATGACTGAACAAGAGCAACATACACACTAGCTGCTAATCCTTGATCTAATCCAGCTTTCTCATTTTCAGATGAGGAAACTGAGTCTCAGAAAAGTATAGTGACTTGTCTTTGGTCACACAGCACATAGATGCTCCTTCTTCTTCTGCCTATGAATCCATTATTGTCTGGATGCAGAGTCATCTTTCGAGGGGCTTATGCACCATCCCAAATAGCTGAGCCTGCCGTTTGGATAGACGTCACCAGGTATTACCTGAAGTTTAGCCACAAATAGTCATGTTTAGATATTCAATCCAGCAAATATTTATCAAGCCCTTACTTCTTAAGAGCAAAGCACTGCACCAGATACTCTGATACAAAGACCAAACCCCAAATGGTCCCTGCTCTCGTGGAGTTTACATTCCACTAAACATTAAAGAGCTCAGACATAAGGTGATGGGCTGTAAGCTCCTGGGGAAAGGGACTGTTTCATTTTTGTCTTTGTCAAGCAAAGTGCCCAGGCCATTCAGGAACTTAATGAATGCTTATAGATTGATTGATTAAAGAAGTTCCCAGATTCTCTTAGCAAGGACCTTGACTTTTATAGCCTGCCTTGGATACAGATTTAGAATCACAGAATGTTAGAGTTGGGAGGGATCTCAGAGATCATTTCAGAGAGAAGAGAGGAAGAGAGAGCAAGAGAGGGGGAGAGGTGAAGACAGGGCGAGGGAAAAAGAGAGGGGAGAAAGAGAGAGAGAGAGAGAGAGAGAGAGAGGAGAAAAGAAGAAGAAGAAGAAGAAGAAGAAGAAGAAGAAGAAGAAGAAGAAGAAGAAGAAGGAGGAGGAGGAGGAGGAGGGAAAAGAGAGGGAGGGAGACAGGGGAAGGGGAGGGAGAGAGAGAAAGAGAGGGAAGATGGAGAGAGAGGGGAAAAAGAGGAGAGAGTAAGAGAAGAGAGGGAGGGGAGAGAGGGAAAGAGGAAGAAAAAGAAGAGAAAGAAGCAGAGGGGAAGAGAAAGGGAGAGAGGAAGAGGAGGAAGGAGGGAGAAAGAGAGAGAGGGAGATTGCAAGGGAGACACATAGAACTATATGAAATAGTTAAAAATTTATGAGAAAAATCTTTGTTTCCAAGTTTCAGCCTCAGTGTTTCAGATTTGGCTTGCTTAACATTCACCTCACAGGATGGAGGCTATAGAGCTGAAAGGGATTTCCACAGGCCTCTCATTTTATGACACCAAGACCCAACGAGGTTGTGACTTTCCAGAGGATTCTATTAGAAACAGGATTTCAACCAAGCTTCTCCGACTTGAGATCCAGTGTCCTGGCCTCCCTCCAGTGCCTCCCCATGTAAGGACACTTAAAATTGTTGCTATGGTTTTCTTTGGTCTCTGACAGCAGCAGGCCCACTTTGTGTAATGCTCATGGTGGGAATAGGGACATTTGTGAGGTTCTTTCTTTTTGTCATAGCAAAGTTTACAAATTAGAGCTTCAGTTCTGAAAGTGCTCAGGGGGTGGAGACCCTGGAAAGAGGATAAGCCAATGCTTTATAGCTTTATTTGATGTTCACATTGAGAAAGCAAAAATGGGAGTCTATAAAGAAGAACTAGGAGCTCTGGGAGTTATGAACAATAATCACTGTAGCTTACAGTCGCTAGGTAATCTAAATAAGAGCGATCAAACAAACAAACAAAAGAGATTGGAAAGGCAAAGGAAGATCATAAATGGGGCAAGGAGTCTGACAGTCCGCAGTACTCATCCCGATTCTGTCCAACTTCCTAGCTCTGTGACCTTGGGCAACGGACTTTAGTCGCAGAATTTTAGTTTCTTGATCTCTAAACCACCAGGGAGTCTCCAAACTTAGTTCCTTGGAAGCAAATCAAGATGAAACAGACAAAATAATTTAGAGGAATAATGGGAGAAAGCAGTTGGACTCTTGCCTGCAGAGTGACCAAGGTTCCCTTTCTTCTAGTGGAATTATGGAGTTGTCCCTACTTCAAACAAATGATAATGGGCCAGAATCATTAGCTTGTTCTGTCTGCCAGAAGCCCGATAGAGCTTTCCTGCTCACTGGGTGGATTTGCTGGGGAGCCAAGGAGGGGACAGGAGAAGGATTTTTCCATGGATAAGTGGAACGCCCACCACTTAGCCACTCAATTTGCCATACATGGCTCACACTTGCTCCCTTACCATTGTTGCCAGCAACAAATACTGACAGCTTTAAAGGGAGCTTGTGTGAAAGAAAAAAAAATGTCTGTTAGAGCTGGAGTCTGTTTTCAAGGGGAAAAATCCCCCACAAAATTTGCTGACAGTCATGTGGCGGCTGTCATGTAACTCCCTTTTTTTCCTTCAGTATAGTGGCCATTTGGCATTTTTGCCAGGTTTTGCTTCAATTCTGGCTCTCCAGACTGCCTATATGTACCACCCACGCCTTTCTTCCCTGGCCTGTGCTACGCAACTGCCTGGGCAAGCCAAGAAATGTCAGAGAATATGCTTCTAGGAGGGTCAGCTAGAGGCAAAATATTCAGTCCCAAAGATCATCACGGTTAGGGTCAGATTCTCTCCACAGAGGGCACTGTGCAAATTCCCTCTGGCAGAGAATAAAGAGACACATCTGGGGATTGGTCTTAGAAATTCAGCCCTTGGTCACTAGTACTTCAGGCCTGGAGAAACAGAGTTGGAAGGAACCTCTGGCAGGCCACTTGGTCCAACCTGTGCCTGAGAGAGTCTCCTCTACAGTGTAATGACAAGTGGTCATCCGGCCTTCATCTGAAGACCTCCACCAAGGGGAAACCCTGCTTCTCTGGAAGTAAGTTCGCTCCATGTTGGAACAGCTCTAATTAATAGGTAGTTTTTCCTGCTGAGCTGAAATCTGTTTCTTTTCAGTTTCCACCCTCTAATCCTAATTTTGCCCTCTGGGGCTAAGCTGAACTAGTCTGTCTGTTCTTCTTTCGTTGATTGTTTTAGAAACACATTCTTAAATCTTCGAAGTCAAATACCACAATGTCTTTCTAACTATCCCCTAGTGCTGGGGTCAGAAACTAACCACAGGATTGAAATAAGCACGGATCTGATGTAGCACAATATTTCTTGTGCTCCGATCCTCATCATCTTCCCTGAAAGAGGTACAGTTATGGTGCTGAAGTGGGTGACACTCCCTGCCTTATCTTGCCTAACATCATTCTGTCCCATTTCCTACATTCAGCCTTCATGTCAAGGAAGGTTTCCCCAAAGGTGAATCCTGGGTGAATACCCAACTAGGTCCAAACACTAAAGAATGGGAAGACTGAGTCAGGGCATGATCTGCCTGTTTCAGGATCTTGATGTGTCTCTCTGACAGGGGCATGTTTTAAGGACAATGGTTTCCTTGGCAATAGGAAAAATAGCCAGAAATATTACCAAGCACTGTTGTTTCCTTGTTCCTGTCCATGAGTTTGTCCAAACCTTTAAAAAATTGCATTCTATTAGAGGACCATGTAGAGAACACTAAGTTGTAAGCTCCTTGAGGGTATGGAGTGTCTTTCTTTCTATTCATTGTATCCCCAGCATGTAGCACAGTGCCTGGCACATAGCAGATACTGAATGAATGTTGATTGAAGTGGGCTGGATTAGAACCCTGGGACGCCTCCTGAGGATTAGAGCCATTGACGTAGCTGAGTACTCCAGAAAGCACACTAAGGACTGGCCCCTAGTTTGTGTGTCATCTACAGGGTCCAGAAATAGTAATCAGCATGGGGGCCAGAGTGTTGTAGGGGTGAATTTCTGTAAGATTAAGACTCTTTGATAATAAAAATAAATACAAAATAAATAAATACATAAATAAATAAATTTTAAAAGCCTAGATGGAGGGGTTTGAGGTCAATGAGGAGGACCCTATAAACCACTTAATGGGAAATTGGTAACATGACCTCTTCAGGCCAAGACAAACAAAATTCATACATTTAGAATAAGGAAAAATTTATACTGGGGGAAAATATTTGCTTTAAGTATCTTGGATAAAAGTCTGAAGTATATGGAGAATTAAAATAAATCTGCAAGACTAAGAGCCATTCTGTAAT
This sequence comes from Phalanger gymnotis, assembly GCA_028646595.1. Classification (NCBI taxonomy): domain Eukaryota; kingdom Metazoa; phylum Chordata; class Mammalia; order Diprotodontia; family Phalangeridae; genus Phalanger; species Phalanger gymnotis. Next base: position 345,223,840 of record CM053625.1, on the reverse strand, counting down.
AGAAGATTGATGAAAGGATGTGAATGTTTTTCAACAAAGGAAACCAACAACTGGCAACCATCAGAGAAGGTGTTCAAAACTGCTGATTATTAGAGAAATACGAATTTTAAAAAATCCTCTGACTTACCAAACTAGCATCGAACTGGCAACAATGAAGGGCTGTGAGAAGCTGGGCACTGCTGGAAGAAGTGTGAATTTGTCCTGCCATTTTAAAAAGCAATTTAGAAGTGTTCAAGAAAAGTTATAAAATCTTTCCTACATTTTGACCCAATATTCCCATTACTGGATTTTATACCCCAAAGAAGCTATTGATATCAAGGAAAGGCCCAAATGTGCGAAAAAATTCATAGCAACATTATTATAACAGCAAAATTTGGAAATAAACTATGGACCCAATAATTGAAGAATGGCCGAAAAATAATGTGATATCAGAATGTAATAGAATGTTTTTGTGTTATGACCAACAAAGTTGAAAAATTCTGCATCTGTAAAATAGAGATTATCATAGTACCTACCTCCTAGGGAAATAAAATATGTAAAGCACTTTGCTAACTGAAAAGTACTTCACCATCATCATCATTACCATCATCATCATCCTTCTCCCCCTCCTCTTCCTCCCCTCCTCCTCCTCCTGCTCTACCTCCTCATCATCATCCAGTTATTTTGCTCTGTATCTATTCATACAAATATTTCCAGGTTTCTCTGAATCTGTTCTTTTTTGGTTATTTTAAAAAAGCATAATATTCCATTACATTCATATGTCATAATTTATTTGGCCATTTCCCTATTGATGGGCACTCCTTGGTTTCCTGTTCTTTGCTATAACAAAACAGGCTACTATGGATATTTTTCACTTATGAGTCTTTCATGGAGCGGGGTGGGATGGGGGAGGAAGGAATGCCTGGTAGTGATATTGAACAGTCAAAGAATATGTCCAATTTATTGACTCTTTGGGTATACTTACAAATTGTTTTGCAAAATCACTAGGTCATTCATACCTCCACCAACAGTGTATTAATATGATATATCGTTGCCCCTTCAACCATTGTAATTTTCCTTTTTTTTTCTTTCTTTGTCAACATAACAGGCATGAGGTGATAGTTTTCTTAATTTGCATTTCTCTTATTGTTAGTGATTTAAAGTATTTTCTTTCATAGAACTGTTTATAGCTTTCATTTCTCCTTTTTTTTGAGGCAGGACAATTGGGGTTAAGTGACTTGCCCAAGGTCACACAGCTGGTGTGTCAAGTGTCTGAGGCTGCATTTGAACTCTGGTCCTCCTGACTCCAGGGCTGGAGCTCTACTCACTGAGCCACCTAACTGCCCCTCATTTCTCCTTTTGAGAACTTCCTGTTCATATCCTTTGACCATTTGTTTATTGGAGAATGGCTCTAGTTCTTCTATATCGAATCACTTCCTTATAGATCTTAGATATCAGACTTTTTGTAGAGAAACACGCTACACTCTTTTTTCCTCTCATTTAACTTTCCCTCCTAATTTCAGTGACATTAATTTTATGTAAAAGCTTGTCAATTTTTGTAATTAAAGTTTTCTATTTTGTCTTCGGTAATCCTCTCCTTATTTGGTCAAGAACTTTCTCTCTATACATGGTTATTTGATATATGCTCTATTTATCTTCTTTATGATGGGATCTTTCATATCTAGGTGTACATGGTGGTCTAAAGTTAATTTCAGCTAGATTGCTATTGAGTTTTCATAGTAGCTTTTCTCAAATAGTGAGTGCTTATGTCTTTGGGTTTACTGAATGTTATGCTACTATGTCGATTTTTTTTGCATCCAAAAGTATCATGAATAACTACTCTTCAATCATTTAGCTCTGTCTACTTCTATAAACAGTGTTTTGTAGTTGTATTCATATAATTTTTGAATCTTGGTAAGTAGCCTCCCCTAAATTTTATATATTTTGCAGTTATTTTGGATGGAATGTTTCTTTCTACCTTTTCCTATTGGGTTTTATTGGTAACAGACAGAAAGGCATTTGATTTGTGAGTAATATTTTGTTGGTTATTGTTTCAATTAATTTTTAGTTGAATCCTTAGGCTTGTCTTAGTTGACCATCATATCTGCAAAAAGCTATCATTTCAATTTCTGTTTGTCTATGTTTATGTCCTCAGCTTCTTTTTCTTGAGTTATTACTGTACTTAGTACTTCTAGAGGTATATCAACGAATAATGATTGTTATGATCATCTTTGCTCTATTCTTTCATTGTTATAATTATTACCCCAAATCTTACTGTAAAGGCTTCTAGCATTTTTATTCTCAACATGCTGGTGCATAGTTTTACATAGATGCCATTTCCATGTTAAGAAAAGGTCCATCTATTTCTGTGCTTTTTCAGGTTTTTTTTTAAAAGATAAATGGGTGATGTATTTTGTCAAAAGTATTTTTTTCCTCTTCCTACTGATATAATCAACCAACAAAGTGGCACAGTGGATAGAGAGCCAGACTGGGAGTCAGGAAGATCTATCTTGCTGAATTCAAATCTGGTCTCAGACACTTACCAGTTATCTGGCCCTGGGCAAGTCACTTCACCCTGTTTGTCTCAGTTTCTCATCTGTAAAATGAGCTGGAGAAGGAAATGGCAAACCACTCCAATATCTTTGCCAAGAAAACCCTAAATGGGGTCACAAAGAGTCAGACATGACTGAAACAACTAAACAACCACAAAACTGAAATAATCATATGATTTTTATGATTTTTGTTATCAATATGGTCTATTTTGTTTACACTTTTCCTGGAGATTAGATCAATCCAAGTTTCCACTATAAGTCTAACATGATCATAATGCATAATTTTTTAAAGAAAATGTGTTGCTAAAGCCCTGTTGATGATGTTTTATTCAATATGTTTTGGTCAAAATTCATTTGGGATGTTGGTATAGAGTTTTATTTCTCTCTGGTATTAGGTATCAAGACCATGTTTGTTTGATAGAAGGAATTTGGAATTTCTATTTTTGCAAATAGTTTATGTAATATTGAGATTAATTGTTCTTTGAACGCTTGATAACATTCATTTATAAATCCATATGAACCTGTTTTTCCCCCATATGTGTTAATTTATGGCTAGTCCAATTTCTCTTTTGGAGACTATATTAATAAAATTCTGTTTCTTTTTCTCTTAATACAAACATTTTAAATTATTATAAATATTCATGGTTTCAATTGTCATTAATTTTGTTGTCATATAATTGTGTGAAATAGTTTCTAATAGTTTCTTTTATTTTCTCTTTATTTGTTGTAAAATCTTTAAAAACATTTTATATTAGTAATTGGGTATTGCTCCCTCTTTTTAAAAAATTAGATCAGCGAGCAGCTTTTTGTGTTGGTTTTTTGTTGTTGTTGCTTTAGGGTTCCGAAAGAACCCCCCCCCCCCACTATTAGCATGCGAACGCTTCATCATCATTTTGCTCCTTCCCTTTGCTTGGTCCCTCTTGATTCTAGTGTTTACAAGTTAGAATTCTTCCTTGATTATGGTGTTTTCATCAGAAATGTTCAAAAGTCCTTTATTGTGTTTTCCTACAAGATTATTCTTAGTGTTGCAGGGCAAGTTTTTTTCTTGGTTGTAACCCTCTCTATTTTGCTTTTTGGAATATTGCATTCCATGATTTTCTCACCTTTATACCAGTTGCTAGCAGCAATTGTGAGGTCCTGATAATGGTTCCTTGGTACTCTTTCTTTCTGACTATTTGCAGAGTTGACTTTTTTTTAACTAGAGGCTCTGGATTTGGGTTATGATGTTTCTGAGAGTTTTCATTTTGAGATTTCTTTCAGTAAATGACCATGTATTATTTCTATTCCCACTTTCTGCTGTCGTTCTAATGCATCTAGGCAGTTTTAATTTATGATTTCTTGGAAGAATATTCAGGATTTTTTTTGGTGGGGAGGATCATGTTTTTCAGGGAGTCTGATTCTTCTTCCATAGTCTCTCTCTGACTTTTTTCCCAGTTCAATTTTATTTGATAGTAGATACTTTATATTTTCTTCTACTTTCCCCCACAATATTTTGATTTTGTTCAAATGTTTCTCGTTGTCTTATGGAATCATGTAGTTCTGTTTGGTTCATTCATTTCAGAGAGTCTACTATTTGGGTAGGTATAAAAGTGGAGTCAATTTTATCAATAGATACAACACACTACCCCAATTAAAGTAATTAATAGAAGATGAGACCATCTATGTTGAATCAATCAACTGAGGGTATTAAACTAATGTAAAATCCATTACCTCTTTTGGTCTTCTATAAAGTAGCAAACCTATTCAGAATGTAGCATTTGAGGGACTAGCAGCTTAGAGAAAGGGGCAGCTAGGTAGTACAGTGGATAGAAAGGTAGCCCTGGTCAGGAAGACCTGAGTTCAAATTGGTACTCAGACACTTATTAGTTGTGTGACTCTGAAAAGTCACTTAACATTGTTTGCCTCAGTTTCCTCATCTGTAAAATGAGCTGGATAAGAAAATGGCAAACTGCTTCAGTGTCTTTGCCAAGAAAACCTCGAAGAGGTCACAAAAAGTTGGACATGACTGAAACAACTGAACAACAACAGCTTAGAGGAGAGAACAGTTTAATCAGGCAGCTTGGAGGAGAAAGCAGTTTAGTCAAACCCTTGAGAGGGAATCAAAGGGGGAAAGGAGGAACAGAGCTTCTTTCTCTCCCACCAACCACCACTTTAACTAGAGGACGACTTTGTGAACATTGGAGAGTCTGAGGACTAAAACTTCTTATCAGTATCCTAGCATCATCTGTATCAGGACCTGAAGGAAGATTAAACAAGCTGAGAAAAGGAAGCTTTGGGACTTGACAAGGAGCTCAGCAGAAACTTGATAAGATACCTAATAAGAATGTCTTGAAGACTCCAGCAAGAGAAGTTCCAAAAGCTAGAAATATGCAATCTAAGTTTGAGTCCCCTGAACTCTATATGAACTTCTGCAAGAGTATGTCACAGACTTTTGGAAGAGTGTTTGTACCAATTGATATCAATTTGTACTAATTTTTTGGGGGTAAACTGTGGCTTACTAAAAAAAAAACTAAATAAGTCTGGTTGACTAATTCATTTCAATCGATAATCATTAGGGAAACACACCAGTGGGGGCTCATGTGCTATTACATTAGTAAGTCACTTACCAGACTCAAACCTTAAGGTTTACCCTAGAGCCCTCAGAACCCAGCCTGCTATTGTGAGTAGGGATTGGGAGAGTAGCTTCAGAGCCTGAAGATTTTCCACCTTCCTTTCTAAGCTGCTTATTCTAATTTTTTCCTACATAGCTGTTATTTCATTTACAATTCCATTTTTTTATCCCCCCTCTTCATTTATTTCGCCTACTCTTTTAATCTTTGTGGCGAAGCCATTTTTCCCTCTCTGAGGCTCTACTTGTAATAGCTATGGAATTACTTTCTTCTTCTGAGCTAACCTCTTAGGCCTCTCTTGAATGACACTATTTTCACAAAGTGTTCAGTATCTTCTTCTGTTTATTCATATCTTGAGCTTCCATTCCTGTTTGAGACTTTATAGCAAGAAAAGACTCTTCTCTTGTACTCCTGAGTAGGGGTATCCTGGCCATGATTTCCCAGGCTCTTGCTGTTGGATTCCATCTCCTTTGGTCCTCCTGCACTCAGAGTTCTCTAAAGATTCAATGTCTGCAGACAGAACTTGGCTGTCTTCTGGCCCCTGGGACATTCCAGGTCAGGCCAGTGCTGTAGGCTTCTGGTCTATTTATTTTTGTTTATGCTAGCCCCTCTTCTAGCACCTATTGGTTCTGACTGTCTTTTTTTATGTAGTCCTGGACTAGTGAAGGAGTTTGCGGTTGTTTCTTTTTTGAAATTTTCAGAAGACTAGTATAAAGGACAGTAAATAAATAAAAAAATGATCAAGGAGGGAGATGGGATGTTTGGTAGAATAAGTGAGAGGGGCAGCCTGTGTGTCCCCATTGTCATCCATACAGTGTCAAGATCAATAGACAGACCTCTAGTACTTTGAATAGCTCCCCCACATCAGATATGCAAATACAAACACACACATGTTATACAATATCAGTACATGAATTGTGCTTGAATTGTGATTTTTTTTTATTGCTGTAAGGAACATCCACTCTTAGGAAACCACAGTTGAACGTAGATTTATTAAAGTACTTGCCATAAAGATTGAGTCAACTGGCTTTGGGCATTTCAAAACGTCTCCCTCCATCTCCAGCCCCCGCCTCCACACTCTGTTTAACATTTCCAGAACTCTTTCCCCTCTCCACATGTACATTATAGAAACCCACAGAAGGTCTCCAAAAGTGACAGGGTCAGAAACAGGATGGAACACTCTTGAATTCCAGGCACGTGCTGTCACTCTTGGACCATACTCCTTTCTCAGTCATCCCAAACTTCACTTACACTTTTGAAAGAGCTTTTAAATTCCTTTAAAGAAATCTAAACTTGAAAAAAATAGATAAGTTAGTGATGGTTGGAAAAAAGACTGAATTTTGGCACGATCCTATATACTTGTCTTAGTCAGGAGCCTGCTTCATTTTGGGGTTCTGACTTTGATTTCTGGCTAAAAGTGCGTGTGTGGACCCAGGCCACATAAATGATTACAAGGAATAAACAAGTTTTGCCCTGAGCATCACTACGTCTTGATACTTAGCTGACTCTGCCATCCCAGACTGTGAATGCCCTCTGCTTTAAGAATACCCTTAAGAATACCAATACCCTTTCCCCCCTTGCCTAGATTGTCTTCTTAGACTCTACCTATTTTGAAACCTTTCCTGGCTCCCCCATTTATAATGCTTCTCTCTCCCATTAACTTATATGTATTTTGTACTTACTTATATAAATGTACATGTCATTCCTCTCCCACCCGAGCTCCCAAATGTTAAGTTCCTTGAGGACAGGTAGGATCCCCAGAGCCCAGTACAGTGCCTAGCACACTTAATAAATGCTTCTTGATTGATTAATTACCATATTAATATCAATAACTAGCATTTATATAGCACTTTAAGGTTTGCAAAGAATTGAAATATTATTAGTAGAGAGGTGGTATAGTGGCTTGGAGTCATGAAGACCTGAGTTTGAATCCTGCCTCTGATGCTAGCTGTGTGGCCATCAGCTAGTTACTTTACCTCTCTTAGCTTCGGTTTCCTGTTTCATCTGGGAAATGGGGATAACAACAGCCTCTATCGCCCAGGGTTTCCACATTAAGTGCTAATCAGACTTCAAAGTGTCATATAAATGCTAGCTATTTTTATTTTATATCACATAGGAGGAAAGTGAATAATTATTCTTGTAGACTTAAATTGGCAAGTGAATTTGATCATCATTATATAGAAACTTTTTGGCCTTCCTTTCGGTGATAAGACCGAATGTTCCCTTAGTAATTATCTAAAAACATCCAGCCCAAACCCCGAGTGGCCCTAGAAAAATTCAGAAGTGGACTGAGATTTAGAGTCTGCTAGAGTTCATGAACACTGAAACCAAAAGCTCACGAGTGAAGAAACTCTGATCTCTGCTATTTCAAATCAATTAAGTTTCCCCAGAATAACAAATTCAGGAAGCAGCACGGGGCAAGCTGGGTTGGGTTTTATTCTTATTGATTCCACTAATAGGCTATGTAGTCTTGGGCAAATCCCTCCCTCTCTGTATGCCTCAGTTCCCTTATTTGTACAATGTGAAGGTTGTACTAGGTGGTCTTTAAGATATCGACAATTTAGTTCTAATATCTAATATCTGGAATTTTGTGGTTGTTTTTTGGTCATTTTTCTAATATCTAATATCTAATATCTGGAATTTTGTGGTTGTTTTTTGGTCATTTTTCAGTCAAGTCTGACTCTTCATGAATCCCATTTGGGGTTTTCTTGGCAAAGATACTGGAGTGGTTTGCCATTTCCTTCTCCAGATCATTTTACAGATGGGGAAACTGGGGCAAAAAAGGTTAAGTGACTTAGCCAGGGTCACACAGCTGCAAGTATCTGAGGTAAGATTTGAATTCGGGAAGATGAGTCTTCCTGACTCCAGGCCCAGGGCTCCATATACTATGGCACCCCCTATTTGCCTGACCTGGCATTTAAAGTCCTCTAAATAATGATGATTGATGATAGTTTCTGAGAATCATACATGTGTATAAATATTAGTAAGAAGTCATGGAGCAGCAGATAGGAGCTGGCCTTGGACCCAAAACACCCGCCTCTAAGTCTGGCCTCTATGTGCAAATCATTTAACCTTTCAATGCTCTAAACCACTCCCTGAGACTAGAAGTTGTAGAGAAGGTACCATTGGCATTGGTAGAGGAAGTTCCTTACTGAAAGCTCTGTATACTAATGAAATTACACACCTTTAAATATCTCTACAGTGTGGTACCTCCACTCTGGCGATCAAATACACCCCTTCCCATCAGGAACCTTAGACTCCGCCCCTTGAACTGCTCTGGACTCTGATAGGCCTGCTCCATATCCACACCGTCTCTCATTGGCTCTGACTTCTTCCTCTTTTATAGCCCAGAGGGTCTATCTTGCTTTATTTGTACATATTTGGATTTTCAGAGCTTAGCATACTGCCTGACATATAGCAAATGTTTGATAATTACTTTATCTACCTATATCAATCTAATTGTTCGCACTCTAATAGTGAAATCCTCATAAAATCATGAGACAACATGTTACCGAAGAGACTCAAAATGTGAATATTATTTGTGCCTCCTCTATAAAAGAAACCATAAGACATAAGAAAGACACAGTTAATTGAGATGATAGCTTGTAGGTTCCCTTGGAGTCTCACATAAAGAAGTTGCTGGAGTTGATTTCTTTGTTCATGCAAAGGCAATTTCATGGGACATTTGGTCATCTCACTTTGAGGTCCTCACAATAAGCATAAGTAACCCCCCCTCCCACCATGAAAATGATTGCAGCTTTCATGACATCTTTGGCAGAGAAATGTAAGGGAATGCTATGAAGAATTTGACAATATCCTCCAAACCCAAGTCAACACATGTATCAACAGTGACCTCGGTGTGAAGAAGAGAATAGAAAATAATGATGGAACGCGTTAGGAAAGTGTGGCTCAGGATTAAAAAATGAAAGTGATCAGAAGCTTGTAGTTGAGTCAGAAGCCCTGTGATGACACGTCATCAATATTTGCTTCCAGGAGAAAAGTTGGATTGAATAATAACAGACACAGACAGATAGACAGACACAGACAGATACACGAAACCTACTACTGTTTAATAGACCTCAAATGGCTGATCACTGATGGAGTCATATAAGCACTAATTAGCTGTGTGAAGTTAGACCATTGACTAGTTAGAGCAATGGCTTTCAAAGGGTGTATTATGGATTGTATAGAACTTAAATGTGCAATTGTATGAAATTAGAAGACACTTGCACCTTGGAAGGAAGTCTCTGGCAAATCTGGATGACGTATTACAAAGCAGAGACATCACCTTGCTGAAACAGGTCCATATAGTCAAAGCTATGGTTTTCCCAGTAGCAACACATGACTCTTAGAGTTGGATTGTAAGGAAAGCTCAGCATCATGGGAGTGACACTTTTAAATTGTGGTGCTGGAGAAGTCCCTTGGACAGCAAGAAGATCAATTCAGTTGATAGTCAAAGAAATTAATTCAGACTGTTCACTGAAAGGTCAAATACTGAAGTTAAAGCTTAAATACTTTGGCCACATAAGAAGAAGATAGGGCTCATTGGAAAAGCCCTTGATGTTGGCAAAGATTGCAGGCAATAGGAAAACTGGATGAAAGATGAGATGGCTAGATGGTATCATGGAAAAAACGAACATGAACTTGGATAGATTTTGAAAGAAGATGGAGGATGGAAGAGCCTGGCATGCTGTGGTCTACGGGGACACGGCTGAACAACCAAACAACAAAAAGTGAGTCTCTTGACTCTCCTGTTGTGTTGCCAACTTAAATGTTCAGTGTGACATGATTCTGTGTGACAAAGATTCACACTGTGCCAAGCAAAACAAATGTTTAAGAGCCAGAGTAAAGGTCAAGATTAACACAAAACAAAACCAGAAAAAAGGATAAAGACAAGATGCTGTAAACAGTTATAACAGTTCAGCTATTGATACTAAAGAATGGGAAATGGAAAAAAGAAAGACATCAACATAGACTATCATCTTTGCTCATTGACATTTTAGGTTATAGAAAGCAATCACACAGATGAGGAGGCTCAAAGCAGAAACTGCCTCAGCCAGTAAACGTTTGATTTCCTTGGCAAAAGCAAAGACAAAAGCTCTAGAATTTAAGCTCGTAAGCAAAACTTTGGAGAGGAAGATCATGGCAGATTCAGCAAAATTG
>CM053625.1:345193206-345213037 GCA_028646595.1 Phalanger gymnotis | reverse complement strand
GGGCAGCTAGGTGGCGCTGCAGCAGATAGAGTGTTGGGCCTGGAATCAGGAAGACCCATTTTCCTGAGTTCAAATTTGGCCTCAGACACTTACTAGCTGTGTGACCCTGGGCAAGTCACTTAACCCTGTTTGCCTCAGTTTCCTCTTCTGACAAGTGAGTTAGAGAAGGAAATGACAAACTACTCTAGTATCTTTGCCAAGAAAGCCCCAAATGGCATCAGGAAGAGTCAGAAGCTACTGAAAAAGATTAAACAAAAGAGAGCGGCCTGGGGCACTGAGGAGTTAAGTCTGCCGGCCAGCCAGCTAACATTTATTAAGTGCCTATTATGTATGTGCTAGGCACCAGGATTCCGGAGCCATTGGCTCTCAGAGTTCAGACTTCTACGTCTTCCTAACTGAAGGCTGTCTGTCTATATATTACTCCACAGCTGTAGCTATTGACTGTAAACACCTACTGACTATAAATTTAAACATAGTCAAATAATTTGTAAGTGGCTATGATGTTCCGGACATTGTTTTAAGCATTGTTGTTGTTCAATTATATCTGATTCTTTGTGACCTCATTTGGAGTTTTCTTGGCAAAGATACTGGATTGATTTGCTATTTCCTTTTCCAGCTCTTTTTACAGATAAGGAAATGGAGGCAAAAAGGGTGAAGTGACTTGCCCAGGATCACACAGCTAAGTGTCTAAGGCTGGATTTGAACTCAGGAAGATGAATCTTCCAGACTCCAGGCTCTGAGGTGCTCCATGCATTATGGTACCACCTAGTTGCTCTGATTATTTTGTTAAGCACTGCAGATTTTAAAAAAGTAGCAAAACCCAGTCCCTGCCCTTGAGGAGCTTACAATCTAGTGAGGGAGACAACAAGCAAGCAATTTTGTACAAACAAGCTGTGGGCAGGAGAAATAGGAAATACCTACCAGAGGGAAGGCACTGGAATTAAGAGGGGTTGGAGAAGGCTTCCTGTTAGTTAATACCAAGGAACACCAAGTCACAAGCATCCAGGGGAGAAATACCTGTGGAATGAAGCCTTTGAATCTCTCTCATTACTCACAGTGCACGTGAATTCAACAGCAGATCGTGTAAGTGGACACCACATGGAATACACTTACCCAACAGGTAGCCTTACTGGTGTTTCTACAATTCGGCTAGCAGCTGCTGTGGGGGTGAAAGCCCAACAACAAGAACGCTACCAGCACGCTGCAAAAGCACAGGTTCTTTTGATCTGCTTAACTAAGGAAAACTACGTGAAGGGGTTGACAAGCTTACTTTAATTCAGCATACAAATATCATTCACTTAGTTCAGGGGAAAAAGCCAGCACCCCAAACTTCAGAACAAATACAAACAAATGCCAAACATCAACAGACAGACCTTGTCTGATTCAAATTCCAATACATAGTTACCAGAGTTCAACAAAGTCTCAGCATCTGGGTTACAAGCTGGAGGGCCCTTAGCTACAGCTGCCCAGAGTCTCTGCATCAACACCATCTCGAGTGAGAGCCCTGCGCAAATGGCTCTATCTTCTCTTCTTATAGGGCTTCAGACATCATCGAATGTCATCTGAATGACCAGAACTTAGGCTGCTATGATTGGCTCTTGAGTTAGTCCCTCCCCTTAGGAGCCTGGGAGGTTTACATCCACATAGGTTAGGTTAACACCTAATAGGGGTTAGAGCCTGGGGCTTAGCACTTAGTAACACTCAATGAAATACACTGAATTACTCAAAGGAAATGAAAGCCAAACTCTTCAAAGGCACTTGTTGAACTAAGTTCTAAGGAGCTTATTTTGCTTACCAACACAACTGGTTGGTTTCTTTCTTCAATATGGAACCTTCAATGTGGTTTTCCCAACTCCTGATGTTCCCGGCTAAGAAGGTAAGATCCCAGGGAGAAATAGCTCAGAAGAGTGGAGTGGGGCAAGATTTCCCGTTTTTCCTTTGGCTCTTCTCGATCTCAGAAGAAAAGGTTGTGTTTCATGAGTGTGAGGTCCCCTGGTGGATTGCAGGGTCCTAAGTGGCTCATGGGTGCTCCCTCTTTTTTTTTTTTGAAATCATCAAGGAATCAAAGCAGATTATGGTAAGCCCACAGTGTTTCTTCCCACAGATCATAGAATTTGGAGCTGGGTGAGATCCGAAGTGTCATCAAGTCCAAAGTGAAGCACACAGAGGGAGCTGTTTGACTAAGATCACGCAGAAGAACACCCCTTGATTTCCCACGTAACTCTAAGACTTGCAGGTCTCCTCATGGAAGGATCTGCCATCGGCTAGGAGTCTTGGATTAGGAGAAAGGCACCAAGCAGGCTCTGCCCTTCCTCTCCCGAAAGGTACAAAGTAGGGGGCAGCCAATAAAAATGCTTCTTTGTTACCTGATTATGAAGCAAGCTCAGCTTTACCTGCTCCAGCCTTTCTTCCTGATTATTCTCTAAATCTTTGTGGAATTCCTTTTACATCTTGCCAGTCATGAGATTGTAGGATGGATAGCTGGATGGGATCTTAGAAATCACCTTATCAGACTTTCCATTTTACAGATGTTGAAACAGACCCGGAGGACCAATGTGGTTTGTCCAGCATCACACTGCTAATAAGTTGTCGTTTGTCCTTTGTTTTTGAAGAGGACCATTGACACAACAGGTGATGTCTTGACTTGAGAATGAATTGGATTTAAGTGAGGCTGAGTTGCCAAAGTTGTCAGCCTTTTTTTCCCCTGAGTCATCAAAGTCAGGAGAAAAGTCAAGATGATTGGCGATGGCCCAGGATGCAGTGAATGACCTTGGCATCTTTGATGTCTGACTAAACTCTAAGCACTCCATAGTACCTGCTTCAGCCACCTTGATGGCCATTGGAATAAATTGTTCTCATCCATTCATTCCTGCCAGGGGGAAGTCTTCACATTCTTGAGGTAGACATCCCCCAAACTCACTGACAGGTCTGAGACCAGCTAGCTACCCTCAACCTGGTTTAGCCCCTCTACTGAGACAGTTTACTGGAGTATAGCCACTGTGCATGCTACAGCTTCTTGGAACCACATGGGAAAGTTGGGTGAATCAGGTAGAAACCAAAGGTGGATGAGCAGCCCTGAAAAGAGCTCAGAAAGCCTCCTGAACACCCCATGTACCCTAATGAGGAGCAGAAGTAGAATTTAACTCTTAAACTGAATCCAAATTGGATATTCTTTTCACTATACTTGGCCATGTCTAAGTATATAATAATAATTACAATGTCTAGTATTTACACAGTGCTTTAAGATTTGCAAAGCACTATATATACATACACACATGTTATATATACATACATACAATATATTATATAAGTGTATTAAATACATATGCATACATACATATATACACACGGAGTGAAAAACTGGTTATATATATATATATATATATATATATATATAAAGAGGGAGAGAGAGAGAGAGAAAGAGAGAGAGAGAGAGAGAGAGACTGTTTTCTGCATTTCCATATCCAAGCCAATTTTTTTTTCTCTGTCCTTGTGGATTATCAAGCAGGAGAGGTTGATGGAATAAATTGGAAGGGAGGGGAACTCCATTGGTGAGATGCCGTACAAAGCTTCCTTCTCATAGCTGGGATCAGCTCACCCTTTGGATAATTTTGGCGTTGACTACTACTGTCCATGGGAAACCTCGTGACATAAATTATATAATTGGAAAGGACTTTGGAAATTATATAGTTTAATATCCTCATTTTATTAAAAAAATCATTGTCACATTGTGGTTTGAAACAATAGACACTTCTCAACACTGTGGTATCTTTCAATTAAAAAAGAAACAGTTCAGTAAAACTGCCTAATAGAATGATGGCTACTGAATGTCACTTTCTAATTTCTATTTTTTTTGGTTGAGTATTGTTCAACAGAAAAGACTTGTTTTCTAGGGTGTGAGTTAAACTTTAACAACCAACTAACCTATTGTATTCTCCCCACACCAGTAGTTTTCATTCATTCATTCATTCATCAATTAATTAATTAATTTTATTCTGAACTTAAAAAATAAAACAAGCATTTCCATAACATAGTAGAACAGAAAAAAGATGATTGCGTGTGAAACTGCAAATCTGTTATGTAAACTTGCTATTCTTTTTAAGTATATAATAAAGTTATCATGTAACTTTCTTTCTCCCTTTTTTTTTCCTCCCACTGCCCCTGCCCTCGAGATGACTACCATTATTTGGAAAAAATTGTTGGGAAAGCTGGAAAACCCACCAGAAGTTTTTAAGTTCCTTGGGGGCAGGGAATATTTTTCATTTTGTCTTTATATCCTGGAACTCCTCCTACCCCAACCACCCCTAACATAGGGACTAGCTCAGGGCTTCACATATGCTTCTAATACTTGTTGGATGGAATTTATCTAAGACAGGAACCAGATGAAGCTATTAGTCTAATCCAGGGGAGAATCAATGAGGAACTGAACATGCCATAATCATCTCTGCCACTTTTTTCTTACAGGACCTTTGGCAAAATGACCAACTTCTCTGAGCCACAGAGGCTTCAGTGGAGAAGAGGGGATGGAGGGGAGAGATTCCATCAAGGTAAAAATGGCAGGACTTGGTAATTGAGTGGATATGAGGGTTGGCTGAGAGAGAAGAATCAGAGAAAACCTCAAAGTTTCCAGCCTGGTTGACTGAAAGGATGGGGTATCATTCATAGCATTAATCCTTTCTAATCCAAACTTGATCCCAGCTGTCAAATACTGATGCTTCTAAGGACAGTTGCAGACAGCTGTGATTTTCTGGGAAAAGCAATTGGATTTGGCATAAGAAGACAGAAATTTGCTAGGGGGTATGGTGAATAGAGTTTGGGACTTGGAGACAGAAGAACACCTCAGTTCAAATCCTACCTTAGACTCTTACCAGCTGCATGACCCTTGGAAAATCACGTTAACCTCTCTCAGACTCAGTTTCCTCATCTGTAAAATGGGTATAATAACAGCATGTACTTCACAATGTTGGTCTTCTTGTCACCTTCATTTTTATTGATGTGTTTTATTTTCACATTTACAGATAATTCCCACTGTGTGAGAGATCTCTTGTAACAAAGGAAAACAGTTAAGTAAAACTAATAGTGATAATAATAAACATATGAAAGTGAATGCCATGTTTCAAATCGGTAGCATCCCTCCCACCACTCTATTTAGAAAAAAACCACAGAAATCCATTTCCTCTCCCTTCTGTCTCTACTCCATTAGAAAAATAAATTTCTTATAAATATGCATAATTAAGTAAAACAAATGCCCTGAATAGCTGTATATAAAAAAGTGTGTCTCATTTTAAATCAATCATCTCTCTATGTAGCGTGGGTCATTATTGGTCCTTTGGAGTCCTGGATGGTCATTGAATTTGGTTGTTCTTACAGCTTTCTAAGTATTTTATGTTTAGAGTGGTATTGTCACCTTAGAACTTATTCTCCTGACTCCTCATTTCATTCATCATCAGTTTATAAAAGTCCTTTAATGGTTCTTGTTTAAAAAATAATATCGATATCATAGAACAAATTGTTCTTCTGGTTTTCTCAGTTCATATGTCTTTTCATGTCCTTCTGAAATCATCTATTTCCTTACTTCTTAAAGCACAATTCTATTGCATCGCATTCATAGACCACAACTTATTCATCCGTTCCTCAGTTGCTGAACAACCCCGTATCTTTAGATATGCTCACTTATCAAGTGACCAATGGCCCTTTTTCTGATAAATTTGAATCACTTCCTTATCTATTTTGGAAATGAGACCTTTATTGGAGAATTCGCTGTAATGATTTTTCCTCAGTTACTTTTTTCCCTTTTAATCATAGTTTTATTAGATTTGGCTGTACAAAGCCTTTTTAATTTTATTTAATCAAAAGCACCCATTTTATCTTCTATGATTGTTTCTATTCCCTTTTTGGTCATGAACTTTTCTCCCATCTATAGAGCTAATAAGTAATTTATTCTATGTTTCTCAAATTTGCTTTTGATGTGACCTTTTATATCTAGTTCACATATCGATTTGGAGCTTATCTTTGTAGAAGGTATGAAGTGTTGCTTTAAATCTAATTTCTTCCACAGTGTTATCCAATTTTCCCAGAAGTTTTTGTTAGATAGTAAGTCCTTATCCCAGTAGCTGGGATCTTTGTGTTTGTCCAATCTTGGGGAATTAGATACATTTGCTGCCATATGTTACATACCTTATAAAGACCCAAATGAGATAACCTACATTAAGGGTTTTGCAAACTTTAAAGCACTATCTAAGGGCTAGCTCTTGTTGGCCCAACTCTGGCACTCATTACCTGTGTGATCTTGTGGAAATATCTTAAGTTGGAGTGTAACATCTGGATTGAGATGGGAAATTATTAGTGCAAGATCAGAGCTCTGAGAGAGATTTTGTGCTAGGACGTGGAGATTTGGGAGTTATCTAAAAAGACATATCATTGAAACCTTGGCAGTAGATGGGGAAACTTAGAGGAGATGACCTTTGGCAGTCATTGATTAGTGACATCCCAAGGTCAAACAGACACCATGATGGTTAGGACCACTTAGAGGCTGCCATCTGCTCCAATCCATACCTGAACAGGAATTCCCTTTACCACATCCCCCACAAATACCCAAAGGCCTGTAGTGAAAGGGAAACCCACTACTTCACTTTATCATTTTAGGAAAATTTCACTGCCTATAGACACCTCTGGTAGTTTATATTCTTTACCTGGAATTTCTGTTTTCACAACACTTGAGGCTGCTGAGACTGGGCTCAAAATGCTTTGGAAAGTGTACTGTTCAAAGAATATTTTTTCACTGTCTATTACAATATAGTGGGCGCAGTCCTCTGTTTGGCATTTAAGGCCCTCCACAACCTTCCTACCATATGAAGCATCTTATACGTTCTTCTGTGCCATGTGTAAGTGTGCTACAATCTAGAGACAACAGCTTTATGGTTGTTCCTCAGACACGATCCTCCATCTCTAGTCTCTGTGTGTTTTCACTGTCTGTCCCTCATCCTTGGAATACTCTCAGTCTTTACTCCCTCCCCCTGGCTAAACTAGTTCCCCTTTAGACAGAGCTCTAGACACACAAAGAGTTGGAGGGCAAGTGCCTCGCCATGGGGGTCACTCTGCCTTCTGCTTCCCCGTCTTTCTTTGCTTTCCCGTGGAGACCGGTTGGATGCATGAAGGAGGGAATGGAGGGATGGTGATGGGCTGCAAGAGGCAGCTTTAGCTGACAGGCTGCAAGATAATACAGTTGAGGATCCTGAACCAAAAGATTCCACTCTCATTCCAAAAAGTATCATGGCTGAGCCTGACTACATAGAGGACGATAATCCTGAATTAATCAAGCCTCAGAAATTAATCAGTCCTGTCAAAATTTCCCAGAACCATCAAGATCATCACAGAGAACTTCTGATGAATCAGAGAAAGGGTCTGCATCAGAATAAACCAGAGCTACAGAAAGTGATGGAGAAGGGAAAACAAGACCAAGTGATACAGCAACAGAAGGAAGAGGAAGCCCCCCAAAAGAAACTTGATTTCTGCTGAGAAGCAGCAAAAGTTGGAGCAGCCTGAGTTTGAGAAGCAGAAGATTCAAGAGGAGCAGGAAAATGCCCCAGAATTTGTGAAGGTGAAAGGAAACCTGAGAAGAACAGCCAGGAAATGGCAGAAGTCCAGGATTCCAACACTGAGCAAAACCTTGCTGCAGAGAGGACACCCATATAGTACTCCAAGGCTGCTGCTTCTTGAGCCAGAAGTAGCATGGAGAAATCTGTTTTTGAGAAAATGTCAGCCAGCAGAAGTTTAATTTTTAAAAGGGGTTATTTTGTTTATAATTTTTTAACTTGGGGGAATAAGTTGACTATGATAGCTACAGTTCAGACTCACCAAATGAAATATATTGACCAGCAGAAGATTGTTGGTATAACAGACTTGTCTTCAGAGACTCCAAAGAAAGGATGAGGACACTGGAGTATCTTAAGTGTTGCACTGCTTGGTTTCTTCCAATCTAACTGTAATGGGGACATAGTATTTTTATTTTCTTTTTTAAAAATATTCCTTTTCAAACTCTTAAAAAAAAACAATTTAGCTTACACAAAAATGTACTTAATCTGTTACCTTTTTAACATAGGTTAAATCTTAACACCTAAGTGTGAAAAATGTTCATTTGTATTGAATGATCAGCACAGGATGTATCTTAGTTGACTTGAAATTACAGAACTAGGGAGTGGTGCGGATGCTTTAAAATATGAACTCTGAACCTATACGAAAACGATAATACATAGATTATGTAGGATTTTTTCTTTTTTTCTATCATTTCTGATTTTGAGCAGCAATATATTATTTGGTTGACATTCCAACCCAAAGAAAGGTATTTGACAAATTCTCTGATGGTTTGATAGCATAATGGTCCCTCTCAGTATTTTCTTTTTATGTTCTTTCCAGCTCTTTTGTTTAGGCAAAATATTGGGAGTTTGTAGACCCAAGTGCAGTGTTACAAGTAGAGGTCACAACCCTTTAATTACTTTGGTCTGCTCTTAGCCACATGGGGGGAGTCCCAAGTAGGAGCTCTGTAGCAAGACATTTTAGCTTAATGCATGATGCAAGTGTGAACTGGTCTCAAGGAGATTTCCATTAGAAGATTTTCTTGCATTTGTACATTTTGAATGTTAGAAATGAAGTTTTGAAAATTTTTGATTAATGACCATACTTGCCTTTACTGTTTTTTTCCTCGGTGAAGGCAGCATATTACCACTGCCTCAGTGATAATTACTACTAAATCCCCTGTCTCTGAAGAAGCCAACATTAAAGCAGAGACGGCTGAGATTGCTCTTGCTAGCCAGAGCACTGTTGAGAAGTAAATTCCCAATTACAAATAACAGCCAAATATTTATGTAAATGTATGTTCTATATTTGGCAAGTGTAGGAGTGCCTCCCACTTTGGATGATTGGGGATATGGAATTGGGAAAAGTGTAGCTTCAGTATTGTTCTCTGTCTAGAATATAGAGCCAGTGACTTCTTTGGGCAAGACACTATTTTTGCCTGGCTTCATATGAAG
This sequence comes from Phalanger gymnotis, assembly GCA_028646595.1. Taxonomy (NCBI): domain Eukaryota; kingdom Metazoa; phylum Chordata; class Mammalia; order Diprotodontia; family Phalangeridae; genus Phalanger; species Phalanger gymnotis. The sequence goes on along the minus strand of CM053625.1, from coordinate 345,204,008 downwards.
TTCAACCTCAAAGTCATGTGAAGGTCTTGAAAACCATAATGGAAATTGGCATCATTGAGGAATATTTTGTAGGACCAGATTTCAAATCCTCAAGTGAGCAGCATAGCACAAATACATAAAGTTACAACATAAAGATAGAGAACATGTTATAGGAAATTATATTTGAAATAGATTATCCAGTTGAGCAGCCAGGATTAGTGATATAGAATACAAATGTGATTATCAGGCAAAAATGTTATTTTGTCCTCTTTTGTCTTTGTAAAACAAGATGCCAATGGCTGAGATTTTCCTCTCCTATTTCTCTACTTCTTTTGAGAAGAGAGTGTGGCGATGGATCATCTCAAGAGAACATTTCCAATCTCCTATTGACTAGGATTTCTTCCTTTTGTGTGTGAGGTTAATGGAGTGCTTCATAACACCAGGATTTAGGATAAGTCCACAGCTCTTTTATTCAGCAGGATCTTAGATCTTTAGATTCATGCATTTGTGGTAAATCTGTCATTTGACAGATATCTTGAACTATTCAAATTGAAGAGAACCCATCTGCTTTGCCTGCTTAGCACAGTCCTTTAAAAGTCTAAAACTATCCCTCATCGAGTTCACTCTTTTCTGGTGGTGGGGAGGAATAACAGAGAGGAATGGGAGATTGGTATTTTCCTCCCAAACTCACTAGAAGGTGTGCTGAGTGGTTTTCAGCCTAATAGACAAAATGCCTCAAAGCAGCTCTGTAAATATAGTGGGAAAGTAAGGTTTGTTGTTAAGGGACAAGTAGAACGTATAGTTAAAATTCATCTTAGGATCCTGATAGGTCCAGCCTATAAGTCTGAGTTAAAACACGACAAACAAAGTCTCTTTTAAATTAAAAAGGTATACAACCTGGTTAGAATCTGTAGAAGTCTTCTGAGCAGTTCTCCTTATTGAGCCACGTTCTAATTTTGCAATGGTCCCATGCCTTATTTTAACTCTTTTTCTGTCCTCTTAAAATATTTGAAAATGTTGTCTCCCAGTTGGATAGCATGGTAACAAATTCATGTTGCTTCCTAAGCTACACTATGACTTTATTCCTCTATTCCTTGTCTTGTTTGAATATATACATATATATGTATATATACATATAAATAAAACATATGCATACTAACTACATTATATATAAAGGGAGCCTTAATGGGTTTGTTTTCATGACCAAAGTTATGCTTGAACTATATATGTGTATAAGTGTACATATGTATATATATATACACGTTTATGTGTGTGTATGTGTGTGTGTGTGTGTGTGTGTGTGTGTAGATATAGATATACATATAGATTCAGTCCCAGCTCTGTCTTCCACAGGAGGCCTTCCTCAGTTTCGTCTCCAATCCCAGTCTCCTGTCTAAGATGACCTTCCATTTACAGTGTATACAGCTGGCTGCAGAAAAACTGTTTAGATGTGTCTCTCTCATTAGGCTGTAAATTCCTTGAGGGCAAGGACTGTTTTGTTTTTCTTTTGTGTCCCCAGAGCTTAGCCTGGCACATAATTAGCACTTAACAAACACTTGTTGACTGACTACTGGGTTGAACATGGACTTGGGAAGGTCTGGTTTCAAGGCTGCCTTTGGCAAGAGCAAATCACTGAAACTCTCAGGGTCACTGAAAACTCTCTAAGACAGAGAAGGGTTCTTTATGTATGAGTGCTCACTCATGCACTGGTACACACACACACAAGAGGGTGTGTGTGTGTGTGTGTGTGTGTGTGTGTGATCAGTGGGGCATGACCCTTTGGCAGTCTGTTGAAGCCTACAGTCCCTTTCTCCAAATAATGTTTTTAAATGTATAAAATAAACATAGGATTACAAAAGAAACCAACTATATTGAGATACTGTTATCTATCTACCATCTATCTATGTAAATATAAAAAAAGTACATGCACCCAAGTTAAGAAACCATCCTTTCCTTAAAACTCCAAGTTATAACTGAGTTGCTGAAGATAAATTCCCACACTGATGAAATCCTGGAGTCTAGAGTTCTAGTCAGGGGTGGGGAACCTGCAACCTCAAGGCCACATGTGGCCTTCTAGGTCTTTGGATCTGTCCTTTTGGTTGAGTCCAAGTTTTACAGAACAAATCCTGTTATTAAGGGGCTTTGTTCTGTGAAGTTGAGATTCAGTCAAAGGGCTGCACTTGAGGACCTAGAGGGCCACATGTGGCTTCAAGGCCAAAGGTTCCCCACCCCTGGGACCCTCATCTTCAAGATTATACTTTCTACCTGAAGCAAATCAGCTAGCCACTCTGGGCCTAAGTTTCTTACTCTACAAAATAAGTGTATTGAAATAGATGACTTCTAAGTGAATTTTTAAATCTATGATTCTATGATTTTTCTCCTTTCACTAGTAGATCAAGGATCCTCCAAATGAGGGCACCCTAGGTTTCTAGCCATGATAAGCATGTGGGTGAATGAGGCTTATATGTAAGGAGAGGAATGACTTATTTTGAAGCACCTGGGTGATTTGAGAAAACGGGAAGCTTTGAGTTAGTGCGGATGGTGTCTGCGGTCGCCAGTTGTTGGTGGTAACTAACAGGTTAAATGCTGAGATTGCCTTCTTAACGGGGGTTGTAGCAGAGGGTGGTTGAGATTATCCATAAAGCCTCCAATCCAATTAAGATTGCTTCCCTATCTAGCAGGTGCTTCATTCTGGGATCTTAGAAGATGAATAACATTTCAGGGGGGAAAAAAGGCAGGGGTGAGATAGAGAATAAGTGGGAGGGACAGTTGTAGAAAGAAATACAAACATCTTTGCCACAAGTACAAGCTTATTTAAAGAAAAGAAAAAAGCTAGATAGGAGACCTAGTACTCCTTTCCCCTGAGGAACTGTCCTACCAAATCCTCTAAAGAGAGAGACAGATTGCTTGTGACTTTCTTTAACCAGGCAAAAGGAGGGTTAAGTGTGTGTGAAAGAGGCGGAGAGGGGAACCCCAGCCTGGAACTTGAGACTTTCCAGCTGAGAAGAAACGATTCAGAAAGAGATGCAGACGTAATCACACAACACTGCAATCAACTTTTCTGTGTCCAAAGGAAGTCAGGAAAAACACATAAATAACTGTCCAGCCACATTTCACATAGTCCAAGACATATGTCAATATTACCACCACCTCCTAGAGGGTAAGTGTGCAAACTTACTGTCTAAAGAAAATGCTTGCAAATGATTGCCATTCTTTGACCTGGCTGCCTGAGGATAGCAGAAATGAAGTGCTTTGGCAAATTTCGGTTTGAGGGGACAGGGCAGTCTGTGGTACTAGTGCAGCCAAGCCAGAGTACCCAGCCATCTGATGAATATGAGTTGGGAGCATTCTTGAGGCAAGCCGGTATTTTGTTTGCTTGTTGAAAATGCGGGAAACTGAATTGAATGCCAAGAACTCAGAACTCATTTGGTTGGAATGCAGATCTGTCTGTGATATTTAATCTGTAACCATGAGGGGCTTCTTGCAGTAATGGGCTCTCCGAGTTAATGACTTTATTCTTTCCTTTTTCATGGGATCCAGGTTAGAGGTTTTTCGATGGTCTCTTTTTAGGAAATTAAAATATGAAAGAGGCCATCAGCTGGCTGGCTCAGTAAGGACTTCTCAGATAAAATAGTTGAGAGAGGCTTGTGTTCTCAACATCTACATGGATTTGGGAGGGAGGGACAATATATATATGGGATCAAGGGTTCTCCCTTGAATGTGCTCCTTTGTGTGCTGTTCACGACGAAGCATTTATTGTCATGTTGCAAGGACTCGAAGTGATTGGTTTGAGCGCGTTTCAACAAAGGTTTCATCCTGTTATTTATTTGAAGTGTCTGTTTTCCATTACCAAGTCAGAAGATAGACTCATGTGACAGATTTCTAACATAAATTTCCCTCCTTGAAGCCTTGAGTGAAAGACATCTCTGTGATATTAGAAGTCCAAGAACTCCATTTAAGAGGGTGGACTTGTTTGTACGCATTTTTTTAGTTTAATCTCACCTAACAGGAGGATGGATGCCCCCCCTTCACCCCCCCCGCCAGCTTATAGTGGGAGTCAATCATAAAGGAGTTGGAGGAGGAGGAATGGATGGGTCACTGGAAGAACAGGATGATTGCTGCTGTTGGTTTTCAGGGTTGGTTTTCAAACCTGACTTTCTCCCCACACGGACCTCTGTGTCACGGTACTTCCCCTGCAGTAACTCGGTATGATGTTTAGAAATGTTGGTGAGTTTTTCACATGTGTTGGCAATTTCTCATGCCTTCCAGCATCCCAAGCTGTAGCAGGGGAGTGGGTGTAGGTGGCTTTGGGGTTGTGAAAATAATTGGCAGGATTCCTTCCTCTTGGAGTCATTGCTTCAAGAATGCAACACTTTCTGACCTTTGGTAGGCTACTGGTCCGGCCTCTCTCCATCGGTGGCCAGTACTTCCAGCTGATGCAGCAGAAGGCACCACTCCTTTCCATATAGTACTATGTCCCCCTCCACCCCTCACCTCATCATAGCCCCACTCCAATGCCAGACTGAAAGAAGATTTCTCGCAGACGTGATGTTTAGCTTAAGCAGTAAAGTATGAGCATTGATAGCTCCTGGTCATTTGAGCCCGAGCCGTGTGTTGCTCACTTCAGATGGTGTTTATTCTCTGGGAATATGAGCACGCTAAGGGTTCTAATCTGTTGGCTGTCATCACACCCCATGGCCTTGATTTCATCAGGATCATTATATGTTGAATTTTAAAAGTCCATACTGAAGTGCTTCTCACTGACTTTGAAATGACTGAGGGCTGACTTCTTCCCAGAATCCTGAAAGGAATAATCGGGACGTTCATTCTCAGACTCGGCTTTTTGAGTTAGTGACCTGGTGGGTGATTAAGACACCACCACCATTTGTGCATCTGTATGGCTTTGATCTTGCAAAGTCTTCTCGTTTTTAGGTGCCTCGAAAGGACTTTTCAACACAAGGAAGGTTCTTTTCTCCTGACTTCTGGGACCAGATTAGATGCTTTAGATACTTTTATGCTTCAGAATTTTAGGATTATTCAATCATCTTTTTAAATCTGGTCTTTAATTTGACATTCTTCCTTTGGTTAATAGTTTTTCTCTTTTTTCTTTTTCATTTTCTTTTACTCGTTCCCTTTTTCTTTTGTTGTTCCCTTTCTTTCACTCATTCCCTTCTTTCCTTTCCTTTCTTTCTACAATTTCTTTCTTCTTTCTTTTCTTTCTTTTTTCTCTCTTCTTTTCCCTTTCTTCTTTATTCCTTCCTTCTCTTTCCTCTTTCTTCCTTCCATCCCCTGTTCTTTCCTTTTCTCCCTTCTTCCTTCCTTCCTTGAATGAATACCTCTGTGTTTGGAGATGAGCATTCTCTTTGTATGTTTTTATGCCATTCTGTCATGAAGCCTGCTTGTGCCTTCTCTGACTGCGAGCACTACCTCTGGCACATTAGCATGGCTCTGAGACCGGGGTCCTCTTCTCCTTTCTCTTGCTCTAGACATCCCTAGCCTCTTCCTCTCCCAGAGTTTGTCAGAAAGCCTTCTCTAACCAGCTTCGGCATTTTAAACTCACTTCCTCTGTGACTATGACAGGTACTCACCTTTTTCAGCCCCATAACCCACCCAGGATGCTTAACTATCACATGGCTTGTGTAAGATGGAAGTCTTCAGCTCTCTTCCTTGCCTTAATGCATGTACATGACATGTTTCTAATTTATCGTTGCTTATAGGGTTGTATCTCAGTTTCTCTTTAAACAAATTTGATTTTCCAAAATTATAGCCACATCACCCTTGTTGCAGTGTGCCTAGGGCTAAATCAGTGGCAGAAATCATTCACAATGATAAATATAATATGGGACCTTAAAGTCAGTGCTAACCCAACGCTGCAAAGTGTTTTTAAAATTATTACAAAAATTGATATACAATTACAAAAATTATTCCCCAAATCCTCCATTTGGTAAGATTTCTTCAGTTCAGCCATTTAGAACATTGATCGATTTGGCTATTGATTTATTTAGACCTCCTGCCTAACTATTTTTTTAATGAAAGGTCAGATCTCCCCTACTCCTTTTAAAGAGTCAGGCAGCAAATGAATTAGAAAGTGAAACCAGAGGGGCAGAAGAATCAGTCTCACTACTGCTCAACCCACCAAGACTTTCATTTGCACTGACATTAATCAACCAATCAACATTTATTAATTATTAGCAATTAATGTCTTAGGCATTGGGCATACAAAACCAAAACAGTTCCTGCCCTCAAAAAACTTACATTCTGCAGGAGGGAGGCAGCATGCACACACATAAAATATATAAAAATATATATAAAATAAATACGAGGTAGTTTCGGAGGGGAGGTATTAATAGCCAGGAACAGGAGAGGCTTTCTTGTGGGAAGTGGTGTGTGAGAAGAGCTTATGAAGGGTAAACATTCCCTCCATTCTCACCACAATTTGAGCATACATATCCTCCCTGCTGTCCAACACAGCCTTCCCTAGCCAACACAGCCTTCCCTACCTAGGCTCCAAATAATGACTACCTCCGATGGATCTTGTCCCTGGATATGTTGCCTGTAACACTCAGCTCACACTGCAGCTACGGCAGCAGTAGGAACAGCAGAGGGAGAAAGGGAAGGAATCGGGGTAAATTGAAGTAGGGGCCATAACATGAGACTCATATTTTGGAAGGCTGGTGAATGGCTCAGAAGTTATAGGAATTACTCAGTAGCAGTGTTGGAATAAATGTATGCCCTCCAAGGGAGAGATTTCAAAGGAAAATGCTAATTTACATTTGCAAATTCTTGGTGGAGGAAAAAAAAAACAAGCCTTGTTTACTTTATAGTCCTTAGAGGCAGTTAGATATCTTGTGGATATAGGACCTATGGAGCATTGGACCTGGAGTCAGGAATCTGGCCTCAGAAACTTATTAGTTATGTGACCCTGGGCAAGGGAAGTGGCCCAATGGACAGAGCGCGGGGCCTAGAGCCAGGAAGACTCTTCTTCCTGGGTTCAAATCTGGCCCAAAGCCAGAGGTGGGGCTAATGAGGAATGCAAATCGGAGGAATTGTCTTTACCCTCTCCTTCAGTATGTGGCATCCCAGAACCCATCAGTGACTGCCAGGCAGTAGGTATTAAAACCTGCCATTACTGAGAGAGTACCTTAGTCTCTCTACTTTGCGCTCTGCTTTATTAAGGACAGCCAGAATCTTTCTGACTGCTTGATTGTTCACATGGCTTGGATGAGACACGAATCACTAACTCTTGCTTCTACCAAAATGGAGGACCACCAGCCATCTTCTTTGCTTCCGTATCCTCCAAACTCTTGGCATTGTCATTTAACTTACTGATGTAACTTAAAGACCATCGGGCCTAGCCATTTATACCATTTTCCTTAGGACATCCAGGACTTCATCCAACCTGCAGCTCAACTTTCATTACCATATTCTCTCCCCAAATTAGAATGTGAACTCCTTGAGAGACTGTCTGGCTTTTTCTATTTGTATCCTCAGACCTCAGCTTGGCGCATAGTAGGTATATAGTAAATGCTTTTTCACTCGTTCATTCGTTTCAGGGCTCTAGGCAGCTCGATAAGATTTTAAGTTGCAGAGAAGATGCCTGCACACATCGATAGAGACAGCTTCTTCCCTCTTCCTGAGAGTTCCTCATATCAATGTCTCACCCCAACCCTATTTCTGTCCCCTATCTGGGAGTAATTAATGCCCTCCACTTATTTTTGCTTTTACAATATTAAAAAATAATCCAAAATGGTTCTGAGCAACTTTCAAAAACAAAACAAAATGAGACAATTTAATGGGGAGAATTACACAATCTGTTTAATAAATAGAAGCAAATCTTTGGTTGTGTAAAAGAGGCCACAGACATGCAATAGAGAAGGGGAGTAGGATGTATGAGCAAGTTTAACTTTGTACCTCCCAACCATAAAGTGGCCCAATAAACAAGGCTTATATTTTATTGACTTGAATCATTGTTTATTCATGAAAGTGGGCCAGGAAGGCAACGTTACCAGGACATACATCTTTAATTCAAAACCTGTCATAAAGCCAGGAACTCTAAAAGGGAAGAATGACTCTTACCTGGCCTTCCCACTTCTTGGTAGAGACCATACGAGGGATGGACAGTGCCCAAAACACTGCTTTGATCAGCCGAGGCAAGGAGTAGATCAGCAGACATTTTGAAGAGGGGGAGTGAGTCAGTACCTGATTCTGGCTGGCTAGATTGGATCCTTTACCCCAGAGAGAGAGAGAATGATGCATCAAGGGAGAATGACTGAAGAAGACTGAACTGCTGTACACCAAAGGAATTCTGCCAACCCCATGTTTATCCTTATCTGACCTCGCTTGATCATTGCATTCATAAGTCCCCGGGGTCTACTTTTTCTGGAATGGTCTCTTTGAAAAAGGATCTACCTCTCTTTGCCTACCTCAGCATAAAACTGCATGGCTCCTGACAGCTGTGGCCCATCAGGAATCGCTCAATTGTCCAGAAAGATCTAGTTTTTCCTCTAGGAGAGGTTATGGTGAGTATATTAAACTCTGGGACACAGCAAAATTATTCCATGCCACACAGTCAATTGGCTGGCCAGAGAATGACCTCCTTGAAATGGGCAGAGATGACCGTGAGCTTCTTGAGGGCAGGGACTTTTTTCCCCTCTTTTTGTATCTTCAGTGCCTAGCACAGTGCCTAGTACACAGTATGCACTTCATAAATGCTTATTGATGACAATGTTTCACCAACAATAATATACAAGCCTGCTACGCGGGCAGCGAAAAATAGAAATTTCCCAGTAGAACCTACACTGGCATTGTCGTTTAGTGGTTTCAGCTGTGTCTGACTCTTTGTGACCCCATTTGGAATGTTCTTGGCAAAGATACTGGAGTGGTTTTGCCATTTTCTTCTCTAGCACATTTTACAGATGGGGAAACTGAGGCAAACAGGGTGAAACGACTTGCCCAGGGCCGTACAGCTAGTAAGTGTCTGAGGCCAGATTTGAACTCAGGAAAGATGAGTCTTCCTGACTCCAGTACTGGTATTCCATCCACTATGCCGACTTGCTCCCCTACTGGGGGCTGGCCATTGATTGAATCTATCTAAAATATTGAAACAAGATGAAATCAAAATAGTTTCTCATTCAGAACTTGGGTTTGAAGGAAGAAGCATGCCGCTCTTTAGAAGATTATTGCCCCTTTTTCAGCTGGGAAGAAGGCTACACAATTGAAGTTGAATAAAACAAAGACCAAAAAGGACTGATTATCTTAGGAATGAATTCTTAAGGTCCACATCTTTTCTGTGCTTTCCGAAATTCTTAGCACAGTGATAGGATTGGAATTGGGACTGAACTTGTAATTTCAATGGGATTGGGAATTGCCAGATAAGGAAACTCCCTCTACTAGTGCAGGTCAGTCCCTTCTCTGCAGCTTAGTCTTTCTTAGATAGTTGTCTAGGGCTCTGAGAGGTTAAGTGATTTGCTTAGCATGCTTGGTTATGTGTATCAGGGGCAAGACCTAATTCTTCCTGATCTTAAGGCTGGCCCTACAACAGAGAAGTCAAGTCATGTCGAGTTTCCAGATTTTAGCAAAACCAGATTAAGAAGCAATTGGGAAATGTTCAACAAAATAAATAAAAATACAATACAATACAGATAATGTTAATTTGTGGTTTTCAAAGTCAACATGCAGCCACAGGAATCTTCTTTGAATTTAACATCACAGCACTAGAGCATAGAAATAGCCCAGTGAAATAATCATTTAGATATAAAGTAAATCATTGCTTTAGGTACATTGGAAAGTTCCCTATAATATTCTTTTCTGTAATTGGCTACCACAGTTATAAATGATCTCTTCCTTTAAGTGTCCTATTGGTCTCTATGTATATTCCTCTTTGAAATTGGAATTTCCATGGGAGGAGCAACATATTATATGTTACAAGCATCTTAGTGTAAAATAGATTGGTTCATATAAACCATGCCACAGAGATTAAGGGAAGCCTGAATTTCAGGGATATATTTACATAGATAAAATTTGAGATCTGGTCTACCTCATCTCCAGGGAGATTGTAATATCTACCTTTGGGTAAGATAGGAAGAAGGATGGGACTGGGGGCTCACTTCTTCACTCTTCTCCACCCAAGAGGGGATAGTGGGCTAAAAGTATATCTATTACACTTCAAATATGCAGTCTAGGAGTGTGTGTGTGTGTGTGTGTGTGTGTGCGTGTGTGTGTATTGACACTCTTTTAGGGTGTTCAAAATAAAATCCAATTTCTCTAGCTGCTCTGGGTAGAAGGTAATCCCTCTCCATACTGGCATGCTGGGAGGATAGTAGCTTACTTTCTGTCAGTTTAGCTCCTTGGCCCATCAAACACTCATTACACAGAACACAACTACAGATAGTGAGCAAACATATTTATATCCAAGCAAACAATAAATAGAAAATGGGGAAATTACACAGAATAGGATAGTGGATGGAATACATGAGAGTAAATGGACTATTTGACTTGGGATTAAGATAAAATCTTAGTTCAGGAAGGGAGATAATTATCTTACTAGGGAAATCTGGCCTTAGGAAACGCTGAGGTTATGGGCCCTGGGCATCATGAGATACGTCCAGGGAATTGTCTTTCTCTACTTGCCTGTTGTTCTGGAGAATTTGGGGCCATTCAAAGTTCACACCTTTCTTTCCTAATTCTACTTCTCTCTCTCCCTCTTCAAAGTCTCTCCACCAATCTGAATTCATGTCTTCCCCCACAGAGGCTCGAAGGACTCTCAGCCAATTAGCAGTCACATCTTCCTGCACATATGCAGAGTCCCAGAGTTGTTCATTAGG
>CM053625.1:345132142-345192706 GCA_028646595.1 Phalanger gymnotis | reverse complement strand
AGCCACCGATGGTCACACTCTACACTGACACAGAAATTGTGATGTTGCTTTGTTCTTCTCTGAGCACAAAGGACAACAACCAACCAACCAGAGCGTTAGACCTGGAAACCAGAAAGACCTGAGTTCAAATTTTGCCTCGGATATTTATTAGCTTTGTGACCACCCCAGGCAAGATACCGCCCCCTGGATTGCCTGATTTTCCTGTAAAATGGCAGTCATAATAGCACCTATCTCTCAGGATTGCTCTGAGATAAAATTTTAGGTGCTTTGTAAACCTTAAAGTGCTAAATAAATGTTACCTATCACCATCAACCCAAGTCCACAGCCTGCAATCTCTATAAAGTCTATCACCTTGGAAATAATTTTGCCCGATCTGCTCATTTTAGAATATGATTGTGTGGGGGCAGCTACGTGGCTCAGTGAGTAGAGCACCAGCCCTGGAATCAGGAGGACCTGAGTTCAAGTCCAGCCTCAGACACTTGACACACTTACCAGCTGTGTGATCTTGGGCAAGTCACTTAACCCCAATTGCCCTGCCTTCACCCCTCCAAAAAGACAAAACAAAACAGAATGTAATTATATGTCTATAACCATCATTATTTCCTGATTGCTAACTTCACAACAAATGATGTCTATTAATTTTAACATAATAGTACCCATATCATCCTATTTATCTTCTTTTATTGTACGTATAATCTAATAATGGTTGGAGGAAAGGTAGATGGTATCTCCAGGGCCTTACTACAAAAATCTGAATTCATTGCTGTTTTTAACTACTTGGTTGCAGTGTATTTTATCCTCTTGGTTCTGTTATTTTAGTTCTGACCCCCTCATTTCTAAGAGGAAGAAACTGAGTGAGTCTTAGAAGTGCAGTGACTTACCCAAGGTCACACAGCAAGTTAGAGGCAGGATCCAAGACTCCAGATTCCCAAGTGATAGGATGATCGATCATAGAATCATAAATTTAAACCTAGAAGGGCTCTTACTGGCCATCTGGTCCAACTTCCTTCTTTTGTAGCTGAAGAAACAGGCTGATATAGATTAAATAACTTACCAGAGTCACACAGCTAGGAAGTAGGAGAGGAAGGATTTGAACCCAGATTTTCTGAACTCCAAATCCAGCACTCCAGCCACGACTTCATGCAATCTCTTTCCAATGTAAATTGGCTCTTCTCTAGCAAATGAGTAAATTACTTTTTGTGGGGGAAGAAGGGGGGCCTTGCAGACAGCTAGGCATTCTTGCTTGGATGAGAGGTAGGGAGAGGGAGGGTCTCTGAAAGGAGGCAGAAGGGAGAAATGAGAGATGAAGAGCTGGAAGACAAACTTCATCTGCTTGGGCTGGACGGGGTGGTAATAAGTTTTCTTTTTTCCTTATTCCTTTGTGTGTTAAGGTTGGAACATTTTCTTCCAAGTGTGTGAAGTGGGCATATTGCCTTTAAGGCTCAGTTGGCATAGAAACCATTGACTCTGAGCCTGAAATCGTTTCTCCAAAGGAAAAATTGTAATGGAGAGTTGACGTCTCATTTCTAGACCAAAGCATTTATTCACTTAGTATCATGGATGTGTTGAGCGGTGGATTTGAGGAAGGGAAGGTTTCATCCCGAGTGGAGCAAAGGTGTCTGGGAATTAGGATATCCAGATTTTACCAAGATACGTGGGGCAAGAGAAACCTCATTTGAAGGTCTGTGGGTAGGAAAGGTTGCTAGGGAGTAAGGGCTGTTGTGCATTTCTGTCCTGTGCATTATTCATTTGCAAAGAGGCCTCTGTGAGACCAGCTGGGTTGTGTGGGTGCCAGACTTATATTATTTGCCCAGGTGTGGCCAAAATGAACTTGACAGACAGGGAACACATGTCAGAACTTAAGGCCTATGTCTTTTGTGTTTGCAGCTTGCCCTAACTTGGAAATTATTTCATCGAGGCCCATTTCATTAGCTGGAACACCAGATGAATGAGAAAGGCATGACTGGGGAGACCAAAGTTGGAAGGAATAATATTAAGAATAATAAAAAAGCATTGGGATGGCTTGGTGCAAGAGATTCTACACTCACCCACCCCATTTCTCCCATTGTTCATTCTGGAAACACTTTATGGGATATGAGCCCATGTGGTAGGACTTCAGCAGTGTAAGTGTGAGTGTAGAGTAAGAACCCTGGGGGAAAACTGGGAAAATCACTCACCTTTTCTAGGCTTCTTTTTTCTTGTCTGTAAAATGGAGATGGGAGTTGGAGTAGATGGCTTCTGACTTCCCTTCCCGCCATATTTCTATGCTCTTTTATGGTTCCCAACCAAAAATGTCTCATGAAGATTTAAACTCTAGGATTTAATACCAGAGGGGAACTTAGGAGACATATAATTCAAGCGCCCATTTTATTGATTAAGAAATTGGAGACTTGAGATATTAAATGATTTTCCCAACTTTCCATGGTTATTACCAGACAGAATTGGGATTCAAGTTCAGGTACTCTTCATCCATCCTTTCAACTTCTACCACTCCGCCTCCATATTCCTTTTCTTGGTATCCTAAGCACTTCACACAGTGCCTGGTACACAGTAAGTGTATAATAAGTGTTTATTGATGGATTGGTTGATTGGCCTCAGGTATCATTTATTCTAGCTTCCTTATTTTACAGATCACAGGGTCCTAGGTTTAGATTTGGAAAGGACCTTAGATGCTATTGGATCCAATACTATCATTTTAGAATTGGGAAACTGAGGCAAAGAGAAGTTAAATGATTTGCCCAGAGTTACAAAAATAGTAAATGTCAGAGGTGGGATTTGAAACCAGGTCTCCTAGATTCCAAGTCCAGTCCCTTACCTGCTAACTCATTATTCTGCCTCTCAAATATTCATGTTGTCTTGACCTAGAATCGAATGCAGGTTAGCTGATGGGAAGGCAGCTATGCTCACCACTGGACCACCAAGACGAGGGAACCAAGGCAAGACCTAGATAGAGGAATCGATTTCAGCCTGGAATCTGTCTTCTGTTTCTCGGTCCATAATTCTTCCCATTCCCCATTTGCTTTCCCAGTTCAGAGGAGCCTTGGTGGCATGAGAGCAGAAGGGGGAAAAGAGATTAGCATTATGGAGTAATGTTCCATTCTAGGTGGAGCACAATGGGGGAGTTAGCTGGACAGAGCATCAAGTCTTTACTGGGAGAAGAGAGAAAATAATAAAAATAATAAAAACCTTTACATATAATTAATAATATAATAATATATAATTAACTTTTATATAGGGCTTACTGTGTGTGCACTTTATAATTACTATCACCTTTGATCCTCTTTTTATTATCCTCATTTTACAGATGAGGAAACTAAGACAGACGGATTAAGTGATTTGCCCAGGGTCACACAGCTAGGAAGTCCCTGAAGCCGAACGTGAACTCAGGTCTCCCTGACTCCAGGTCTGGCACTTTCTCCACTGGGCTATCTATATGGCCCTAGAAAAGAGTGTGTATACAAAGGGGTTGGGTTTGAAAGTAGGGCTAGAAACGCATTGAAGTGACCATCACCATGAGTAGCAGTGTGGTGTAATGGAGGGTGTTGGCTATGAAGTCAGGAGAACCGGGTTCTCCACGTCTCTAACACCTACTAGCTAAATGGCCTTGGGCAAGTCACCTTCCAAGCCTTGGTTTGTTCACCTACAAAAATGGAGATGATAATATTTGTACCATTTGCCTCATAGAGATGTGCCGAAGCAAAGGCTTTGTACACCTTAAGGTGCTACAGAAATCTTACTACTTTTATCACCCCTGGGAAACTTCCCTAGAAAAAGAAATTCCTAGAAGATGAATAAAAAGTCTCAGCCCACAATATTTTGGAGGTCACTGAAAATAGTGGGTTGAGTTTTAGATAGGGAAAACCAAAAGACTGATATCCTGCCTCTCTTTTCCTGGCTTCCCTCCCCTGAACTCAGGCAATAGATAAGAGTCATTTCTGTGTCTGGGGCTGCTGCTGGGAGTTATCTTTAGTGATCTGTGGCGGTTTGAAGGCAGCACTGAAGACAGGATGGAAACGAATATTATCAGCTTGTAAAATATGTCACCAGGCCTTCCCACAGGCGCCTATTGCTATCACAAGGAAGATGCCCTGGAGATTCTGGGAGACATGACTGGTCTTTAAAACTAGGTCTGGTCTCATGTGTGTGTGTGGGGGCTAACTTGGATTTTTATGAAAATTCCTCAGTTTCTTTTCCAGGCACGGATCCATAGTGAATTTCAGGGTTGATTCATGGGCCCAGCTGACTAAATCAGAGCATTAAGGAAACCTGAGCTCTGTACTTTCCAGCTCCCTCCCCTTGCCCACTGAAACCTTCAGCGTAGAGAAGATACTAACCCCAGCTTCTAGCTTCTCCTGGTCCAGACCTGGCCGACAGGTGGGACAAGTTTACAGGTTTATGATATGAGAAAATGTCCTTCAGGGAGCTATGAAATCAGCTCATATTTGTAATCTAAGGGCTAGACTTTGAAGATGTCAAGCATGAACTTGTTACTTCACAGAATGACAGGACCATATGGTTCAGCGGGAATCCAACATGGAGTGTATAGCGGCAAGAGTTAGGGATCTCTAGTCAAAGGAACTGGGTTTGGATGCCAGGTCTATGACTTACCTCCTCTGTGACCTTGAGTAAATCATTCCTCCTCATTTTTCTTAGTGGTAAAATGAAGAACTAGAACATGGATCTTAGCCTTTTTTGTGTGCTGGGATCTTTTTGGCAGTCTGGTAGAGTCTGTGGATCCTTTTCCAGAATAATAGTTTTAATGCGCAAAATAAAATCCATAGGATAACAAATGAAAACAAGGGTGAGTGCAAAACATGTAATTTTTTCCCATCCAAGTTCATTCATACCTTGAGATCTATCTGTGGGCCCAAGGGCACTGTGGATACAAGTCAGAACACTTGAAGAGTCTTTCAGAGATAGAATCCTATGTTCATATAACCTATGCTTTGAAAAAATATTTAATAGTATTTTATTTTTTCTGATTACATGTAAAGACATTTTTCAATATTGTTTTTTGGGAAAGATTTTGAATTCCAAATTTTTCTCTCTCCCTCCCTTCCCTCTCCCTTTTTCCCCTCCCCTGCCATGGCAAGCAATGTGATATAGATTATATATGTGCAATCATATAAAACATATTTCTATATTAGTCATGTTGTGAACGAAGAAATAGAAAAAACCCCACAAAAAACAAAACCAAAAAAGTGAAAATAGTGTGCTTCGATCTGCATTCAGATACCATCAATTCTTTCTCTGGATGTATAATACATATACGTACATGTACGTGTTCACACACACATACACATACATATACATACATGTACACGTACATGTACAATACACATACATATACACGATTTACATATACACACATATGTGTGTATGTATATGTATGCATAACCTATGTATGTATACATACATGCTGGATTATAACATATATATACACACACACACATATATATATATATATATATATGTATGTAAAAACCCCTTATTGAGGGACTCACATATACATTGACGGAAATGGCCCATGTCACATATGAAAGTTGTTTCTCAGAGTAACCTGTTAAAGAGATGTAAGTGATGTCAGTGTCCCTTAAATTTCAACTCCCTGAGACAAAGCTCTGGTCCCATACCCTAGTTATGGTTGAGTTTCTTGTACTATATTGAGAGTGCTGTCTTCAGCGGACCTTCAGCTGTGTCACTTGTTGTGCAACACAAAGGGACTGTCCCTGGAACATCCAAATGGGTGACAGTTTGGCCTCACATTTGTGATCCATTAATTCATAGTCTGTCCTCCATGGAGAGAATACGCTCCCTTCTCATCTTGCTGCCTTTCAGAATTCTTTACTTCAAGGGTCTGTCTAGCTGCTATCTCCACTGTGAAGTTTCATCTGATCCATACACCCCCTTTAACCTCCATGTGAAACTTTTTTCCCCATCATCCCATTTTCCTACATTGCTTTGCAGGAATATCTCCCTTGCCCCCATCATTATCTACCTTGGTTAGACTCGCCACCTTTTTGCATGTGCCATGCCACCAGCTCAGTGAGGGCTAGCACTAAACCATTTCTAATCTTTGCATCCCCAGTGACCAGCATATTCCCTTGCATAAAGTAGGAGCTTTATAAATGTTATTGAAATTAATTTAATTCATTTTTCCTCAATCAAGAGCCTGTGCAAGGAAGGTTACACAAGGCATTGGCTCTCAGTGATCCTAGATGCTGGCAAACTTCTCATAGGGCATCTTAAGGACATTCCAGCCCTCCAACCTAGGAGGAGTGCTGGTTAGAGCTGGAAGAGGCCTTAGAGGCCATCTAGTTTAATCTGTTCATTTTTACAGATGAAGAAACTGAGGTACAAAGAGGTTAAGGGGGTTTTAAGGGTTAAACAGCAAAGCTAGGATTTGAATCCAGATCATCTGACTTTGAATCCTATGCCCTTTCCACTGTACCATGTTCTACAACACAGCAATTTCCAACATTCCTGGTCACCAGTTATCACCAGTCTACCCACACTAGGAGGAAAGCAAGTGATTTTTTTTTCTCCCAAAAAAGTTTCCCTTGAAAAAATAATGGAAATACATAAAAAATATTAAATTAGAAAATCCTCTAAGTCTTGCTCCTGCCTCTGCTACCCTTCAGGTGTAAACCATTTGCAAAAGTGTTTTTAAATGGTCTTTGGAAAAGATTCTTTTTCTTGATTGGCTCAGGATGCCAGGTGCACATACAAGGATTCTGGCCATGTGCATATGAGGGATTATAGAGCTGAGTAATGTTGGAACAATGGTTCAATCTCTAGCTTGATGTGGTTGTGGTCAGGAAGCTGTGTGTGTGTGTGTGTGTGTGTGTGTGTGTGTGTGTGTGTGTGTGAAAGTTGGCAAAAAAGGGAACGTTTAATTCACTTTCAATTCAAAGCATCATGAAGCTGGCAAAAGGCACTGAGGGCTAGAAATTCAGACTCAAGTAAATTGTAAATCAATTCAGTTAAAATTAGGCACTTAAGTAGTTTGCTGAATAGAGTTCTGGACCTGGAGTCAGGAAGACCTGAGTTCAAATCAAGCTCAGATGCTTTATTTGCTGTGTGACCCTGAGCAAGACCCTTAACTTCTATCTACCTTAGTTTCCTCACCTGTAAAATGGGGGGCAATAATAGCATCTATCCCTACCATGGTTGTTGTGAGGATCATATGAGATAGTATTTATAAAATTCTTTGCTAACTTTAAAGTACTATAGAAATGCTAGTCATCTTTATCATTTTTAAAAGAGATTACAACAAATAAATATACAAAAATTCTGAAGGTCGTTTACATCATTTTATTTTAGAATTCACGCGTTAAAATGTTCCAAATCTTTCACAGTGCCCTAAATCCTTGAATTTTAAAGCTAGATAGCCTTGGTGATGATCTAGGCTAATGTTTCTTACCCTTTTTAGTCTCATGGAACCCTTTGGCAGTCTGAGGAAGTCTATTGATCTCTTCTAAGAAATGTTTTTAAACTCTTAAAATACAATAATAGGATTACAAATGAAATCAATTATACGGAAATAAAAAATGCAATTTTTGTTCCATGTAAGTTCATGAACTCTCTGGAATCTATTACAAATGAGGATCCAGAGAGAGGAAATAACAGCCAATAATACACGGGCAGAAAATAGCAACTTCAGGATTTTGATTTGGGTTCGGGACTTGAGCCCGGATGCCCTGTCCCAAGCATCAGAGCTTTCTAGTACTCCATGTTCTTCTTTAGAATCAAATTTGACTGACTCCCAGGTTATTGTGCTTTTGAGGACACCATATAGACTTTCTCACTGCCTTTAAGAAGGCTACGGAGATTTTTACTTATATGCACCATTAGACAATCTACTATTACCTTTGGAAAAGGTGGCTACAATCATGGGCTATAATCAGGAAACTTGGCTAGAAATCACTGAAAGAGGTTTGATTACTATATCTGCATAGGAAATTTGGTATTGAACACTGACTTCCATTGAACTTAGCACTTGGGAAGAGTCAATTAATTTGCCTCCTGTGTGAATCTTCAGCTGAGCTGCATGAAGAGGGGGCACAGATTCCTGAAATAAGTTGGTGATGGTCCTATGGTACTCTGCCTTCATTAGATGACATCTGGAGTTTTGCGTTCAGTCCTGAGTGCCATGGTATAAGAAGGGCATTGATAAATGAAGAGTGGCCAGAAGAAGATAGCTGGGGTGGTGAGGGGCCTCAAGTCCATGCTATGAGAATAGGTTAAAGTAATGTGTCATGATTAATCTGGGCAAGAAGCGACTAGGGGAGAGGGAGAGGGACATGACAGCTGTCTTGTGTTTGTCCATTTTCAAAGAGGACCATGACATCAGGGAAATGATGACATGACTTGCAGTTGACTCTGATTTGAGTGAGGGAGGGCTGTGCAAGGTCACCAGCCTCACTTTCTCCTCCAGCACCATCTGGGTCCAATGGCCTGATATTCATCAGGACTACTGGAGGTGGCTCAGGATGCAAAGGGAGACCCTAGCCCTTTTAGGCTAAGGCCTTTTCATGAACTCACTTAGAGGGAGGGAATGCCCATTCAGTGAATAGGCTTCTTTAAGTAGTGAGTCAAGGGATAGCCCCTTTAGAAGGAAAAAAATCCGGCTGAGAGGGGGAGACCTTCAGGGTTGCTGTTCCAAAGAGAAGCAGTTACCATTGACATTCGCTCTAAGGCAGGAGGGACCAAAATACAGACATTAAATGGAACTTGGGCAGTGACTTATTGTGGTCCAATCTATGAGCTTCAGAGTGAACAGGGCTTAAGGTTCTGAGAAAGGAAAGAAAGAAAGAAAGAAAGAAAGAAAGAAAGAAAGAAAGAAAGAAAGAAAGAAAGAAAGGAAGGAAGGAAGGAAGGAAGGAAGGAAGGAAGGAAGGAAGGAAGGAAGGAAGGAAGAAAGAAGGAAAGAAAGAAAGAAAGAAAGAAAGAAAGGAAAGAAGGAAGGAAGAAAGAAAGAAAGAAGGAAAGAAAGAAAGAAAGAGAAAGCAAGGAAAGAAGGAAGAAGCGAAGGAAAGGAAAGAGAAAGAAAGAAAGAAATCTAGTCTTAAAGTATTAACAAGGCTGCCAGTTGGAGGAAGGGTCACTTTTTTTTCTATTTGGTTCCAGAGGGCAGAACTAGAAGTAATTGGGTGGGGGAGAGTAACAAAGAGGCCTAAGTTAGCCCAGATGTTAGAAAAAACTTCCTAACAGATAAAGCTGCCCCAAGGTGGAATGGTCTGTCTCAAGAGCTGATGGCTTCTTCTTCCTTGTGCAGCTTCAAGAAGAGGCTGGAAGGTTGCCTGTTAGGGATATCACAGAGGGGATTTCTTTGATTTAGAGGCTGAACTAGGTAGCTACTAGTGTCTCTTCTTCCTTTATGACTCTTTTGCACTTTTTTCCAGCAGCCAGTCTCTCTTAAAATCTTTGGCCACTATTCCTCCACAGGTAAAAAGCTTTTAGTCTCTCCACCAAGAAAAATAGGGCATGGGGTTCAAAGCAAGAAGGGACCTTAGAGATCATTTAGGACACCAGCTTCGACCCAGGAAGATCACAAAAGAGGAAATGAGTCCCCCAAGGTCACCAGGTAACTATTATTAGCCAGAGTCTTAAATCCCAGAACTATCATGATCCACCTTGTGGTTCAGAATGCTGTTGATGCATGAATCACTAATGTAAACAGATCTAGCCTGTGGAAGTTAGGCTGAGAGATGGACCGAAGTATTTTATCATTGTCATCACCATTATTATTACTAACTGTATGCTGGAATTGCAAATACAAGCTCTGTTTCTCTCCTTCTCAAGCAATAGATAGTGTTAGGACAGTACTGCCTTTCTCTAGGCAGCTTTTCAAATATCGGGGGATTCTGCTTTTTACAAGCAGCTCTCAGCAAAGTCAAGCATCTTCCCATAGCAAAAGAGATAAAAGGCCTATCTTCCTCCTTCTCCATCTCTAATCAGGTAGGGAAGTGGAGGTGAAGGAGGGAGAGGGAAGAAACCTTCGTACAGCACCTACTATGTGCCAAGCACTGTGCTAAGCACTTTTAGCTCTTTCGATCCTCCCAACAACCTGGTGAGATAGGTTGCTATTATTATCTCTATTTTATAGTAGGGGAAACTGAGGCAGACAGCGGTTAAGTGACTTGCCTGGTGTCAATAGCCAGCAAGTGATGGAGGCCGGATTTGAACTTAGTTCTTCCTGACTCTGAGCTCAGTACTCTCTTTCCAAGGGTTGGGAACATGTGGCCTCAAGACCACATGTGGCCCTCTAGGTCCTCAAGTGTGGCCTTTGGACTGAATCGAAACTTCATTTGTCCCGGAAGGTTGGATTCAGTCCAATGGCCATATTTGAGGACCTAGAAGGCCACATGTGACCTCTAGGCTACAGGTTGCCCACCCCTCCATCTGTTTACTGCATTACCAACTGCCTTGAGAGGATTCACCTCTTTGAGGTTGTACATCAGACTAGAGAGTAGTAAGCCCAAACAGTCAGTGCCTGTCTTCTGATCAGCCTGACTCCCAGTAATAGAGCTGCAAAGTCTTTCTGTCAGCTTAGTTCCTATTGGGTTCTGCAAGCAACTTTTCTCTTCTCCTATGTCTAACAACCCACACAGGACAAACCAAATGGATGAAAAGTTTGCATTGCCCAAGCTGACATGCAACTGGATCATTGAATTGGTCCATCAGCACATATATCTTAGACAGATGCTGCAGATAAACAATGAATCAGGCTCAGAATTGAATAGGAGGAAGAGAGTTGAATAGATTGCATTTTTGGGAACTACGCAGTGCTTTCAGCTATCCCAACTTGCTTCTTGACACAATTGTCTATCTTTTGAAGCAGTTAATGTTATCAAAGAAACAAAATTATGGATAACCCAAGGGTCAAATGAAAGAGACTCTTGATGAAGGGCAGCAAAGAGGGAGGGGCACAGAAAGTGACCTAAGAAAGATTTCCAGGAAACTAAGGAAACTAAGGCTAGATCACATAGCCAGAAAGTTTCTGAGATCAGATTTGAATTCAGGTCTCCTTCGCTCTAAGTTCAGTATTCTATCACTGTGCCACCTAAATGACTTTAAAACATATTTTTGTTGTTGTTGTTAAAGCTGCGTCTGACCCTTTGTGACCCAGTTTGGGGTTTTCTTAACAGAGATACTAGAGAGTTTTGCCATTTCATTCTCCAGGTCATTTTACAGATGAGGAAACGGAGGGCAATGGGGTTAAGTGACTTACCCAGGGTCACACAGCTAGTAAGTGTCTGAGATCATATTTGAACTCAGGAAGATGAGTTCTCTTGACTTCAGGCCTAGTACTCCATCCACTGCTCCACCTAGTTGCCTTATGAGGATATACTATTGCTTTTGAGCACAACATTGACCCCATATTTAATGGCAACCTAATTTTCTTCATGCTTGGTTCAGGAGTTGCCCATGAAACATTAAAGTTGCTTGTGCTATGGGATAATGAGCTGCCAACCCCTGAGATATGCACTAGAAAGCAGAGAAATAACCTTGTTTTGTATACTAATTTTAAAAGTAAAATTGATTCCTTTGTTGATAGAGTGATGGATTTACATTTCCAAAGGCAGAACGTATTGATTTAATCTTTTTGAGTGGCATATGGCAAAGTTTTACTTTTTCTAACTTGAAGTAAGTCCCTTGTCTCAGATCATTATCGGTTCTAAAATATACCCTTCAACTTGTTGGATTCTCTTCCCTCCTCACTCTGTTCCTTTGCTTTTCTTGGATGTTTTTGAGACAATTACTTGGCCTAAGACAACAGTAGGACACTTTGAGAATGGGGTGCAGCTTTGAGCTTGGTTTTGTTGTGTGTCTATCTTTATTAAATAATTCTTGGACTGAAATAGCTATGCATGTATGCATTTGGGAATTAAAACAACATACTTGCTTGTCACCGATCCAACTTTCAATAAACAAACCAAAGCATTAAAAAAACCCAGCAACACAACAATATGTGTTTTTTTTTAAATAATAAGGGTTCATTCTATCTCATTGATACTTCTTTCAAAGAAAAATGAATAATTAGATTATAAGCTTGTGCTTGAACCAAAAAAAGAGCACATTTAAAAACTCTCCATAAAAGTGATCAGTTTCATGCTATGTAATCAGAAACATTTAATTTTTGAAAAAAAAAAACTTTGATTCTTAAATTTTGAGTTCAGAATGACTGGACTTTATCCTTTGAAGTCACATCTGTCTATTGAAAGGGAACAACCTGATTGCTTCCTAGGGCCAACTTTCCTTTTTATAAACCATGATTAATGTTCTTTGTTTGTTCCTTTCTTCAAATGCCTTCTTCTCCCTCTTTCTCTCCCATCCTCCTGCCCCTAGAATTGAATTCTCTCATAACAGAGCAGTTAAGCTAAAACACCCAGTCAAAACCAGGCAGTGACTGGTCTCACAAAGAATACAATTTTCTGCCTTAGTTGTTTCCTGCTGCTTTGTTCAAAGTTGAGGGGTATGGCTCACTATCTATTTTCCTCCAGGACCACTGTTGGTTTTTCAATTCCTGAGAGTTCACTGCCTTATAGTGATCTTTTCATCTACATTGTGGTAGTCATTGTGTACACTATTCTTTTGGTTCTGCTTTTTTCATCCTGCATCACTTCACACAAAATTTCCCATGTTTCTCTGCATCCCTCATATTTACCATTTCTTATTTCATAACCATATTCTATTCTATCCATTGTAATACAGGTTGTTATGTCATCGCCTGATCGATGGACACTTTGTTTCCAGTTGTTTGCTACTATGAATATTTTGTTATGTATATTATGGTGTAGTTTCCATCTTTGACCTTCTACAAATATAGCCTGAGTTATGAAGTTGCCAGATCAAAGAGTGTGAACAGTTTAATTTTTCTTTCATAATTTCAAATTGATATCCAGAACAACAACCTTTCCCTGTTGATGGAGATCTGTATTTGTGTCTTACCTTTTGAATAGATCATCAAATTCGATGAGGGTAGAATTTTCCGACCTAAACGTTTTATCTCCTCTACTCTCCATTTTGTATGTGTTTGAATTTGGGGATATGTTCACAACTCATTACCATTAACAAATTTGACTAATATTCCAAAATGAAAGGCTGAGACCTAAAGCCAGGAAAGATTAGTTGTCACAGCATGAGCTTTGTTTTATTTCCAGCAGATACAAAAATTACTTCCTCCTTTTAACGATCGGAGAACTACTCTCCGGTGGTATTTGCAACTCACAGCGATTTGTAGTAGTGGACTTGGCACCTCCCTTTTTGGTGACTCTATAGGGGTGACCTGGACTGTTTGAACACAGGGACTGGATGAATGGAGCTATCTGTATTGTCAGAAAACACCAGAATAGGCAGCAATTGCAAGCAACCCTCCTACTGGGTTGTCTGACTCCAGCAAACTGTGATTAACACCACCTGCCACTGGACTGTGCCGATGACATAGTGGGTGTGTCTGGGATCTTAACTTTTCCATTGGGGTGGTGGTGGGGAGGGTGGGGAAGGAGACACAGGTGCAGGAGGCCATCTCCTGCTAAGCAGTCATCTACTTTTCAGTCAACTAATGTCCAAAGCCACACTGGAATGTACTTTTCTGACTCCATTTTCTCATTCCATAGTCAAGACAATGGAAAGAATGCTGGCTCTGGGTTCAAATTCTATCCCTGATACTTATGACCTGTCTGACTTTGGGGCAAATCATGTAACCCTTATTGGGGTCAGTTTTCTCATCTGCGAAATTAGGTAGTCTTTCTATCCTGTAAAAGAATCAGAGTTGGAAGGAACTTTAGCAGCCACTCAGGCCATGCCCTATCATTTTACCAGTGAGGAAACTGAAGCCTAGAGAGTGACTTCCTCAAAAACAAGCCCTCTCAGTGGCAGAGTCAGAATTTAAACCCAGGTTTTACTCTAAACCCAATGGGCTTTCTACTATACTACTCTTTCAGTTACTGAGACAATTCTTTTGGGAGAAAAGCAACAACTTTATCAAGTAAAACTCTGAGTATTGCTCAAAATTCTAATTTGAATGATAATTTAGTTCTCCCCACAAAGTAATATTTAATTGACAAAAGTAGAAGTCTAGAAATTTCTCTAGTTTGACTTTTGAAAGAGATGGAAGTACATTGGTTTCAGCGAGGACAAGGTATCTGTATCTTGTCCTCTCATCTAGTTAGATCTATTTGGTTCATTCTAAGACATGATGATTGGTTTAGCAGAAAACTCAGGATTTGGTATTGGTCTGGTCATATCCTGTGGAGTACTCAGACTTAGGATACCAATAGAAGATACCAACACAAAAATCTTTTGTTTACAGTTCCAAATTGCCAACAAATCTGGCATGTCTTCTTTGGGTTAAAAATTTTTTTGGCGGGGGGCAGAGTTGTCACAATTTTGGACAGATGTATTTCAGGGCATCATCAGCTATAGAAATGGTGAGGGAGAAATACCATTTTAAGATAATAGAATCATAGATGTAGACCTGGAAAGGATATTAGAGCTCATCTAATCCAACCTCTCATTATATATTTGGGAAAACTGAGGATTGGAAAATTTAAAGGAGTTGCCCAAAAGTCATACAAGCAGCAAGTGACAAAGGCAGAATTTGAACCCATGTCCTCTAGACTCCAGATCCAATATTCTTCCATTGCTCTGTGCTTCTGGATCAGAGTTGAGGTGGAGAAACCAGGCATATGAAGGTAATAGTAATTTTCATTTCTCTAGCCTTTTCAGGTTTGTGGCTGTTTAGTTGTTTCAGTTGTGGCTGACTCTTCATGATTCCATTTGGGGTTTTCTTGGCAAGAATAATAGTTCACCATTTCCTTCTCCAGACTATTTTACAGATAAGCAAACAAAGGCAAACAGGCTTAAGTGACTAGCCCAGAGTCACATAGCTAGTAAATGTCAGAGTCTGGATTTCAACTCAGGGAAATGACTCTTCCTTACTCCAGGCCCAGTGCTCTATCTACTACAGCGCCACCTAGCTGCCCTATTTTCAGGTTTATCATGTCCCTTATTTCCAACAACTTCATGAGGTAGAGAAGGGGAATACAATTATCCCCATTTGAAAGATGAGGAAACTGAGGGAGAGAGCTGTAAAGTGACTTGCCCCTAAGCATATTGCTAATTAGTCAGAACTGGGATTTAACCTAGATTCCATGACTCCAAGTCCAGTGATTATTCCACTGTCTATTCCACAGAGACAGTTGGGAGACTAAAGCTACATGTTCAAGTCCAAGAGTAGGCGGGTACCCATCAAAGACTGGTCTTTCATTCACTCTTAGATGGCTTCTTGACTTTCCCTCCTTCTGGAAATGACTCAATTTACCCAGGATGACTCTGAGAGGAGACTCTTTTGGGACAGCTGGCCTTAGGGAGAGTCCATTTCCCCCTCTTCGCATTGCTCCCAGAAGGTGAGCATTTCTAAGAAGGGCTAAAGTTTCTTCCCTGGCTGCCTGCTGCACATAGTTACAGAAATGGCAGATGATAGATTAATTTATGCTTAAGAGCTTTGTTTTCATTTCATAAGGTGATGTCATTGCCTCCTTTAGGCCCAAACCTCCTTTAGGGAGTCATTAGCCATTGGGATGGGAAACAAAACTGGGGTTGAATCTCCCTGATAATCAGAGGCAGCTGGAGGAAGTGGTCAGACATTATTAGTGTCACCTAAAAAACTCATTAGGCATCAGCAGCAGGAGGCCAGTCTGGGAGCCCTCTCAGACCCATCTCTCTAAGTGCTCAAACTATTACTTGAGTCATAAAGTTGGAGGGAGAAGGGAGGCCACTTGCACATGCACTCATAGGGAGAGAACATGCCAGGGCTTGGGAAGAGCTGAGTGGAGGGACCAGCTTCTTAGGCTTCCAGAGAGAAATGAGTCAGTATAGCTCCTTGGGGTGGACTGGGCTTTGCAAGTACAAATGGTTCTTGCCTTTCCCACATTCATTTGGAAGGAAAAGGGGGTGGGGGGCATGAAGCCATCACCAACCAATGAAAAATTAAACATGGGTATTAATGATGAGAATATTAAGTTCCAGTCAGTGATCTTGGTGACAAGAATGAGTGGAAGGGAGAACTGTGAAAGGATAGTCTAGATTAGGGGTCTGTTAGCTACCTGCTTATTGTAGGGTCCTCATTTACAAAAAAGTTTTATTGCATTTAAAAATGTAAAAACCAATCTTAGCTTGAGTGCCATACAAAAGCAGGAGGCTGGTAGATATGATCCTTGGGCTATACCTTGTCAATTCCTTGGAATTAGATAGAAAAAGCCTCTTTCTAACTCTTTTTGCTGTGTTTGGCCTGGACCCTCTTGGATCTCATGGTGGGTGGATGGGAGTGGTTTAGGGGAGGGTTAGCTAGTAAAGAGCCAAAAGGCAGCAATTCTGCAGACTGCACCCCAAGGACATAACAGCAAATCACAGAACCTGAGAACTGGAAGGCATCTTAGAGCACAGAAAATGAGAGCCAGAAGGGACCTCAGGACTTAGAATGTCAGAACTAGAAGGGGCTTTGGGATATAGAATGTGAAAGCAATAATGAACCTTACAGATAATTTATTCTAGCCCCCTCATTTTTCTTACAAGTTCATTGTCCACAGACACACTGCTAATCAGTGGACCAAGCAGAGCACAAACCCAGGTCATCAAACTCTCAGTCAAGTGTTTTTTCTATGCTACTACATCAACTCAAATATGTTTTTGTTTTAGAATATGAAATTTTTGAAAGGAATCTTTCCAATAAATTCTGCCTTAGGCCAATATAAAAAAAGATCTTGACCAAGTGGTAGAAGAAAGTTATACCAGCCTCCCCTGGGTAGTTGGATTCAGAATTGCCACAGATAATTGTGTCTATGAAGGTTGAAATTTCACCTGTGATGCTTACAGGATGTAGTATTTTTGATCCAGTTTGGGAAGGGTATTAAATGCTAAACAGAAGAATTAATATATTTTCCTGTAGGCAAGAGTGTGTTATAGGTGTTTCTCCACTCTCTTCTATCTCTGAGTTTCTATATCTACAATTAGAGAATTGTGGCTCAAATGTCTTATCCTCCAATGTTCATCTCAAAAGAATGAGGAGTGGACTCCTTTTCAACATAGTATCTTTGTGCTTTATTCTTAATAACATATCCAAAGCCCTTTCCTTCATCTTTATTCTATTAGCTTTCATTCAGAATGGAAGCTCATCTTCAAATTTTATAGCTGGAAGGCACTTAACGTTACATCTAGGGGGTCTCAAACCATTCCAAGAGTTGACCAGGTGGACTCTGAGACTGGTTCTGGGTCAGAAATCCAGTCCTATGTTTTTGAGGGAATACTTGACCATTACATATTTGTTTAATGCTAGATGACTGCCCCACCCCCAGCCAATGTGGAACTATCAAAAGTAGTCACAGCACAAGAAATGCCAAAGAGAAGAAGCACAGAGACACACATGCCTCCTCAGCATCCCCCATGTTATGGAAGTTTCCCAGGGTTCATGACAATGCAACCACACCCTTCCCATCCTCCCCACTGCTATGACTGAGGCTCTTCATTGCATAAGCTGATCTGCAAAAGTAACTAGACTGCCACAAAGTTCCAGTTTTGTCTAGAACACAGCTATGGACGGTGAGGCTTCTTCCTCCCTAAATCTCCCACCTCATGCTGATCTCTTACACTGATAATAGGGCAAAATACAGCTCAGCTGGGAATAGCTTGGTGCTGTCCCTTGGTCACAGTGCTGACTTAGATCACGGTTCGCAACTTCCATACTGTCCCTGGCCACGGTGCTGACACCTCAGTAATCTCTACTGGGAGTTCTTAACTTGGTGGTTGTGCACGTGTTTTGTTTTTTATATTTTGATAACATAATTTGTTTCCTCCATGGCTCTTTATATTTTATTTTATGTACTTTCAAACGCTATTCTGAGAATGAGCCAATAGGATCTACCAGAGTACCAAAGTGGTCCATGTCATTACAAAAAAAAGATTAAGAATGCTTGGTCTAGCTCAACCCCCTAATTCTGCATGTTAGAAAATGAATGACACAACAGTGGAGTGATTGACTTAGTATCACATGGCTAGTTAATAGTAGGTCCAGGATTAGAATTCAGGTCTCTTGATTCTCGCTCTAAGGTTAGTTCTACTCATAAGTTCTGGAATTCTAAGCTAGGCTATATTCTTCCAGCTCTAAACTCCAGTGGTTCTATCACTAGTCAACTCTTACTCTATTTTACAAATCTAGATTTTTATGTAATGGGTTTTCTTGGTCTTCTTTGTCCTGTAAGACACAATTAGGGCCAATGGAGAAAATTACAGAAAGGCATGTTTTGGCTCAAGGTAAGGAAAAATTTTCTATCAGAGCTATCCAAAAACCAGGATAGGCTGCCATGGAGGCACTATGTCCTATATTTAAGCAGAAGCTAGATAAATACATACCAGTATAGCTATAAATGTGATTCATATTTTGGATATGATTGGAATTAGATGATCTCCAAGGTCCTTTCCACCTCTCAGGTTCTAGAATTGCTGAGGGAGTGTGTAACTACCCTCATAGTCAGGAAAAGCTGAGTTCAAGCTCAACCTCTGGCACGTACCAGCTGAGTGACCCTAAGCATGTTATTTTTTCTCAGTGACCCAGGCAATCCTTTAACATTATTATTTGCAGAATAAATACCAATCTCTAAACCACTGAAATAGTAGATCTGGTTTAAAAAATTGAGAACCAAATTGATACATAACTACTACATTTTGCTTCATATTATGATGAATTAAGTTATTTTCTTATTGAATATCAGAGAATCTAATTTAAAATCATGTCATTTATGATTCTGGGGTGTTTGGAAGTGGGAGAAGTTTACTCTATTCGACCAGCTCACTTGGGCCATTCAAACCTCTCAGTATCCTCAGACTCACTATTTTTCCAGCTTTGTTGTACATTACTTCCCCTCCTTTCCTCTATGATCCCGCCAAACTGGTTTTTTACTTCGTTCCTCACAAACTAAATCCATCTTCTGTCTTTTTTCTTTGCCCTGGCTATTACCAATGTCTGTAATGCACTCCTTCCTTACTTCTCCTTCATACAATCTCTTTATCCTTTTACGAAACAGCTGAAACATTTTCTGCATAAAGCCTTTTCTGATCCCTTCCCTCCTTGATGCTAGTGCCCTCACTTCCAAACTACCTTGTATTTGTTGGAATTTATGTTTATTTTGTAAATATTTAAACGTCATCTCTTCCATTAAACTCTACATTAATTGCAAGTAGGGGTTGTTTCATTTTCTTGCCTTGTATCCCCGGTGTCTAGAACAGGGCCTTAATAGAAGGCCATTAGTAAATGCTTATAGACTAATTGATTGGTTTGTGGTTTGGGCAAATCCATTTAACCTTTCAAGACCTTGGTTTCCTCATGTGCAAAATGAGGATATTGCCCAACATACCTCTCGGGGTTAATCAAGAATCCCGTGAAATTAATTCAATTCCGCAAATCTCTATTAAGCACCTACTATTAGGTGCAAGTCTTTGTGGGAGGGGGATTACAGGATACAAATAACAGCCACTGTTCTCGAGGAGGTTATATTCTACTGGTAGTAGGTGGGTGGGAGGGACAGCAAAGTGCTCTGTAAATGGAAAAAGGCTATATGATAATGGCACCTTAAGGTTCGTCCAGCACTTTTCTCAGAATGCCCTTGTGATATAGACAGGCAGTGTAAGTATTTTCCTCATTTTACAAATAAGGAAACTGGAGATCAGAAAAATGGTGACTAGCCCTGGATTATAATGAATAAGTGTTAGAGATCCTACCTTCCTCCTTCTCTGGGAGCTATCTTTATCATTATTTACACAAGGGGTAGTTTGGAGGATAAGGTTTTACAAATTGTCAGTGCTGTATAAGTGTTAGCTATTTAGCCCTTCAATACTGAACTCTTGCTACTTCTCCTTGATCCTCATTCTTTTGGCTGTCCTTCCCCTTATTAAAATTCCTTGCTTTAATTCATTCATCTTCGTTCTTTCAAGATCTCAATAGATGATTGATTGTCTTGCTACCCATTAACATTGGGGTGTTAATGAGCTACTACTGTGTGATTTTTCCCAGAGGAATTTCTACTTTAACTAGAGAATTTTATAGGGCAGAAATCTCCATTCTTATTATCTCCATCAGTGCTTTTGGGGCATGCTGGCTCTCACCCCTCTTTTTAGGCCCTTGGACAATTTCCTCATCATTTTCTCCTGTAACTACTTCTCCTCCAGGAAGAGAATTGGAGGAAGTATCTGAGAAGCTCACCTAGATAAAAGAAAAGATAGTTGGGTGAAGGGATAATGGCCGTCTTCTTGCATAGGAAAATATCTTTACATTTCTCCAAGGAAATATTAGTGTTGCATTATGATACCTTGCCTCCTTCTCCTTGGTGGAGAACAAAGAATTGTGGGTTTTTTTTGTATTTGGGGTTATAAAATCCCAGGAACATAGGATTAGAGCTGGAAGAGGTCATTTAGTCTAATAGCCTCCTTATTTTAATCTAATCTTATCTATGTATGTATGTATGTATGTATGTATCTAATCTATCTGTCTGTTGGTCCATTTATTTATTAATTCATTCATCTATTTGTTTGCAGAAGAAGACAGTAGGGCTGGTAGAGGTTAAGTGATTTGCCCACATTCCCATAGGTGATAAATAGCTTATCTGGAATTGGAATCTAGATTTTCTGACTGGAAATCCATCACTTTTCCCACTATACTGCATTGTCTCCCATGGCATGCTCTCAGGTCATTCCTCTGCTCAAAACTTCTCAGGAGAGGCAGCTAGATGACACAATGGGTAGAGCACTGGACTTGGAGTCAGGAAGTTCTGAGTTCAAATCTAGTGTCTCAAACACTTATTAGCTGTGTGTCCTTGGGCAAGTCACTTAACCTCTGTTTGCCACAGTTTCCTTACCTGTAAAATGGAGACAATAATCGCACCTACCTTGCAAGATTTCTCTGAGGATCAAATAAGATTTGTAAAGTGCTTAGCACAGTGCTAGGCACATAGTTATTGCTATAGAAATATTTGCTGCTGCTGCTGCTGATGACAATGATCATCAGCTTTCCAGCCTCATTGTACATTACTTCCCCTCCTTTCCTCTATGACAATGATGATACGATAATTCCCTGTTACCTACCTTCGTGTTCGGAGGGGATTCTGGGAAGATGGAGAAGTAGGTCAGAAAAATCCAAGCTCTCCAGATTTCCCCCACAAATGAGATAAAATAGCACCTCAGGGTGAACACAGAGCAGTAAAAATAAATAAGCATAGGGGCCTCTTCGGACAATCAGAGAAGACCTGAAAAAAATCTCAGGATGAGGCTTGGTCCTTGTGAAGACTAAGCACTAAATAGCAAGCAGCAAGCCCTGGGGTTAACTGGGTTGAGAAACTGCCTTTGCCCCAACCACAAGAACTTTTACCATTAGGATAGTGAGGGGAGTTGGGTCTGAGCCAGGGAAGATCAAGAAGACCTCTGCTGACCAGGAATGTAAGAGCCAGCTGTGCTGTGGACATGGGGTCAGAAGCGAGAAGGAACCGGCATGTGCCTGGTAAGTGCAGAAGCAGTAGGGCCGGGACACCTTGGCTGTGGGCACTTACTGGATGCTGGAGGTCTTGGTTTCAGTTCCAGGGCAGAGGGGAGAACTGAAGGAAGATCTGAGGCCAGAGGCATCATTCCCCATACCCCAGGGCTAGAGTTGATTACAAAAACTAAGCTGCTACAAATAAAAAAAATGAACAGGCAAAGGAAAAAGAATCCAACCATAGAGAGTTACTATGGGAATAGAGAAGACTCAATGTCAAATGGTCACCTGCCCAAAAAGAATTCATAGAAGAACTTAAAAAAGACTTTTAAAATTGGATGAGACAGATTAAGGAAAAAACTAAAAAAAAAAATAAGAACAATCCAAGAAAAAACAAGAAGATTATGAAAAGAAAGTCAACTAATTAGAAAAGGAGATCCATAATCTTAAGGAAGAAAACAGCTCCTTGAAAATCAGAATTGGGCAAGGGGAAGCCAGTAAAGTTATAAGAGATCAAGAAATAATAAAACAAAATATAAAGAATGAAAAAATAGAAGAGAACATGAAACATCTCATAAGAAAAACAACTAATCTGAAGAACAGATCAAGAAAACATAAGAATAACTAAATAAATAAAATCAGACTACCTGAAAGCTATGATCAAAAAAAGAATCTTGATACAATAATGCAAGAAATAATTAAAGAAAATTATCCTGAAGCATTAGAACAAGAGGGGAAAGTAGAAATAGAAAAAAGTCCATGGATCATCACTTTAAAGAGATCCTATCAGGAAAACCCACAGGAATATCACAGCCAAATTCTGAAACTCTCAGCTCAAGGATAAAATAATATGAGCAACAACAAGAACTACAAGAAATCATTTTAAATATGGTGGTGCCACAATTAGAATCACACAAGATTTCACAGTGGTGACCCTAAAAGACCACAGGTCTTGGAACTCTGTATATCAAAGAGCAAAAGAACCGGGGTTCCAGATGAAAATATTATACCCAGTAAAGCCAAGCATAATCCTGAATTTTAAAAAAAGTATATTTAATGAATTGCCAGACTTTCAGGATTTTGTTAAAAAAAAATCTGAACTTAATAGAAGATTTGGCATACAAGAGTCAAGATAAATAAAAACTACATTCCAAAGACTAATCACAAAGCTCTCAACAAGGACTGACTCTACCTTTTCCGAGAACAAAAGTATATGTAAAGTATAAAATGTATGTCTAAGATTGTTATTAGTAATTGGGTAGTTCATAAGGAAGATTGGGGTAGATTTGCATATGCTATGATTTTTAAAAGTAAAACCATTTAGGAACAGCTAAAAAGAGCAATTATCTTATACAAATGAGGTGTAAGAGGAAGAACCAACATAGAGAAATTAGATGTGGGAGGAGGGCTGGTAGTTCTAGAAACCTACTTTCATCAGAAATGGGTTCAAAAGGAAACAATACATATATATCTAGAAGAGTTTGAAAGTCTTCTAAATTTAGAAAGAAATAAAATGCTAAGGGGATAGGGAGAGGGGAGAGTTCAAGGGAGGGATCTTTAGAGGGGAAGTTGAGGGAATAGGTTAAAGGGGAGTATAGAAGGGTGTTTAGATTAATGGGAAAGGGAAAATAAGGGAGGGATCCTGGGGGGGTAGGCTAAGTAATAGGAGGGCAAGGTAGTGGGTAAAAGTGAAGTAGAGGAGTCAAGAGGGATAAGGAATAAGAGATATAAACAAACAGAAAGATCAGGAGTAGAATTTGTTAGGGAAAAAGGAGCAGGGGTGGTAATTGTGATCTCAAACAAAGTTAAGTCTAAAATAGATTTAATCAAAAGAGAAAAATAAGGAAACTCTACTATGTATCAGCCATATTTATCAATGTTGTTTCGGACTATTCAGACGACCTAGACAGTATAAGATGTGAACATTGCTGTGGTATAGGAAATGACAAATTGGTGGACTGGGAAAAATATGGAAAGACTTGGACTTAGGAAGGAAGAGGTTATTCACCCTCAGAAAAACAGAGGATAAATAAATATAGTATGGTCTTGTATAGATGCATATGAATGTATATGTCTGTAAATGACTATGATTATTGGTATCTAAGTATATGTATGTGTAAGTGCATGTATGTATGCATGTGTATATGTGTATATATGTGTAAATGTAATGTGTGTGTATATAGTTTTATACATATAGTTGTATATAAATATATCCATGCTTAATTGTAACCTTCTGCAGTGGGGGGAGGAATGTGGAAAAAGAGCAAAGTAAAAACTGCACAGCCAAGAACAAAAGAAAAATTACAAGGAAGCAGAGAAAAGATGGACAGCTCTCAACACAATGCATAGTATTTATTATATAGGCTTTCTTGAAATGGAAATTTATTGCCGTATGTTTTGAATCTATTCTCATGTTCTGCTGTGCACATGGCAATTTTTTTTGTTATTTTGTGTTATTTTAGTTTTAGTATTTGTTTCATTTCTCTTTTCTTATTTTGTATTTAAGTTTAAAATTAAAAAAAAATTACTAAAAATAAAGTTTGGCTTCAAGTTCCTCTACAATCTGGCACCACACTTATTTTCAACCATTTCCTCTTCTTCTAACTTCCCATAACCCTTAACAACCTGTATGTAAGTACATAGGAGAGGCAAAAGTTAAATGCTATGGGAAGTTAGAGGAAGGGGAAACAGTTACTCCCTGTGGGGGATTGGGGAAAGCTTTGTAAACGACACGGTATTTGAGTTGGGCTTTAAAGACTAATTAGGAATTCAACAGTTGGGTACATTTCAGGTATAGGAAAAAGTTTAAGCCAAGGCATAAAGTTGGGTAAATTATTTGTGTAAAGGGTGGTCCTTCAGTTTGGTTATAGTGCAGAGTGCCTCAAGGGAAGTAATAAGACAAGGTAGGAAAGGGATCAGATTATAGAGGGATTTAAAAACCAAGCGGAGGATTTTCTATTTGGTCCTCGAGGTAATAAGAAGCCACTGGAGTTTATTAAACAGGGGCAGTGATAAGGTCAGACCTGAATTTTAGGAATATCAATCTGACGGCTTAGTGGATGATGAACTGTCATGGGGGAGAGACACGGGGCAGGGAGACCAACCGGAAAACGGTAATAACAGTCTGGGTGTGTATTGATGAGAGCTCGCACTAACGTGGTAGCAGCATCAGGATAGAAAGGGGTCATATAGGAGAGATGCTGAGAAGACGGAAACGATAGGACTTTGGTAACAGATTGGATAGCGTGGGGTAAGAGAGAATGAGGAGGCGGCGAGGGTGACTGGGAGGATGGTTGTATTAATAAGGGAGTCAGGAAGAAGAGGAGGCATGGGAGAAAGACATTGGATATGTTAACTTAAAGATGTCTACAAGATATCTAGTTTGAGATGTCCAATAGGCGGTTGGATATGTGATACTAGATATTAATAGAAAGGTTTGGGCACGACAGGTACATCTGAGAAACATCTGCATAGAGATGACAGTAGAATTCACGGGAGTTGATGAGATCA
This sequence comes from Phalanger gymnotis, assembly GCA_028646595.1. Classification (NCBI taxonomy): domain Eukaryota; kingdom Metazoa; phylum Chordata; class Mammalia; order Diprotodontia; family Phalangeridae; genus Phalanger; species Phalanger gymnotis. The sequence goes on along the minus strand of CM053625.1, from coordinate 345,167,673 downwards.
CTGAGTGAATTAGTACAGAGGAAACTGAGGGCCCAGCTCAGAACTCTGGGAGACATCCAGGGATAATGGGTATGTCCTAGATGAAGATCCAATACCGGAGATTCAGAAGGCACGGTCAAACAGACAGAATGAGAACCGGGAGAGAGCAGCGCCATGAAAACCTAGATAGAAGAGAAGAGCTAAAAGAAAGTGATTAACAGTTTCGAAGGCTTCAGAAGAGTCAAGAAGGATGAAGATTGAAAAGGATGAAGATTGTGTTTGGCAATTAACATATTGCTGGTAACTTTGGAGAGGGCAGTTTCAGCTGAATGATGAGGTCAGAAGGCTTGGATGAAAGTGAGAAAAGAGAAAGTGTGTAGGGGGGTACCTCTTGTAGATTGTCTTCTTAAGGTGTTTATCCACAGAAGGGAGCAGAGATATGGGATGAGAGCTACTGGGGATGGATAGATCAGGTGAGGGTTAAAATTTTTTCAATTAAAATTTAGTATTTATCTTAAATATTCTTTTATTCAATTTTGAGTTCCAAATTCTCTCCCTCTTTCCACCTCTTCTCCACCCACTGTGAAAAGAAACAAAATTATATCAATTAAACATATAAAACATATTTCCATATTAGCTGTATCACAAAAAAGCAAAAAATAAAGGGAGAAAACGATACTTCAATGTTCTTTTTTTCTTTTTTTGGTGGAAGGAGGACACATGGGTGTGTTTGTAGTGCATAGGGAAGCATTTGAAACACGGGGAGTAATTGAAAATAAGGGAGAGTAATTCCATCGCTCCTGGATGTAATTGTGTTCAAGATGTTCCCCTTAGATATCACTTAGGTGTAGCTTTTTGGCAGATCGCCTTACAGAGTCCATGATGGCTTTCCTCAGTGTATTTAGCTTGTTCTTGGCATATGCATAAAAGTAACATTACTCTGTCCATACTTCTATTTATCAGCTCCTTCTCTGGATGCACATAGCACCTTTCTTCATAGGTCCTTTATAGTTAATCTACAATAGTCAAAGTAACTTAGTCGCTCAAAGTCATTCTTAGAACAATATTGCTGTTACTGTATATAAAGTGAGCAGAACCAAGAGAATATTGAATACAGTGACTTTTTAGACATGGCTTTAAACTACTTTCCTTCACAGGAAGAGGCAGGTGATGGTGCTGTGGATAGAGAGCTGAGCCTGGAATCAGGAAGACCCAAGTTCAAATCTGTCCTGAGACACTTATTAGCTGTGCGACCTAGGGCACAGCGCTTAACCTCTGTCTGCCTCAGTTTCTTCAATTGTAAAATGACTATCATAATATTACCAACCTCTCAGGATTGTTGTGAACATCAAATTAGATAATATTTGTAGAGGAGTGACTAGAAGACACATAGTAGGTGCCACATACATGATTATTCCCCTTCCTCAGAATAAACACACTAGTTCATACCTTGGCCAACGGTTCATTCTGGCCTCGAGTCTTAAGAATCTTTCAAGCCAACCAAAACAACTCCAGGCTTGTACTCCAGGCAACCTCTGACTGACTTTCTGAGGCTCTAGGTCCTTTAATGGTGGCCCCTTGTAAGGGGCATTTGGATTTTGGTCTACTGAATCAATACAAGCCTGGGAGATATTCATCAGGCGAGAGTAGTAATTTCAACCCTTTGTGTACACAAGCACACACACGCACACACACACACACGTACACACGATCCACCAAAGTCAGTGATATGATGAAAGGACAAGAATTGCAGCTATTTCTCCAGAGAGAAGGATGTGGGAGAGTAGGGTTCAGTTGTTTCCTCTTACCATTACCTGCCAACTATGCGCTGTGCTTGTTGTCAGTTACTAACTTATTTGTGGGTGATATTAGCATTTTCTTGGTATTCAACCCCTTTGATCAGATCTAGTTTCTGGTGACAACCAGAGGGTGGAGACAGCTAACTTAGCAACAACAGCTATATACTATAATGTCTGTGAGTTGGACTGGATGGTCTCCAAGATCTAAAGTACTATGATTCTGTATGATTGGCAGCTGTTTTTTCAGGTCCTACTGTGTGCCAAACCCTGTGCTAGAGATACAAAGGTTGGACAAGACACTGTCCAGGATTTCAAGGAGTTTACCATGAAGTAGGGCGATAAGACTCCAGTGCAAATAGACTTGACATATGATAATGCATGAGAAGTACATGATAAAGTCACTCCACTGTACAATGGAAATAAGGTCTTGTGATTGATTTTGCCTGCAGCCAGCATATGAGTGCCTAAATCTTGCTCATCAGTCTCCTGGGGTAGCTGAGAACATCCCAAACTCCCACTCAGTCCCTCAGGCTTCAAGTTATTTGTAGGGATGACAGTAGGTACAACTCGGACACTTTTCAGTTCTCCCATCTGTTTCAAATCAGTGGCATGAAGTTTTGATTTTTTTGCAGTGATTGTTTCTAGCCACATGTTTTGGAAATTACCATCTGAAGGCCCCTGCTGTACCAATGACATCAGCTGGCTTGAGTTTTTTATTCAAGATCATGATCTAGGCTTGGCCCAAAGCATTCCAAGTTCATTCTGGAGGCCCTCCCCTCCCTAGATTCACCTTTTTACATTTTCTCCTTACCACCATCCCATAGTATTTGCTCAGGTGGTAAGGGATGCTATGTTCTTTCCCAATCTTCCTCACTTAATTAAGACCAGCTCTTGGGAAAAGAGCTAACAAATGTACCTGATGTCCTGTGTAACTCACTAACAAAATGACATGTTTGGCACTTAAGCAGAGTGATCTATGGAAAGAGCAGGAGATTTGGATACTCAGAATACCTGAGTTTGGACATTCAGGCTCCAATTTTGACTCTGCCACTGACTCCCTTTGTGATTGGATGACCTGCTTTTTTTTAAAAAAGTGATTTTATGTCTTTTTTTTAAAATCACCTTCTTTTCCCCCAGCATTCCCTCCTCTTCATCCCAAAGAACTATTCCATCTAACAAATAATATTTTTGAAAGACAAAAAAGAGGGAAAAAATCAGCAAAACTAATCAATATGTTGAAAAAAATCTGAAGATATAAGCAATGTGCCAAACTTATGGACCTCGCACCTCTGCAAAGAGTTTATCTTCTCCTATTTCTTCCTTGGAGCTATGCTTGTTCTTTGTCATTTGGCAATGCTCACTTCTGATTGATTTGTTTGTCTTCTTTTCTTTATATTTTTGTAGTCATTGCACATATTGTTTTCTTGGCTATGCTTACTTCACCATCAGTTCATGAAAATCTTCCCATGCTTCTCTATAACCAACACATTTATCATTTCTTATAGCATAGTAGTGTTCTATCACATTCATGCACCACAATTTATTTAGTCATTCCCCAATCAATGGGCATTTATTTTGTTTTCAATTTTTTGCTATCACAGAAAGTATTTTTGATGTATATGGGGACTTTGATCCGAATAACAGCATTCTTGGGGCATAAGCCCAGTACTGGCGTCTCTGGGTCAAAGGGGAGAGACATTTTAGTCACTTTCTTTACATAATTCCAAATCTATTTCCAAAATAGGTGTATTTACAATTTTACCAATAGTGCACTGATGTGCCTATCTTCCCACCATTTTCTCAACATAGACTATTCCCATCTTTTGTTGTCTTTGCCGATTTGCTGAGTGTGAGGCAAAACTTCGGGGTTGTTTTGAATGGCATTCTCTTACTATTAGTGATTTGGACCATTCTTTCATGCAGTTATGGATAGTTTGAAGTTCTTTGAAGAAATCTCAAACTGGATATCCAGTTGACATCTTAAACTCAACTTGTTCAGAGCTGAACTTATTTTCTTTCCCCCTCAATCCTCCCTCCCACCTTCCCTATTGCTGTAGAGTTTAACACTATCCTCCCAGTCCCACAGGCCCACAACTGAGGAGTCATCCTGGACTCCTCGCTATCCCCCTCACCCCATATTCAAGTTGTTGTCAAGGTCTGTCGATTTCACCTTTGCAGCATCTCTAGAATATGCCTCCTTCTCTCCTCTGAAATGACCACCCACCTGGTGCAGGCCCTCAACATCTCACATCTGGATTATTGCAATAGTCTGTTAGTGGGTCTGAGTGCCTCAAGTCTGTTCTGACTCTAATCCATCTTACATTTAGCCACTAAAGTGATTTTCAAAAGTGTAGATTTGATCATGTCATCTACCCCCCATCCCTGTCTCTTTATACCTTATACTCCCTCTTCTCTCACCTCCCCCCCCCACCCCTGCCGCACATGACACCGGCCTCCTGGATATTCCACAGACAAGTCACTCCATCTCTCAGCTCTGGGCACTTTCTCTGGCTCTCCCCCATACGTGGAAAGCTTTTCCTTCTCATTTCTGCCTGCTGGCTTCCCAGGCTTCTTTCAAGTCCCAGCTAACATCCCATTTTCCACAGGAATCCTTAATTATAGTGCCGTCTGTCTTTTAATTATTTCTTATTTATTTCATTTATAGCTTGTTTGTACATATTTGTTTGTCTGTCCATTCTGCCCCCCCCATTAGATTGGGAGCTTCTTGAGGTCAGGAGCTGTCTTTTACTTTTCTTTATATGCCCAGGGCATAATCACAGTAAAGTGTTTTCCTTGATTCCTAACTTACTCAACATATCCAATATATAGATTCCATAGCACAGTGCCTGGCACGTATTAGGTATTTAATCATTTTTATTGACTGATGTATACACGTATACATTATATATACACATATACATTTATATATACACACATATACATACATACACATATATACATATTTATTTTTATATGTATGTATAGTTTATATATGTATGCATATATACAAAATATATTTTTATATATGTATGGGATATTAAACCATTATTAGAGAAATCTGATATAAAGATTTTTTTCGAGAGCGACAATCTGTGGGCTTCAGTTTACTCATCTACAAGATAATAATAGCCAATGTTTATATACTGGTAGCACAAAGTCAAAGAGGTGGTGCAGTGGATAGAGTGCCAGGCATGAAGTCAGGAAGACCTGAGTTCAAATCCAGCCTCAGACAAGTGTAACTGTGTGACCATGGGTAAATCGCTTAATCATGTTTGCCTCAGTTTCCTCATCTCTCAAATGAACTAGAGAAGGAGACGGCAAATCGCTCCAGTATCTCTGCCAAGAAAACCCCAAATGGGGTCATGAAGAGTCTGACATGACTGAAATGACTGAAAAATAATTACCACAAATAAACTGGTTTAAATTTTATAAAGCATTCGGCACGAGTCTGGGAGTGGCAGTCTCACATCTAACTCAGAACTTTCTCAGCCTGACCAGCAACCTTGGTTCGAGTTCAGATATCTCCCCAGAAATCCCCCCAAATGGCATCTACTGTCAAGGATCAGCTAACTTTGAACGTCCTAAAGGAAGAACAGGTTCCCCAGAACAAGATCACTGTTGTTGGGGTTGGTGCATGGCATGTGCCATCAGTATTTTAACAAAGGATTTGGCTGATGAACTTGCCCTAGTTGACGTAATACAAAACAAACTAAAGGGAGAGATGATGGCTCTCCAACATGGCAGCCTTTTCCTCAAAACGCCAAAGATTGTTTCTGGCAAAGACTGCAGTGTGACTGCACACTCAGAACTGGTCATTGTTACAGCTGGGGCACATCAACAAGAGGGAGAAAATTGTCTTAATTTGGTCCAGCGTAATGTGAATATCTTTAAATTCATCATTCCCAATATTGTTAAATACAATCCTAATGGCAAGCTGCTTATTGTTTCCAATCCAGTGGATATTTTGACATATGTGGCCTGGAAGTTAAGTGGCTTCTTAAAAATTGTGTTATTGGAAGTGGTTGCAATCTGGATTCTGCCCGTTTCTGTTACCTAATAGGGGAGAGACTTGGTGTCCATTCTCCAAGTTGTTGTGGATGGGTCCTTGGGGAACATGGAGACTCCAGTGTTCCTGTATGGAGTGGTGTGAATGTTGCTGGTGTGTCTCTGAAGGATCTTCATCCTTCTTTGGGAAGTGATGCTGATTCAGAGAATTGGAAAGATGTTCATAAACAGGTGGTTGAAAGTGCTTATGAGGTGATCAAGCTGAAAGGCTACACTTCCTGGGCCATTGGCTTGTCTGTGGAAGATCTGGCAGAAAGCATTATGAAGAATCTTAGGAGAGTGCATCCTATTTCCACCCTGATTAAGGGCCCATATGGCATTAATGAGGATGTCTTCCTTAGCGTCTCATGTGTCTTGGGGCAGAATGGCATTACAGATGTGGTGAAGGTAAACCTGAATCCGGAGGAGGAAAGCTGTTTAAAGAAGAGCGCAGATGCTCTTTGGGGAATCCAGAAGGAGCTGTAATTTTAAAACCTTTTAATGTGCCGCCATCAAGAGAGAACATGACAGTCGTTGAAGGGCTATGTATGACGCACTTTTCAAACAGGTCAAATCTTTCCTCTGATTAGCGATTGAATACCAGAAATGTAAAACCCGTGAACACACTCTAGTCTCTTCCTAAAGTTAGAAATGGGGAATAGTACAGCGTGACTACTATTTGTTAAACCTTGTTGTTGTTTGCATCAGATGCTGGATGTGACTTGTATAGTCTCAGTAGTTGGCATCAAGCAGAGCCGGTGCCCCACAGGTATATGAACTACCTGCCATGTATGTAGGTGCTATAGATTCCCACAGGTCCAGAAGACAACACTCCTGGATACAAAACACCATACAGTAGTAATTCTTTATTGATGCATTGATTACTTTTGTGCTCCCCTTCATTAGGGCTCTACAGCATGACACCTTTCCAGAGGACCTGATTTTGTCTATATATATATCTCAATAGTTGTAAATTTCCATATTATATAAAAAGATTTGTATATGTACAATGATGCAATCAGTTCCTCAAGTGTCATGCTAACCCTAAATGCTGAATAAACAACAAATAAATAATTCAAAAAAATTTTATAAAGCACTCTGTTTGATCCTCACAACAAATCGGTGACCTGGATGCTAATTATTATCATCCTTATTTTACAGAAAGAGAAATTGAAACTAAGAGGCACAGATGTGCTGGTAGATATTTAACAACCTGCTCCCTGAAAAAGCATGATACATTATTAGGGTTAATCTATATTATTAACTTTTTTTCCATTTCCTTCTCAAGACTAAAAAAATCAACAAAATAGGAAATCAAACCCTGTTTTCCAGCATCTGCTGATTTCCAAGGTGTAAATGTTAACACTGAAAATTTAACGATTGTCTTTTGGGAACCTGGAGGGATTGTCTTCAGCACATCCTTTCTAGGATGCTAAATTATATAACTAGTAAGTGTTGAGATTTGAACCCAAGTCTAGTCTTTAAAATACAGCTAAGAAATCTATAGATTAAGGGGAAGAAGGAAACCATTCTAGGCATTGGGAACAGTTTAAGTAAAAACACAGAAGCGGGAGGGTACATGGTTTATCTGAGGGAGAGAGGAGGCAGAAAGTAGACTGGTTTCCTTGGAAACTGTCTGGAGAGGAGGAAACTGCGTGAGATGAAGCTGAAGGATAGGGTGGTGTCAGATGATAGAGAGGATTTAATGATGGGCAAAGAATATGAATTTTATCCAAAAGGCAATTAAGGAGCCACTGAAAATATTTCGAGTAGAGGAGTGGCATGCAAAAGAAAAGCTTATTATGGCAGCAATCTGATAGATGGGTCGTAGGGGTAGAAGACTGGGTAGAGTATTTTGTCAATTAAGTCTTCTGGGCTCTTCAAATAGTCTGTGTACATATTAATGAGCATTTCTACTGAGGCAGTGGAAGTGATGTAAGAGAAGAAGGGTCATATGTGACAGATGATTTGGAGGTGGAATTGACAGGCTTTGATAACTGATCAGGATGACAGGGCAGGGAGACGCAAGAGCCACCAATGAGCCCACAATTGAGAACATAAGACAGTGACTGGGAGAATGTTTCCAGTGGATCCCTCTTGGATGGATTAGATGGTTCTTAGAGGAATCTGCAGTCCTCTTCTCTTGGAGGTGGGTAAGAAAGGCCGTCCATTTCCAGAGTCAAGGGGAAGTTTGGTGATAGGTTTTAATTCTGTGCTGATGAGTCAGGGATCTGAAAGGGATGGAAAACATTTTCTCAAAACTAATCCAACTAGTAAGTTCTTTTGTGTGTGTCATTTGATTAGAAAAAAGAACTGGTGGTGGGGATTTATTTACACTGAGCTTTCTTTTCTAGTTATGACTTTTGGGTTAAAAAATAAGTTATTACTATTAGGAAGAAAGGAAATAAATATTTATTAAGCACCTACTGTGTGTCAGGCATTGTCCTAAGCACTTTACAAATAATATCTTATTTGATCCTCACAACAACCTTGGGAAGTAGGTGCTATTATTATGCTCATTCTATAGTTAAAGTAACTGAGGCAGGTAGAGCTTAAGTGACTTGCTGAGGGTCACACAGTAGGTATCTGAGGTGGGTTATTGTTATTACTGTTTTTGTTGTTGTTGTTGTTGCTATCACCACATGAACTAAGTCTCCACTTTGTAGACTGTAGAGATGTATAATGGGTATATAATTGGTGTTCATATATTTAGTAACTTGCAAAGTTTGACTATAAAATGTAACTCCTCCCCCCAAAAAACCCCAAACTAACAACCAAATTGGAGAACCAAATTCACCAGAATTTACATACCCGAAAGAGTGCTTGGAAGACTGCGTTTATTACAGTGATACTATTCCATCGTAACATGTTGCTTTCTTCCTTTGGTTCTTGAGTCATTCTTGATTTACAGTCTTACTGATCTGTTCATACTGAATAACCCGTGTCCTTCCAAAAAACATAATCCAACCATATATCTTTTCCTACCAAGTATAAATGCTGCCTATGAGTTAGAACTTACTTCTTTGTGTTAGACACTTTAGTTCGTATTGATTATCGCCTCTACTTTACACATTTGCGTATTGACACAAGAGGCTAGTACGGAACACCACCATCTCTAAATGTCACGGAATCTAAGGGCAGGAGGAAACGCTAGTGGGTGAAAATCAGCTGTATCGTATCACCAATGATGAATAGGGTATAAGAAGGAGAACCAAAGAAGCTTTGGAGGCTCAGAAAAGAAGGCGCGATCAGAAAAGGAGGTGGGTTACATGGGATTAAAAAGCCTGTGCCTTGTGCTTGTACCCACGGAATTTTAAAAACAGGAACTGTTGTCTTGCCATGACCCTCACCAATGAAGCTAAGGGATCATCATATATGCCTCAGAAAAGATGCTCCCTAGCTTGAGGTTAAGGTCGTATTTCTAGGATGATGTATTACCTAATGTAGTATGTTCCTTTTATGTCCTCCTTCGATACTATCTCACTTGATGACCTCCTTAGAACCCATAGGTTCAGCTACTATCTCTATGCAAATGATTCTCATATTTATGTATCCAGCTTTAGTCCCTTATTTCCCCAGTCCCACAACCAACTGCCTCTTGGAATTCTTGACCTGTATGTCTGTAGGCATTTCAAATTTAGCATGCCATGTCAAATCAATAAGCATTTACCATGCTTCCATTCCCTTAAGCACATTCAGGTGCCTTGCTGAGCATGGGGATACAAGGACAAGCAGAAAGAAAGAAATCCTCTGCCCTCAAGGAGTTTACATTCTAGTGGGAGATAACAACTCATAAAAAAAAAACAACAACTAAAAAGTGAGGGAGAAGGAGGGTGCCCACTCAGGAGCCTGGTGGAAAAAGTCCAGAGAGTGATAAGCAGAGTCTGGAGAGGAATGAAGACATGGCTGACTTTAGTCTTAAAAAGGAAGTTCTAGGATGAACTAACCAATCAGAGGAAGGGGGCACGGGTCACAGTAACTTCCAGTGTGGGAAGGCCAGGCAGGGGCAGAGTAAGCTTCCAGGCAGAGGAGGCTGCTGTGACATGGTGGGGAAAGTACAGAAAGTTGGGAGTGGAGCCCATTGAGGAAGGGAACAAGCTTGTTTAAAACAGAACTCATCATCTCTCCCGCCAAACCATCCCCCCTTGGCTTTCCCATTACTGTTGGGAGCATTGCTATCCTCCCAGTCCCCCAGGCTTAGATGCTTAGAGTTATCCTTGATTCCTAACTCACTCATTCCACATATCCAATGTATTGCCAAATCTTGTCATCTCTTCCTTCATAACATTCCTCATATACGACCCATTCTCTACAATTCACACAACTCCTTCTCTACTATAGGTCCTTATCACATCTTACCAGGAGTGTTGCATTAGCCTTCTAATTGGTTTCCCTTCCTCAGGTATCTCCCCACCCCAATGTATATTCTATTCACCTGCCAAAATGGTTTCCCTAAACTGTAGGTCTATATTACCTGCTTCCCCCAGTTCTAATAGCTCAGTGAATTCCAATGGTGCCTTAGTATCTCCAAGGATCAGATATAAAATCATGTGTTTAAAGGAATTTAATGCCCTTCACAATCGGGCCCATTCATGTTTTTCCAGTCTTACACTTTACCTCTCTCTGAGCACTCCAAACCATTAACACTGGTCTGATTGCTTTTCCTCACTCCATCTCCCACCTCCTCATCTTTGCATTGGCAATCTTCAGTGCCTGGAATTCTCTCCTTCCTCATCTCCATCTTTTAGCTTCCATGGCTTTGTTTAAGTCAGCTCAAATTCCACCTTCTTCAGGAAGCCTTTCCTGGTTGGCCCCTGCTCTCATTGCCCAATGCCTGTCTTTGGAGAGTGCCTTTCATCTGCTCAATATTTGCCTTAAGTGTTCATAGTTATTTATATATTGTCCCTCCTACTATTAGAATGTATGCTCCTGGAGAGCAGGGACTTTTGCTTTCCTTTGCATCTCTAGTGCTTAACATAGTGCTTGGCACATAGTAAATGTTTAATAAATGCTTATTGACTGACACCTTTTCTTCTATTTGGCATTGACCCATTAATAACCACTCTTTGCATCTACTTATTCAACCAATTCCAAATCCATGTACTTTATGAATCAGCTGTAGTGGAATCTCTGATGGTTTTATGTAGATGAAGAATGGGACCCTGGGGGCTCTCATGGATCGAAGGAGTGAATTAACGACTCACAAGGGTGGGATTCCGCTTACAGAGTTTGAAGAGCCCACTCTTCCCCCTCCTCTTGGCATCCTTTGAACTAGGCTGGCCCTTTATGAGGGTTTAAGCTAGTCTTTCCTGCTGGAGAGTGTAAGAAGCCTATTAGGTTGGGGTGGGGGTAGGGGAGATTGTGTCAGAGACTAAGGCTGGGCTTTCACAGCCAGTAGGAAGTGCTAAGTTGACTGGTTGCCATGGGAACCGTTGAGCTCTTCACTGCTGGCAGATGCCTAAACTAGTTGGTTGCCTTGGTACCGATGAGCTCTTCCTCTCTGGAGGATGCTCTCCTCGATTCCCCTGACCTAATGGTTGTAGAGGGGGATGGGACTAAGTTTTATCTTTTTTTTTAAATATTGAAGTTTGTTCTTTTAAAGCATGTTCTCTTAATTCTTAAATATCATAAATTGGATTTTATAGTCTATGAGTGCTGATAGCATTTCTGACCTTGAACTTGTTAGACTGACCTAGTCAGGCTGGTGGTACAATATAATTGTATTCACATGTCATACCTGAGAACTGCTGCTGAAAGCATGGCTGAAATTTATGTATACATCTATCTCTATATCGCCCGCTGATTTTCCAGACCAGTTTCCCTACTAATAAGTGAAATGAGGTTAGTCTGGAATGACTTGTCCTCTATGAAGCCATGCTAAGTAAACGGGCCTAGAATTTTGCCCTTAATATAGGTCAAACGCGTTGATCATTAATTTGCCAACTCCACTTTTCCTCCTTATTTGAAGATTGGGGAGACGTTTTTTCTTCTCCAGCCTTCAAACATCTCTCCTGTCCTTCAAGGTCTTTTGGGCCGCTGACAGGGTTTCAGCAGCCCCTTCTGCTGGTTCCTTCAGGATCCTAGGGTTTACTCTTCCCATCCTGGCGGCTTGAATGGATTAAAGCTTGGAAGGATTAAGTTAGATGCTGCCTGATAGTTTCCTCACTTGCCTCAGGTATTGGCTTCCCGCTACCCACTTTTGTTCCAGCCTTCTTACTCCATTCTCCCTGGAAGAGAAAACACAAGCAAAGTGAGAGTTATCTTTCTATCATCCATTTTCATAGACTCATCCATTTGGAACAGCCCTCCCTTCTTTGCTCATTCTCTTGCCCATCAGTGTTGTTCAGTTGTTTCAGTTGTATCCTACTTTTCATGACCCCATTTGGGGTTTTCTTGGCAGAGATACTGAAATGATTTTCCATTTCCTTTTGTAGCTCATTTTACAGATGAGGAAACTGAGGCAAACGGGGTTAAGTGATATGCCTAGGGTCACCCAACTAGTGTCTGAGGCCAGATGTGAACTCAGTAAGAGGAGTCTTTCTTACTCTAGGTCTGGCACTCTACCCATTGTGCTACCTGGCTGCCCACACCCAGAATAGCTTTTAAAAAAATAAGCCTTTTTGTTATTATTGCCAAGCTCAGCTGTGCTTTAGTGCTCCAGAAACAATTTTTATAGGACTATGCTAATCTAGTAATAATGATAATAATAACTAACATATGGAGCTTCAAAGTTTGCCGAATGCGTTACATATCTTATCTCCTTTGATCCTCACAACGAATCTGCGAGGTCAATGTCTTTAATATCCCCATTTTACAGATGAGAAAACAGAAGCTAAAAGTACATAAGTGCTTAATGGATTTGATTAACACATAAATAAATAAATAGTTATGGGATCAGATTAACCCTTAGTTATCTGCCCTTGTTTCCATATTCTTTATGTGCCTTTTTAAAATACGAGTTCATTTGGGAGTTTACTGTGCTGCCACTATGATCTCCTTGCATAGCTCCCCCTTTCCTCTTTGTTAGAGGAATTTTGTTTTTGTGGCTTTAGACTTTCATTCTTTTATATATAAAAAAAGAATTTCATTCTTGAGAGAGTTTCATATACTTAATGATGATAAGGTCAGGACCTTTAGGAACTCATTCCCCCAAAACCGTGGGTAGAGGGGATTGCTTATCTGTGAGGCAATTAAAGGTGAAATAATGTGATATGGACATATGCGGCTAGAAACTGGAGATGGGACTATCTGTATCCATAGGTTGGGGGGGCTGTCTTATCTCAGGGTACCATGGAGCAGAGATGGTAGATCTCTGGGAATTATCCAACTTGTGCTTCATGCTTTAACTACATTACCTTTGAATCTTCTCCTGGGACTCTCAGATCTCATCAGCACACAGGCTTTTGAAAGCTGATTCTAACAGTGTCTCTTGTGAACGGGGAAGACCTTCTGTTAAATGTTTTGTTGTTCAGTCATTTTCAGCCATGTCTGACTCTTCATGACCCCATTTGGGATTTTCTTGGCAAAGATCCTAAAGTGGTTCGCCATTTCTTTCTCCAATTCATTTTACATATAAGGAACCAATGCAGAGTTAAGTGACTTGTCCAGGATCACACAACTAGTAAGTATCCAAGTCCAGATTTGTACTCACGAAGATGAGTATTCCTGATTCCAGGCCTAGTGCTCTATCCACTGCACCATCCATCCATCTGCCCCCTGTTCATGTAATAGATGATTACAGGAAGCTACCTGGTTTTCATGAGGCTTGCACTCATAATAAGAAATTCATGTTTCTTTATCATTCCAAAACTCTGTGTATTCCTTTTCATTTGACCCTCCCAATCACCCTGCAAGGTGGTTATATAAGCATCATTGTCCGCATTTTCACCTATGGGAAATCTGAGGCTCAGAGAAGCCCAAGGTCACATTAGTAATTGGCACAGTAGTTTGAACCCAAATCTTCTGATTAAATGTATAGTGTGATTTTTTCAAACTCTGCCAATCTCTCTTGGCTTCCTTAGCACAATGCTGTAACTAGCCCAGGCTAATCCATTATTTGGGAGAAAAGAGCCAAAGCAAAGTGTTCTGACTTCACACCTACTAAAACAGGATGGGGCTGAGGGTTTCTATGTGAAATCTTTAGACATTACTGCATTTTTACTATTCAAAATGGGGCAGCAATGACCGATGTTTAGAATAGCTTTACAGAACACTTTCCTCTCCACAACCTCCTGAGCTAAGTAGCACAAACTGGAGTATCTCCCATTTTACAAACATAGAAACTGAGTCTTGGAGGAGAAGTGATTTGCCCCCATATTCACACAGCGAGTAACTGTTGGAAGCGGGACTCAAACCCAGGACTTCTAACTCCAATGACAGGCTTTTAAAATTCTTCATAACAGCTATATAGCCTTGAAGGTTTGTACAGCTCTTTACAAGTATTATCTGTTATTTGATCCTCACAAAAATCCTGTGAGGAAGGCATCATTATCCCCATTTTACAGATAAGGAAACTGAGAAAAATTAAGTGACCTGCCCAGGGTTGAAGAGCTAGCTAGTGTCTGAGGCAGGATTAGGACCCAGGGCTTCCTCACTCCAATGCTCTGTCCACTGTACGACCCAGCTACTATATTTATAAACTAAATAACCACCAACAAAAACAAACCATGCAAGAAACATAAAAAGGAATAAAATTACATACAAACTTTAAACATTATGTTGTTAATAAAGTGAGAAAAATTAAACATACATTTAAATAAAGCATGTTTAAATAATTAAATGAAACATCCATTCATGCCGTGTCGAGGTCCCTGTTTCTGTTGAGGGCATGATCCTCCTTCAAGTCATCCAGGTTTAAAACCTTGAGAGTTAGCCTTCACTCTCTCCCTCCTTATTTCTACCTCGGAGCCTCCTCGGCTTCCTTCAATCTCAGCTAAAGTTCCATCTTCTTCAAGAAGTCTTTTCTTACTTAACCTTATTAATTCTGGTGCCTCCCCTCTGAGACTCCCCCCTCCAATTGATTTTATATATATATATATATATATATGTGTGTGTATGTATGTATATATGTATGTATGTATGTATATATACATATATATATAAACACATTATTTTATATATTTATGTATTATATATTTAATATTTATATATTAGACTGTGAGCTCCTCGGAAGCAGGAACTATCTTTTGCCTTTCTTTATATACCCAGTACTTAGCCCAATGTCTGGCACATAGTAGGCATTTAAATAATTGTTTAGTGATTTTATATATCCATCCGTCTACACACACACACATATTTAGAGAGAGTTTTTTATATAGTTGTTTGCATTTTATCTTCTCCTCCACCCCTATTAGACTGTGAGCTCCTCGAGATCAGGGACTGTCTTTTTGCCTTTCTTTGTATCCTCAGCACAGCGCCTGGCTTGTAGCAGACATTTAATAAATGCTAATCTATTGACTGATTGACTCTTCTGGTTCTTTTCCCTCCCTCCACCCCCATATCCAATCAATTACCAAAGCCTATCAATGTTTTACCTCCACAAGACAAGCTTTCGCAGTCTAAAGAAATGAGG
Source organism: Phalanger gymnotis (assembly GCA_028646595.1). Taxonomy (NCBI): domain Eukaryota; kingdom Metazoa; phylum Chordata; class Mammalia; order Diprotodontia; family Phalangeridae; genus Phalanger; species Phalanger gymnotis. The sequence goes on along the minus strand of CM053625.1, from coordinate 345,152,280 downwards.
GGATAAGCCTGTCTGTCCCCTTATCTGTATTTGCCCATTGATCACTGCAGTTTATGCCCTCATAACCTCTTGATTGGACTACTGCAGGTCTCTTAATTACTCTTCCTGCCTCAAATTGGTCTCTTTTCCAACTCCATTATCCATACAACTACAGAAGCAGAAGTCTGACCATCTAATTCTCTCACTCAGCGCACTCTGGTGGGTCCCTATTACCTACAAGGTCAGAGAGAAGCTTGTGTTTAAAACCCTCCGCAAGCTGGCTCTAACCTATATTTCCAGCCTTATCGTCCATTGTTCTGACCTTCTTGCTGCTCCTCATAGATGATAGACCATCTCTTGTCAGTGTGACCTCATATCCCACCTCCTGTACTTTGAATCCATTCCTTCTTCATTCCCACACCATCTTCTATACAAGATCTTTTCTGATTTCCCCAGGTTGCCAGCCACACTTTTCTCCTTGTCCTCCAATTACTTCATATTTATTTCCTATATATCTTGTATAAAAATGCATATTGTTTTTCCTAATTAGTGTCTTCTCCTGGGTACTCTTGGCTCTCCTAGCTCTCCTCCTACTTCTCTGACTGTTCCTTCTCTGTCATCTGCTGGATCCTCCTCCACATTATGGCCTCTAATCATAGGAGTCCCACAAGGCTCTGTCCTGGGCCCTTTTCCCATCTCTCTATACTGCTTCACTTGGTGATCTCATCTGCTCTGAAGGATTTAATCACCGTCTCTATGGCAGTGATTCTCAAATCTTTCTTTCCTACCTTAATCTCTCTGTTGACCTGCAATCATGCATTTCCAGCTTCCTTTCAGACGTCTTGAATTAGATGTCTGAAAATTGTCTGAAACTCAACTCATCTTTTCCCCTAAACCCTGACCTTGCACTTCACCCCCACCTTCCTTATTACCGTGTAGGGCATCACCATCCTCTCAATCCCTCAGGATTGAAATCTAGAAGTCTTCCTGGATTCTCCCACTTTCCCCTTCCCTCTCTCCCATTACCAAGGCCTGTCAATTTTGCCTTTGGAACATCTCTCAGATAAGACTCCTTCTACCACCCTGATACAGGCCCTCAATACCTCGCTCCTGGATTATTGTAATAGCCTGCTGGTGGTTCTACCTCCTTCAAGTCTCTCCCCACTCTAATCTATCCTTCATTCAGCCACTAAAGTGATTTTTCTAAAGCACAGGTCTGATCATGTCATTCTCCCCCTCCCTGCAATAAACTTCTGTGGCTCCCTATCACCTTCACGATCAAATATAAAATGCTCCGGCATTCAAAGCCCTTCATAACCCAGCCCCCTCCTACCTTTCCAGTCTTTTTCTACCTTACTTCTCCCCATAAACTCTTGAAACCCTGACCCTGGCCTGTTCCAGGTACAAGACCCTCCATCTCTTGGCTCTGGATGTTTTCTCTTGCTGTCCCCCTAGACCACTCTCCCTCCACATATCTGCCTACTGGCTTCCCTGTCTTCATTTAAGTCCTAACTTAAATCTTATCTTCTACAGGCAGCTTTTCCCAACCACTCTTAATTCTAGAGCCTTCTCTCTGTTAATTACTTCCCATTTATCCTGTATATGGCTTCTTTGTACATATTTATTTGTTTATAGTCTCCTTCATTAGATTGGAAGCTCCTAGAGAGCAGAGACTGTCTTTCACTTCTTCTTGTAACCCCCGCTCTTAGCACAGTGTTTGGTATACAGTAGGAGCTGAATAAATGCTAGTTGACTGACTAACTGATAGATTGTAAGCTCCTTGAGTGAAATTATTGCTTTGTGTATTTGTGTCCCTTGTGCCTAACAGGGAGGGGCCAACAGAAGCAGGTACTCTGAGGTGCCCTCCTCAGCCTGATATTTATTGAGGATATAGGGGTAGAGTCAAGCAGGAAGCTGTGTTTGTTCATAACAAGGGAATTTGTTGTCTTTTAAAAAGGTTTTTAAAAATTAATTTTATTTTAAAATTCTGAGTTTTAAATACCAAAAAATCCTAAATGTTTCTATACAGAGCAGAACACAAAAAGAAGATTGCGTATGAAACCATTAATCTCCATTTCATACTGCTTGCCTTTTAAAAAAATGCTTAAGAAAGGTAGAAAAAGAGCATGTTTCCAGTGCAAAATTCTGACAGCCTGATTGGGTCTTTCTAGGTATATGATGGGTATTATTTTGGGGTACTATTTTTTTGTAAACTACAATGTTATATTGCAAAATTTCTACCTTTTTGTTGTAAAAACCTACATTTGTCAATGTCTGGGCTGCTTAAGGAGAGCAATTTTCTGTTGGCAATGGTATAATTGTTATTTGTTTTAATATTGTTATTATTAGGGCTGGGGCCTGGACCTGTGATTTTATTGGTCTAGGGAACTCCCAGGTGAGGAAACTCCATCTACCAATGCAGGTGGGCACCTACTCTGCAACTTACAATCTTGAGAATGGCTTAGAACACTGAGACATGATACGATTTGCCATAAGTCACATTGCCAGTTGTCGGAGGCAGGACCTGAACCCGGTTTTTTTCTGGCTTCAAGACTATCTCTCTGGCCACTGGCAACACCATGGACCTCACTATTTATATTTTCCATGAATATTTTGGCCTAATCGGTTTATTATTCTTTTAATTCTTTAATTTAATTTATTTTTAAATTCTGTTATTATTCTTTCAATTTTTGAAATATTCTCTTTTTTGTTGAGCCAAATCCTCTAATTTTCTTATAATCCAGCCCATCATGTTTGCCTTCAATAATTTCTTCCATTTGTTTGATTGATAATAAATGGTTCCCCTCTCCATATTCGTGCAGCGCTCTTTTTCATAACATTACACACTTACTTGGCAGCCAGTTCTTTGTTTGGTTTGCATGGCCCCGCCTTCTTCAGCAGTGCTGGGGTGTAGCATGCAGGGTGAGTTCAGGACTCTGGGAGACTTTATATCGCAACTCTGCGTCAGGGGGTTGTACAGATGTGTTCTTCTGACACCTCATCAGCTATGAGTAAGGGAGATTGTTGGTTCTTTGCATCGAGCATCTGTAGGGAGTTGGTCCTCCAAAGAGTTCACCTGCTGTTTCTTGGGCATCTACTGGTAGCATTCCAGCTGTAACTATATGTGGTCAAACATGGGGTGACGAATGCAAGGGCTGGGAAGGGGGCATTCCAGGGTCTCTTCATATTTACTGAAGTCTTATCTCCTTGACAAATACCCTGGAAAGGGTCAAAACAACCCAGGGTTTGCGTTTAGAGCTTATTTACTTCAGCTAATTTGTATGGCATGGCTGGCTTCCATATGCATCTTAATAATAACAATAATAACTCATATTTATATAGCTTCTTAAAGTTTGCAAAGTGCTTTACATAGGTTAACCCACTGGATCCTCACAATGGCCCTGTGAGGCAGGGGCTTTCATTATCCCCATTTGACACATGAGGAAACTGAGGTTAAGTGACTTGCCAATGGTCACACGGCAAGTAAGTGTCTGAAGTCAGATCTGAACTTAGGTCTTCCTGACTCCAAGTCCAGCACTCCGCCCACCATACCATGTTATCTGACATGTAAGTAACTACAAAAATTCCAATGACATTTTTCATAAGTTACTCTATACTACTATCTATGACAGTACAAACAGAACTAAAAAGCTACAGAATTATTTTTTTACTTCAGTTGAGATTTCATTTTTTAAAATTTGAATCAATATTCATTAAAGATATTGGTCTATGTTTCTCTCTCTCTCTCTCTCTCTCTCTCTCTCTCTCTCTCTTTCTCCCTCCCTTTTTGCTTTATCTCTTCCTGGTTTAGCTACTAGGACTATATTTGTCTCTTGAAAGGAGTTTGGCAAAGGGTTTTCTTTTTAAATCTTTGAGAACAATTTGTGTAACATAGTCATTAATTACCTCTCCTGGATCACTGCCTTGTTGTGGTGGAGATGCCTATGTAGCTCAACGAAACTATGACCTGTGCTGTGCAGCATTACCCAATACAAACTGATTATGGTGAAGATTCCTGACAAAACTAATATCATGGCAACTGGTTCCATCACTTCCTGGCAAATAGAGGGAGAAGAAATGGAAGCAGTGTTGGATTTTAAATTCTTGGGCTCAAAGATCATTGCAGCTGGTGACTGCAGCCATGAAATTAAAAGATGCTTGCTCCTTGGAAGGAAAGCTTTGGCAAACTCAGACAGCAAACTAAAAAAGCAGAGACATCACCTTGCTGACAAAGGTCTGTCTAGTAAAAGCTATAGTTTTTCCAGTAGCAATGTATAGCTGTGAGAGTTGGACTATAAGGAAAACTGAGCGCTGCTGAATCGATGCTTTCAAATTGTAGTGCTGAAGAAGACTTTTGGGAGTCCGTTGGACAGCTAAGAGATCAAATCAGTCAATACTTAAAGAAATTGATTCAGACTATTCTCCGGAAGGTCAAATACTGAAGCCGAAGCTTAGTCACATAAGAAGATGGGACTTGTTTGGAAAGTCCTTGGTTGTGGGCGGGGAGATTGAAGGCAAAAGTTCAAGGGGATGGAAGAGGATGAGGTGGATAGATAGTGTCATGGAAACAACAGACATGAGCTTGGACTGACTTTAAGAGATAGCAGAGCATAGAAGGATCTGGTGTGCTATGGTTCAGGGAGCCATAACGTGTTGGACACAGCTGAATGACTGAACAAAACCAACAACAACAAGGCAGTCTTTAAACATTCTTTAAAAAGGGTCATAGAATTCTCATGTAAGTTCGTTTGAAACAGGACCCCAGTCTGGAGAATTTTTATCATCCCAGAAAGTTATCTGAATATAACGGTAGGAACAAATTAACCCTAATTTATATTGTATTAAGAGAGCCCTAGCGTTCAGAATACTGGCTAGTAATCCTGCTGTACTCTACATCTGAGTGCTATGTTCATTACATTTTAGGAAAGGTGCCGATAAATTGGAGAGCATCCAGAGGATGGCAATTAGGATCCCAAAGCGTCTCAGGATCATCGTTCAAAGGAACAGGGGCTATTGAGCCTAACGAAGATGGGGGAGGGGGAGGTGCTTAGAGGATGGCGGTATGGTACCGGTAATTAAAGGGCTGTCGTATGGAAGAGAGATGAGCCAATTGGCCCCAGAAAGCAGACTGAGCCATGAGGAGAAGTTCCTGGGGAGATCTCAGAGTGGGGTGGGCTGCCTTGGGAGATGGTGAGTTCTTCACTGGAAGTCTTCTAGCAGAGTCTGGATAGCTGCTTTTGGACAGAGTTTTAGAAGGAATGCTTGGCCAGGTGTGGGTTGGAATGAATGGCCTCTGTGCTCCCTTTCAGTCTTGAGAGTCTGTGATCCTGAGGGTTTTTCCTGCTTCCCTGCAAACTTGGCAAGGGGAGAGTTTTACATTGTCCAGGCACCATTCCTTCTCTTTCCCACCCAACTTCTGCCTCATTATGTATAGAATATGTTGTGTAATACATTCTATAGAACATATTAATATAATAAATATTACAAAATGTCAATGTAGTAATAATTTCAATATGATTATAGAATGGAATTATGTATTATGGATGCAGTTATATGTAATTATATCCAATATAATTACGTATAATACAATTGACTATGTTCATGAACACTATATTAACATTATATATTATATGTACAGATAACAACTAGCTAGAATTTATATAGTACTTTGAGGTTTGGAAATTACATTACAAATGTCTCATTTGATCCTCACAAAAACCCTGGGAAGTAGGTGCTGTTATTGTCCCCATTATTTTCTTCACAGATGAGGAATCTGAGGTTGATCCCGGGTCATACAGCTAGCAAGCGTCTGAGGAAGGGTTTAAACTAGTATCTTCCTAACTCTAGGTTCGCTGTACCCGCTAGTTCTCGAGATATCAGTAGTTGTCCTCCCTCGCCTCTCTACTAGAATTAATTTCCATGCCTCTTCTTCTCCCCCGAAAAGAAAGCAAAAATGACTCGCAAAGGAGAAAGACATGACGTTGCAGATTCATTGAAGATGCATTCTAGACTTAAGGACCCAGATGTGCTAGCTGGAGAAGGCTGGGCCTTTTGAAATCTTTTCTAGACTGATGATGTTGAATTGCATGGAAAAAATTAATCTGTGTGTATAAATTAATTTCCGGTGGTCTTTCACAGCTCATCATTTTCCCCATCTCCTCCCACTAAGACACCATAAAGAGTCCAGATGTGGAAAGCACTTAGCTACCTGGTGCTTTGGGAGTTAACTTTGGGAGGTTGGGTTTGCATAAGCTCAGCAGCTTCCTTCCCTCAGCCCCAGGCTCCGGGGGACTCTCGTTATAAGTTTGCAATGGAAGACAACAGAATCGTGGTCTCTTCATGCTACCCCTTCTCGCCCCACTCTCCAGAAATATGTCAGCTCATTCCCTTCTGGTCTTGGTTCCTTAGCGCCCATCAAAGAATATGTTCAAACAAGCAATTAACCAGAAAACTACAGTGGTATGAATGAAAATTTGTGAAATGTGAGCAGGCCACCGAAAAACGGAGCGGAGCTCTCCTAGGGCCTGAGCTGTTTTTCTTGCAGATTGTAGGCTTAATTGAAATACGCAGATGTTTGCATATATTCTAAAATCCGCACATGTGCACTCGTGAAAGTGGTATTGGAAGGAGTGAGCTGAGCTCTTTCCAAAAGGGGTAGATGGATAGGGATGAGCAGAGGAGCTCTGCCATAGAGTGGAGTCATGGTGGCCATGGCAACAACAGAAAGGTATTCAATGAAGATCCACCCAACCAAGGGTATAAGTTATATAGTGTAGAGGCTGGAATCCTAGATTGCTGCTTACTAGTTTTGAGACCAGTTTCTTCATCCATAGACTGAGGGCTTGGCCCAGATGATTTCCAGATGGAAATCTGTGATTCTAAGATTCCATTTACTTGTGTGACCTTGGGGAAACACTTCTTGTTGGACCTCAGTTGCCTCGTCTGTAAAATGAGAGGCAGATGATTTTTGATGGGCTTTCTAGCTCTAAATCGTATGATCACATGTTTTTTTATAATAAATAGATTTTTGTGTTTTCTATATTTATTTTTATATTTATCTATAAAATAAATACAAAATTTGTAAATTTATAAAGATATTTATACGTTACATATTTACATTTTATAATAAATAAGGTCATCCCTCTCTCCCATTTCTCCAATTGAACAACGCATGCATACAGTTATCCCTTCCACGTTGTGGGGACTAGGGTTATGACACTCTCATGATCTGGAAAATTTGCGTAAAAATTTTTGGCCCTCCCTTCATACCAGAGAAGAAGTCTGAATATGTAAATATGATACATCGATATTATACAATACTATACATGTATTTTATGCATTTCTGAGTTTCTAAACTTTTTCTGTGTTGTCTGCTGGCCTTCCCGTGCTGTCTGCAACTTCCACAAAACTCCCCCCAAATTCTCATTTAATTTCTTATGCTGACCCATGATATAATCAAAACGGTGATGGGGAAAGTTACAATGTGGAAGGGATAACTGTATGTCTATTTCCTGTAGTCTCTGGCTTCAACTCCTTAATGGCAGAAGTGGGAGAGTTTTTGCTTTTGAATCTAATTGAATTAGAATGGTTTACAAGGAAATTAGGAGGGAGACAGTATAGGGTAGTGGAAGGAACGTTGGGTTAGACCATTCTGGACTCTACTCCTTTGTTCGACCACCATCTCACTGTGGGGGAAGGGAAAGGAATAAGCATTTATATATTACCTACTAGGCACAGCGTTATGTGCTTTTCTTTTTACAGACGTTATTTTATTTTATCTTCACAACAACACTGCAAAGTAGGTGCTATTTTGATCCCCATTTTACAATCGAGGAAACTAAGGCAAACGGAAGTTAAGTGTCTTGTCCAGGATCACACAGCTAGTAAATGTCTGAGGCCAAATCTGAACTCGGGTCTTTCTGACTCCAGGCCAAGTGCTTTAACCACTGAGCCACCAGCTGCCTCAGTAGAATTCCAAGCACATTACAACATCTCTGGCTCTTGATTTCCCATCTTATCTGCCTCTTCCACCTCACAGTATTAGTTCTAAAAGTCAAATCAAATCAAATGAGCTCATAGGATTCTACTCTAGAAGGGAGATTAGAGATCAGATACGATTAACCCTCTCATGTTATGGAGGTTTTATTATTATTATTAACATCGATAATAATAATGACAAAAATGACAAAAATAAGAATAGGATTTGTGTTGCTTTAAATTTTGAAAGCCCTTTATAACTATCATCTCATCTTACTCTCACAACGACTCTAAGAGCTAAGTACTATGATTATCATCTCCATTTTACAGATGAGGAAACTGAGGAAGACAGAGGCTGTGACTTGCCCAAGGTCACACAGCTAGGTCGTAAGTGGCATAGCTTGGACCTGAACCACTCTTAAGTTAAATGACTTGCCTAGGGTCAACAGCTCTAGTAAATGTCAGAGCCAGGATTAGTACACCAGGTCTAACTGGGTCTAGCCCTCATTCTACTCCTTTGTGCTGCCTTGGACATGGAAATGCTTTGGAAAGTCTATTAACAATTGTTAAGAATGACAGTGGGGATCATTCTTAGGAAACTTTATAATGAATAATGAGGGTTTCCATCTCCTCACCTTCAGATGCTTCAGAGAATTAGTTTCTGAAATACATCTCTTATTTCTGTAGCTTCTTTAGGTTTGCAAACTGTTTTCCTCAAGACCGTCTGGTAAGATAGTGTAAATATATTATTTCCACTTTGCAGACGAGAAAACTGAGCCTCAGAGAAATTATGACTTATCTGGGGTCACATAGCATTTGAGAATTGGACGGGAGCTCAGCAGTCATCTAGTTTGGTCCATTCATGAAAGGAATCCCCACTGCAATATACCCAACACGTGTATACTCGGAGCTGGGGAAAATGTCTGATAGTGAGGAATAAATTGGTCCCCCAACCTCATGTTGCCACCTGTTTTTTATATCAGTGGATAAATCCTGGGGACCTGCTTAAAGAACATAGAGGTTAAGTGACTGGCCCACAGTTACCTAGCTATTGAGTGTCAGAGGTGGCATTTGAACCTACACCTTCCCCACTCTTAAGTCCAGCATTCACACTGCCTCTTGTTGTCTCCCTTATAGCTAGTCCAGTTTCTGAAAAGCCTGGATTCAGGAAGGGAAGCTTGGTGCATTGTGATGTAGTGAATATAACAATGGATTAACAAAGTTGGGAAGAAGTGGGGTCGAGTCCTATCTCAGACTGGCCGTGTGACATTGAGCAAGTCATTAGACTTTTCTATGCCTCAATTTCTTCGTCTGTAAAATAGGAGGGTTAGACTTGATTATTCCTAAGACTTCTTCTAGCCCTTAATCCTATGATAATTTGAATCTCCTCCACCTGATAATTACTTTGCATTTATTGATTTTTTGGTATACAATTTTGGTATACAATTATGTACATGTTTCCTCTTTAGATAACAATGTAATTTTGATCCTTGTATCCCTGGTGCCTAGCACAATGCCTGGCAAACAGTAGGTGCTTACTAAATGCTTGTTGATTGAGTCATTAAAAATATCCATTGAACCACTTCTTAGGACATCTTCCCCATCACCTCTGATCCCCACGCTCTGTTGGTTTCCAAAATATGGCTGCTCTCTCCCCTTAAATGGATCACCAGCCTAGTAATCACAGTGAGTTTCTGTGGTAAAAAAAAATCAATACTCTGAAACCCATTTTATTGTTGTAGCTCAGTCACAACTGACTCTTTGTGACCCCATTTGGGGTTTTCTTGGCAGAGATACTGGAGTGGTTTGTCATTTCCTTCTTCAGCTCATTTCACAGATGAGGAAACTGAGGCAAACAGGGTGAAGGATCACATAACTAGTAAATGTCTGAGGCTGGATTTGAACTCAGGTCTTCCTGGCTCTGGGCCCAGCTCTCTATCCACTGCTTCATCTAGCTGCCCTATAGGAAACCCATACCCTGGTGGTATGATCTGGGCCTCAGTTTCATCATCTGTAGAGTGAGGATCTTGAGCTTCATGGCCTTTAAGTTTCTTCCCTGCTTTATATTTATGATCTTATAATACTGTGAATTTCTTCAAGTGAACCGAGGCTGCTCTTTGGACAATAGACCCAGAGTCTATCAGTCACTCCTTTTTTAGTTTGTTGGGGCCAGCCTAATCTTATGTTTCTTTGGTGTATATAGACTTTAAGAGTCCAGGGGCACTTTTACACCACCCTGGATGGTCACGGATGGAAAGGCCCACTCTGGACAAGTCTTCATCTAGGGGCTAACACCCTAAATCTATATTTGCTTCTGCCCCTCCCTATTATGTGCCAGAGAGAGTGTCTCAGTGTTGTGTGTGAGCCAAAGCATGCAGAAGTGCGGGGTTCTTGGCTTGCACATGTAGCTTCTCCAAGGAAGTTAGAGTTCTTTTTTAAAAAAATGATATTTTTGCATCAGGTGCTTTATAAATGCCAGTGATTTTATATCACCTTCCTTTCTGAACATCTGGTTTCCCTCAGGGCCATCACCAGTCATCATGACCTACGTCTTGTGGAGGAAAGAGTGAAGCTGATGACTTTGCCCATCTTTGCTTCACTCTGATCCAATTCACATACAAGTTAAGACATGATGCTCATGATGTCATTGGTTGTCTTTGAGAATGAAGGGTGAACAACAATGTTCTTCTCTCTCCTATCCAACAGGAGATCTCTTGTGACAGAGTGAAAATAGAGAGGGGAAAATCGTTTCAGCAAAACTAACCAATACTTTGATCTGGGAGGGCTGGACAGTGTACGTAACATTCCATACCCATAGTCCTTTGCTACCTCAAAGAAGAGAGAAAGGTGAATCAGACTATTACTAAGAACAAGGGCTCTAGTTGATGTCTAAGAATATGCAACTAGGTTTCTAGTTTCCTTACTTGAAGCTGTGGGGTCCTACGCTTTTAAAAAGTGTGAATTTCCATTTGCTGCTTGAATTTTTTGCCTCCCAACATTCTTTCACATGTGTTGTGCAGAGGCTGCTCTCTTCAGTGTGACCTCTGTTAAGCAAACACTCCTGGTAATCGGCTCCAGATCTGGGGGGGCGCTTTGATCAGGAAAATCTCTGTTTATCTTATGGTATAAATATGTAAGATATCCCCTCTGTTTTTGTGTTGGAAGCAAATAAATCATTGGGTTAAGTGTACCCACCACAGCAGGAGGGAATAGGGAAAAGGAGGAGCTGTGAGGAGCCAGAACCCAAGAAGGGAGGAGACTTGGAAGTCATTACTTTGAAAAGAGGATGTCTGGTCTTTACCAGCTCATCTCGGGGCATACCGAAACTCTCTGAACTCCAGAGAACAGTGAATTGAAATGACATCCATGTGCTTTCTCACCATCCCATAGAATCCTCTTTTAAATATTGCTTCTCATTGGTAGATGGTTGTGGAGATTTCACCTCTGGGAGGAAATCTGCCCGGTCAGCGACTATGGTTGGAGAACCATTTTTGGAAGACTCTTCTGACTTGAGCTAAGCACCACAAATAAGACATAAAAGATTGGATATAGAGGAGACCTTGGAGATCCTTTATTCCAGCCTTCTCAGTTTACACATGAGGAAATGGGTACCTAGTGAAATGACTTGTCCAGAAGGATACAGCCAGTGTGTGGCAGGAAGAAGATTTGAATCCAGGTCATAGACCTAGAGTCAGAAGGGACCGGATCAGAAATTGAGCCTGGGGAGGGAAGTAGCATGTCCAAGATTATCCAGTTACTGTGTGCCAAAGCATCCTTTGGGCTGTCCGGGTTCCTAGGAGAGAATTTGGAGATCGTTAAGTATGGCTTTTTCATCTTACAGAGGAAGACACTGAAATGCAGAGAGAATAGCTGCGTGACCTTGAGCAAACCAGTTCATGCCAAGTCTCTAGCTCACGTTTTCTGTCTCCAATGCCAGTGATTTTTCCAACAGTGTTATCTTCATAGGGTTGCTGGTCCACATTGAGAATGAGAGGTTGTTGAGGTTTGTCTTCTTGGCAAGCCCCATTCTCCTTTTGGTGCTCTTTTCTCTAATTCTCCATTCCTTCCATTCCCTCAGTTTACAATCTTGTGGAAATCTGCTTTCCAGAAAGGGTCTGATATCAGCCCTTTCCACTTTAGTGTGAATTGATATTAACTGAGTTCTTTTTCCAAATCGTATTTGTTTATTGACTCATTTTTCATTTTGGAATTAAATAGCTCTGTGTTGTCGAGGAAGTAGCAAACTACCCTACCATCTCCTTGTCTCCTCCCTCCCTTCTTCTTGTCCCCTCTCTCAGAAGTGCCACACTACAAAGCTGTGTCTTTTTCCTGGGCTTTTGAACTCATCAGGGTAGGCTAGGGTCTGCTTTGCCATTTTATATAGATGACCCAATGAGCTTAAATCTCTTATCTGAAGTTGCTGAATAGTTTTGATCATTATATGTTGTCTTCTTCCATTAGAGTATAAGTGCCTTGAGAGCATGGACTGTTTTTTTTGCTGGTATTTATATACACAAAACTGAACACAGTGCCTGACATATAGTAAACACTTAATAAATGCTCATTCTGTGTACTTATGTATGTATCTGTCTATCATTTATATCTAATCTATCTATATCCATTTGTACATCTATTCATCCAATCATCCATCCATCCATCCATCCATCTATCTATGCATCCATCCACCCATCATCCATCCATCATCCATCCATCATCTATCTATCCATCATCTATCTATCTATCTATCTATCTATCTATCTATCTATCTATCTATCTATCTATCTATCTATCTATCTATTATCTATGTATCTATCTGCCATCTACCATAAGGCTCAGATAATATAATTAGACAATAAGCTCCCAGACTGGGGAGTTGGGACACCTGAGTTCATTCTAAGTTCTGTGTTTGACCATCACCTTTACATCTCCGGCAATTGGCTTAAAGAGTCCATCTCTACTTTTGAAGTAAGGAAGCAAACATTATATAAACACTGAAGTACTTTGCAAGGGAGAGAAATCATTTCTATGACTTGAGTTTGTAATTCTTGTCAGAAAAACTCCCAAGGGATGTGTTCTTGTGATTGGAATTATGGGGGTGGCTGATTTGGAAGATTCCCTGATGGCCAACACTGGGCCTGGGAACTGTCACCAGACACTTTCAGTACTAGATGCACAAGTCAGCCTCTTTTATTGGGGTTACTCCTATGTTCTAAGACGGCCTCCTCTCAGTATAGCAAACAAACTTAGCAAGGAAGGTTCTGCAAAAGACAATAAGAAGGGGGAACTGGACGGTCTCGAGAAAAGATATCCTTCCTCCTATCCTCCAACGGAGAGATTATTTAGACTATCACATAGCATTAGCTAGTTTAATAATAGTAATTATTAACAATTATTGACAATATACATTATTATTAATATTAACAATGAATAATATTATGAATAATAATTAGAATTTTAACACTTTAAAGTTTACAAAATACTTTCGAGATGTTTGAATTTCAGAATAACCATTCTGTGAGGCAGGTAATACATGTATGATCTCCATTCTACAGATGAGAAAACTGAGATTGAGAAAGGATACATAGCCAGTCAGTATCAGAGGCAGGATTAAAATACATTGCTTCCTGACTCCAAGTCTGGAACTCTGGTTTTTGCAGTAAATATTATGTGAACACCGAAGTGGGGATGATAGAGTCATAAATACTTGGTCGGTGTTTGTACAGCTCTCTGATGTCCTATATGGAAACAACGCGATGATAAGATAGCATACACAGTGTACACCATGATTAATGATCAATCTCTTTGCCTAGGTGAGTGGAATAAAATAAATTATGTCCCTCAAGTGTGATCTCAACAACATTACACTATATTTTCAATCTGTTTTTTTCTGGTCTATTTGGCTTTTTTCTTCCTCTTCGAGAAGCATTATATTATCTTTATTTTTCTCTGCCAAGGACAGATGTAAAGGCAGATGAGCCAAATGTCAGATTTGAAGTATTTTCCTGTTAATTTTCTTCTTTGATCCCAATGACTGTTTCTTTAACATTTGTTGTCTATGTCCTCCCCCATAGTCACCCATGCAACTGAAGTTTGTAAAAAACCCATTCATCTTGATGAGGAGACCAGCCTGGGCCTTGAAGTCTAAAATAAGCAGACCCTTGGAGTGGATGTCTTTAACCAACTGGAACACTTCTCACTATAACAGCTCTTTAGAAATAAAGGCTTTCTCAGAGCCCATTGAAAAATGCAATATAGCAAAATAATCATTCTCATTTAACAGATCTAAAAAAGGAACGTGAGTTTAACAACAAGTTTAAGGAGATTTATAGGCGGTGGTGACATATTAGATTGTCTCCTCTCTAAAGGTGAAATCACTTTCTGTTGCTTTTATGCTCTTTGACCCAAAGGCCAAAGGAAAGATGGATGAAATCAAGAGACGGAGGGCTGGGTGTAAGCTGGTGTGCCAAGGAGAGCGGACAACAGTGAGACTCACAAAAAAAGAATGAAAAATGAGCAAGAATTCCAGAAAAGGACACAACACAATATTATGTATAAAAGGAAGATAACCAGAAATATGTGGAGTGGGTATAAGTAGGCTGTAATATATCATAGTAGATTGTATAACATAATAGCATTAGTCTAAATAAACACTTGGTAAGTATCTATTATATGCATATGTTATATGTATAGTACATATTATATGACTTCAAAACAGTCCCTGCCCTCAAGGAGTTTATATCCTACTGAAAGGATGTACATATAGACATACAGGCATAGTATAAGAAAAAATTAAGAGGGAAAGGGTGCCAATAAAATGGTGGGGAAGCAGAGAAGGTACCAGGGCTGAGCTTTGAAGGATGTTGAGAGGCAGAGATGGGTGGGAGTACATTTTTGGCATGGGGGAACAGCCAATGGAAAAACATGGTGGTGGGAGATGGAGTGTGAACTCTGGGGAGCAGCTAATGGTCCAGTATGACAAGAACGTAGAATTAATGAAGGTGAATAGGATGGAACAAGGTTGGAAAGGCAGGTAGGAGTCTTATTGTGGAGAGGCTCCAATGTCAAGCTAAGGAGTTTGTATTTTCAGTCAGTCAATTAGCATTTATTAAGTGCCTATTATATGCCAGGCATTGTGCTAAGTTCTGGGGACACAAAGAATGTCAAAAACAGTCCCTGCCCTCAAGGAGCTCATAGTCTGATGGAGGACAAGACCTGAAATCAATCATATACAAGTAAGGTAGACAGGAAAAATTGGAGATAATAAACAGCAAGAGGCTACTAGCTTGGAAGGAGGTCAACTAGTCATAGAGAGAGAGTAAGGGATAATAGACAGACAGTCTCACCATGCTTAGAATATGGTAGGCGCCTAATAAATGCTTGTCGACTGACTACTGACATTCGCACCAAAGGATCATTCAGTATCCCTTTGAACATCTCTGGTGGGTGGATGGGGGCTCTACCTATAGAAGCAGTCCATTCCATTCAAAGAAAGCAACAGAACATAGCAATGGAGAGGTGGCCTCAGGGTTCGGATGACGTGGTTTCAAGGCTTGCCTCTGACACACATTGGCTGTATGACCCTGGGCAAGTCATTGTGCTTCTCAGTGCTCTAGGTGACTTTCTAAGACTATGTAAGTCAGAGAGAAGGTGATCTGTATTGGTAGAGGGAGTTTTCTCACCTGGGAGTTCCCCATAGGCTGACTCCCTAACCCTACCATTCCAAAGTTTTTCCTTGTATGAGGTTGGCATCAGCCACTACAATGTCCACTCCTTGCTCCCGCACTAAGCTGGATGAGGATGATACCTGGCAGCTGCCCACTCTGAGTGACCCATTGAGCCAATGCATCAACTCTTGGGAAATGATACTTTCTGTTGTTTGGGGAAGGGAGATTGGTAGGTGGTAAGATTATCACAATTCAAACTTCATAGCTGGGAAGAGGTATTGGAGATGTGATGGAGGCCACTCAGAGCACTGAACTTGGAGTCAGGAAGCCCCATGTTCAAATCTAGCTGCAGACACTTCCTATTTGTATGACCCTGGGCAAGTGACTTAACCTCTGCGTGCCTCAGTTTCCTCATTTGTAAAATGGGCATCATACCAGCACCTATCTCACAGGGGTCATTGTTAAGATGAAATAAAATAATATTTGTAAAACACTTTCCAGATCTTAAAGCATTATATAAATACTATTATCATCATCAATATTATCATATGACTTTTCAAGATGGCATAGGAAGTCATTAACCCCTTGTATGAGGCTGAAATCCCATTCTCTTTCTAGTCTGTCGCTATTCATTTGTCCATTCCTATACTTAGGGAGGTGTCTGCACTGTAGTAGAAACAAGGTTTCATGCAGATATCCATTGTGCCCCTTCTGGGACTAACTCTCCTAACTCCTACTAATAGGTTGGGGTCCCCAGAGGGCAGCGAGGTGTCTGTCACACAGTGGACAGAACACTGGGCTTAAAGCCAGGAAGATGAGCTCAATTCTGGACTCAGACACTTACTAGCTGTGTGACCCTGGGCAAGTCACTTACCTTCTACTTGCCTCAGTTTCCTCAACTGTAAAATGGGGATCTTAATAGCACCCACCTTCCAGGATTGTTGTGAAGATCAAAGGAGATATTTATCAAGTACCTAGCACCATGCCCAGTACATAGAAGATGCTTTATAAATTTCCTTCCTTCCTTTCCTTCCTAATCTCAGGGTTCTAGGAGTAATTCTGAGGAACTGGGTTCCTAGTACCTTTACTTATGAACCTCCACCACTGAACATCAGCCACACTGAAGTAGCTTTTTAGCAAAGATATTTACTATGTTGGTATGAGGAGGCTGGATGGCACAGTGGATAGAGTGCTGGGCCCAGAATCAGGAAGACCAATCTTCCTGAGCTCAAGTCTGGCCTCAGACACTTATTAGCTGTGTGACCCTGGACAAGTCACTTAACTCTGTTTGCCTCAGTTTCCTCATCTGTAAAATGAGCTGGAGAAGGAAATAGCAAAGCCACTCCAGTATATTTGCCAAGAGAATCACAAATGGGGTAGCAAAGAATCAGATACAACTGAACGAGAACAACATGTGGGTATAGCAAAAACAGAAGTTACAAAAATATTGCCTCCAAGAGTATGTGGCACACTCTCCCACAAATATACACAGAGGACGTGGGGAGTGTGGACAGAAACTTTAAACTAGATGTGCAGAGGGGGTGAGGTACATTTGTAGAGAACATGTGGCAAAGTGCTCCTGGTGGTTCCTAGAAGCCCTGGCTCTCCCTCCTTAGAGTCCTCATGAAGCTCCCTTTGGAGAGTGGCTCCCTCTGGGCTCTGAGGACTGGTCCCTTTGTAGTGTCCATAGCCGACACTTGTCTCTGCTGCGAAGAGGTCGTGCTCCCTCAGCAAGCCTGTGGGGAGATGACTCTCATTCCAGCTGGATGGATTATCTTCTGATGGTTCAGGCCCCTTGATCGTGGCTGGAGGAACCGTCTGCTACTAGATTTGTCTCTCTGATGATGTAATCATTTGGGGTAGGGGGACGATGGGAAGAGAAACAGAGAACTGGAGGAAAGAGAGAGAAACTCTTTCCATCCCCAAGGGTTTTCCTCAGGGACTTGGCTTCAATTTTCAAACTAGAATCCTCTAAAACATAGCTTTTCCTTCTGCCACTAAATTGATTCCCTGTGTGACTGGCCTACTCTGAACTCACTTGCTGTTTTTATACACGGCCCAGGAGGTGTAACTTGGTCTTCTTAGATAATCACAAGACGTTTCCTGTGTGACGTCATTGCCTTTCATCCAATGGCCAAAACTCTATAATCCCCTCAATTCGACTAGGAACTTATTCATGACTAGTCTATACTTTTGATTAACCCAACTGAGGTGGCCTGGGCTCTCTGTCATTAGATTAATTGGAGTGGAGGTGGAACCACATCCTTAAGCAATGACTCATTCATCTGACAAGCATTTAGTGAAAAGCCTTGTGCTAGGCTCTGGAGGTTCAATGGTAAGAGGAGGAGACTGGATTTGGATTTCCTGATTCCAGGTCCAATGCTGTAGTTACTGTGCCATCTAACTGCTTGTACTATTGTACTGGCGTATGGCAAATTCTCAATAAATTCTCTCTCTTTCTCTCTCCTATCTCTTTTTTCTCTCTGTCTCTGTCTCTGTCTCTTTCTCTCTCATCTCTCTTTCTCTTTCTCTCTACCCCTCTCTCCCTCCCTTGTCTCTCTCTCTCTCTCTGTCTCTCTTTCTCTCTGCTTGTGTCTCTCACTCTGTCTGTATCCATCTCTGTCTTTGTCTCTGTCTCTCTCTCTCTCATCCATCCGACCATCTACATCTGTCTATTTACCCACTATCATCTATCTATCTGCCTATTTATCTATTATCTATCTGACTGAATGTCTTGCCATCTATTATCCATTTATGTCTATCTCTCTATCATCCATCCATCGATCCATCTATGTCTCATCCATCCATCTATCTATCTACCTACCTATTGTAAACAAACATTTGTCTAGGGGCTCATAAACCTGCTTGAATTTTGACCACTTTCCAGGAGATATTTGCAGTGGAGAGAAGTGACCTCTTTTGAAATCCTGCCTACTGGCTTGGCATCATGGGCATTAGCCCAGGAGGCTTTGGGAAAGTCTCCCCTCGCAGGAAATTGTACAGCACGGCTTTCTCCATTTTGGGGAAAGTTGATGGTCGAGTTCTCCAGTCTCTTTACTTAAGGAAGAAAGAAAAGCCCGATTGACCATTAAGGATTTCTAGAAATTACTTCTTTTAAATGTGGCTTCAGGATGGAGAGTCGCCCAGTGTAAAAGACATTAGTTCTGTAGCTAAAGGAGCTGTATTCAAAATCCCACTCTGATGCTTACTGCTTATGTGCCCTTGGGTGAGTCCTTTAAACTCCCTGGGCCTCAGTTTCCCCATCAATAAGATAAGGGGGATGGGTCAGATGGCCTCTGAGGGCCCTTCCAGCTCTAGCCGTCATGCTCTAAGTCTTGCCTCTCAGATTCTTTATACAGCTTTCCCTCGTCCCAGGTGAGAGATATTATTGGAATGAAGATGGAGCCCGAGGGAAACTGGGCTCTTGTTGAGCTCACATCTGTTCCCAATTTGGCTCCACATGGACCTTAAAGGCAGAGTGCTGCCCATGTGGCACAGAGGCCATAGCCAAGAGCGCCAAGGCAAAGCTTCTCCAACCTGTGACCTTCCCCTGGTCTTCTCTGCTTGAGCAGAGGAAGGCTTCCTCCTGATGGCGGACACCCCGCTTGGTTTATGACACTTGGCCCCTTTACAGCTGCTTCTGAGGTCCCCTTGCTTCCTAGCAGCTGGCTGTGCATTCAGGACAGGAAATGGTATTGAGCCCAACCAATATAAATGGTATTGAGAAAAGTGGCCTTTTCAGAAGAGCATCCACCCATGAGCCCTTGAGCCCAAATCTTGTAGAGCAGCGTCCAGCAACACTGGGGGCGCTCTGAAGTTGAAGGGGCCCTAAGAGACCATTCCTGAAGGGATGATGAATGACTGGAACAAGTGCTGCAGATCCAGTGGGGCTTGTGGATTGATCCTTTCGGAATTTCAGGACCATGGGATCAGAGGCAGCTAAGGGTTGCTTCAGAAGACCTGAGTTCAAACCCTTCCTCTTTCACTTGTTCACAACCTCATAACCATATGACCTGAAACAAGTCATGGCACTTCCTTGGGCCTCATCTGCAAAATGAGGACTTTAGACTGGATGACCTTGAAAGGTACCTTCCTAGTTGGCCCTGGAAGGAAGGAAATAAGCATTTATTTATCATCTACTATGTGGCAACACCATGTTAGGTGCTTTATAAATATTATCTCACTTGATCCTTATAACAACCTTGTGAGGTAGATGTTATTATATATCTTTTTTATGGTTGAGGAAATTGAGGTTGTAGCTCAGTTGTTTCAGTCACTTCTGACTCTTCATGACCCCTTTTGGGAGTGGATTTTCTTGGCAAAGAAACTGGAGTGGTTTTGCCATTTCCTTCTGCAGCTTATTTTATAGATGAGGAAACTGAGGCAATCAGGGTTCAGTGACTTGCCCAGGGTCACACTGCTAGTCAAATATGAGGTCAAATTTGAACTCAGGTCTTCCTAATTACAGGCCCATAGCTCTGTGTACTATGGTGCCTCTTAGCTGCCTCTAGGTTTCTT